>CM040120.1:187838545-188438545 GCA_022559845.1 Amorphophallus konjac
AAAACACTATGAACACAACTTGACTAAACTAAACCCTTGAAGACAATACTCCCTGGATTTTGGAAGCAGATGGACGTGGAAAGCAGCTCTCCTTGGTTGGTTCTAGCTCCAGGATGCGGCAGCACTTCGACGCGAACTCCAGATGTCTCCTCCTTAGGCCATGAAGTCAAGGGTTCTATTTATAGACCCTCAAACTCTCCGATCGAGCAGAGGATAATCTAGCTAAAAAGTAGGATGTTTCTTAGCAAACTCTTGAAGATAATACTCCCAAGAGTCCATAGAAACAAACAGAAGGTTCTAAGGTTCAGATTTGGAAGAGAAATCAAATAATCAAACTCTTAATTCGGCCACTGAGTAGCAAAGAAAGAGCAGTTCTGCTAGAACTCTCTGTTTGATGTAACGGGTGCACGATAGACCGCCACAAGGATGTAACGCTCCAAGGATGGACCGTCACACAACCCTATCCATTAAAAGATAACATCAACGGGTGAAGTTTATGATCATAGGACTCTAGATGGATGTAACGGTCAAAGGTAGACGCGTTACAATGAATGTAACGGCCGCACGATAAGCCGTCACACTCAACAGATAGGCTAAAAGATAAGCTTGAAAGAAGCCATAAGCTTAAGGACTCTGGGATGATGTAACGGACCAAGGTAGATGCGTTGGAGTATTGTAACGCACCCTCAAAGGACCGTTAGAGGCAAATAGAACACAAATGAAACGAAAGTTTGCTAAGCTTCGTCCAGCGGAAAGAGGTAAAGAACCAGACCCAACCAAGGAGACATGACCATGAAATAAACCTCAAATTGACCAAGAAGGCTCAACAAAGGTGAACAACTCGGAGCATCATATAAAAAGAACAAGGAGATGATCGGACTTATTGGTCATAAAACGGGTGTCAACAGGTGGCAGCCTGTTGAATTCTAAGTTTTGATGATGTCAATATAATTTATATTCTTGG
Organism: Amorphophallus konjac; assembly: GCA_022559845.1. Classification (NCBI taxonomy): domain Eukaryota; kingdom Viridiplantae; phylum Streptophyta; class Magnoliopsida; order Alismatales; family Araceae; genus Amorphophallus; species Amorphophallus konjac. Next base: position 187,839,510 of record CM040120.1, read on the forward strand.
TACTGACACTGACCCTATTCTTGCAGGAAGATCTAAATCAGAATGAATCAAAGAAAAGAGCATAGATTAGTTGATATGATGAGGCGAGGTTAGACAAATGCATCAACGCATCTAGCAGATACCTCATTGCAACAAGCAAAGCATAGAAGAGATGCATCAACGCATCGAGCAGATGCCTCGACACAGTGGCACCTCAGAAGAGAGTTTACAGAGCTGCCTCACAATAGCATATGGAGTCCTTTGAATAGGTCGATGCACCCAACAGATGCATCGACGCAACAGGATGCTACACAAGGATTTCAAGCACGATGTTGAAGCCTCTTGCCCCGGCACACTAAGCAGAACAACTGCCAGAGCACATATGAAGTCTATGCATCAGGACGATGCACCGACGCATCAAGGCAGGTTGTGAACCTTCAAAAGGAACTACGTCAACGCATCAGGGTGATGCACTAAAGCACCAATCAAGGTTCAGATTCTAAAAGGTAGCAACGTGAAGCATCAAGATCATACACTCACATCAAGCCACAAGCCTTGTTTATGGTCAAAGCCCAAATCCAATGCTCCGACATCTCAGAGATCAACACAAATGACTGTACTTCAATGCCTCGATCAGTAGTCATATGTTGTGCTCCATATCATATTTCTTATGGAAGATTATCTTCTGACTTATTTGGATTAGTTAAGTCTCATTCGACCAATTAAGGGTTAAGTGTGATATCTGTGCATAAGTGACGGGCAAATAAGGAAGATCTAATCTGAAAAGAAAAATCTGCTCCAGCACGTGATCACTTGATGGATGAACGTGTGATGACCATACTAAACAGAATTGGCACGAAAATCTTCAGCACACGTGGCTGTCTTCTAGAAATCTTGACTGCTATCAGAATATTCTTTATCCATGTGGACGAATCAAGTGTTAGTTGTTGATCTGGATTGTGGAGAGAAGGATGACGACACTATGTTCTATAAATATGAGCATCCTCGTTCAGAGGAAGAGGCTGGAAAATTGCAGAGAAGGAGAGCATATCCGAGAGTCCCCTCTGAGAGAAAAGAAAGACAAAATTCTACAGAGAGAGGGATCGAAGTGCGTCCAGCCAGTTTCATCGGGAATCTGCTTCGATCTGAAGCTACATTGTTTCCATTTTCATTTCGATCAAAGTTTTCTATTCTTAGTTTATGTTTTCTATTTTATTCTATTCTTCAGCACTGTGATTTCATTTTGTGTTTCCCTCTGAGTAACATTAGAGGAAGGGACTCTAACTTCGGTGTCCCCTCTGCAGGTTCGAGGAAGAGAGGTTCGTGACCTCTGGTTAGGTGAATTGCTGGGAGCAATTCACCGGGTTCCCTCTTGGGTAAAAAGGAAGGGAGGTTGATCCTCCTGATTTCCTCATGGGTTGCAGGAGAAGCAAGGAGTGTGTTCCTTGGGGAAGCTGTATGACAACTTTTGTTGCAGACTAAGTCTGCTGTGAATGCTGCTTGTTTGAGCAAGGGAACCTCACTCAGTTCGAGTGGAGGAGTGGACGTAGGCAGACTATGGGTCTGGCTGAACCACTATAAAAACCACGTGTCTTTTGTATGATGGTTGGCATCTTTGAATGTCCTATCTGAATTCACTTACTTCATTCCGCTGGATAATCGCTTGGCATTTAGAATGTGGTGCAGCACTTAAATGGTATATCAAAAGGCATCGTTGAAAGGATAGGTTATGCCTACCTGGAAGGCTACCTCTTGCGTGAGGAGATCATCTGATCAAACCTCTGCCAAGTACTAGTAATAGTGACTGCAAGCACATTCAAGTGTTGATAATAGATTACTCCTGCTATTATTCTTTGATCATTGAGATTACTTCATTGTTTTAAGAGTGCACTCTAATTGTCTAATGAGAGGTCCCTCCTGTGTGTGGGATCCGATAGTACTGATGTTGCTTATTGTTGATCAGACTGGGGTAATTGTTTGTTGAAATTTGTGATTAGAAAGGCATATTCATCCCCCCCTTCTATATCTGTCTCCTTTCCGATTATCAATTGGTATCAGAGCAGGTTTCCATAATGTGGTCCAATGACCAGGGAAGACTTGAAACGAGTAATCCTCGCTACTTCATAGTTGAAGGGCACTCAATAAACATGCCTCGTTTCTTCAATGGCAATAACTACTTATATTGGAAGAAAAGGATGGAGGTATTTCTACGTGCACAGAGTCATGAACCATGGAGGATCATCACCACCTGGACCATTTGTGCTTCTGAAGATGAAAGCACTTGGAGCATGGAGCAGATCGTGTATCAACTGTGAATTGGATAGCAATGAACATCATGCAATGTGCTGTGCATCCAGCGAATACTCTAGGATATCAGCATGCAAGACAGCCAAGAAAATGTGGGATGAACTCCAGTTGATTTATGAAGGAACGTCCCAAGTGCGAGCCACCAAGGTAAATATGCTAACCTCTGATTATGAGTTATTTAAAATGAAACTCCGATGAAACTATATTAGAGATGTATGCTAGGCTGTCACAGGTGACCAATAGTCTGAAGGCTCTAGGTAAGCAAATCAGGAGAATGAGTTAGTTAGAAAAATCCTGAGGTCTCTAACCCCGGTGTGGCACACAAAGGCCACTGTATTAGAAGAATCTAGGGACCTATCACCATGACTGTCACAGAACTGATAGGATCCATGATGGCTTATGAGATCAACCTTAAGAGAATACAGAAGAGAACAGAAAGGGAAAACCATAGCTCTTAAGGTGTCTAGAAGCAGTGGTGAAAGTAGTGAGGAGTATGAGAACTTCTCAGACCTCGATGATGAGCAATAGGCTATGCTACCCGGCAGTTTCAAAATTCCTGAGGACCAGAGGTAAAACTTTCAGGAGAGGAGACCACAACAGGATGTAAGAACACCAATTTTAAATTTGATAAGAACAAAAATTCTGACAAGATTACATGCTTTCACTGTAAAAAGCCAGGTCATATGAAGAATGAATGCCCGGAGCTCATGAGGAAGAATGTAAAAGTGCAGAAGAAAAAGCCTCAGTCATGGTCTGCACATGGAGTGATGAAGAAGAAGACCCTAAGAGTGGATCTTCAGAGGAAGAAGAGCAAGGACTGTGTCTTATGGCTGACAGCGACAATGAGGTAAGCAATCCTTTTGAGAATTATTCTATTGATGAATGGGAGGATGCTTACGGCGAATTGCTAGATAAACTTAACTGTCAAACCAAAGAATACAAGGTCACGAAGAAAAAACTGAACAACACTCTTAGTGATAAAGTTTCCTTGGAAAAAGAAATTGAAGACCTTAAGAAACAGCTTGAGGAAATGAATCCACTGAAAATTGAAAATGAAAATCTCATAACAGAAAAGGAAGAAATCAGAACAATCTGGATGAATTTAAAATAAAGTTTCAAGAAATTCAAAAAGAAAATGAGTTAATGAAAGAAAATATGAAGCTGTGTAGAATGCAAATTCTGAAATCTTGAAACAGTGTGAGAAACTCCAGAAAAACTTAGATGATAAACAAGAAATGTTGGAGAAATTTATGCAAGGGAAAAACAACCTAGATACCATGCTAGGTGTAAAAATTAACTTCAACAAAGAGGGTCTAGGCTATGACCTAACAAATAAAAAACCCTTTGAGTTCAAAACTACAACTTTCTGCCCAGGCAAAGGGAAAGAAAAACTGGATACCCCATCCAGTTCAAACAGCAATAGAATGTTCAGCAACCTAAATTGATGAATTTCATAAAGGCTAATTCAACAAACACTGTTGGACAACCAATTAAAACTCAAGGGAACTTAACTGGCAAAACTGCCATGCATCGACCCAGTTTCGTTGATGCGTTGAGACACTCTGTCTCTCACAGAGTCAAGGCTTGTACTCATGATGTGATGCCTCGACGCAACACACCCATGCCTCGATGCAACACACCTTACAAATTGAGGTAGGTCACCCAAGATAGAAAACCATCAACTCAAAGAAATATAAACAACCGTGGGGCACACTGGTCAAATTCTGTCCACTCACCAAGATATTTTAACAATCATGATTTTCCAAGATAGAATGGATACCTGAAATTCTCAAGGAAGAATAATCAACCAATTGGAACAAGTTTCCTCCTAGTAAAGTCCAAAGTGAACAAAAGACTGTAAATAATTTCACCAAAACTCTCAACAAGAAACATGATAAGAAAAACATCTTTAAACAGTTTTGGATCCCAAAAACTTTGCTGAAAGATTTGAATAATGTCTTTGGACCCAATCTTCCTTGGGTTCCAAACCTTCTTGCTTGAATTGATTTCAGGTTAGTCTGGCAGCCCTGAATAGTAGGTGGTATCTAGACAGTGGTTGTTCTAGACACATGACTCGAGACCGAAGTAAATTCAGTGAGCTTCAGCTGAAGGTAGGAGGACTTGTCAAATTTGGAGGGAAAAACAAAGGTAGAATAATCGGTTCAGGAACAATTGGTAAGCTCCCTTCAAACATTGTTGAAAAGGTTCTCTTAGTTGAAGGTCTCGAACATAACTTGCTTAGCATCAGTCAGTTGTGTGACAAAGGTCACCAAGTCATTTTTGATAATCATGTTTGCAAAATTCTTGAAACAAATTCTGACCAAGTTAAATTTGTAGGACATAGAGTGAATAATGTCTACATAGTAGACTTGAATGATTCATATGCATCAAATCTCTGCTTGTCTGCTAGTTTAGAAAATAATGCTTTTAATTGGCATAGGAGAGTAGGGCATGCTAGTTATAGCACTCTCAATAAATTGGTTAAGCATGATCTGGTCAGAGGCTTGCCCAAAATAAAATTCACTGAGAATTCAAAAATGTGTGATGCATGTGCTATGGGCAAACAAACTAGAACATCAGTTTAAACTTAGACAGAACCCCTGTCCTCTAAACCTTTGGAATTTTTGCACATGGATCTTTTTGGACCCTCTCGTTCACTGAGCTTCAATGGTAAGAGATTTGGATTTGTCATTGTGGATGACTTTACCCGATTTGCATGGATTTACTTTCTTGCTCATAAAAATGATGCATTCCATAAATTCAAACTATTTTTCAATAAAATAAAGCAAGAGGTAAGCATAAAATATGCATAATCTAGTCTGATCATGGAGGGGAATTTGAGAATTCTATGTTTTATGATCTATGTGATAGTGAAGGACTGACTCACAGTTTTCTTCTCCCAGGACCCCAGAGCAGAATGGTATAGTGGAAAGAAGAAATCGGACCATTGTTGAAATGGCTAGAACCATGCTCGTGGAGAGTCAGCTACCTAGAAGGTTTTGGGTAGAGGCGGCCAACACTGCATGCTATACTATCAACATGGCCATGGTAAGACCATCCATAAGAAAACCCCTATGAGCTTTTAAAGGTAAGAAGCCAAATGTGGCTTACTTTAGATTTTCGGTTCTAAATGCTTCATTCACAATAACAATAAAAAGACCTTGATAAGTTTGAAGCCAAGAGTAGCCCATGAATTTTTCTAGGATATTCTGAAACATCTAGGGCATACAGGGTTTTCAATATAACTGATCAAACTGTAGAGGAGTCTCCTCATGTTGTTTTTAATGAAACCATCAATTCTGCTAACTTGGATGATGATGACAGGAATTCAAGACATGATGGAGAGTTTCTAGAAGAAAAATTGAATGAAGAACCAAGGCACCTGAACCAGCTGCACAACATGAACCAGTTAGGGTGAGTCAGCCGAGCAAGGTGAGTCTTCAACAAATCTTAGATTTCTGAAAGATCACCCTGCACATAACATCATAGAAAATCTGCAAGACCCCCCTAGAACTAGGTCTTATCATCAGGCTATAAATAATGAAGATTTAATAGCATTGGTGTCCCAAATTGAACCCAAAACTAGTAGAAGAAGCTTTGAATGATGAATCTTGGATAAATGCAATGAACGAAGAACTAGGACAGTTTGAAAGAAATAAAGTCTGGGATCTTGTTCCAAGACCTGAAAACGTGTCTGTCATAGGAACCAAGTGGGTCTTTAAGAATAAAATAAATGAAGATGGTGTCATCTCTAGAAATAAGGCAAGGTTGGTAGCCAAAGACTACTGTCAAGAATTTGGGGTGGACTTTGATGAGTCCTATGCCCCAGTGGCTAGATGGAAGCAATTAGGATATTGCTAGCTTTTGCTTGCTCTAAAAACATTAAACTTCATCAGATGGATGTTAAAAGTGCATTCTTAAATGGCTTCATAAAAGAGGAAGTTTATGTTGAGCAACCCCCTAGATTTGAACTGTCTATACAACCTAACCATGTGTTCAGGTTAAATAAGGCATTGTATGGCTTGAAGCAGGCTCCTCGGGCCTGGTATGATAGATTGACTGAATTTTTGATCAGCCATGGGTACAGTCGAGGTAAGGTGGATCAAACTCTTTTCACTAAAAATCTATCTGACCACCTAATCATAGTTCAGGTATATGTAGATGATATTGTATTTGGTTCAACATGTTCTGAACTTTGTAATGAATTTGCTGGTCTGATGTCAAGTGAATTTGAAATGAGCCTTGCAGGAGAGCTGAATTTTTTCTTGGACTACAGGTTCAGCAGTTGAAAGACAGATGCTTCATCAGCCAGACAAAGTACACCTTGGAGATTCTCAAAAGATTTGGCAGGACAAGGTGAAACACATAGCCACTCCAATGGTACAAACACTTCATTAGATGCTGACTTGTCAGGTAAAGAAGTGGATGCAAAATTATACCGAGGTATGATTGGCTCTCTTTTATATTTAACTGCCTCTAGACTGACATACAATTTAGTGTGTGTATGTGCACTAGATTTCAGTCAGACCCACTGAATTGCATTTAGGTGTGGCTAAAAGAATTTTAGATACATCTCAGGCACACACAATTTGGGTCTTTGGTATCCTGCTGCACACACTTTAGATCTCATCTCATACACGGATGCATACTATGTTGGCTGCAAATTAGATAGGAAAAGCACTAGTGGCTTTTGTCAATTCTTAGGTGGGTGCTTAGTCTCTTGGGCCTCCAAGAAGTAGCACTCTGTGGCCCTCTCCACTGTTGAAGCTGAGTATGTAGCAGTAGGGAGTTGTGGTACACAGGTAATTTGGATTAAGCACCAGCTCAAGGATTACAAAGTAGACCTTGGTTGCACACCCATATATTGTGACAACACTAGTGCTATAAACTTGTCCAAAAATCCTGTACTGGATTCACGCATCAAACACATAGAGATTATACATCATTTCATAAGAAATGAAGTTTCTGAAGGAAACTTTGAATTAATCCATGTAGGCACAACACATCAAGTTGCAGACATTTTCACTAAGCCGTTGGACAATGACAAGTTTTCCACTTTAAGAAGAGAATTAGGCATTTTTAGACCCCCTTGATTTTTGATTTCCATCAACTACTCTTGAGGCTGCTGCATGCCTCGATGCTTTCAGCCGATGCCTCAACCTATCTGTTCAATCTTCTTCACCTTCAACCTTGTCGCTTAACTATGTGTCAATGCATTCAGCTAACAGATCGACGCATCTGTGCATCCCTTGTTCCTTATCATCGTCCTCACTTGTTCATTTAATCTTGGTATAAAAATGGTGTTTGGAGAAGGACATCTGATATCTAGAAACCTGCACTATGCGTGAGATGGTTTTTGAACCATAATTCTCCGCCAAGTATCAAAGCAAATCTCATAGAGTCAGGGGGAGATTCTTTGCATGCTACTTGCTATTGTCTAAATTCCTTTTGATGCATGAAGTCTTAGTGTGAGGGAGAGTTGTCTAGTTTCAAGTCTATCAGACTACTGTGATTATTTAGATTCCTATGCAGTCTGTTCACAGATCCAGAATCTCATAATTCTCTTAAAAGCCTTAAGTCTGTCAACTGAATAATCAGCCATGAAGTTTCAATCTTATGATCTTGAAGAGAACAAACTGAATGATTCTGAAGAATATTTTCGTACAAGAACAATGAATCAAGATCAACATTGGAGTATATTGCCTTGAATTTCTTTTGAAAGCTTGAACCTTGAACTTATAGATTCCAATCAAGTAGAAATCTTGTACATGAAGTATTGTCTTCAAACATCCTGCCTTTCTAAAATTAAAGGGGTGAATTATTCTCAGAGCAATGATTCGTTTCATTGAGAAACCAACTTTTTCACCATGAAGTGGAAGCAAAGTTGTGTCATGAAATGCCAGATTAACTCTGATTAAAAAGGCATAGTCCATGAAATTATGGCAGAGCAATAGCATAGGAGGTTGAGTAACTGGGTCACTTCATCTAAGACGTGTTGTGCCTCATGTAAAAAGACCTTTCCATTTGCTAACTCTGTTCTCAAAAGAGAGGTATTCAGGTTATCACACTAAGTAACTGGGGATTCCTGCATCTAACAAATGTGTCTCCTCACGAAGAAAACTGTAGGTCCAACCTTGTTGCTCATTGATAAAGGAAATTAGTCAAAATTATGTTGAAAACCCCATCTGACTAAAAATTGGTATGGTTGTTTGTCCCCAATACTGTTGGAAAATTGGCTACTTGAAATAAATTTATTACTGTTCAGCTAGTATAGCTTTCAGACAGACTATTTCAGGCATTGAAATGACAATTTGATTCACCCTCATTACTCCTGTACGAAGATAATGTTCAAATTTATCATTTAGTATCTCCCACAGTCATCAATCTGAAACATCGAAGCTAATCAATTTAGTTGCCTTCTTAACACTCTTAAGAGAAAACTCTGCCACTTCCCCAGTCTGTGAACTTATTGCCTCCGGGATCTCTTGATCCTTCAGTATCTCTTCACAATCCCCACTTTCATTCTTGTTTTTGATGATGTTAAAGGGGGAGAGAACAGAAAGATTCAGAATTTCAGAACAGTTTCAATTGAGAACAGAAAGAGTGAACATGAGAAAAGAATGTGGAATGTGGGAGAGAAAAAGAAAGGGGGAGAGAAAATGGAGAAAATATGAGAGGTTTGGAGAGTGAGAGCTTTTTGCATGGTCGTTTAGGCGTTAAGGAGTAGCAGAGTTGGAAGGTTTAGAGTTTGAACTGTCTGTCCACCAGTTCTATCCTCTCAGAAAAATAAATCTTTTCCATTTATTAAAACAATTCATGATGTATTGCCATCATCAAAAAGGGGGAGAATGTTGAATTCTAAGTTTTGATGATGTCAATATAATTTGTATTCTTGGTACTGACACTGACCTTATTCTTGCAGGAAGATCTAAATCAGAATGAATCCAATAAAAGAGCATGGATTAGTTGATATGATGAGGCGAGGTTAGACAAATGCATCGACGAATCTAGCAGATACCTCGTTGCAACAAGAAAAGCATAGAAGAGATGCATCAACGCATCGAGCAGATGCCTCGACGTAGTGGCACCTCAGAAGAGAGTTTACAGAGCTACCTCACAACAACATATGGAGTCTTTTGAATAGGTCGATGCACCCAACAGATGCCTCGACGCAACAGGATGCTGCAAATAGTTTTAACACTTCGTTTGAAGCCACTTGCCCCGACACACTAAGAAGAACAACTGCCATAGAACATATGAAGTCTACGCATCAAGACGATGCACCGACACATCAAGGTAGGGTGTAACCTTCAAGAGCAACCACGTCAACGCATCAGGGTGATGCACCAGAGCACCAGTCTAGGCTCAGATTCTAAAAGGCAACCAAGTCAAAGCATCATGATCATGCATCGACGCGTCAAGCCACAAGCCATGTTTAAGGTCAAAAGCCAAGATCCAATGCTCCGACATCTCAGACATCAACACAGAATGACTGTACTTCAATGCCTCGACCTGTCAGTCATGTGCTGTGCTCCATATCATTTGTCTGTAAGGAAGGATTATCTTCTGACTTATTTGGATTAGTTTAAGTCTCATTCGACCATTTAAGGGTTAAGTGTGATAACTGAGAATAAGTGAAGGGCAAAGAAGGAAGATCTGATCTGAAAAGAAGAATCTGCTCCAGCACGTGTTCACTTAACAAATGAACACGTGATGACCGTACTGAAAGAGAATTGGCGCGAAAATCTTCACCACATGTGGCTGTCTTCTAGAAATTCTGACTGCTATCAGAATATTCTTTATCCACATGGACGAATCAAGTCTTAGTTGCTGATTTGGATCATGGAGAGAAGGACGACGACGCTCTGTTCTATAAATCTGAGCACCCTCGTTCAGAAGAAACAACTGGAAAATTACAAGGAAGGAGAGCTTATCCGAGAGTCCCCTCTGAGAGAAAAGAAAGATAGAATTCCACAGAGAGAGGGAGAGAAGGGCGTCTAGCCAGTTTCATCGAGAATCTACTTTGATATGAAGCTACATTACTTTCATTTTTATTTTCTATTTTCTTCTATTCGTCAGCACTGTGATTTTGTTTTGGTGTTTCCTTCTGAGTAACATTAGAGGAAGGGAGTCTAACTCCGGTGTCCCCTCTGTAGGTTCGGAGGAAGAGAGGTCCGTGACCTCTGGTTGGGTGAATTGCTGGGAGCAATTCACCGAGTTCCCCCTTGGGTAAAGAGGAAGGGAGGTTGATCCTCCGAGTTTCCTCCTGGGTTGCAGGAGAAGCAATGTAACGCCTGGTAATTTTGAAATAGGAACAAATATATTTACGGTTGGGAAAGAAAAATAACCTATACATGATGATATCTACGTATCTCTATAAATAGTTAATAAGGTTCCTAGAATTTATAAAAGACTAGTTAATATTACCTTTTGGAATAAAAAAAAAATTATCTAGGATCGAACCTGCCTCTGATACCCAGGACAAGGACAAATAAAAGTTAAAGAAATTATGAGGAATAAAATCCCTATATACATACAAATTATTAATAGATATACGAGGGTTAGTAAATAATAAATGAGTTTAGATATATGAAACCCACACACATTGTAAGGGCCTTTAAAATACGAATATGACAAATAACAAGTTTTAGAAAAAATGGATAACAACATATTGACACAAATAAGGGCCCTTAAGTCTCAACCCACTCATCCATATATCTGTGCATATATATATAATGCAATATAAATAAATATAATACAACGTAAATAATCAAGAATAAATATATTCAAAAATGAAATAATCACACTATATGAGTAAAAATGAGCCGAAAATAAATAGCGCCTCCCATCAGGTCGTCATTTAATTGAAGACCCCTAAGCAGGCGCCAATTTACAAAATGACGCCTCTTTCCTAGGCGTCAGTTTCATAAGTGACGCCCCTTTTAATGGGCATAATTTTCATATTTTAATAAGGAAAGAAAAGGTAATAGTAGGTAACGCCCCCTTGGCGGGCGTCATTTTATAAATTGAAGACCCTTTTTACAGGCGTCAATTTTAAATAAACGCCCCAACCCTAGGCGTCATTTACAAACCGTACCGTTTGTCTTCGGTTCGAACTAGGATGATAACTGGGTAAGTTTAGATTAAGGAAAGGATCAATACGTGGAATAGTTAAATGCTAATTGGATTCTAAGAAGGAAGTTCTAATCCTAATCAAATTCTTAGAACCAATTTGGATTCTTCTCCTATAAATACCCCTTCCATCGAGCCAAACCTGCTGGCTCTTTTCTTCAACAACTTGATGCTGCTCAGTATGTGAAGAACATAAGTTCTTTAACTTCTTCCTCTTGCTGCTGTTCCTGTATGCAGCTCGTTCGAGGTCTCCCCCCTGCTGCCACTACGTCAACGTGAACGTGCTGATCTTCTTCCTCCTCTCTTTCCTGCTGCTACAGTGTTGGACGTGTGAAGGCGTGGCCTTCTTCCTCTTCTTCTAGCTTCTTCCTCCTGCGTTTTGCTTGCAACAACAAGGAGTGCCGGAAGTAGATACTATCCTTATTATCACATGAAAAGAAGGCTATTATCTGCGTCTATGATTGTACCTGCCTGGTGACTCTGTTCAAAACAGAGTATCGTTTCTTCAATCTCTTCAATAGTCCTTCACTGACTGTCAACCGAATCAACACCCAAGGTAGCTGTTCTCAAGCAATGAAGCCCAAACATGAAAATATACCATGCATATGCCATAGTCTGATGATTTCTTGGGTTTATGTTCTGTTTTGCTAAATTTCAGTAAATAGCGACCCAAGCTAGGGCACTATTTCTTTTTTGACGACTGTGAAAACAGGCGTCAATTGTCTAGTCAATTAATAAATAAGAAATGTTCAAAATTTAATAACCGAGAACCCTTATATGTAAACTAATGCATGATTATGTCTATAGATTCCTACTATTTTTCTCTATCTGTTCATGTCTTTGGAACCTTGATCAGACACAGACCAAAAACCATGTGTCTATGATTGTACCTGCCTGGTGCAAATCTTATGACACAGAAATAGCGACCCTGATTAGGTCGTCAATTGAATGGACGCCCTCGTAAACAGGCGTCAATTAGCATGAATTTTACATTATCCTGATTATTTGAAATGACGACATATACCCTGCCCTTTAATTTGATATATGACGCCCCTGACTAGGGCGCTATTTATATAAGTAAAGCCTTAATGTAAGACGTCATTTTCATAATATCTAAAATCTGAAAATGTTTATTTAATTTAATAGAATCCGAACGTAACGACTGTGTGAGCAGTCATCATTTAATGAAATGACGACCCTGCCAAGGGCGTCAATTTATAAAATGAAGACTTATGAGAAGACGTCAATTCCCTGTTTTCCTAATTTCTACAACCCACTGTTAGTTGGTTATATATATATAATATATAGGCACTATATTCCACTCCGTGAATATGGTCCCATGTTTTTCGGTGTTTTATCGATTAAACCACTATTTCTCGGTGATAGATGAACCCTCCATGGGACATTCCGTTCTTTTAGACCGGTGACTTTATCATAGAGACCTCTGTAAGACTCCACTAGTCTTGGATTCCCTCAAGGCGGCCGAGCAGGTTGTACCATCAAAACCTATGACACTACTTGATTTCCATGTCACTCTAAAGAAACATGGTATACCGGCCCTCATGACATGCTATGTGAATGTCACGAGAATATTCTTAAATTCATGGAATGGGAAACCATGCCATTAATGTTTCTTAAAGAATTATGTGCCATACTTATGGACACTAATTCTATCTACCATATCATGAACAAAGAACAAGCGACGCTATATAAGTGCTTATTCTTGATGTCATGATCTCCACCCAGATTATCGACATGTCATGATTTCTATGTTTCGCGTAGATTTTTATCGTAAGTTTGTCCTGGCTCAACGGCCTTGCCCTTGAATTCCATAGAAATCTTACCTTATCATTCTATTAAAACTTGTTCTTGGAACTCCTTATTGGCTATAAACTATTGTGGATGTCTAGATCTATCTTTAAATGCTGTGCATATAGGGCCCGATCTGGTCCTGGGAGGAGCGCCCGAAAGTACTAGTGCCCATGGGAGTTTTAATGATCGCGGTGTCTTGCATTGCACCGCAGTCTTGTCTCTCTTGATCTTTGGCATTCCACACTCTCTCTTTCTTGCGTGCGTGACTTGACTTGCGTGACTTTACTAGCGTGGCCCGAAACGGGTAAAGTACTTGCATGAAATAGCCAATAATCTATAAATATCTCTTGATCGCTTGAAAGTTTCACATAACGTTGATTGATCTATTGCTAGTTTCATTTTACTTGCTCGGTTAAATCTACATGCATAGTCTTACTTGCATTTACATATGAAAATGTAATTATTTTAACCAATTGCTTGTTCTTGAGATATAATTCCTACTGAGCGTTCGCTCACCCAGTTTCTTTCCAACATTTTTCAGGTAATCAGGTGGCTAGCGAGACCGAGACTCACATGGGAGGGACAAGTGTGCAAGCGAGCAATGGGAAATAGTGAACCCGAGTCTTTTATCTTTCTTGAGTCTAGCATGATGTCTCTTATTTAGTATCTTGTCCAAGTCTATTAGTGCGTCGCCTCCTTTTCTTTCATAGTGACGTAGTTGAGTCTTCGAGTTCTTGTAAGAGACTTATATTTGAAATGAGATTCTTAATGTTGTTCCAAATTACTTGGTCTCATGCTATCGCTCTTGATCGTTCATGACTGTTTAACTGCCACGTTCCGAACAAACGACACGTTCTGCTGCCATCGGTTCGGGGCGTGACAGAGGTGGTATCAGAGCTTCGGCTTTCATATCCTCAAGATATTAGGTTTCAGTGATAGGTCAAGTATCCTTGTCAGTCATATCAGAGCTTCGTCTTTCATATCCTCAAGATATTAGGTTTCAGTGACAGGTCAAGTATCCTTGTCAGTCATATCAGAGCTTCGGCTTTCATATCCTCAAGATATTAGGTTTCAGTGACAGGTCAAGTATCCTTGTCAGTCATATCAGAGCTTCGGCTTTCATATCCTCAAGATATTAGGTTTCAGTGATAGGTCAAGTATCCTTGTCAATCATAATCAGAGCTTCGACTTTCATATCTTCTAGGATAAGTCTCCTTATCGGTCATCTTATAGGAATTCTGTGAGAGATGGGTAGAACTTGGGGTTAATGTTATAAATGAAAGATAAGATATTTACATTTCATTAACATTAATTCTTGAGTCGATAAATTATCTCCCCACTTATCCTCGCAGGAACCTAGATAAAATGGAAGCATCTAAGCCAAGCTTTGTTCATGAGATGATCTTAGTGGATGTCCAAGCTTACGCGGACCTTGTCAGGAGAGTTCAGGAGCTAGAGAAAGCGGTGGAAGAAAAAGAAAGAGTTGAAGGAAAAGCGCATGATTCGGGGATGTTCAACACTACCAAGAAAAGGCCAAATGAGGGTGGTAGTTCCCAACGGTGTAAGAAGTGCAAACTGTGTAAGAAGTGCAAGAATGGGAAGTTTAGGGTGGCACCGGTAAGCCAAACTCAAGAAAAATGCTGGCATTGTGGTAAAGGAAATCATCAATCGAAGGAGTGTTATCAGAAAATGGGAGCATGTCTTCGTTGTGGGAGCCTAGACCATAAGATAGCGGAATGCCCTATTTTGACCAAGAAGCTTCCAAGAGGAGTTCAAGCTTTAGCCAAACTTACCAAGGGGAAAAATGCGGAAGATACCCCTCACCCTTAAGCCTATATTAATTCTTCCAAAAATTTAGTTCCGTTCCACTCAATGTATCTAGACTTCTTATACGCATTATAGCTAGTTCTCCATCGTGAGTAAAGGATGACGTGAATTTTGGGACCAAATTCTTTTAAGTGGGGGAGGGTGTAACATCCGGTAATTTTGAAATAGGAACAAATATATTTACAGTTGGGAAAGAAAAATAACCTATACATGATGATATCTACATATCTCTATAAATAGTTAATAAGGTTCCTAGAATTTATAGAAGACTAGTTAATATTATCTTTTGGAATAAAAATTTTTTTATCTAGGATCGAACCTGCCTCTGATACCCAGGACAAGGACAAATAAAAGTTAAAGAAATTATGAGGAATAAAATCCCTACATACATACAAATTATTAATAGATATACGAGGGTTAGTAAATAACAAATGAGTTTAGATATATGAAACCCACACACATTGTAAGGGCCTTTAAAATACGAATATGACAAATAACAAGTTTTGGAAAAAATGGATAACAACATATTGACACAAATAAGGGCCCTTAAGTCTCAACCCACTCATCCATATATCTGTGCATATATATATAATGCAATATAAATAAATATAATACAACGTAAATAATCAAGAATAAATATATTCAAAAATGAAATAATCACACTATATGAGTAAAAACGAGCCGAAAATAAATAGCGCCTCCCATCAGGTCGTCATTTAATTGAAGACCCCTAAGCAGGCGTCAATTTACAAAATGACGCCTCTTTCCTAGGCGTCAGTTTCATAAGTGACGCCCCTTTTAATGGGCGTCATTTTCATATTTTAATAAGGCAAGAAAAGGTAATAGTAGGTAACGCCCCCTTGGCAGGCGTCATTTTATAAATTGAAGACCCTTTTTACAGGCGTCAATTTTAAATAAACGCCCCAACCCTAGGCGTCATTTACAAACCGTACCGTTTGTCTTCGGTTTGAACTAGGATGATAACTGGGTAAGTTTAGATTAAGGAAAGGATCAATACGTGGAATAGTTAAATGCTAATTGGATTCTAAGAAGGAAGTTCTAATCCTCATCAAATTCTTAGAACCTATTATGATTCTTCTCCTATAAATACCCCTTCCATCGAGCCAAAGCTGTTGGCTCTTTTCTTCAACAACTTGATGCTACTCAGTATGTGAAGAACATAAGTTCTTTAACTTCTTCCTCTTGCTGCTGTTCCTGTATGCTGCTCGTTCGAGGTCTCCCTTCTGCTGACACTACGTCAACGTGAACGTGCTGATCTTCTTCCTCCTCTCTTTCCTGCTGCTGCAGCGTTGGACGTGTGAAGGCGTGGCCTTCTTCCTCTTCTTCTAGCTTCTTCCTCCTGCGTTTTGCTTGCAACAACAAGGAGTGCCGGAAGTAGATACTATCCTTGTTATCACATGAAAAGAAGGCTATTATCTGTGTCTATGATTGTACCTGCCTGGTGACTCTGTTCAAAACAGAGTATCGTTTCTTCAACCTCTTCAATAGTTATTCACTGACTGTCAACCAAATCAACACCCAAGGTAGGTGTTCTCAAGCAATGAAGCCCAAACATGAAAATATACCATGCATATGCCATAGTCTGATGATTTCTTGGGTTTATGTTCTGTTTTGCTAAATTTCAGTAAATAGCGACCCAAGCTAGGGCGCTATTTCTTTTTTGACGACCGTGAAAACAGGCGTCAATTGTCTAGTCAATTAATAAATAAGAAATGTTCAAAATTTAATAACCGAGAACCCTTATATGTAAACTAATGCATGATTATGTCTATAGATTCCTGCTATTTTTCTCTATCTGTTCATGTCTTTGGAACCTTGATCAGACACAGACCAAAAACCATGTGTCTATGATTGTACCTGCCTGGTGCAAATCTTATGACACAGAAATAGCGACCCTGATTAGGTCGTCAATTGAATGGACGCCCTCGTAAACAGGCGTCAATTAGCATGAATTTTACATTAACCTGATTATTTGAAATGACGACATATACCCTGCCCTTTAATTTGATATATGACGCCCCTGACTAGGGCGCTATTTATATAAGTAAAGCCTTAATGTAAGACGTCATTTTCATAATATCTGAAATCTGAAAATATTTATTTAATTTAATAGAATCCGAACGTAATGACTATGTGAGCAGTCGTCATTTAATGAAATGATGACCCTGCCAAGGACGTCAATTTATAAAATGAAGACTTATGAGAAGACGCCAATTCCCTATTTTTCTAATTTCTACAACCCACTGTTAGTTGGTTATATATATATAATATATAGGCACTATATTCCACTCCGTGAATATGGTCCCATGTTTTTCGGTGTTTTATCGATTAAACCACTATTTCTCGGTGATAGATGAACCCTCCATGGGACATTCCGTTCTTTTGGACCGGTGACTTTATCATAGAGACCTCTGTAAGACTCCACTAGTCTTGGATTCCCTCAAGGCGGCCGAGCAGGTTGTACCATCAAAACCTATGACACTACTTGATTTCCATGTCACTCTAAAGAAACATGGTATACCGGCCCTCATGACATGCTATGTGAATGTCACGAGAATATTCTTAAATTCATGGAATGGGAAACCATGCCGTTAATGTTTCTTAAAGAATTATGTGCCATACTTATGGAAACTAATTCTATCTACCATATCATGAACAAAGAACAAGCGACGCTATATAAGTGCTTATTCTTGATGTCATGATCTCCACCCAGATTATCGACATGTCATGGTTTCTATGTTTCGCGTAGATTTTTATCGCAAGTTTGTCCTGGCTCAAGGGCCTTGCCCTTGAATTCCATAGAAATCTTACCTTGTCATTCTATTAAAACTTGTTCTTGGAACTCCTTATTGCCTTTAAACTATTGTGGATGTCTAGATCTATCTTTAAATGCTGTGCATATAGGGCTCGATCTGGTCCTGGGAGGAGCGCCCGAAAGTACTAGTGCCCATGGGAGTTTTAATGATCGCGGTGTCTTGCATTGCACCGCAGTACTTGTCTCTTTTGATCTTTGGCATTCCACACTCTCTCATTCTTGTGTGCGTGACTTGACTTGCGTGACTTTACTAGCGTGGCCCGAAACGGGCAAAGTACTTGCGTGAAATAGCCAATAATCTATAAATATCTCTTGATCGCTTGAAAGTTTCGCATAACGTTGATTGATCTATTGCTAGTTTCATTTTACTTGCTCGGTTAAATCTACATGCATAGTCTTACTTGCATTTACATATGAAAATGTAATTATTTTAACCAATTGCTTGTTCTTGAGATATAATTCCTACTGAGCGTTCGCTCACCCAGTTTCTTTCCAACATTTTTCAGGTAATCAGGTGGCTAGCGAGACCGAGACTCACATGGGAGGGACAAGTGTGCAAGCGAGCAATGGAAATAGTGAACCCGAGTCTTTTATCTTTCTTGAGTCTAGCACGATGTCTCTTATTTAGTATCTTGTCCAAATCTATTAGTGTGTTGCCTCCTTTTCTTTCATAGTGACGTAGTTGAGTCTTCGAGTTCTTGTAAGAGACTTATATTTGAAATGAGATTCTTAATGTTGTTCCAAATTACTTGGTCTCATGCTATCGCTCTTGATCGTTCACGACTGTTTAACTGCCACGTTCCGAACAAATGACACGTTCCGCTGCCATCGGTTCGGGGCTTTACAAGCAAAGAGTGTATTCCTTGGGGAAGCTGTATGACAGCTTTTGTTGCAGACTAAGTCTGCTGTGAATGTTGCTTGGTTGAGCAAGGGAACCTCACTCGTTCGAGTGGAGGAGTAGACGTACGCAGACCGTGGATCTGGCTGAACCACTATAAAAGCCGCGTGTCCTCTGTTTTGATGGTTTGCATATTTGAATGTTATATCTAAATTTACATAGTTCATTCCATTGGTTAATTTGCTATGGATTCAGAGTGAGCTGCAACATCTATTTGGTATATCAAAAGGCTCAGTTGAAAGGATAGGTGATGCCTATCTAGAAGGCTGCCTCTTGTGTGAGGATATTTTTTGATCGAACCTCCACCAAGTACCAGTGACCTCGCTTGTAGACGCATTCATGTTCTGAGAGTGTTTGCTCTTGCCATCGCCTTGGTCATCTAGTTTAGTTCATTTTTTTTGAATGTGCACTCTAACTATCTGATTAGTGGTCAATCCTGCGCGAGTGAACTATCTAGTGTTGTTGTTGCTTATTTGCTTCTGAATAACCTGTGGTTTATTGTTTGCTCAAAATTTAGAGACAGACATATTCACCCCCCTTCTATATCTGTCTTCTTTCCCTTTAACATAGCCGATGTTGAGGGCTTCTTGTCAAAGTATTGCCATGCTACCACTACAGCAAGTCGAGAGAACTGGTCGATTGACCCTGACTTCAGTACTTTCGAGAGGCAAATGAGGAAGGCGAAAGCGGTAGCTGGCCCTTCAACCAATAAGTCTGCCAAGCAAGGACCCTCACTGCGAGATAAAATGAAGAAGCTTTACTCATTTCCGAAGGATAAAATCAAGGTTATCTTTTAATGGGCCTACCACTATGGCAAGGTTGCTCTCCCCTAGCCCAAGAGGCCAGATGATGTCAAAAGAAGTGATGACCCTCGATTTTGCCCCTATCATCAGATGTTGGGGCATTCTATTGAAAACTGCTATATATTCAAAGATATTGCTCAAAGCCAGATTACGAGGGGTGAAATGTAGATGGCAGAATACAAGGTAGACCCACCGCGTCCTCATGAAATGGGCACCTGCAGAAAGGGAGTTCATATGGTCTCGACCCATCATCAGATCCCCGAAGCTACATCAAAGGCCGACCAAAGGAGGCTTCGAACCCGAAAGGAGCCGCCTGGGTGACAGGTATAATTCATGAAAGAAAAGAGGAATAACTAGTCCTGTCCCACTACGAGGGCGTATAACCCAAGTTCCCCAGTCATGGGGGTCTCAAATCTAGTCAATGGAGCAATTGTAGAATGCTATGAAGCAGATATGGTCTCCCTCTCCACCCTCATAGGTGAAGGCCCCCTGCAGACAGTCTATGATGATTACCTAGAGGATCACAAAGAAATCCTACAGTCTTTGAGGGTAGGGGATAGCCCGCAATCCCAAATGATGACATATAAAGGTCAAGAGGCCGATGTTCCCTGCAGATGCTGGGAGTCTATTGTCATGGAAACCGCCACGACCTCCGGTGCCGCTCCGCAAGAACACGAAGCTAAAAAGCTCCCTGCTACCCTAGAGGTGCTTCACCCCTGGGCCTTTATCCAAACTGCCCAGAATTTATATTGCTAGTTGTTAGGTGCAGATAATGAGACAGACGCAGATCCAGAGGGGGGGTGAATGGATCTTCTAATGATTTTTAGCTAATTTAAAAACCATATGAGATGATGATCACAGATTCGATGGACAAATACTCAAACATCAAAGATGCATGCCCCATCAATCACTAGAACATGGACAACCAATAAGATCACGTTCCTAGCATGCATCTAGCGAGATCAATCAACTAGACAAAGCAATCAAACCATGATGAACAATGGATTTTTTAGGTGGTTCGGTCCACAGACCTACATCCACCCCTCACTCCAAACCGGAGTGAGGCTTCCACTAGCAATAGCTAGAACATCAGACTCAGTCTGCAAACAAACGGTGCCAAACAGCTTGACAAACCAAGGGAAACAAATCCCTCAAACCAAGCTCTGCAACCCACAGAAGCTTGACACCTGGACTTGCTACCCACAAGACCAGAACCGGAGGGCGAGCCTCCCTTCCTCTAAACCAGAGGGAAAACACAAGTGACACCCAGTCACTTGCCAACCGGAGGAAAACCTCCCTTCCTCCAAACCAGAGGGAAAACACAAGTGACACCCAGTCACTTGCCAACCGGAGGAAAACCTCCCTTCCTCCAAACCGGAGGGGAACTGCTAG
This sequence comes from Amorphophallus konjac, assembly GCA_022559845.1. Lineage (NCBI taxonomy): Eukaryota > Viridiplantae > Streptophyta > Magnoliopsida > Alismatales > Araceae > Amorphophallus > Amorphophallus konjac. The sequence continues at coordinate 187,860,496 of CM040120.1, forward strand.
TGACAGCCCATCACTAGCAAACCAGAGATCACCGATCTCTCTTCCTCCAGACCAGGAGTGAACCCGACCTCAAACTAGAGGATCAGAAGAACAAGGATGGTAAAGGAAAAAAAGGGAAAACCAAAACAACAAAGGGAAAAACAAAAACCAGTTAGCTCCAATGAGCACAGTCGTTCTGGATTTGATCCACGAACGGACTAAACAATTCTTCAAGAAAAACTCTCTCCTCTCCACTGTAGACACGCCATTCCTGACGTCTCCTGAGAAAGTCTCATATTACTATACGACGCCCCGAAACGGCTTACGCATTTCGAATCTCTTAAGTGCTTCCTTTTCTTGGGTCTTCTTCTGCCTTTTTCGGCATCCGGAATCGTCTCGTAACGGCATTCAGACGGCATCAACACCAGTCGAACGCATCAGAGGTTCCGAAACCAGGAAGGGTGTCTGCCGGGCGGCCGCCAACGCCTGAACTGAGGACCCGGGTGGGTCTTTATAGGGGCGTCCAGGCCCCTGGACGCCCCCATTCTTTTAATTTATTTTTCAAAGCCCAAAACAAAATAAAAAATAATATATTAATGGAGGCGTCCAGTCCCCTGGACGCCTCCATAAAAACAAATATAAAAAATATATATGCCAGTTGGCAGAAAAAAACAAAACAAAATAAAAAATAATATATTAATGGAGGCGTCCAGACCCCTGGACGCCTCCATAAAAATAAATATAAAAAATATATATGCCAGTTGGCATAAAAAGATAAAACAAAAAAACAAAATAATATATTTATGGAGGCGTCCATGCCCCTGGACGCCTCCATCAACTCTCTCACGGGCGCCGCCCACCGAACGAAGGTTTGTCGTGTGTGAAAAAAGCCAAATTATGGAGACGTCCAGCCAGCTGGACGCACCCATTTCTGAATCACGGGTCGCCGCTCACAAAACCACGCGTTGTGCCAAACCGCGTGCGGCCGTCGGTGGGGTTCGGTGGACCTGTTTGAGGCATCCGGGGCCCTGGACGCCTCCACAAAAATATTCCAAAAAAATAAATAAAAATAGAATAAAATATTAGTTCAGCCCTGATGGAGGTGTCCAGGGTCCTGGACGCCTCCACCCTCCGGAGCCCTATAAATAGAGGCCCACCCTCTCAGTTCTAGAGGAGCTTCTAAGAGATCCGATAGGCTGCCGGAGCCCAGAGGCTACCGGAGTCATTTTCTAACCCGTGGGGTCTTTTGTAGGTGGAGGTTCTGCCGGCTTCTTGGGTGCCCACGCTCGCGAGAGGAAGGTCGTCTTCATCCACCGCGCTTCCACGTCGTCCCTACGCTGCCGGAGCTCCGCCGGATTTCACCATCGGCACATCCAATAAGCCAATCCTTTCCTTTTCTTCGTAGTTCTTTTGCATTCATCATCTTGCATCCTCTATCCCCCTTCATAAGGGCACCTCTTCTTATATACTTCTTGCATCCATCATCTCATTTTCCTCCTACTCGAGTCCGAGAGGGGTTTAAAAGATAACACCAACCAGGTGTGTGTCTTGCCATCATTTCGTTATTTTTATCGTAAGGATTTGAATACTACACCTTCATCTTTCTAATCCACTCGTTACTTGTTTGTCGTTGTTTTGCAAGGGTACCCAAGGAAAGCCCTCTCCATCGGCCGGCCGAAGGGGGAGGAAGAAGCAACCCGCCATCTCCCGCTCTTGAGGTAGGCGCGATCACTTTCTTTATTTTGGGGTCTTTTGGCCCCTGGCGATCACATCTTGTTTTCGAGGCCGCGGCGAGTCACTTCCCCAATGGCCGTTTAAATTCCCATTTTTATATGTTATATTCTTATCTATTCATATTCTCGAGGCCGCGGCGAGTCACTTCCCCAATGGCCGTTTAAATTCCCGCTCTTTATATTCTCCTTATATTCTGTTATATTCTTATCTGCTCATATTCTCGAGGCCGCGGAGAGTCGCTTCCCCAATGGCCGTTTCAATTCTTGCTATTTAATTTCTACACCATTCCCGTCCCCCCGAGGCCGCGGCGAGTCACTTCCTGCTATGGCCGTTTAACCCCCATATCTTGCTATATTACATTTATCCCGCTCGCCCCGCCGGAGCAATCTCCCGTGGTGGCCCCTTCTCTTTTCTCTTATTTCTGTGTTGCAGCAAACAAAAAGGAGCCCGCGCGCTCCGCGTCCTCTTCGCACCCCAAACCACGTGATGTCGCTCACAGATTGACAATCACAGTGGGACATCTACTGCTTCCTTTCGGCTACCCTTGCAAGTTCGGCACCATCCGTGCCTCTCCACCTTGGCGCCCGCGCGTGCCCCCGTTGTGCTCACGGCAGCACTGTCAGTTGTGATTGGTTGTTTGTTTATTATATGTCTGTTATTTCTGTTGTTTTCCCACTCCATATCTCTGTCAGCATTTCATTGCATGCATCCATCCCTCTTTTCTATCCTTTTTTTGTTTTTTTTGAGGATCACCCTTTCCCGGTGAAGGAAGGACTCTCTGTTTGAGAATTCCTCTCAACGGACTAGAATCTCCTCCACTGGGACCTCCGTAAGTCCCCGACATCGAAGAATCTCCTCTTCGTTCATTGGGCTGGTTGTACCATTGAAGTTCCCCGGAGTTAGTCATTTCATTCGTGGTGAGACGAGAGACCCTAGCTGACACGGCGGTGAAACAAAAATAAACTAGGGTCCCTATTTTGTGTGAACTTCGGATCTCGCTAAAAACACAAAAAAAATCATCAAAATCAAAACATAAAAAAGGCGTAAAGGCATCCACTTGTTTGATAATCTCTGCTACCTGCTTGCTAGTGTATGTTTTTGCGTTCTGGGAAAACTGTGAGCATGGCTCACGAGTCTTTTGAGGAGAACCACCCTAGTCATGGTTTGTCAGCCGACCCGCGAGTCTATGCTATGGACTCGGGTCCTTCTCATGAGCCCTCGCATGAGGTGCAGGTTATTACCGGGGACACATCCCCATCGCATGATATCTCTTCCTTACTGGGCGTCCTCGCCAACACGGAGCTTACCTCTGAACAGCTCCGGGCCTTCCAGGTCATTCTGAAGGGGAAATCTGTTTCCCCCACGCCCCAAGAATCAACTCCGGCCATCGCACCTCTCCAAGAGTCCATGCAAGCCATTCCATCTCCTTCATTGGCGCAAGCCATCCAGTCTCCCTCGCTTCAAGGACAAGCGAGTCAACAACCACCCTCATTCCAGTTCCCGTCACAATCTCAAACTCCCGTTGTTCCCCACACACCGCTTCAGCCAGGGCCAACTGTCGGCGGTCCGACAGCTCCCTCTCATTCCGGGTTCCCCCCTCAAGTCTCCGGGAGACAGTTTCTCCCCCAGTGGCAAGTGCCACCTTCACCTCCAGAGGAGCTAGCCCAATCGCTCCTCAATAGGTTCAATCGCATGGACGAGCAGTTTCAAAATCTGAGAAGGATGGTGGACGTGAAAGCCACCCCGGAGGTTGCTTTGCCAATCCTTCCCGTCATTCATCTTCCTCCCTTCGAAATGCCCACGTACCGCAGATACAATGGTACCGTCAACCCCTTCATTCACCTCAAGGACTTCATGTATGAGTCCTCCTATTGGCAAAACGATCAGAGGTCCCTGGCATACCTCTTTCGGAGATCATTGGATGGTCCCGCGCTTGAGTGGTTCTATTCTTTGGAGCCTCGCGAGGCCGAGAATTTTGAAGTAGTCCAGAGAAGGTTCTTGCAGAAATATAGAGATAGGGTCGGTCCCTCACTCTCCATTACCGACCTAGTGGCCGAAAAGATGAAACCCGACGAGGATTTTGTCCGCTATGCTGATAGATGGAGGTCTCTGGCGGAAAGAATAAGGGATACCCTCTCCGAGCCCGAACAAGTGAAGATGATTGTGTCTAATACAACCCCACAGTTCAGACACGTCCTGGCCATGAATAAACTTACTACAATGGAGGAACTCTATGAAAGGGCCCGGTACATCCAAACCCAGTTAAAAGACTCCCCCATTATGAACATGTTTGAGTCACCGAAGCCCAAAGTGGTCAGAAAGACAGGCGCTGGTGTCCCGGGCGGAGCCACAGAAGGGGTCGTGACAAATGAGCAAGTGGGTGCGGTCAACAATGCCAATTATGCAGTCAACCCAAGGCCTCCACAAATGCCCCGACTTCCCCTCCAACCAGGTCCTTTCCCTCATCGTCCTCCACCCCAAAATAATCCACCCCAGGATAATATGCCTCCATTACGTCAACCCCAGCAACAACAACCATAACCTCAGCAACAACAACCACCGCTTCAGTACAACCAAGTTCCACCCCCGGGGAACTATGGTCCCCAACAGCAACAAAGGAGGCCGGTCGGTCCCAAGAGAGCCTACTATCCACCATTGCCAGAAACTTTAGCAGACATTTTTAATGCCCTCATGGCATCAAACCAACTCGCCCTACCCAGAGAAAGGCCCGTGTGGCCCTCGAATGTTGATACCTCCAAATACTGCGTCTACCATAGGCAGCCAGGACACACAATAGATTACTGCTTCCATTTCAAAGATTACATCCACGATATGAATGATGAACATCAAATAGATTGGGATGAAATGAGACGATACGTCACGGCTCTCAAGGCTAGGAGACCTCCTCATAGGCCACAGCAGCAGTTACAACAGCAGCAGCAACAGCAACCACAACAACAACAACAACAGCCTCAGCAGGCCCCACAACAACAGCCCGACATGGGCATAATCCAGAATCCATTACCGGAGCACCAATAGCCCAATCACCAGGTTGACCCCATCTCCTCCTTCCCAGAAGTCGGGAGAGAGCAGGTGTGGCACCCGGAAAGTACCTCCATTCTTTCTACCGCCCATCCTATCATCACGCAACACCCTTGCCTTGCCCGGGTAGCACCTCTCTCTCATCAACCCGTGTCAGTATCACCTTCACCATCTCCACTACCATTACGCCCTCTCATCCGTACCCCGATCCCCTATCAACCGACACTCTCCACTACGCCTTCACACCCTCTCATCTTCTCCCACTCCCCCACTTTACCATCCACCTCTACCACATTTACCCCTACGCCTTCTAAACCCCTTATCATCCGTCAACCATACATAACCCCGTCTTTCTCCACCGTATCACCACTAATGCCTTCAAAACCACTCATTAACCATCACCCACCTCAAAATCATTGCTCGCTTCAAGCCCTACCCACTTCTACTTCGTCTCCACCTCCACCTTCCAGACCCCTTATCCTTCATAATCCGCGCGATATCCCCTCTACCTCCACCATGCCTCCACCTAACAAACCCCTCATCAGAATCCCTGCTCCCGTCATCACCCCTGCTTCATCGACCATTCCTCCACCACTACCCCTCAAACCTCTGTTAAAACCCACTGCTACCCCCACAGAGGTACAAAAGTCGCAGGCAATGGTGCTCCGGAGTGGAAGAATTTTCCACAGGGTTTTCCCCCACAACAGTCAGAATCTTGAGCAATCTCAGCCAGAGAAGGATGATGGAGAACAACCAGAAAGAGCTATCCCTGGAACACAGTATGATATATTAAAACACTTGGACAAGACGCCTGCTCGGATCTCCATCCTGGAGCTACTTCAAAGATCCACATCCCACCAGGCGGCCTTGATGTAATATATTCAAAAAGTCATGGTTAATGAAGACCTCCCCGTGGAGAAGATTTCGACCGTCCTGACCCCAACGGACACACAACCGGCCATCATGTTCCACAACTATGAGCTCGCTCCCAAGGAGGCTCGAAAATATGCACTGTGCATTTCAATAAAAATTAATGGGGTATCCATAAACTTGTGTCTTGTGGACACGGGTGCGTCCATAAATGTGATCTCCATGAGCACTCTTCAGTTGTGTGGGGTCGACGAGGAATAAATATGACCTTCCTCGATCACGGTCACGGCTTATGACAATAGCAAAAGGCCGCCACAGGGGATGATTATTCTGAAGGCAGAACTAGGCCCCATGTCAATTCCCACGGAATTCCATGTCCTCGACATGGACCCCACATTCAAGGCTATACTGGGTCGCCCTTACATCGAAGCCATGGACGCTGTGCCTTCCACCAACCATCAGTGCCTGAAGTTTCCTTACAATGGGAGGATTATTAAAGTGGTCAGTACACCTGTCCTTCACATAGTGGATGCTATCAACACCTCTCTGCCCTCTGTGTGGCCATCTCATCGGCCCATATTGTCATTGCTGGACGTGCGTGATCTATCTCACGTTCCACTAGCACCAAAGGAGCCGGTCAGGACAACCGCAACATCATGTCTCCCTTTTCACTCCAAAGGTTGGGAGATTATGAGGAACATCGGCTATCAACAAGGAAAAGGTCTGGGCGCACAGTTACATGGTATGCTCAAACCGCCAAAGGAAATTAGGCCGAACCGTAGGTTTGGCCTAGGCTTCAAAGGACCGTTCGAGGCGGATTGGAAGCCCCTCACATGGACTTTATCAAACCACTTCAACAGAGGGCCCGTTGTTCAGATGGGAGATTACCCACGAGAAGCATATGGGGGATCACATGCTGTATATTTGGCTGAAAAATGTCTGAGGATCACCAAAAGAGGTAAGATCAAAGATCCGGAATGCGAGTGGGACAAATGGTTCGACATACGGGACATTTCCGTTGCACTGGAGAGGATGTTCTCGTCTCCATAGCTTGAAGGACCGCCATTGATCTCCGGAACACCAGAGAATATTACCACTCTTGCCAAGGTTCCAAACTATCCTCGTCCTCGCCAGAAGGACCCTATCATCGACGGATCTTCATCCGTCCTCAACATTGCCGTCGACGGCTCATTAGTCGCCATCTTCTCCATCCACTCGTCTCAGCCTTTGCTGATATCGTCTTCCTGGGCCAGACAATTGTCTGATGATCTTCCCAGATCCCCTTCTCTGCTTACATACCTACGCGGGCTTTTTAACCCACGCCAGGTCTTCAACCATGATCTGCTCTATGAGCCTCACAATCCTCTAGCCATAACCACTTATCTCTCTCCTCCAATCTCTTTTCACTGCTTTGTCATTCAAAATGAAAACGAAAAAAAAAACGTCAATTTTCAAACTCCCCAACAACACATCTTCGTTGAGGAAACCTCCTACATCTCCCACGGGTGCGTACCGCCCTGCGGACCACCCGTCCAAGGTCCGATGAGCGACCTTTTCTACCCCTCCTCTGAGGGGTCTTCTCCTGTACATTCTACACCATCCTCTTCGTCTTCCTCTTCTTCTGTAAATATTGTCAGTCAATCTAGGAATGATAGGCCAAGGGTAGTGCCTAGGAAGAAATCCAAGGGTAGGCAGATCCCTCGTCGATTCCTTCTGGATTTGGCCGCCAGGTGTCAAGCCCTTCTTGCCATCCCCCAGTTGTTAGAAAATCTCATCCAGCTACCAGAAATAGAATGTGAGGGCGACTGTGCATTTGATGAAGGGTATGGAGTCTACGAGATCACGGATGAAGAATGCACCACTGAAGATGAGGGTGAAGAATATGAGGATGCGGCGGGCGCATACGCTAGTGGAATGAGGAGATTCGACGAGCCGTCAACCGCCGTAGAAGAATCCACCAAAGAAGTCAACTTGGGAACTGAGGAAGACCCTAGGATCATCCTCATAAGTGACAACCTACCACCCTCTGAAGAAGAGGCATTAATTAAGGTTCTCAAGGAATATAAGGACACGTTTGCATGGAGCTACGAGGATATGCCGGGTCTAGATTCAACCCTGGTCGAACACCGTTTAACCTTAAAACCAGGGTCCGTCTCGGTAAAACAAAGGTTAAGGCGTTTCCACCCTCAAATGGCTTTGAAAATGAAAGAAGAGGTCGATAAACTCCACAAAGCCAGGTTCATTAGAGTCGTTCTTTATCCTCAATGGGTGGCGAACATTGTCCCGGTCATGAAAAAAGATGGGAAAGTCAGGATTTGCATCGACTTCCGGGACCTTAACCGCGCGTGTCCAAAGGATGATTTTCTCTTGCCTCACATTGATGTGTTGATCGATAACACAGCAGGATATGAGACCCTCTCATTCATGGATGGATTTTCAGGATATAATCAAATTCGTTTGGCAGAAGAGGATCAGGAAAAAACGTCATTCACTACCCCTTGGGGAACATATTGTTACGTGGTCATGCCGTTCGGATTAAAGAATGCTGGAGCTACTTACCAAAGAGCGATGATGGCCATATTTCATGACATGATGCACATATATCTAGAAGTGTATGTGGATGACTTATTGGTGAAATCAAGGACCAGGATGGAACATCCAGAAGTTTTGGCTAAGGTCTTGCAAAGGTCAAGGGAGTTCCAACTGAAAATGAACCCGACAAAGTGTGTGTTTGGTGTGTCGTCGGGTAAATTGCTGGGGTTCATTGTGAGTAAAAGAGGGATCGAGATAGATCCCGACAAAGCTAAGGCTATCAGGGATATGCCGTGTCACGTCCCGAACAAGGCGGAAATATCGGGACGTACAGTTAGGGACACGCTGGCAAGAGAGGGAACTAAATCTAAAATGATACACAAGTGCTACAAGATGGAAAGGAAATACTAAATGATCATTAAAAAAACCACAACTGATACAATAACCTGAAGTTCAACTTAATACAACTGGAATAATCAACCACTAAAACTCAATAACATGACTGAGACTAAAAGCTCTCCAAAACACAACTAAAGAAAGATAACACACTACTAACACACTAGAACTGATACACTCAAGACATCACTCGTGCCCTTCCCCATCGGTAAGCGCGTCACCTGAAAAACCTGAAAAGGGGGGAAAAATACAACTATGAGCTGACGCTCAGTAGGAAATAACGGACAGGTATAAGTGATTAACAATTTAATTACATTTTAAAATGTCATGCTACAAATGATAAAAATAATAAAAAGATAACGATGATATCACGAAACGAAATTCAAAGATCTTGCAAGGTCAAGAAATATAATGAATAGAATAGTAAGATAAGAATTTACTACAGGAGATAACGATAAAAAGTTGGCCATATCAAGACAATTCAAGTCATGTCAAGCACGTATGTAATTTCATTTCCACGTCCAAGTAATAAGCAAGTAAAGTAACCACAAGTAGAGTATAGAACAGTGAAGAGTGGAAAGTGAAAAGTAGTAGAAAGTAATGTAGAGAGTAGTGGAGAGAGTAGTGGACAGTCCTAGATTTAACACATGTCAAGTACTGGTGCCAAATGCCACACCTAGTCATTCACCTCCCCGGGGGTATACGTAGTGTTCGGGCGCTCTTCCCAGGACCAGACCGAGCCCTTAATTGTTTGCCAGGCATTGATTTCTTTGGATCAAAGATTCCACGAATCTAGACTTCCACAGTTTATGGCCAGAATTCCAAGGTTTAAACTAAGTAGCAATAACAACTTCACGTAGGAAAGAGATTCATTTCCAGAATTTCAAGGTAAGTATAATCATCAAGGAGATCGAAACTAAGTCACAACAAGAGTTAATCGTGCTACGCTACTGTGAAACATCAGCAATCAAACAAGCTAATCAACATATTAATCCTAATCACCAAGTTAAGATATCATGATTAACCATTATCATTTGCATTAAGACAATTGCCAAGAAGCTGATTCAAGATGATAAGGCAAAGAACAACTCCCACAGGAGTGAAATAGAATGCATTAACAGAGATTTAGTTACACCATTAACCACTAATTATGTGGATTTCTATTTAATCTTGTATGCATTGAAATGAAGATGATAAACGGTGTGTTTTTACACTAAGTTTGCATGTATGGACCAATGTTAATTGAAACTAAAAAGGGTACATGAATAGGTCATTAGTTCCTCAAAAATGTAGTTTTCAATGTGATTAGGTTGAATGGATTGATTCCCCAATGATCCGGATTGATCCCCGGGTCAAAAACATCATTAATGGGGTCATACAGGGCATGGGTCGACCCATTGGGTCGACCCCTGGCATTCCAGGAGCCTTCCTGGGTGTGGGTCGACCCATTGGGTCGACCCCTCAAAAAAAAAGCTTCATGGGTCGACCCATTGGGTCGACCCCCTTCACTGGGTGCATGGGTCGACCCCATGGGTCGACCCCTGCACTTCCAGAAGCGACGATTGATTCCGTAAACCATGAAAACTCAATGATTTGGGGTCTAAATGAGTTGGGATTTTAACCAAATGCTCTAGGGTTCTTAATATACATACTAAGGTCATAAAACAAGAGATTGAAACAAGAAATTTGCTGAAAACTCAATCGAATCACAACCTATTTATGATGAATACATGAAGAACCTAGTTCTTGACATGCGTCTACTAAAACGTAGATTTCTCTCAATATACACAACGGAATTTGGGGATTTTTATATCAAAAGAAAGCTAACTTAATGATGAATCCAACCATATACTATAAGCCATATGTGAATCAAGTTATCTAATCCAAAAATAGCCCGAAAATCAAGCTTCTACTTGAAGAACATAATATACATCAAATTCTAGACATGCTCTTACTAAAAATCAAAATTCTCCAAGTATGCTCAAATGAAATTTGGGGCTTCCTACGTTAAATGAAAGCTAACAACATGCTGATTACATCATGTAAGTTAATTAGAGTTTGGTTGTTAGATCCTACCTCAAATCAGAGAGAGAAAACTCGAACCCTAGGATGAAGAACACTTGGACAGCACCTCACAAAAAGCTCGATTTCTCCACGGACACCTAATGAAAATTGGGGTTTTTGCCACCAATGGATAGAGCTCGATGAGAGGAACAATTTGCTATACTCATGATCAAGATTTGGTTGAGAATTCCTACCTCAATCGATGGATCAAAGAAGGATGAAGGGAAGCCAACGGCCTGCTGACCCACCTCCACAAATCGAACTAGATCTCTCCAGATCCGAAATTTCAGCGAACCCCACAGCAGCCAAATGAAAGAAGACTCGTAGGGCTTCATTTTGATAGCTCATAGAGCTTCTGGAGCCTTCTGAATTGGGAGTATTCGTTGCTGCAAGCTACGTGTTTAGAAACGGCGCCGAAATCCTTGACTTGACCAAACTATGTCGGCAGCACGTTTTGGGACTAAGTTTACCTCAAATTGATTGAGGGTAAATGTTCCTTTATGTAATACCTTTCATTTGCCTCTGGAATCACCGCATTTGGTTGAGAAACAAGCTCGAATTTGATGTTCAAAGTTTGGGTGAATAGTGAATACGAATTTGGGTTAGGTGGGTTGTAAGTCAGGCTTAATCCACTGATTAGGCCTAGATAACGATTTAATTAGGCTTACTCCAAGAAGACAAAAGTGTTAGTAGAAGCATCTATTATTTAATTACTATTTTTATGAATTTTTATATGGTAGATAAAATTCCACTTCTACTATTCCGTAATTAATTAAATATTAAGTTCGGAAGACTTAGTTCGCTAATTCGGCTTAATAAACGATTTTATTAGGCTTAATTGTAGAAGACAAAGTTGATAAAAAAAAATTAATTCTACAAGATGTGATTTTTGGACATTTTTAGAAAATAGTAGAAAAATGACTTATTCTATTAATTAATTAATTAATCTAATTAATTTGGATAATTCTCATTAATTCGAATAACTTCAAATAAATTCTAAATAATTACAAATAACTTTCTAAATAAATTTCTAAAGAATTTGGGGTCTTACACCCTCCCCTACTTAAAGGAATTTGGTCCTCCAAATTCACTGCACTAAAACTAAGAGTAGAAAAAGATCGCTCACCTAGAATAGATCGGGATACCGCTTTCGCATAGTCTCTTCAGACTCCCATGTAGCTTTTTCGGTCCCACGCCGACTCCACTGAATCTTGACCATCGGTATCGAACGATTCCGGAGTTGCTGATGCTTCCGGTCCAGAATCTTGACAGGTCTTTCCTCATAGGTCAAATCTTCCTTCAGTTCAAAATCCACCTGCTGAATGATATGAGTGGGATCGTACACATATTTCCGTAACATAGACACATGAAAAACGTTGTGTACGCCAGACAATTGCGGTGGTAAAGCCAGTCTGTATGCCACCTCTCCCACTCTATCTAGAATCTCGAATGGACCAATGTACCTCGGACTCAGCTTGCCATGAATGCCAAATCTTCGGATCCCTCTCGTCGGAGAGACCTTTAAGAACACATGCTCGCCAACCTGAAATTCCAATGCCCTTCTCCTGTTGTCGGCATAACTCTTCTGTCTTGACTGGGCTACTTGTAACCGGTCTCGGATAACACGGATGTTCTGTGATGATTCCGAAACAAGATCTGGTCCAAGCCACTGTTTCACACCTACCTCGTCCCAACACAACGGGGAACGACAACTTCTACCATATAGTGCTTCAAAAGGAGCCATCTGAATACTAGACTGATAGCTGTTATTGTAGGCAAATTCAATTAATGTCAAATGCTCACTCCAATTACCACCGAAATCAATCATGCAAGCTCGCAGCATATCTTCCACTATCTGATTGGTTCTTTCAGTCTGTCCATCTGTCTGTGGATGAAAAGCAGTACTGAAATTCAGACGAGTACCCAAAGACTCTTGCAGTCCCTTCCAGAAATGTGAAGTAAATCTGGGGTCTCGATCAGATACTATATTCACTGGGATACCATACAATCTCACCACTTCCTTTATATACAAAGCAGCCAATACATTAATCGTCCACTTGGACTTAATTGGTAAGAAATGAGCCGACTTTGTCAAACGATCAACAATCACCCATATCGCATCAAATCCACCACGAGTCCTAGGTAGACCCATAATGAAATCCATGCCAATACTTTCCCACTTCCATTGGGGTATGTCGAGTGGTTTCAATTTCCCTGCTGGTCTGAAATGTTCGGCCTTAACTTGCTGACATACCAAACATCTGCTCACAAAATCTGCAACTTCTCTTTTCATATTCGGCCACCAAAAGGACCTTTTCAAATCTCGGTACATCTTAGTGCCTCCAGGATGAATGGTATATCTGGATCTATGAGCTTCCTCAAGAATTTTGTTCTTTATTGTAGCCTCATCCGGAACACAAGTTCTGCCTTTAAATAATAATCTACCATCATCGGCCAACCTGAAGTCAGGTCTGCTGCTCAAGCTTCCCTTGATCTCTACCAACTCGGGATCATTATCTTGCAAGGACTTGATCTCTATCAATAATTCAGGTTTAAGTTGAATCTGAGCAATCAAGATCCGATCATTGAAAATATTGAGATCCAGACTAGACAATTGTTCCAACAATCTCCATTCTTGTAACATGAGACTTGACAATCTAGCTACCGGCTTCCGGCTTAATGCATCTGCCACAACATTACCTTTGCCAGGATGATACTCAATCGAGAAGTCGAAGTCTTTTAAGTACTCCAACCATCTCCGCTGCCTCATGTTGAGTTCCTTCTAAGAAAATAAATACTTCAAACTCTTATGATCTGAAAACACTGTAAAGGTTTCTCCATATAAGTAATGCCTCCATATCTTCAAAGCAAACACGACTGCAGCAAGTTCCAAATCATGAACAGGATAATTATCTTCGTGCTTCCTCAACTGCCTAGAGGAATAGACAATCACCTTCCCATGCTGCATGAGTACACAGCCTAAGCCAATACCTGATGCATCAGTATAAACAACAAATCCTCCTTCACTAGAAGGTAAAGCCAAAACAGGTGCAGTAGTCAAACACTCCTTCAGAGTCTGAAAGATTTGCTGACAATCATCTGACCAATCAAACTTATTTTCCTTACGGGTTAATCTTGTAAGAGGTACCGCAATCTTAGAGAAGTCTTGAATAAATCTTCGATAATAACCTGCCAGGCCTAGAAAACTTCTAACTTCTGTCACACTGGTAGGCTGTTCCCAATTCTTCACTGCCTCAACCTTCGAAGGATCAACAGAAATACCGTTCTTCGTAATGATATGTCCTAGAAAGGACACCTCTTGCAGCCAGAATTCACACTTACTGAACTTAGCATATAGTTGATGATCTCTCAACAGTTGCAATGCCATTCTCAGATGCTCAGCATGCTCCTCCTCATTCTTAGAATAAATCAGGATGTCATCAATAAATACCACGACCCACTGATCAAGATAGGGCCGAAATGCATTGTTCATCAACTGCATGAAAGCTGCTGGAGCATTCGTTAGACCAAAAGGCATAACGACAAATTCAAAATGACCATACCTGCTGCGGAAAGCTGTTTTATAAATGTCCTCTTCCTTAATCCGCAACTGGTGATATCCAGATCGAAGATCGATCTTAGAGAAATATTGAGCTCCCGCTATCCGGTCAAATAACTCGTCAATCCTCGGCAAGGGATATTTGTTCTTGACAGTCTGCTGGTTTATTTGCCGATAATCAATGCACAACCTCATCGAACCATCTTTCTTCCTGACGAACAACACAGGGGCTCCCCACGGAGAAGTACTAGGATGAATAAAACCCTTCTCAAGTAATTCCATCAGTTGCTGCTTCAGTTCCCTCAGTTCCGCAGGAGACATACGATAAGGAGCCTTAGAAATAGGAGCTGTGCCAGGAATAAGATCAATAGAAAAGATAACTTCCCGCTCAGGCGGAAGTCCTGGTAGTTCATCTGGAAAGACATCAGGAAAATCTTGGACAACAGGAATGTCCTTGATCTTAATCTGCTGCTCAGGGGTTGCACAAACAAAGGCTAGAAAAGTCTCACACCCATGCCTCAAAAGCTTATCAGCTCGAAGAGCCGAGATGAGCGGTACGGAGTTATGGTGCTTGACTCTCGTAAAAGATAAACCAGAATGTCCAGTAAAAGTCACTGAGCTAGAACTACAGTGAACATTGGCCTCATACTTGGCCAACCAATCTGCTCCTAGGATTACATCATAATCCTTCATATCCATGCAGACCAAATCTGCTGGAAAGTTATGTTCACCAATCATAACCTTACTAGAAGGATAGAAATACTGGATTTTTGATCTAGTGCCAATAGGGGTTGAAATCTCTAACGGAGTATTCATCAAAATAGGTTCCACAGCTAATGACTTAGCAAATCTCCGTGAAATAAAAGAATGTGTTGCACCAGTATCAAAGAGAGCAAATGCGGGCTTATCGATTATAGTAAGAGTACCTTCGACGAGTCCGCCATCATCAGAAATCCCAGTTTCCTCTGCATGTAAAGCTTGAAGCTTGCCTTGTGGTTTCTTGAAGACTAGAGGTTTTGCCGGTGTAGCTTGTTCCGATATGAGAGGACAATTGGGGATACGGTGCTCCTTGCTTCCACATCGCAAACAGGCGCCTAGCTTGCGCCAGCACTCCTCTATCTTGTGACCCGGATGATCACAATAGTTGCACACGCCCTTGAATGGAACAATAGGGCCAGGCTTCTTGTCTTCATGCCTCGGCATCTTGCCCTTCCACGATCCGGACCCGCTCCACGAACCAGGTCCACTAACAGGCCTCTTCTTGGCACACCCGGGTTTGACACTCCCGGAACCCGTAGGTAATTCTTTCTTGGTGCCTTTTCCACGGATTCTCTCCGTCATCTCAAGAGTATCCTCCAGAACTTGCGCTTTCCTTACCACCTCAGAATACGTGGAAATCTCCATCGGTGCCAATTGGTTGATATAATGAAGCTTCAATCCATTGAGAAAGCGCTTCGCCTTCATCTTCTCGGTGGAAATGAGATGTGTAGCATATCGAGAAAGCCGTGCAAATTGAGCCTCATACTCTGCCACGGACAAACCTCGCTGTTTCAAGGCCGCGAACTCTGCCGCTTTCTTCTCTTGCACTCTATCAGAAAAATACTTGCTGTTGAAGAATTCCTCGAACTCTTCCCATATAACTTGCCGATCACCGAGAGTTACCTTGATAGAATCCCACCAAGTACGTGCATCATGTTCCAGTTGAAATGTGGACAAAAGGACACGCTCCTGGTTGGTGCATTGCATAACTTCAAAGATTCTCCCCATCTCATCTAGCCAGTGCTCGGCTTGGTCGGGGTCAGTCGAACCAGCGAATCTAGGCGGATTCATTCCGAGGAAGTTCCGGTATAGATCACCGGTGCCATGTGGTGCCGCTCCTGCCTGAGCTACTTGCTGAAGGGCCTGAGTAAGGCCTTGAACCGTACGTTGCAGGTTCCTCCATTCAGCACGATCAGCTGCCATCTACACGAGAAATAGATTACTTAGGTTTAAATAAGATAGATAATTACACGATTAAGAAACGAACTTAACCCAAGTTCTACCCAATCTCACAGGTCAGGTCTTAAACTTTTACAAGGTTAGGGATCTAGTGCACCTAGACACGACCAAAACTCAGTACCTGGCGGAGGTAATCGGTCCGAAGACCACTCGCGCAAGTGTGCGACCTTCCCGATAGGCGTAGCCTAACGTTCGGACAACACCTTTTGATATACCGATTATTGGGATGCAATGCAAGACAACCTAAAACTTAGGAAACCTAGGAATGTGAAACCTAGGGCTCTGATACCAACTAAACTGTCACGCCCGAACAAGGCGGAAATATCGGGACGTACAGTTAGGGACACGCTGGCAAGAGAGGGAACTAAATCTAAAATGATACACAAGTGCTACAAGATGGAAAGGAAATACTAAATGATCATTAAAAAAACCACAACTGATACAATAACCTGAAGTTCAACTTAATACAACTGGAATAATCAACCACTAAAACTCAATAACATGACTGAGACTAAAAGCTCTCCAAAACACAACTAAAGAAAGATAACACACTACTAACACACTAGAACTGATACACTCAAGACATCACTCGTGCCCTTCTCCATCGGTAAGCGCGTCACCTGAAAAGCCTGGAAAGGGGGGAAAAACACAACTATGAGCTGACGCTCAGTAGGAAATAACGGACAGGTATAAGTGATTAACAATTTAATTACATTTTAAAATGTCATGCTACAAATGATAAAAATAATAAAAAGATAACGATGATATCACGAAACGAAATTCAAAGATCTTGCAAGGTCAAGAAATATAATGAATAGAATAGTAAGACAAGAATTTACTACAGGAGATAACGATAAAAAGTTGGCCATATCAAGACAATTCAAGTCATGTCAAGCACGTATGTAATTTCATTTCCACGTCCAAGTAATAAGCAAGTAAAGTAACCACAAGTAGAGTATAGAACAGTGAAGAGTGGAAAGTGAAAAGTAGTAGAAAGTAATGTAGAGAGTAGTGGAGAGAGTAGTGGACAGTCCTAGATTTAACACATGTCAAGTACTGGTGCCAAATGCCACACCTAGTCATTCACCTCCCCGGGGGTATACGTAGTGTTCGGGCGCTCTTCCCAGGACCAGACCGAGCGCTTAATTGTTTGCCAGGCATTGATTTCTTTGGATCAAAGATCCACGAATCTAGACTTCCACAGTTTATGGCCAGAATTCCAAGGTTTAAACTAAGTAGCAATAACAACTTCACGTAGGAAAGAGATTCATTTCCAGAATTTCAAGGTAAGTATAATCATCAAGGAGATCGAAACTAAGTCACAACAAGAGTTAATCGTGCTGCACTACTGTGAAACAGCAGCAATCAAACAAGCTAATCAACATATTAATCCTAATCACCAAGTTAAGATATCATGATTAACCATTATCATTTGCATTAAGACAATTGCCAAGAAGCTGATTCAAGATGATAAGGCAAAGAACAACTCCCACAGGAGTGAAATAGAATGCATTAACAGAGATTTAGTTACACCATTAACCACTAATTATGTGGGTTTCTATTTAATCTTGTATGCATTGAAATGAAGATGATAAACGGTGTGTTTTTACACTAAGTTTGCATGTATGGACCAATGTTAATTGAAACTAAGAAGGGTACATGAATAGGTCATTAGTTCCTCAAAAATGTAGTTTTCAATGTGATTAGGTTGAATGGATTGATTCCCCAATGATCCGGATTGATCCCCGGGTCAAAAACATCATTAATGGGGTCATACAGGGCATGGGTCGACCCATTGGGTCGACCCCTCAAAAAAAAAGCTTCATGGGTCGACCCATTGGGTCGACCCCCTTCACTGGGTGCATGGGTCGACCCCATGGGTCGACCCCTGCACTTCCAGAAGCGACGGTTGATTCCGTAAACCATGAAAACTCAATGATTTGGGGTCTAAATGAGTTGGGATTTTAACCAAATGCTCTAGGGTTCTTAATATACATACTAAGATCATAAAACAAGAGATTGAAACAAGAAATTTGCTGAAAACTCAATCGAATCACAACCTATTTATGATGAATACATGAAGAACCTAGTTCTTGACATGCGTCTACTAAAACGTAGATTTCTCTCAATATACACAACGGAATTTGGGGCTTTTTATATCAAAAGAAAGCTAACTTAATGATGAATCCAACCATATACTATAAGCCATATGTGAATCAAGTTATCTAATCCAAAAATAGCCCGAAAATCAAGCTTCTACTTGAAGAACATAATATACATCAAATTCTAGACATGCTCTTACTAAAAATCAAAATTCTCCAAGTATGCTCAAATGAAATTTGGGGCTTCCTACGTTAAATGAAAGCTAACAACATGCTGATTACATCATGTAAGTTAATTAGAGTTTGGTTGTTAGATCCTACCTCAAATCAGAGAGAGAAAACTCGAACCCTAGGATGAAGAACACTTGGACAGCACCTCACAAAAAGCTCGATTTCTCCACGGACACCTAATGAAAATTGGGGTTTTTGCCACCAATGGATAGAGCTCGATGAGAGGAACAATTTGCTATACTCATGATCAAGATTTGGTTGAGAATTCCTACCTCAATCGATGGATCAAAGAAGGATGAAGGGAAGCCAACGGCCTGCTGACCCACCTCCACAAATCGAACTAGATCTCTCCAGATCCGAAATTTCAGCGAACCCCACAGCAGCCAAATGAAAGAAGACTCGTAGGGCTTCATTTTGATAGCTCATAGAGCTTCTGGAGCCTTCTGAATTGGGAGTATTCGTTGCTGCAAGCTACGTGTTTAGAAACGGCGCCGAAATCCTTGACTTGACCAAACTATGTCGGCAGCACGTTTTGGGACTAAGTTTACCTCAAATTGATTGAGGGTAAATGTTCCTTTATGTAATACCTTTCATTTGCCTCTGGAATCACCCCATTTGGTTGAGAAACAAGCTCGAATTTGATGTTCAAAGTTTGGGTGAATAGTGAATACGAATTTGGGTTAGGTGGGTTGTAAGTCAGGCTTAATCCACTGATTAGGCCTAGATAATGATTTAATTAGGCTTACTCTAAGAAGATAAAAGTGTTAGTCGAAGCATCTATTATTTAATTACTATTTTTATGAATTTTTATATGATAGATAAAATTTCACTTCTACTATTCCGTAATTAATTAAATATTAAGTTCGGAAGATTTAGTTCGCTAATTCAGCTTAATAAACGATTTTATTAGGCTTAATTGTAGAAGACAAAGTTGATAAACAAAATTAATTCTACAAGATGTGATTTTTGAGGATTTTTAGAAAATAGTAGAAAAATGACTTATTCTATTAATTAATTAATTAATCTAATTAATTTGGATAATTCTCATTAATTCGAATAACTTCAAATAAATTCCAAATAATTACAAATAACTTTCTAAATAAATTTCTAAAGAATTTGGGGTCTTACATGCCGCCTCCCAAGAATTTGAGGTTAGTCCGAGGTTTAATTGGGAGGTTGCAGTTTATTCGTCGGTTTGTGTCCCAACATTCACAAAGGTGTAGACCTCTCTACGAGTTGACCAAGCCAGGAGTAGAATTTCACTGGAATTCTAAATGTCAGAAAGCTTTTGAAGGGTTGAAGGAATATCTGGCTAGTCCACCCGTTCTTATTCCACCCAAACCAGAAAAACCTCTGATCCTTTACATCTCAGTCTTGGATGACTCCGTGGGAGCCGTCCTCGCACAAGCTGATGAAGAAGGCAAGGAACGGGCAACCTATTACTTGTCCAAACTTCTCAATCCCTGTGAGCAGAAGTATACCGTCATGGAGAAAACATGTGCTGCACTCGTTTGGGTAGTGCAGAAATTGAAGCACTACTTCTTGGCTCATGAGGTCCACTTGATTGCTCGAATGAATCCTATCAAATTCCTTCTAGAGAAATCCGTCCTTACGGATAGGCTAGCACACTGGCAAAGTTTTCTCTCTCAGTTTGACATCACCTACATCTAGCAAAAGGCGATTAAAGGCTATGCCATAGCCGAGCATCTCGCTCACCATCCTCTTCCCAAGTTCGATCCCGTCCAATCAGAGTTTCCAGATGAAGAACTAATGTCCGTCAACCAATCAGATGAGCCAATGTGGACGCTATATTTTGATGGAGCTCTGAATTCTCAAGGGAGAGGAATCGGCGTCGCCCTCCTGTCGCCTGAAGGCCTCACATTCCCATTGGCATACCAGCTCAAATTTCCAGTTACCAACAATATAGCCGAATATGAAGCTCTTCTAGCTGGCCTAGAACTCGCTCATTCTTTTCGTATCACTGAGTTGCGAGTCGTAGGTGATAGTCAACTCATCCTTCGCCAGGTGCTCACTAAATATCGCACTCGCGATCCCAAACTCAAGCCATACCAAGAACTCACTGCTGCCTTTGCCAAACTGTTCACAAAACTGATTTTTGTTCATGTCCCTCGTCATCAGAATATTCTCGCCGATGCCCTCGCCTCATTGGCATCATCCATATGGTTCCCTCTAGGAAGATGGTTTGAGTCCATTTCCATCTACAAACTTCACGCCCCTGCAATCGATGATGCTTCCTACGTAAATATCAAAGACAGGATAGCAAGGAAGATCCTGCAGGAAGATATCCTTGAGAAGAGGGAAATCATGGTGGCAGAGGCCGAAGAAGAACTGGCTGATGAAGAGAAACCATGGTTCTATGAAATCGTCAAATACTGCCAAGATCAGTCTTATCCTGAAGGGGCCACCATAGAGGACAAGAAAGCCATAAGAAGGGTGGCTCAGAAATATACTTTGGTTGGAGGCCTACTCTATAGGAGGAGCCTTACTGGTATTCTGTTAAGATGTCTTGGTGACGATGAGGTTTGGAAATGTGTAGAGGAGACGCACTCGGGTGTGTGCGGTGGCCACGTGAATAGTCAGATGCTCGCTAAGAAGATCATTCGCCAGGGCTTTTATTGGCCCACTATGGAAGAGGATTGTGCTGTCTATGTCCGTAGGTATGTCAAGTGTCAACTTCACGCCGATAAAATCCATTCACCATCTTCCTCACTTCATCCATTATCCTCCCCGTGGCCTTTCTCCATGTGGGCATTCGACATCATTGGTCCCCTAGGTGATCCCAATTCCCTCACCAAGCAGAAATCTTTCATCCTTACTGCGACGGAATACTTCACCAAATGGGCCGAAACCGAAGCTTACGCGGAAATCAAGGCGTCAACAGTCTGCAAATTCATCATGAAGAACATCCTCGCCAGATTCGGCGTCCCAAGCACAATCGTCACTGACAATGGGCCACAGTTCATTTCTCAGGACCTACAGGACCTCTGCAAAAGGTACGCAATTGCATTGCATCATTCATCGCCTTATTACCCACAAGGTAACGGCCAAGCGGAGGCCACCAATAAACATTGCTCAAAATCATCAAAAAAACCTGCGAGTCTAGTAAGTTTTCAGACTGGCCAGAAAAACTTATCGAAGCCCTATGGGCCTATCACACTTCAATCCGTACCCCCACCGGGCAGACTCCATTTGCCCTTACTTATGGTATGGAAGCGGTAGTCCCGTACGAGACTCTGATCCCTTCTCTCAGGGTACAATTGGACGAGGAATTTCCCCTCGACGATCGTCGTGATTCACTCCTCGCCCAGTTGGAACTCTTGGATGAGAAACGGCTGGCCGCTGCCGAACACGCGCGTGTGTATCAAAATAGACTCGCTCGCTTTTACCAAAAGAAAGTCGTTGAGAGAAAATTCAAAGTTGGTGAGATGGTCGTAAAAAGAATTTTTGTCAAACCTGGAGGGCCGCGTTCTAAGCTCCAACCCAATTGGGAAGGACCATTTGTAATTCAAGCCGTGTACCCTGGCAACGCCTACAAGCTCGTCAACGCCGAAGGGACCGAGTTATCCCACCCTTGGAATGGGCTTTATCTTAAGAAATACTACCCTTAGCACAAAACAAACAAAAAAAATACTGAAAAGATAAAAAACATCAAAAACAAAGAAATACCGAAAACCACTAAAAATATGAAAAATTCAAAATGCCGATGCCTGGCAGTCACCATGTAGTTAAGTCCCTGCATCTAACCTTCATGTTAGGATAGGACCCATTAAGGCTTGGTAGGCACCGGGTCTTGGTTTGCCAGAACCGTGGAGATCCCTGTCCGGCCACGTCGGCCTATGCTCGCTCGAAGGAAGCTAACATGTGCTCACTCATGTATTTTATTCAAAAAAGTCGGTAGCATCACCTACGGTGGGTCCCCACCCAGAAGATCTCCGGAAGCTGTAATCTTTATTCTTTTCTCTTCGACCAAATGAGACAGTCGGCGCCCTTAAAACGCTGAGCATGAGAAATCGAAACTCAAACCCCAAAGGCAAGAGTAGGATCCATTTCCTCGAGCATCGATCAGAGCACGAGAAGAGGGCAGTGTCCCCGCAGGCATACAAAAAGGGAGCCCACAAACGTCAAACGACTATATCTCCCTCACAAAAAGAAATACAAAATCAAAAGAAAAGCCTGGTCGTGACCATACCTGTTGCGATAAACGGAACCCCTCAAAGCAAAAGTCTGAATCCACAAAAGGGGCCGTGGAATGTAAATACTCGAGATTTGGTCCGAAGTTGTCCGAAAGGAAAGAGTTAATGGGCCCTTATTCGCTCGCCGGGTTAACGGTTTTGCCGATCCTCTCAGGAGGTTTATCCCCCACGATCTTCCTTCTTCCTCTAAAGATGAAGGTTCGATGGAGTTTCTGAAGGGTGAAAACTGCCCAGGGTCTGCGACCTTATTTTAATATACACATATGGTTGCCTACTTTGAAAAGCAAAAGCTATCGCTGCGAAGGAGTCTCCGTGTTTCTGGCTGGTCAAGACCCCTGTTTACCGCCTTGATGTCTTCTTGTTTAACCTCGGGCTTAGGCCAATGCAAGCGCGTCACCTATGGGTGCGACGGCGTCTGATTCCGGGTCAGCGTCGCGCGGTTGGTCGTTAGGGTTCCAGGGTGTTCCATCATATACCATCTAGAGTTGTAAGGAAACAGACCCGGGTCGGGCAAATCTCTTACCTCAAACACCTTTTGGGTGAATCCCTGTGGTCAGAAGTGATTGGGAGCCTAAGCATGGCATGACGGTATTGTCATCAGGGTAAGTCTTAGCCGGCGGGATCATCATTCGAGGGGTCTAGAGGCCCAAATCAACCTAGATGTGCACTTAGGATACCTGGGAGGTTAGTAAGAAACCCCTGTTCTCACGTAGGATAGGTGTCATTTGGGTGCTTGCCGGGCGTTAGCAACAAAAAAAAAATTGAAATGATAAAAACAACAAAAAAGGAAAAAGAGAAAATGTACATATTTGCAAACAAAAAAATCTTTTTTATAAAACAAAAAAATGCCAAATATAAAAAAGAAAACAAATCAATTTTGCATGATTGCATTTACGTGCAGCATCTCACTTTTAATACCGCTTGCATTCGTGTGCTTGCCTATCGAATTATCATCACCGCATCTTTCCCTTGCCTTCGTTAAATAAAGGCTTGGCCCCTTGACCAGTTATCAAGGACAGTCACAGTGACCATTTACTTATTGAGCAAGGGGCCAAGTCAGAACAGAAATTCTGATTTGTTTGTTTCAGTGATATGTGCAGGGATTCAGGCAACAGAAGCAAAGGTGAAAACCAAACAAACCGAACCTTGTATTTTATTCCAAAAACCAAAAAAATTACATCAAGTTCCGCCCTCTCTCTCTGCATTACTCGTCCCACTACTCTCCGGGTAAAACGCTCTCAAAGGTGCTACCCAACTACGAAAAGCGGTACTCCTATCGCTCTGTACTCCCCTTCCTATTCCCACATCGCGGCGTTGATCCACGGAAGCAGCAGAGAAGCTACCAACACGAAAGCCACGCTCTCGTGCTCTTCGGTAGCGCTCCTCACCATCTCTCAGCCACTGTTCAGCAAGATCAAGGCTGATTCGGAGTTCGAATAATTGGGCCTCCATGGCCCTTCGTTCCTCCCTTTCAGTCAATCTGTTGGCTCTTTCTCTCTCTGCGTCTCTTTCTTTCTCTGCACGTTCTCTCTCGCGGTCTTCCCTCTCCAACTGGAGAGTGATCCTCAGTTCCACGGCATCCCTAGAGGAGTCGTCATCAGGATGACGCCGCAGTTCCCTCCCCAGTTCTGCTATCCTAGCCTCCTTCTGCGCTGCTTGGGCAAGCGCTTCTTCCGTCTCCTTTTCCTGCCGAGTGTACCATCTCAGATACGCGATAAGGCGTAAACAAAGAGAACTCAACACTGAAACTTTTACCTGTATACAAAGCATCCCTTCTGCCTCCGCAGCACGCTGCGTGGCGTGAGCAAGTTGCTCATGAAGCAAGTCAAGTTCTGAGGTGGGAATCCACAAGCTGGAAGAGGCACCACCTACTCCCATCGCTGGGGAAGCCGCACCAATCTGGGCATGCTACGACCGCGTGAATTAGCAGCCAACATTTGGAATCTGGGGTTTTAATTAGGAACGCACTGTACACCTACCAAGGCGCTCGTAGCTCCGTGGGCATCGCCCAACTGTTGCTCCATCTCTGCCAAGCGAGTTCGTAAATTCGCTATCATGGCATCCCGGACATCCTGCAGCCTTACGAGTCAGCATTTTCACCAGAAAACCAAGAAAAGGGAGAAAGAAGAAAAGAGAAAAAGGGGAAACCTACCTCCACAAGTCCCCGGGGTTGGAGCCGCTCTGCGTACTTTATCCTATATAGACGCAAGTAGTCCTCGCTATCCCGCGCATGTGATTCTACAATTATGCCACACCGTTGTCAGTCTTCATACTGTTCAGGGAACCGCACGCGCCAGTCAATGTAGGTCGCCGGTCCTCGAGTCTTTCTCCCGACACGAGGTGGCGCAGCCGTATCCACCCATTCCTGAGCCAGTCCTAAAGTCCTCATAACCAATCGTAGCCGAAGCGGGTCAATTTCATTCAGGTAGTGCATCCACAGTTCCCGTCCAAACCGGACATGACTTGCTAGAACCCACGGCTGGTCGGCATCGACCATGTCTGAGTAGGGTCTCCAGTTTACCATCGCTGCAGGGAATTCCTGTAGCTCCCGTCTTAGCACCATCAGTTGGTAAGTTAGGGGTGCCGCACTCATGATGGGTTCCCACCGCCTGGCTAGCGGCACCATCGCGGGTCGCCAATGCCGAGCTCTCCCCATGGGGAGGTAATAATAGCTCCACAGCTGCTCGGCGCAGGTCATCAGTACTTTGCAAAAATAAGAAAAAAAATACAAAACAAGCAAAACCAAAAATACCTAGATGAATGGTGTGAAACCACTCACAGTCATCTCACGATCCGCTTCTTGGAACAGGCCTGCAAATAAGTGTGCCAGCATGGCGGCTCCCCAGGCATAGTACCCTACTCTTTCAAGGTCTGATAGCAGCTCCAGGAAGCGACATTGGATACCGTCCCCTTTCGAGCTTAGTACCAATCTCCCCAAAAGGAAGAGGAGAAATCTCCTCAAATCTATATTGCATCTTTTCCAGTTGCCGAAATCTGTGCAGTACACGGCACGGCATCCTATTTCCATCCTTTCCATGAACTCTTCTGAGGATTCATCATCCCGCCGACGAGTGTCGGTGAGCCCTAATGCATCCATGAGGGACGCCCTAGCTACCGACCTGTTTTTTCGACCATCTAGGTCCAAACCCAGTAACTTCTGGGCACCTTCTCGGTAGTCCGCGTAAGTGACTCCGGTCACTGCCTCGCCATCCACCTTGAGGCTCGTAATTCGGACCACATCTTCCAGGCTGGGCACCATGTGCCCCCAGGGCATCAGGAATGCCCGACTCACTGGGTCCCATCTCTCACACAAGGCTTGGATCAGGACCAGGTCGAGCTGGATCGGCTCGATCCGAAGAAAGGTGCCAAAACCCATCACGTCTAACCTGGCCTTCTGAAAATCTGGGAGACCTCGGTATGCTGCCACTACCAACTCCCATGAGATCTGTGATTTCATCACACTCTACGCATGCAGGTTTGGTCAGAAAGAAAGGAAGAAAAAAAGAAGAATGAAAAAAAGGGGCAGGAAAACTTGGCTTACGAGTTGTGATTGGGCCCTTTCGCTGAAGTGCCCTTCGAGGTCCGAAAGCCTCCTGGAACTACTACCACTGGATCTGCTTCTCTTCGAGGAGTGGGAAGATTCACCCTCCATCCAACTCTTGGAATTTTGAACTCCTCCTCTCCCGTGAGAACTTGTGCTCCTCGAGTTAGCTCTTGATATACCTGGGAGGATAAAAGGGACACGAATTTATAGAAATGGAAGGAGTGCAGGCCAAGATTACCTCCATCACCTGTTAATGATAGCCCTCACGATGAGGCACCTGCCATGCGATCCCGTGTATCACTTCACCGCTCGCACAGGGTGATTGATTGGACGAAGAATATGACGACTAGCACCCTATGTTGTCTAGGGATACTCTATAATGTTTTGGAGGACGCCCGCAAAATTTGACACAACATCCGGGAAAAGGGACTAGGGCCGTCATTATTGACTTCGACGGCAGATTCCTATGAAAAATGGTCACAACAAGACGCGATTCTCCGCTCGGGGCGGAGTCTCGGCAGACCCATCACATGGGAACAGTGCAAAGGAGGAGAAGTGTAGGGAAGAAGGAACGCACAAGAGAACAAACAAGCAGCAAAAAATCAAATCACTCCCTTCATAATTCTACATGAGCTGTCAAAAACATCATAAACATAAGGAGGAGGCGAGTCCACCAGCTCGCCGATCCTCACCATCACTCATCTCTCTGGGCGCTCCCCTCCTCTCCCCTGAGGTGCGGGTCGCTCGGAAGCCTCTGGGATCCTCGTGCAGTAGCACCTGCCTCGCCTCTTGGCGCCTGCTCCGCAGCAGTGACTCGCTGCTCCTCCCCTGGCGTGGCGAAGAAGCCACTAGCGGCAAAGCGACCGGACTGGCGGAGTCGCTCCCCAAACTCTCGCGCTCTCTCGTAGCGCGTCTCCATCCCTCCTAGCCTCTGCACGACGGCCTGAAGGCCCAGCTGGAGCTCCCTCACTTGGGCCTCCAAGGACCTCCTCTCGGTCTGATCCCGCTGTCGCTCGGACCTTCTCTCGGCTTTCTCTCTCTCTGCCTCTCTCCTCATCATCTGCAGAAGAACCCTTAACTCCAGGATGTCTGGAGAAGGCCTCTCCTCACCACGATGCCGCAGCTCCGCTACAGTCGCCACCCAGGCATCACGCTCCTCTTCCGCCCGGGTCGCGCAGGCCACCGCACCGGCAAGTTATTCTCGGAGGGAGGCAATCTCGAGAAAAGGGGCCGAGGAACTGGACGATGCGCCACCAATCATCCCCGCCGTCGCTGTCTGCTGGGCACGCTGGAACAAAATAAACAACGGCCGTCAGTGAAACTCCAAAATCTGAAGATAAAAGTGCGGCACGTAACTTACCAGGAGTGACAGCTCATGTTGAGCGACGGCCAGCTGCCGCCTAGCCTCTGACAGTTGGGCGCGCGAGCCACCGATGCCACGCGTGTCCCCAGCTTGGGGAAGCCCCGCATAACTCTCTCTCTGCCGCCGCAGGAAGTCGGCGCTGTCCTGCACCAATACACTCCCTTGCTGTCCAGGGAGACGTACGTGCCAGTCCTCGAGCCTCGCCTTGCCGTGACTCTCCCTCCTGACGCGGCTCGGTTCGTCCGCACTCGCCCACTCATCGGCCAGGCCCAGGGTCCTCGCCATGTCCTGCATCAAGGAAGGAGGACCTCGCATCATAACAAAGAACGCGTCCCCTGTCTAGGACGCGTCCATCACTTGAGTGCAACACTCACCGAACCCTTTCCCCCTCGCACGCCTTGCTTCAAAACTCAAAATGGATCAAAGAGGAAGAGATTGGAGGACCTACCAGACCGTGTTCACCTCCCTCCGACACATCGGGCCCCTCGGGTCCCTCGGGGGCCCGAAGCGGCCCTTCCTCCTCCATGGACGCCGTTCCGTGTTCTTGCGTGTCCCTCCTCGGGCGAGGAGTTCCTCGTCCCTCTCCACCTTCACCATGGTCGGGCCCACCGAACTCCATCGATCAAAAGAGGAGGAAGATGAAAAAGGGGCAAGCGAGTTTCGGCGGAAGGCGGGCTCGTTTGCGGGTAAGGCACGGGAGAAGAAAGGCCACCCGACGCTTTAAATTTGAATTCAAGGATTAAGATGCGTCCTCGCGCCTGGATGCGCCCAAAAAGGGGGAAAGGAACATAATCCCCCCGTGCAAAGTAGTTCCCTTCTGTCCAGGGCAAAAGTCTCGTGAAGCGTAAACAACGTGGTGCAAAAGAAAGTGCGGAAAAGAAAAGGGCACGCCACACGAAATCCATTTCATATAATAGTCAAAGTATATCATACAGTGAGAAGGGTGACGTGTACGAGCAACTCTCTAACTCTCGCTGCCACCCTCCTGGTCATCTCTCTCCTCCCTCCTCTGTCGGGGATCCCTAGGGGGCCTCTGCGAACCCTGAGAAGCCGTGCTCGCCTCGCCCTGCGGTGGCACTCCAGCCTCGAAGGCGCGACGACGCTCCTCGGCCGAAGAAACCAGATAGCTGCCCATGGAAAAAGAACCAGACTGACGAAGTCGTGCCCCGCATTCCTTCGCCCTCTGGTACCGCTCCTCGCTCTCCCGAAGCCTCCCCTCCGCCGTGCCGAGACTCAATCGGAGCTCCAGCAGCTAGGCCTCCAGAGCCCTCCTCTCGGTCTGATCCCGCTGTCGCTCCTCCCTCTCTCTCTCCCTCTCCTCTCTCTCTCTCACCGCCTCCCTCCTCGACAGCTCGAGGGCGATCCGCAGATCCAGCACGTCACGAGGGAGCTCCTCAGCCTCCCGTCGACGCTCCTCCTCCAGCTCCACAATCCGGGCGTCACGCTCCGCCACCCGAGTGCCGCGCTCCTGCTCGGCACGAACAACACGCGCCAGGGCCGCTCGGATCTCGGCCATCTATCAAAGCACGCATGCACCGTAAGAGAACAGTGGTAGAAGGAGAGCAGCCAGAAGGAGAGTCGAGGTCAGGCAAACACTCACTCGAGCCTCGCGGTCACGCTCGGCCTCCTCAGCCCGAGCCACCGCATACGCCAGCTGCTCCTGGAGGGCAGAAACCTCCGGAGGAGGGCCCCGCGAACTGGAACCCGCTCCACCAGCCATCCCGGCTGCCGCTGTCTGGTGGGCCCGCTGAAACACAGAGCAAACGACAGTTAGAGGCCAAGTATCAAAAATCCAGGTCACAAAAATGCATCGCATAAACTCACCATGATCTCCAACTCCTGTCGGATGGCCACCAACTGCCGCCTCAGGTCGGCGATCATGTTGTCATGAGCATCCTGCATTGCACATAAGTTAGTGCCACATGCATATACATATAGAAGGGTGAAGCATTTTCATTTCACTTACCCCTGCCATACCACCAAGGAAGAGGCGGTCCCCGTACGTAGCCCGGTACCGTCTCAGGTAATCAGTACTGTCCTGTACATGGGACACCACTGGGACCCCGCCCTGCTGCCAGTCCTGGTACTGTGCTGCGAAGTGCGTACGCCAGTCCACAATCTTCACCTTCCCCTTGGTCTTCCGCCCGATGCGGGCCGGCTCATCTACATCAACCCACTCCTGGGCTAGCCCCAACGTCCTCATAACCAGCCTCAGCCGAAGCGGCTCGATCTCGTTCAGGCAATGGACCCACACTTCCCGCCTGAAACGAGGAAGACCCGCTACAACCCAAGGCTGGCCAGCGTCGCCCATGCCCAGGTAGGGTCTCCACATCACCTGTATCACCATACATACATCATGTTAGTTACCATTCAGTCACATGCATAAAAACACAAAAAAATCATACGCATCATACCATGGCCTCAGGATACTCGCTCAGCTCCCGACGAAGTGACGCTAGCTGGTAGCTGTGTGGTGCCGCTACCACGACTGGCCTCCACTGCCGCGCCAGAGGCACGGCCCTCCTGTTCCCATGCCTAGCCCTCCCCATCGAGAAATAGTAATAGCTCCACACCTGCCTCCATCATACATCATTAGCACAATAATTGCATATTTAACTATGGGAATGCATAAATAAAATGTTTACCTGGAGAAAAGGTGCGAAGCCACTGACTGTCGTCTCCCTCTCTGAAGTCTGGGAGAGATCAGAAATCAAATGGGCAAGCAGAGCCGCTCCCCACGCGTAGTGCCCCACTCTGTCAAGGTCCGCCAGGATCCCGAGGAAGCGGCAGTGGATGCCATCCCCCTTCGTCCCCAGCAGAAGGCGGCCCAAGAAGAAGAAAAGAAACCTCCGGAGGTCTAGGTCCACCAGCTCCTGCTCGCTCGGGTCCTGGGTGAAAGCTGCACGAGCGTCTCCCTCGAGTCGTGCCAGAAACTCCGCTCCAGTCTCGCTAACCCGCTGGCGCGGGTCGACGAATCCGAGCGCCTCCATGATCTCCACTCGGCCAACTACCCTGCTGTCCCTGTCAGTCACGCTCGTCTCTAACCACAGCAGGTCCAGGACACTCTCTCGGTAGTCGGGGTAGGTGACCCCGCTCACCGCCTCTCCGTCCACCTGTAGCCCGGTGATCCGAGCCACGTCCTCCAGTGACGGCACCATGTGCCCCCAGGGCATCAGAAACGCCCGGCTCGGCGCGTGCCACCGCTCCCTCAATGCCTGGATAAGAGGAAGGTCGAGCCGAAAGGGCTCGATCCTAAGGAAAGCTCCAAAGCCCATGGCGTCCACACGCGCCCTCTGAAAGTCTGGCAGCCCACGGTATGCTGCCACCACTAGGGACCAGCTGATCTGGCCCTTCATCACGCCCTACACACCACAAAACCAACAAAGAACACATCAGCATCATGAATAGTAATAGACAATAACACTGTATATACTACTTATTTATTTTATTTTATTTTTTATTTTAAAAAAATATTTATGTTTTTTTGGAGGCGTCCAACACCCTGGACGCCTCCTTTACATTTTCTTTATTTTATTTTAGAAAACCCAAAACCAAAACAAAATAAATAACATATATATATATATATTATCATGGAGGCGTCCCAAGCCCTGGTCGCCTCCATATTTTTAATTCTATTTTTATTATTTACGTAAATAAATAAAGGAAAAAGAAAATGTGGAGGCGTCCAGGCCCCTGGACGCCTCCTTCCCTCACTCTCCGGCCCTCACCACACTGTCTCTCGTCCGCCTATCCAGCCTATTAAACCAACAGATTGAAGTTCCGAGGGGCTTACCGGGTCGTGATCGTCATCTCCCACGTCGCCAGCAGCCTCCACGGCCAAAGGAGGAGCCTCCTCCTCCACGGCAATCTCCTCCGCCGCAGCAGCCTCCTCGGCATCATCCCCCAGCCTCCTCGGACGACGAGCCCGTCGTTTCCGCTTCTCTCCACCCTGGCTCGGGCCTCCCTGCTCCATTGGGACTAAGAATGGGTCGTCTGGAGTGGCTGGACGGTCAGGATGAACAGTGTAAGTGAGTAGGGGGGAGCCCCCCCCTATATATAGAATTCCCTTTCATTGGGGCGTCCAGGCGCCTGGACGCCCCCATAATTTTTATTTTTTTCAAAAATTCAAAAAAGTAGGGGCGTCCAGGCGCCTGGACGCCCCCAAAAATAAAAAAAATAAAAATTTCAAAAATTAAAATTAGGGGCGTCCAGGATCCTGGACGCCCCCAAAAAATAAAATGTCAAAAAAAATAAAAATAAAAAAATTAGGGGCGTCCAGAACCCTGGACGCCCCCATGATAAAAAAAATTTTTCAAAAAAAATTATAGATATATATATATATATAAAAGCATCTTAGACAAGTGTATATATAATCAAACCAAAATAAAAATACAAGAAAAATGAAAACCAAAAAAATAATTAAGTGGACAAGGGTCCAAAACATCCAAATGCCAGATTTTATTCCATCAGAAAGCGGAACGAGTTACATCAGGGGCTTAGGCGCCTTAGGCCTTAACTTCCTCAGTTCGGTTACATAAGCCCTTCACAGCTCGCACTCTTCCCCCACGTGCGCTAAGGCCTTTCCCACAACACTTGTCTTCCAGGGTACTTTGACGGCCTTCGCTTCCTTCGCATCCGCTTCAGTGCCTAACTCTCTCTTCTTCAAAAGAACGATGCCAGTCGGTAGTGGGCACGAATGACGTGGGATGCCGATCTGGAGGCAGCACCGATGCGCGTTGTAAAGGACAAACTCGGTCGCACCAATCAGTTGGAGATCAACTTCACAAGAAGACCTCATGAGGAGCTCAAGCGAAAGCAAACATGCCGGTGCGCAAGTAAAGAAGCCTTGTGTCACGGTGCGAAAGTGAGACCGCCAGTCTTCACGTTTCTTCAGCCACGGAACGCGGTTCACTACAGTACCACCGAAGCCTAACACGTCGGCTATGTGATAAAGAGGGCTTTGTTGGAAGAGCTTCGAAGCAGTTGGCATTCCCTCGCGGTGGTCGAATTTGAAGTGCAAATCAAGCCAGCAATTCAAGACAAGTGCGCAACCAAAAGGAGGCTTACCCATGCTCGAGGCAGTAAGGCCACTATATAGGTAGGCAAGGATACCGGGTCCCACCCTCTTTCCACGCCAGATCCCGCAGATAGCACTCAGTTGGTCTTCCTCCACCATGTTGTCGGTATAAGGAAACAAGAGAGCACCCGCCAGACAAATGGTGAACCCCTTCATGATTCCCTCCAAATAGTCATCGTCTGGTGACCCTCTCAAGGCGTCCATGACCCACTCCGCGAGCTTTTGGAGATCGATCCCCTTTTGAGTACGGACCTTTCGGGCTGCGTCGGGTGGCATGAAGCTTCCAAGAACGCTTTCAGAAGTCCCCCGTGTCAGCATCCACATAGCCTTCACCTTCCCGTCACTCTTGAATTTCTTCAATCCGAGCAGAAGTTCCACCTCCTCGAGGAGGATGGTCACCTCGAAGGTCGGGAAGATAAAAGTGTGGGTCTGGGGATGCCAGATCTCCACTAGTGCGCCCATAGCCGCCCAGTCCATACGAATCTTCTCGTAGTGTTTGGCGTGAATAAGGAGCCCCTGCAGATGCCACTTCGAGAGTATGGCCCTCATGCCGATGGAAATGTTGGAAGTTAGCTTTGAAAGCCATGGCAGTTTGGAAAACTTTCTCGGACCTGGGAAGAATGGATATGGCTGGAAGAGAAAAGAAAGAAGAAGAAATGAAGGAAGTAAGAAGAAGGCTCACGTGGAGAAAGTTGAAAAGAATCAGCTTACCATATGCGACATGATCGTCCCACTCAGATGACCCTCGAGGTCGGAGAGTCGCCTGATCTTGCTGCTAGGCCTGCTCCTCTTCATAACGCGGGAAGACTCTCCTTCCATCCTGAAATCTCTAGATTCTCCTCTCTTTCCTCTCCTGAGCTTCCAAAACCCACCTTGGTGCATTTGAATGAACTAGCCTAAGGGGAGTTCTTATAGGAAGGGAAGATCGCTACAGGACAGAACATGTCGCATCAGCAGTTAATGTCAGGATTTTGGCTAGATCTTCTTTCCATTGTGGTGCGATTCTGTTACGATTCTGTTACTTTCTGATGTTATTAATCCATGCTGGCCTGTGCAGGTTTTACTAACGGACGTCTTTGTCTTATCTCCTGTCCCGCCTTTCATTGATTGGTCCCACCTTGTCATGCATCGTAGTATATGATACCTACGCTACTAGAACATGTCAAGGACCTTGCGGCCCGAACGAATCTGGGATTTGAGTTCTCCTTCAACAAAAATGGTGATGATCCCAGAAGAATTTGGGTTGTACGGATAGGCCGTCAACTTGTGATAGAATGGGGACGACGGTTCCATTCAGAGAGTTGGTGCGTGGATAAACGGGCCCCAGCCCAGTGTCGGCTCACCGGATCGGTATCCTGACCCGTTCTTAACAAGTTGACAATATTATCCTTGGCTATTTTCTATTTTATTTTGTTTTAAATTTTTATTTTAACCCAGCATGCATTCATATAGGACTTTGATTTATTGCGGAAGATCATTCAAGAGATTCGATTGCGAAAGCCGTTGTGCTCCAATTCTTACAAATATGAGATATTCCATTCCGAATGAAATACTGAGTTTCCTTGAAGCGGCCCTACGCTGCTCTTCCAAAGGAGATCCTTGTTTGGATAGACCCTCAGATATTCCTTTATTGTTTACCTTGTTTGACCCACCTTGGCCGCAGCACTTCCACATTGGTTGGTAACCACTCCCCAAAGGTGAAACCTCCAGTTTATGACCCAGGTACTTCCACACCGAGAAGTTGGTCTCTTTTTCGTGCCTGAGCGCACATCTCACCCTCCCTTATTTGATCTCCGTCCAAGCAACCGTCAAGATTTGAAAGACCTTCTTCAAAGTCACCTCATTGAAACTTCAGGAAAGACTCCAAACAGTAACGTCAAAAGCGTGTCTCATCACACCTTGGCATCAACTTATCAGTCCGCTCCCACTTCATTTCACTCCACTTCGATACCATTCCACTACGTGTTGCTCCCTTGCAAAGCAGACGCCAAGGCGGGGCAGCTGTAGACACGCCATTCTTGACGTCTCCTGAGAAAGTCTCATATTACTATACGACGTCCCGCAACGGCTTACGCATTTCGAATCTCTTAAGTGCTTCCTTTTCTTGGGTCTTCTTCTACCTTTTTCGGCATCCGGAATCGTCTCGTCACGGCATTCGGACGGCATCAACACCAGTCGGACGCATCAGAGGTTCCGAAACCCGGAAGGGTGTCTGCCGGGCGGCCGCCAACGCCTGAACTGAGGACCCGGGTGGGTCTTTATGGGGGCGTCCAGGCCCCTGGACGCCCCCATTCTTTTAATTTATTTTTCAAAGCCCAAAACAAAATAAAAAATAATATATTAATGGAGGCGTCCAGTCCCCTGGACGCCTCCATAAAAACAAATATAAAAAATATATATGCCAGTTGGCAGAAAAAGACAAAACAAAATAAAAAATAATATATTAATGGAGGCGTCCAGAGCCCTGGACGCCTCCATAAAAACAAATATAAAAAATATATATGCCAGTTGGCATAAAAAGACAAAACAAAAAAATAAAATAATATATTTATGGAGGCGTCCAGGCCCCTGGACGCCTCCATCAACTACCTCACGGGCGCCGCCCACCGAACGACGGTTTGTCGTGTGTGAAAAAAGCCAAATTATGGAGACGTCCAGCCAGCTGGACGCGCCCATTTCTGAATCACGGGTCGCCGCTCATAAAACCACGCATTGTGCCAAACCGCGTGCGGCCGTCGGTGGGGTTCGGTGGACCTGTGTGAGACGTCCGGGGCCCTGGACGCTTCCACAAAAATATTCCAAAAAAATAAATAAAAATAGAATAAAATATTAGTTCGGCCCTGATGGAGGTGTCCAGGGTCCTGGACGCCTCCACCCTCCGGAGCCCTATAAATTGAGGCCCACCCCCTCAGTTCTGGAGGAGCTTCTAAGAGATCCGATAGGCTACCGGAGCCCAGAGGCTACCGGAGTCATTTTCTAACCCGTGGGGTCTTTTGTAGGTGGAGGTTCTGCCGGCTTCTCGGGTGCCCACGCTCGCGAGAGGAAGGTCGTCTTCATCCACCGCGCTTCCACGTCGTCCCTACGCTGCCGGAGCTCCGCTGGATTTCACCATCGGCACATCCAATAAGCCAATCCTTTCCTTTTCTTCGTAGTTCTTTTGCATTCATCATCTTGCATCCTCTATCCCCCTTCATAAGGGCACCTCTTCTTATATACTTCTTGCATCCATCATCTCATTTTCCTCCTACTCGAGTCCGAGAGGGGTTTAAAAGATAACACCAACCAGGTGTGTGTCTTGCCATCATTTCGTTATTTTTATCGCAAGGATTTGAATACTACACCTTCATCTTTCTAATCCACTCGTTACTTGTTTGTCGTTGTTTTGCAAGGGTACCCAAGGAAAGCCCTCTCCGTCGGCCGGCCGAAGGGGGAGGAAGAAGCAACCCGCCATCTTCCGCTCTTGAGGTAGGCACGACCACTTTCTTTATTTTGGGGTCTTTTGGCCCTTGGCGATCACATCTTGTTCTCGAGGCCGCGGCGAGTCACTTCCCCAATGGCCGTTTAAATTCCCGTTTTTATATGTTATATTCTTATCTATTCATATTCTCGAGGCCGCGGCGAGTCACTTCCCCAATGGCCGTTTAAATTCCCGTTCTTATATATTATATTCTTATCTATTCATGTTCTCGAGGCCGCGGCGAGTCACTTCCCTAGTGGCCGTTTAAATTCCCGCTCTTTATATTCTCCTTATATTCTGTCATATTTTTATCTGCTCATATGCTCGAGGCCGCGGCGAGTCACTTCCCCAATGGCCGTTTCAATTCTTGCTATTTAATTTCTGCACCATTCCCGTCCCCCCGAGGCCGCGGCGAGTCACTTCCCGCTATGGCCGTTTAACCCCCATATCTTGCTATATTACATTTGTCCCGCTCGCCCCGCTGGAGCAATCTCCCGTGGTGGCCCCTTCTCTTTTCTCTTATTTCTGTGTTGCAGCAAACAAAAAGGAGCCCGCGCGCTCCGCGTCCTCTTCGCACCCCGAACCGCGTGACGTCGCTCACATCCACTTCTCAATATCTGGATCTCTCTTCCTCTTTCCTTCTTGAGCTCTCTTCTTTCTCTGCTGTTCTCTCTTTTTCTTCTTCTGCTGGCTCTTCTTCTTCTTTTCTTTCTTCTGCTACTCTCTCTGCTTCTGTTTTCATGATCAGCCTTCTTCTGAGGAAGACGACTTCCTTTTATAGCAGCAACAAGCAGATAGGGCGTGTGCTCTCGACGATTCCTGCCCAGAAGGTTCAGTCCACGTGGCAGCATTTCAGCACAGTGGTTCCACGTGTCACGATCAGGGCCATCTCCTATTCTTGGATCACGTGCATCATTAACCTCCTCGAATCAGCAGTCCTGTTAGAACAAATTTACTATCAGTGTAAGTTAATTTATCTGACAGGAAAGACTGAATGCATCGAGTCACTTTGATGAATGAGCTGAGCTTGTACAGACTTGATGCATCAATTGAAGTGTGCACATATGAGAAGGTATGTACAACGAGAATGAATGTACATACATTACATTCACGAGTGTACATACTTTAAATGCATGAGATGCAGGCAACGAGTGTGTAGACTTGAAGTGAATGCGATGCAAACATAAGGAGTGTATAGACATGAAACAATGGAGTGTATAGACTTGATGTTTACGTGCATGAGAAACCAATGTATAGACTTGCTGTGCCTGCAGCAGACGACACCAATGTACAGACTTGCTAAGCTTTCGCTAAGTCTGTATAGACTTGATCATGCAGACGACGACACCAGTGTACAGACTTAGTGCAAACGGAATGTGCAGACTTTGTAGCATGCAATGAAGCAATGTACAGACTTAAAGTGAAGCACAAACATATGCAATGTATAGACTTGGAAAGCTTGAACACCAACAAGCTGCAATGTATAGACTTTGATGCGGCTTCAAAGCAACAACGTGCAGACTTTACCGATGTATAGACTTAGTCTTCTGAACGTAGGTAAAGGTAAGAAATGTATAGACTTCAAGTGTGGATGACCAGACAATGTTTAGACTTGCACATATGCATGAACAAGTGGCGATGTACAGACTTGGCCAATGTGCAGACTTGAAGTAAGGAGACGATGTGTAGACTTGGCCAATGTACAGACTTGAAGCAAGGAGACAATGTGTAGACTTGGCCAATGTGCAGACTTGAAGCAAGGGGACGATGTGTAGACTTGGCCAATGTACATACTTGAATGCAAGGAGATGATGTGTAGACTTGGCCAATGTATAGACTTGAATGCTTGGAAAGGATTGTATAGACTTCGTCTTGAAGGAGATGCACATATGCACAATGAACATGGATTGAAAGACTAAGCCACGAGTAGAGCATGTATAGACTTGCTGAACAGCAGCATAACCATATCAGCGGTAAATGTGCAGACTTTGTATTAAAGGATGCACAATAGAATGAAAGCATGCACATTGAATGCATGAGATGCTCAGACAAGCTGTCACCGAATGTACAGACTTTGTCTTAGTGTTTATGCATGAGTCTGTCAACGAATGTACATACTTTCTATGCTGCATGCACAAGACGCTAAGAGAGACGCTGTATAGACATGACAATGCATGGACTATGCACATAGACACTGAGTGAGACGATGCAGGCTGTACAGACTTCTAGTGTGTGCTACAGAACAATGTATAGACTTGTGTGTGCAGGGCAAACAAATGGATGTACAGACTTGGGCTGTACAAACTTCAACTCAAATATGCATAGACACTAAGTGAGACGAACACGGCGATGTGCAGACTTTAGTTGAACGATGCATGCAGAAGGAATGTATAGACTTGATGAACAATGCAATAAGACTATGTACAGACTTGGCCAATGCAAACTGTGCAGAACTCTGTACAGACATTAAGTGGTGCATGAATGTATAGACTTGGATGTGCTGCAAAGGCTGTACAGACTTGAAGAAATGCATGACTATTGCATGTACAGACTTTGTGTGGCCTTATGCAAAGACAATGTACAGACTAGACTGCAATGTGTAGACTTGGCATAAGCATGAAGATAACAGCAGAGAGTGTATGGACTTGCTGTATGCATGAACTACCCTGTACAGTTCATATGCCCAAAGCAGAATTCAGACACAGATTCATGATATGCTATCATCGAAATCATGGAGTTCAAAATCATGTCACAGATGTTCAGATAACTCATTGTGTTTGCTATCATCAAAATCACAGGGGCACAACACTAGTGCCCATGCTGCTCCCCCAACAGATTCAAGAGCCAGAGAAAGAAGCAGGAAAAGTCTCGCCACTAGGCAATATGAAACAAAAGGAGGCCTATGACGTCCTCGAAGCTGAAAAAGATGGTGAAGACTTCATCGATTTGCAGCCGGCTCCCCCAGAGATAGAATATGGTGGCCAGGCCACTGTTGATGAGCTGGTCGAAGTGAACCTTGGCATAAAGAGTGAGCCTAGGCTGACCTTCCTCAGTCCCCTCCTTCTCCCTGAAGAGAAAGAGTGATACATACAACTGCTCCAAGAGTTCCGAGACGGCTTTGCTTGGAACTATAAAGAGATGCCAGGCCTCAGCCCTGGAGTTGCTCAACACATAGTGGCTATCGACCCCAAAGTTGAGCCAGTGAAGCAGTCACCTCGGCGAATGAGGCCAGAGCTGATAAGTCAGATTTGCAAAGAGGTCAACAAGCTCATAGGCGTCGACTTCATGGCAGAAAACTAATATATCACCTGGCTGGCCAATATTATGCCCGTTAAGAAGAAAAATGGCCAGATCAAAATATGTGTGGACTTTCGGGACCAGAATAATGCATGTCTGAAAGATGATTTTCTAGTGCCCATCACTGAAGTCATGATTGACGCTACTACTGGCCATGAGGCCCTATCGTTTATTTATGGGTGTGGGGATGATTTTTATTTGTTTCTATTTTGATTAGGTTTATTAGGTTTGTTTGTTTATTTATTGCGTGGGCGTGCCAGTCACTGAGTGACACTTTTATTATGCGCACCGTCTGACTAATTAGACAATAGTGGGTGATCGTGTCGGGACCCGAAGTCTGCCATACAGTAAAGGCTATGACATTAATTACATCCTTCTGAAAGAAGGACAACCCTTGATTAATCGCCAAAGTAGAAGAGCCCTTGGGGCTGAAAGAAAAGATAATAGGAATGCTCGTTTCAAGAAAGTGAAGGCATGAGTTAATTCCACAGGCAAGCACACGACGTGGTGGTATTTATTCTCGGTGTGACGATGTTCATTTCACTTAATCGATTCCTAGTACGAGGCGGAAGACTTAGACCCGAAGATCTCCTCACGCTTAGTGATAGCTTCCAGCTGGCTTTAAACCGACTTTCTTCAAATTACCATTTGATATACCATGGAATCAGGGAATGCAACATCCACATGCATGCATCCATATATTTGAACACTATCAAGTATCGTAGAGTTTCATTCCCTTTTTATTAGAATCCATGTGTTGGAATCAGCCTTATCCTAGAGCGGATTGATGGAAAAATTATTATCGTTACGTCATCCGACACTTGTTTGCATGTCTGTTTGCTACATTCAAAATAGATTTTGACAGCATCTCCCCTGTCCTGAGAAATGTCAGGGAGAGCATAGGAGATACGTCCATGAAAGGTCGAGACGATCCCTTAACAGACGGTCATGCCTAAATGGCAATCTCGTACCCCATAATGAGTAGGGAACCCGAGGGTTAACCCTTCAAGCAGTTCCGATCACTCGTAGGGGTTTCGATTAATAGTTGCCTTCTTATTATGTGACCGCATTTGGCACTATGATGCACACATATAGATTCGCATGGCAAGCTGGGCATGACCGTGTTCGGTTGGACTCATATGTTGTCGGGTCAATGTACGTCATGAGGCGACATGTGTTAATGTACGGCCATGGCCACCATAGGTGATGATGATTGAATAGGAAACTCGGAGAAACATGATATAGAATTAATTCACGAGTCTTAAGGAAAATTTCGGTAGCATCTCCCCCTGCCTCGGAACGTGTCGGGGAAGATATAGAGGATGTCTATCCACAGCAAGCTGAGACGAACTCCAAAAGATGGGCATGTCAGAATGACACCCCGGGGGGCCCTATAATGGGTAGTGGATCTTCAAGAGCTCACCCTCTATAAATCCGGTATCACCCAAGGATTATAGATCATATCCTGCCAAAAATATTGACTCGTTTCGATACCATAACATATGCACAAAGGCTCAGTAAGTGCCAGCATAGCCATGGACTGAGGGGTCTATATGGATTGGGGCAATGTTCACCTTTGAGGTAGTTTGTAGGTTATTTCCCTTAATGAGGTCACCGGGGATCACACCAAAGTGGGGATCGGATCTCCGTGACTTAGTGGGATAGCAGGGGAAAAGAAACCCGGGAGAATACGATGTGACATTGGAACACAGTTTCCTAAGGGAATTCTGGCAGCATCTCCCCCTACATGGGATATGTTGGGGGGGTGTATAGGAAATCCATCCACAGGAAGGTGAGACGGACTCCATAAAGGATGGGCATATCGGAACGACAGCCCATGAATCCGAAGGGGCCGGGAGACGATAAGGCACTATTCATCATAAAGCGGTTCATTTGATGTTCCCCTAATGAAGTCATCTGAGGTCACACTACGGTTAATAGTGAATCCCTATAACTCGATGGGATAATCGGAAAACCCAGAGAGTGAAAACATAATGTGAGGGTAAACCATATTACTGTAGCTCCTGCAGATGTTCTTGGACCAAATTTGGCTCCTGGCAGTCATACTGATTGCAAGAGGAGTTGTGGTAGCCAACAAAGGGCAATGTGGCGGCCAGTGGGCTAGAGGGCAGGGGTTCAAGTGGCGGCTAGGCGAAGAGGAGCTAACCGGCGGCCAGGGGCTACACGGCAGCTAGGACGCAACATGACACACTCATGAGAAGGGGAGAGTGAATGGGTAAGATGGCGGCTAGCAAAAGGGGGATGACCCTACGGCTAGGCATTTGGAGGGTATCCAGCGGTCAATTGAGAAGCCCCTGATCTGGTGCGCTACACGCACCGGATCAGGCAACAGGGGTTTTACCTCCGTATCAGGGGTCTACAAGTGAAGAATGGGTAAGTGAGGGAAAATGGAGGGGTTTACAGCCTGGGGAAGGGATTCACCTACTCAAGGAGATTGCCACCCAACGCTAGGACATCTTGTTGAGCCCATAGACAGACTAAACTTAAGCTCAGACTGAGCAAAGCTCAGTGAGATGATGGCCGGGGCAATCTATGTTGCAGACAAACCAACGATCGAGAAAATAGGGGTTTCTTATACCTCGTTTATGCAGGGAAGAACCATGGGCCATGTTATGAATTCACATGTCCCCGGCCTTCGTTCGAGGAGGTAATCTATCACCAAACCCCATTAATTTGAGCGTATATAAGGGATAACCCAAACGGCGTTGGCACTGCCAATGCAGAATGCTGCGGACGAAAGGGAGACAAAGCTAACATATACCCCTCTGAGGGACATTCAGAGATCACATTGATACATGGATGAATCCCTGGCTGTCGATGGGGGAATAATTCTAGCAGAATCATTGAAGAGAGCGGGAAGATAAGTAGCACGATGCATATTACGTACACTCTGTAAGCACAGAGATCATACAAATAAAGACAATCGAAGATATAGCCCTGCGGGTAGTTTATTCAACCTAGCATACACCCAAGCTGCTACCCAATTATAGAGAAGAAGGAGAGAAGGAACAGAGCGAGTGTATACCCCTTACTAAGGACATCTAGAGATCACATCTGGGTGCCGATGGATCCCCGACGGCCAGCGAGAATTAGCTCTAGGTAGATTTCTAAAAAAAACATGAAACTGTGTGAATACTATAATTATGATATCTCTAAAGCTACGAACACCCTTGAGGTAAAACAATCAAAGCATATGGCCCTCGTAGGGTAATCTGTTCTGTCCAGACTATGGACTGGCCACTTCATAATCACAGAAGAAGAGTGAGGGGGGAACAAAGATGGAACAAATTGCTGGGCAAATGAAGTTTCAATTCATTTCTTGATCTCTAAAGTAGCATACACAACGATGAAATTCAGAAAAGAACTACAGCGAGGAGACAATGGGAAAGGGGACTGTAGCCCAAAATGGGCGTTCCTCGACGATGAACCCACCTTATCACAACCTTGACTCCTTCTCTCTGATTGCTCCCTTTCTGTCTATTCCTTCTCTCTTCTCTCCTTTTTTTGGTCTCTGCTATTTCCCCTTCTTATACGGTTGTCTCTTCTCTCTCTGTGCTCTTCGTTGTTCCTCCATTCATCTTTTCAAGTGTTCGAACCCTAGGATTTTATAAGGGGAATCCCAGTTGATGTGGCGGCCTAAAAGGTAGAGGGGTGAGACGTCGGCAGTAGGCGGAGCACTCTTTTGGCCGTCGGATCAGGACCAGCCATCAGATCAGGCGTGTTATTGGCCCATTTAGGCGCTTCCTTGGCCCATTTGTCCACTTCTCGGCCTATTTTACTTGTTTGTCCCGTTCCTTCTTTTTGTTGTAATATTAAGCCATCTAAATGGCCCATTTCTAGCATTTAAAGCCTGAAATGTTCTTTTGTATTTTCAGGGATGGTCCGGACATATCCCAACTGCTTCTTACGTTCAGACGGTTGCTGTGGGGGTTTAATAAGGAGGATGGTCGCCCGGTAGTTCTTTCGTCCTTAAAGGACTATCTTTGTGGTTTGTTCGGCATGATCGCTTCTGTGACGGATAACGATTTTACCGGATATCGACTTTGTCGGGGAGGCGTGGCCGGGTGGAATGATGCAGTGCAGTGAGCTCCTCTCATCGTAAAGCGAGGTTGAGATCATCTTGAATTGCTTCTTTAATGTTCTAACTCGACCGCCAATGCGCCTTTAGGTCATTTGATATTTTAATCACCATAACTGGTGGCTTTCAAAAAATCATTGTGAACTCGATAATATCTCAGGCTGGGCTTCATAGACTTCAAGCTTGTCGTGCCCACTTATGTAATTTTTTAGGTGTCAACAAATGCCCCCCACCCACAGGTGGCGCAAACGAGGGATAAGTGACGCGGGGCCTATGGGTGCAACCTCTGGCCCTACTCATCTGTTATAATTCATATTTTCTTCAGTTTCGATCCCCCAAGGCTCATTTGGACAAGCTGGGCCGTTTGGGCTTCTTAAGATGGCTTCATTTACTGCTACGGTGGCCCAAAGGGGCTAAGGGCCTTGATATGGCGGCCAAATGGGTTAATAGCCCTGAGTCGGTGGCCAGATGGGGTGTAGGGTTTGATCCGGCGGCCAGGCTCCCTGATACGGCAGCTGGAGGTGTGCCAACCCGATCCGACTGCAAAGGGGCAGAGCCCCTTGATCTGGCGCTAACGGTTTGTTCTCCCCCCTTTTAAGATTGCGTGAGGGTAAAAACCATCATTTTAACCCATTCACGGTGGCGCTCCCATTTTCCTCCTTCCTCTTCTCTTCGCGGTCATGGCGGCAAGGCCATTGTGCAGTTCTTTTCCTCTTTTTATGCTTTC
This sequence comes from Amorphophallus konjac, assembly GCA_022559845.1. Lineage (NCBI taxonomy): Eukaryota > Viridiplantae > Streptophyta > Magnoliopsida > Alismatales > Araceae > Amorphophallus > Amorphophallus konjac. The sequence goes on from CM040120.1 coordinate 187,904,781, forward strand.
CTGGAAATCCAGTGACGGCAGGTATAGCAAGTGGAGCTCTTCCTCTTGTGTTCCCTTCTAGGCTTCTTTTATTGGCCCGTGCATCGCTCCATGGCTTTGTTTCAGGGGTCATCTCACCCTAGTGGTGTGGATGGACTATTTCTTCTTGGCATATCGTCGGGCAAGGGGAGACTCTGTCAAAATTTCTTCAAGATTATTGACTTATTTTCTGTTGATTTTTGTCACTAACTTATTTCCCTTGAATACATTCAGCAGGTCAGATGGCTTCCAGTGCCGCTCCTTCGGGCTCAGCACCACACGTTCCTGCAGCTGATTCATTCGGCCCAATTGTAACCTGGGTGAATATTCATGACCTAGATCCAGGCCGTGAGAAAATAGCGATGGTCGATGATTCTTTAGATTCTAAAACTGACACCGTGTCTATGACGCAGCTTTTGACTGCATCAGACACCTTTCGTTAAAGTCGTAGCAGTGCATATCGCCAGGACCACCCGAAAGACAAACACCTTCTCCCTTTAATCTACAACTTCAACCTTGCTGGGAAGAGGGATGTATTGCTGGCTCGAAGGGCTGAGCAAGCTATTCTTGTAGAACAGGATAGCCTGAAGGGAGTGGTGCAGCGCAGCGAAGCCATTTATCTTTCCGGGGAGCCACGCCAATGGAAAGCAGTCCTAGGGGTGACTGAGTTGATGCCCTTGCAGAATATGCTAACCCGGGCTCTAGAGTTCACTCCGGTAAGATGGGATAATGCCGTAGGGCGTGCGAACAAGGAACAATCGAGCTATGGCCTTTTCTTGGCACCGCTGAAATGAGGATATTGAGAAGAACCTTTTGTTTTGAACTGCCTAGCGGTCAAATTCAAGTATCAACTTGCTGTTGGTTGGTTTGCGGACCTAAAAGTTATTGATGCACATTCTTTCTGTGCTAGGGCTGTGGAGTTTACTGACTATGTGCTGAAGGAGTACACCCCAATTCTGATTAGAGCGGGAGTCTTTCACAGTGTATACGCCTCCCGATTCTGGTATCCCATCTCCAAGGGCCCATGTTGCTGCATGATTGAAGTCTTCAATGCTGAGTTTAATACATTCTATACAGCCGAAGGAGAGACTTCGTTGGATTTGTGGAGTCTTTCTCAACTCAGTGGCCTGCCTATTGACGGAGAGCCGTATGAAGAAGTGTGCCTAGCCGACTTCTTGAAGGATGAATCCAACAGAGAAGGCCGATATTTCATCGGTTTCTCATATCGATACCTGATGATGGTATATAGGACGCTGTGCTTGTCCTTTTATGAAGATCCCTCTAAAGCTTCTTCGCCTCGGAGCAGGAAGAAAGGAGACCGGAAGAAGGTCCGTATGGGATTATGGATTCAATATTTCTTTCGGGGCGCTTTGAAGTATAATGATTATTGTTGGTCCCTGGGGTAGGTGAACGGACAAGAAGGGGGGTTGAATTATCCCCCACACTAGGTGGCTAATTAAAATGCTTATGCAACAGAATTAACAACTTTTAATTAGATTGAGGAAATTAACTAAACAAGCTAACTAGTTCACTCAATCTCTCCTTTCTCACACGATCACACAAACATAGATTTAAACCACAAAAGCAAACCACAAAGCACACCACACTGCTCAAGGATTTTTAAGGTGGTTCGGGACCACGACGGGCTCCCTACGTCCACCCCTCACCGAACCGGTGAGGCTTCACTAGGGGATAAATCCCCAAAATGGAGGCGACGCTCCAAACATGCACAGAACGACGCCTGAACACACACACACACGGAGACGCGGTCTCCAACATGATCCGACCACAGATCAAACATACACACGTGCTGCAACACACAGCCCAATAAATCCACAACTGTACGCTGACGGTTCAAGACACGACCGTACACCGACGGTCCTCACACACGATTTCTCAGTTCAGAAAAATCAAGAAAAGTATATAAACATGCTCAAACCAAAAGATGGATCATAGAGAACATCATAAACAATCTAGGAAAAGATGTAGAGAAATTTTCCCCTTCTAAATGATCCTTTGCTCCAAGTCATGTCGATAGTTGCTCACGATTTTGACATCACCGGAATCCTCTCTTCATTTCGCTGCACTTTCTCTTCTTCCTCTAGCTCCAAAAATGCATGGATGAAGATCCGATCTTCTCTTGAATAGCTCCTCCTTCCTTTCTCCTTTTCTTCACTTACAAAATAGAAACAATAAGCTCATTAGGTTTCTCTCCATGTGAAATTCGGAGCTCACACAAGTATATATATAGGAGAATGTATAAGACACATATAGCTTTCACAAAACCCATGAAAGACCCCTCTAACATATGTATATTAACCCTAAGGGCAAAGGGGTAACAAAACATTCCATTTGGATAGAGTTTATAAGGTTTTCGAATCCTCATTTTTCAGTTTTCGCCGCAAACGGTCGACCTAAGGTTGGGGGCGATCGACCTAAAATTTACAGACTTATAACTACCCATCCTTGGCTAGTTCGGTCGACCGAACTCTGCAGCTTTCCCAGCTTGCAGAATTCAATCCCTTAACTCCATTAGCAGCCCATTCAAGTCTGTGGCATCAAACTCCTTTGATCTTTGAGAGTTTATATAAAATATCTAACCTGCAAAATCATAGAAAAATGATTAGAAATTTAGCTCAATAATCCATATGATAAATGCATGAAGTACATATATGAAAGCCCATGAACTAGGTGAATGTGAGCACTTTGAAACACAAATGTTCTAAGATGAGATCAAAAGCCACATGAGTGAGATGAGGGTTGTGCAAACTTGTCTTCTACACAAAACCATGAGGAAAAATGATCATGATATCACTAGTATGAAGCATATAAACACTTTGAACACATTATCAAATTCATCAAAAGATCAAGTTCAAATTGTTATGCACTTAGCAACATGTGAGTATCATGAAATCCACATGAGTGATATGGAAGATATGAACACTTGTTATCTTTACAAAACCAAGGGTGAACAACATTTAGACCACATGAACAATTTGATCATTCTTCTCAAACTTCCATCAAAGCGCAAGCTAGATGAGAATACTTTACAATCCATCCATGCAACAATTTAGAGCATCACCCAACCCAAGAGTGAAAACCATGTAACCAAGTTCCACCAAGGTTTGTATGAAAAACCTTGAACATGTTTCAAGCCGTATATGCATAGAATGCAATCAAAACCATATGAGATATACATGTAAGCTCAAGCAAAATTCACTTTTCCTCAGTCATAAATCAAGAGCAACCAGTCAAGCATTTGATCAAAAGTATGAACCTTGAAAGATCAAATACTCATGAGGCCAAGTCGACTTCCCAGCCAAGCAAGTCAACTTGCATCATGAACTGTCACAAGTACAAAGTGCATGAATACACTTTGCAAACAAGGATATCCACATTAAAACAACAAGATCACAGAGGCCAATGTAGATCACAAAGCCATGTAGCAGGAGACAAGTCTTTTCGAGATTCTGAAGCATGTGAGTTCTAAAACATATGAATCATAGTAATGATCATGATTGCACACTATCATCAAAAGCATATGCAAACATACATAAGCTTTAGTTATCATTAAAAATATAAACTAGTGCAAGGCACACAACAATTATCCTTCTGTGGTGCCGATCGCTACCAAATAGACGAAGCGAGCCCGCTTCAAAGCGATTCTGCTATCTTTAGTTCGTCAAGTGCACCAGGGTGGGCCAAACCTGGTGGGGGTTGATGCCATCACACACTGTGCGGCTTTCTTAACTTACTGGATCTGTTCTTTTGCTCTCCCACATGGAGATGAAACAGTTATTCGACCGGAGGCAATCTACCCCGCTTGCCAAATGGCTTGGGGTATGAAGTTATCCCAATGCCCAGTGGTGCTTTGCCTAATTTATACGATGTTGGGAGAGCTGCATAGGTCTCGCATGATACATGTAGCGGAAAGTGAGATAGAAGGGGGGGGGGGCGGATGAATAGATCACTCCCAAAATCAATACAACACAGACCCGATTACTCAACCCCTCAAATTGTAGTGAAAAGGATTTCAGAGACAGGCAATAAAGATGATAGGTGTAAGAAATGAGATCGAGAAAGCCGCCCACAATGAAGCAATGTGACAAGTAGATGGAGAGCAACACAACATAAACATGCAAACAACAGAAGAGACTGGGAAATTTTTAGGTGGTTCGATTACTGTCCGCAATCTACGTCCACCCCTTACTCAAGAGTAAGGTTTCCTTGCAATATTGAGTCGCACACAGCAGAATCAGTCTGCAAAAACCGTTGCCAAACAACTTGCCCTGAGGAACAACCTCCTCAGTCTTCTGATCAACCAGAAGAAAACACTGGAGAACCAATCTCCCTTTCTTTGCACGCAGCAAAGGGGACCCTGTGCAGTTACTCCCAAGCAACTCACACAACCAGAGGATCGAACCTCTCTTCCTTCAAGACAATGGAGGGAACTGGAGAATCTCTCCCTTCCTCCGAACAATGGAGGGTAACAATATGGAATGAAGATACAGAAAAACTTGAAAACAAAACAACCGATGAATGATAATCTTCTCTAGAAACCAAAAGCAATATAGCTTCCATAGAAGCAGATCTTCATGATCACAAACACTTCTCTCTCTCAGAAATTTTTTTCTCTCAGCTCTGGATGGAGTAGGCTTTCTCTGGTTTTCTCTGCTCTTACGCTGCTCTTCTTTCTCACTGTTCCATCCTCTATCGAACCCTTTTCCACAGCATATATATATATATCTGATCCAGAACCTTAGACGTGTGGATACCACGTTTCCCGCTTAAAGATGTTGGGGTACGTGTGAGAATGTTCTGGACGTCTATCTACCTCAGATCACGTGCCATATTTCTGGTGAATACACAGACAAATTGTCAGAGAAGAAATGAATATTTTTCATACAATAAGCACAATTCGTATTGGTGTATAGAGTAAAGAGCCAGAAACTGCACCGAGTCAAAAGAGTAAGCATCGGCTAAGATGGGCATGACAAGCACTGACCAGGAATGAATCAAAAGATGCACAAATCTACGTTAGCTATCTACAGGACTTGCACCGAGTCTAATAAGACATGAAACAGGAACTGCACTGACTTCGTTGCTACAGAGAGGTGTATAGGCCTGACTATGCACCAAACATGAATTTGTTTTAAGCAAGGCATGCACCGAGACGGGATATGTAGTCCAGGCAGGAGCTGCACCAATATGGCAAGAGGAAGTACAAGGCAAGGCTTGCACCGAGATGTATTTGCACTTAGATGAAGGAACGACCAGCCTGACCAATGCATTCTAGTCAAGAATTGCACCGATTCAAAAAATTTCAGTGACCTCAAGAGGTGAGATGCAGAGACAGAATATGCACGGACCTTAATGCTCACGACCTAGAGAAATGCACAAGGACAACATATGAATAGCAAAACCTGTGCATGACCAAGGACTTGCACCGAGGCAAGTACTTTATGTGAAAGATGCAGAACTAGCACTGACTCAATATGCATTAAGAAAAAGAGCGAATAATATGTAATGCACGGACCTGAATGATGTTACTAGCACATACCCCCTCCATGCTTAGAAACAAATAAATGCGCCGTAAAAGAACAAATTGATCTAGAGAGAAAAATAAATTGATTTATAGTGTGAGACATCATCAAAACTGTAGGGATGCAATAATCTCCCCCTTTTTGATGATGGCAACACTATGAATCAAGCAATATTAGGGCATTAAAAATAGTCAAGAGCAAGCGAATCATGCAGACAAGCGAATCATGCAGACAAGCCAAACACAACTTCTGAGACTCTTCTATCTCCAAAACCACTCCCCCACAACTCACTCTCAGAAGACCTGTTCACAGTAGCAAGACCTCTCTCAGATATTGCATGATCTCTAATGACTTCTCTCAGATATTGCATGACCTCTCTCCCCCTTTGACATCATCAAAAGGAAATGAAAGATATATAAAATTGCTAGAGACATGAGGAAGAAGTACAGTGACTTCTTAGTGTAGAAAGACTCAAGAGCATATCTTAAGAGAATAAGTGAGGTGCTAAACTCAAGTGAAGATTCTTGAACTCCGGTAAACAATAGAGAATTAGAATGAGAGAAAAGTTTATCCACATACATGGTATATGATGTAGAGCAGGGATGAGCAAGTATGGCAAGGCATTGCTGAACAAACAACAATCCTCAGTAGACGACAAGAGACAAAATCAGAGAAGGTGTTCTCATGGTATTGAGGACAAGCAATCCAGTAAATTGCATAAAGACAAGGGATTTTATGATGATTTTCAAGAAGACCAATGAGTAAGTTGGTAAATCACACTTTTGACATTAGGGAGACACCTTGATCAGAGGCTTGAATCCCCAGTTACTCAATGTGAGTACCTCATTAACTCTCCTTTTTGAAGAACAAAGTTCGTAACTGTGGCTTTTGACATGAGGAAACACCTTGATCAGAGGCCAGAGCCCCCAGTTACTCACCACATTGTCACCATTGCTCTGTGATGATCAAAAATATTAAGGTCATTTTGCAAAAAAAAATTTTTTTTTAAACATTTGACACCTCATGACATAGGAATAACTTCACTTCATTGATGAAGCTCCCAGTTTCTCAGTGATCAAACCATAGACCTTTGTTCATTTAGTTGATCCTTTATGTTGTGGAGATGGAATGATTGAAGACAATACCAGAAGGACTGTTTCTTGAAGTGAATCTTGAAGTCTAGATTTCAAGTTCTTCTGGACAGATATCAAGACATACAAGTTTTAGCCTGAACCGGAATCATTGACCATGTAGGAAGATATACTTTGAACACTTAATCCAAATCTCTGATGGACTACCAGAGGGAAGATTCTAGCTGGACTTTAGTAACACAAACTTATAGACTTAAGAGATGAGTGAGATTCTACTGTCTGAGAGAGAACCGCACTCATTCAATCATGAGAACCAGCAATGACACACATCTGGTCAGTATTTTGAATCAATCAAAATCACTACCTATCCAGCGCCCCCTTAAAAGAAACACTAAAGAAAACTAACCAGCAGACACACAGAACTCCCCCTCACAATAAGGACAGACTTCTCACATAGCCTCTTGCCAAGATAGAACAATTCAATATCAGGAGATTAGCAATTAAGATAATTTGAATAAGCCTAATTCTCTCCTTAATGTGGTGAATTTGTCATTGTCTAGAGGCTTGGTGAAGATATCAGCAATTTGATTAGCAGTGCCTACGTGAATCAATTCAAAGTTGCTCTTAGAAACCTCATCTCTTATGAAATGATGCCTTATTTCTATGTGTTTGGTTCAGGAATGCAAAACATGATTCTTGGCTAGGTTGATGGCACTGGTATTATCACAATAAATAGGTGTGCACCCCAGGTCTACTTGATAGTCCTGAAGCTGGTGTTTAATCCAAATGACTTGTGTACCACAACTCCCTGTAGCCACATATTCAGCCTCTGCAGTGGAGAGGGCCACAGAATTTTGTTTCTTGGAACCCCAAGACACTAAACACCCACCTAGAAATTCACAGTGACCACTAGTGCTTTTCCTATTTAGTTTACACCCTGCATAATCTGCATCTGTGTATGCAACTAAATCAAGTGTGTGTGATGCAGGAAACCATAAACCAAGAGTGTGTGTAGTAGACAGATATCTAAAAATTCTTTTCACTGCAGCTAAATGCAATTCAGTGGGTCTAGATTGATACCTGCACACATTCCTACACTGAACTGTATATCAGGTCTTGAAGCTGTCAAATAAAGTAGAGATCCAATCATACCTTGATAGAGCTTGGCATCTATTTCTTTACCTGTCTCATCTGCATCCAGTGAGGTATTGGTACCCATTGGTGTTGTAATGTGCTTCAAGTTGTTCATGCCAAACCTCTTGAGAATTTCCAATGTGTACTTGGTCTGGTTGATGAAGCATCCATCCTCTAACTGTTGTACCTGCAAGTCAAGGAAATACTTTAGTTCACCTACCAAACTCATTTCAAATTCAGCAGACATCAATTTAGAAAATTCATTACATAGTTCAGAGCTAGTTGACCCAAACACAATATCATCTACATATACCTGAACTATGATGAGGTCTTTATTTGTACTCTTGGAAAATAAAGTCTGGTCTACCTTACCTCTGTGGTAGCCCTTGTTGATCAGAAATTCTGTCAGTCTTTCATACCATGCTCGAGGAGCCTACTTTAGACCATACAGGGCTTTGTTTAACCTGAAAACTTGGTTAGATTGGAGAGGAAACTGAAATCCGGGGGGTTGTTCAACAAAAACCTCTTCCTTGATAACTCCATTTAAAAAGGCACTTTTCACATCCATTTGTTAGACTTTTATATTCTTGGAACATGCAAATGCTAACAATATTCTTATTGCTTCCATCCTAGCAATAGGTGCATAGGACTCATCGAAATTAACTCCAAATTCCTGACAGTAGCCCTTGGCTACTAGTCTGGCTTTATTTCTAGAAATGATTCCATCTTCATTCATTTTATTCTTAAACACCCACTTAGTTCCTATGACATTAGAATTTTTTGGTCTTGGGACTAACTCCCAGACATTATTTCTTTCGAACTGTCCTAACTCCTCACACATAGCATTAACCCAAGATTGATCAGCTAAGGCCTCTTCTACTAATTTGGGTTCAATTTGTGAGACCAAAGCAATTAGGTCTTGGTTATTAACATTCCTAAAGTGAGACCTAGTTCTAAGAGGATCTTCAAGGTTGCCTAGGATGTTATCTATTGGGTGATCTTTAAGATATCTAACATTTATTGAAGACTCACCTGTTTCAGCTGGCCCTTCCTGGTTGGGAGGATTTGATGTTTCATTCGGCTGAGCCTTCTCTTCTTCTTTGTCTTCTAGGAATTCCCCATCGTGCTTGGAATCCCTGTCAGTATCTTCAATGTTAGTAGCACCTTTTGCTTCACCAAAAATGATGTATGGAGACTCTTCAACTTTCCGATCAGTTATGTTAAAGACCCTATATGCTCTTGACACTTCAGAGTATCCTAAAAATATTCCAAGACAACGTTTAGCATCAAACTTATCTAAGTCTTTCTTGTCATTATTATGGATAAAGCATTTAGCTCCAAAAATCCTAAAATGAGCCAAGTTTGGTTTCTTACCTTTCAATAGCTCATAGGGGATTTTCTTGTGAATTGGTCTTACCATGGCCCTGTTGATTGTATAAGTTACTGTATTGACCGCCTCTGCCCAAAACTTTCTTGGTAGTTGACTCTCAATCAGCATGGTTCGGTCCATCTCCACAATAGTTCTATTTCTTCTCTCCACAATTCCATTCTACTCCGGTGTCTTGGGAGAAGAAAACTTGTGTGTTAGTCCCTCTCTTTCACAAAGATCAGAAAACATGGAGTTTTCAAATTCACCTCCATGGTCAGATTGAATTGAACAAATCTTATGTTTTCCTTCTTGTTTGACCTTATTGAAAAATTGTTTAAACTTTTGAAAAGCATCATTTTTACTGGCTAAGAAAAAGATCCATGAAAATCTAGAGTGGTCATCAATGATCACATAACCAAACCTACTTCCATTAAGACTCTGAGTTCTAGTAGGACCAAAGAGGTCTATATGGAGAAGTTCCATTGGTCTAGAGGACAATGGCTCAGATCTTAGCTTGAAGGACTTTCTGGTCTGTTTGCCTAGAGTACAGGCATCACAGATTTTTGAAATAGAATTAAACTTGATTTTAGGCATGCCTCTAACTAAATCATGCTTGATCAATTTATTCAAAGTAGAAAAACTAGCATGGCCTAAACGTCTATGCCAATCAAAAGCATCACCTTCAGAATTAGCAGATAAGCAGAGATTAGATTCAGACTCAACATCTAAGTCTACCATGTCGACATTATTGGTCATGTTGGCTACAAATTTAACCACATCAGAATTTATTTCAAAAATTTTGCATGAGTTATTGTCAAACACAACCTTGTGACCCTTGTCACATAATTGACTAATGCTAATCAGATTGTGTTGAAGACCTTCCACAAGTAAAACTTTCTCAATAGAGTTTGTGGAAGACTTACCAACTGTGCCAACCCCAATGATCTTACCTCTGTTCTTTCCTCCAAATTTGACCAGACCCCCTACCTTCATTTCTAACTTGCTAAACTTGGATCGGTCTCCTGTCATGTGCCTGGAGCAGCCACTGTCGAGGTACCATTTGTTGTTCTCAGCTACCAGGCAAACCTACACAAATGAAATCAAGCAAAGTGGTTTGGAACCCAAGATGAGTTGGGTCCAAAGACATCATTCAAATCTTTAAGCAGATGTTTAAGAATCCAGAATTGTTTCAACTTGGTTTTCTCTTGCACCTTAGTTTCGGGTCTATTGAAGTTGTGAGCAGAGTTATGTCCAACTGGTCTGGAGAAATGAAATCTATTCCAGTTATTAGGCTTCTCATCCCTGGGATATCTCCTGTGCGCTTGTTGATTAACAAATTTTTGAGGGTGAGTGTTGTTTCTCCAGTAACTCCTGTTCGGACCCATTCGTTTATAGTAGTTCCAGCTTTTATTCATATTCATTTGCTTGGTCCAGCTACCACTTATGTTCTGGTGAGTGGGCTTAGTGAAGTTCTTCACAAAATTCAATCCTATTTTAGATGGTCGTCCAACATTGTTTGTTAAATTTTATTTTGGACGCTGAACACTTTGACTGCTATTTGAGGTGGATGGTGTGCCCAGCTTCTCTTTTCCCTTCTCTAGGCAGAAGGTAGTGGTCTTGAACTAAAATGGTCTCTTGTTAGTTGGGTCATAGCCTAAACCCTCCTTATTGAAATTAACCCTTGTTCCTAGTATAGAATCCAGATTTGTTTTTCCTTGAACAAATTTTTCTAAAACCTTCTGTTTGTCTTCCAGCTCTCTTTGCAGAGACTCAGAGTTTTTTAAAAGTTCAGTGTTCACTTTCTTAACAGCTTCATATTTCTCTGTGATCACACTATTTTCATTTAGACTTTCTTCAATTTTGATCTTGAGTTCATTGAGCTGTGTGTGAATTTCTTGGTTTTCTAATTTGTGCTTTTCATTTTCCTTTTTTAGAGAAGTCATTTCTTCTAGTTCCTCCTTTAATGTCTGATTTTCCTTACTGATTTGCGTTAGTTCTTCAACATTGGTATTGAATTTTCTCTTCAGAACCCTATGCTCTTTACTGAGTGAATTGAACTTGTCTAACAGTTCAGCATAGGCATCTTCCCAGTCATCAATAGAAAAATTCTCAAAGACATTTGTTACCTCCTCTTCGCTGTTTGCCATCAGGCAAATTCCTTCTTCATCCTCCTCTGAGGAATTGGCTTCCGGATCTTCTTCCTCATCGCTTCACGTGCAGACCATTGCCTGTGACTTCTTCTTCTGCACCTTCGAGCTCTTCTTCTGAAAGTTGGGACCCTTCTTCTGAAGATCAGGGCAGTCCCCTTTCATGTGTCCAGGTTTCCTGCAATGAAAACATGTAATTCTCTTAGTACTCCTATCTTTATCATTGCTGGAATCAAAGTTCTTCCTAGAAGGGTGTGACTTCTTCCTCCTAAAAGTCTTTCCCTTAGACCTTAAGAATTTTCTGAATTGTCGAGTGAGCATTGCTTCCTCCTCCTGGTCGAGATCTGATAATCCGTCAGACTCGCAACTGCTACTCCCGCTGCTGCTACTTCCTTTGCTGCGGGACGCCTTGAGGGCAATATTCCTGCCCTTCCTATCACTTCCTTCACCATTCATTTTAAAATTCATCTCGTACGTCATAAGGGATCCTATAAGTTCGGTGACTGTCATAGTCGTCAGATCCCTTGACTCTTCTATCACAATGGCCTTAGTGTGCCATGTAGGGGTTAGAGATCTAAGTATCTTCATGACTATATCTCCCTCAGCTATCTCTTTCCCAAGCCCCTTAAGACTATTTGTGATCAGAGATAATCTGGCATACATCTCAGTTATTGTCTCCTCTGATTTCATCTTAAACATCTCATATTCAGAGGTGAAGAGATTTACCTTCATTACTTTCACTTGAGCTGTACCTTCGTAGATTAATTCCAGCTCATCCCACATTTTCTTGGCCGTCTCACATGCTGAGATGCGGGCGTATTCGTCTGGGTGTACATCACATTGGATGATGTTCAGGGCCGTCCAATTGAGTGATGATAGCTTGACATGATCATCTGACCATGCGTCCTCGTTCGGTGGCAGATCATATGGCCCTGTAGTGATCACCCTCCACAGCTTGTGGCTCTGCGTCCTGATGAATACCTCCATCCTATTTTTCCAGAAAAGATAATTGTTACCATAAAAGAACGGAGGGCGGCTGATAGATTGTCCCTCAGCCATGAAGCTTCGAGGACCATTAGGATTACCCTGACCGTTGGCCCACATGATGAAAACCTGCTCTGATACCAATTGATACGTGTAGCGGAAAGGGAGATAGAAGGGGGGGATGAATAGATCACTCCCAAAATCAATACAACATAGACCCGATTACTCAACCCCTCAAATTGTAGTGAAAAGGATTTCGGAGACAGGCAACAAAGATGACAGGTGTAAGAAATGAGATCGAGAAAGCCGCCCACAATGAAGCAATGTGACAAGTAGATAGAGAGCAACACAACGTAAATAGGCAAACCACAGAAGAGACTGGGAAATTTTTAGGTGGTTCGATTGCTGTCCGCAATCTACGTCCACCCCTTACTCAAGAGTAAGGTTTCCTTGCAATATAGAGTCACACACAGCAGACTCAGTCTGCAACAACCACTGCCAAACAGCTTGCCCAGAGGAACAGCCTCCTCAGTCTTCTGATCAACCAGAAGAAAACACTGGAGAACCAATCTCCCTTCCTTTGCACGCAGCAAAGGGGACCCTATGTAGTTACTCCCAAGCAACTCACACAACCAGAGGATCAAACCTCTCTTCCTCCAAGACAATGGAGGGAACTAGAGAACCTCTCCTTTCCTCCAAACAGTGGAGGGTAACAATATGGAATGAAGATAAAGAAAAACTTGAAACCAAAACAATCGATGAACTGTTGACACCCATTTTTTGCCGATAAGTTGAGTCGTTCCTCTTACTTCCATTTATTGATGCCTCGAGTTATCCATCACTCATTGGGGTTATTTTCAGGCATGTCTTGGGCCAGTTTTATGGGTAGCCTCCCTCCCTGGTTAGGTCCAAGTTGATTCAGGGCTTAACGGGCCTTGGTTTTGGTTGATTGGGCTTTTCTATGAGTTTCAACACCCATGTACATGTACGGTGCATCCCTGGCCGCCTAATCAATGTGCGGTTGCCTGTGGACCGTCCATATATTTTGGAATATTTTGGTTAATTTTCTGAATTTCCACCGACAAGCATTTATGCGGTCCTTTGCTAGCCGTTCAACTTGATGAACGGACGGATGGTAGCCGCTCATCTCTCAGAGTCCTGCGCTTGGTGGTGTTTTCAGATAATTATCCAATTAATCTATTTATCACCGACAAGGCTAGAACGGTTTGTCTTTGGCCGCTTTACCTTTGAACGGTCTCATCTGAGCCGTTCATCTATGAGAGTCCAACGGCGAAGGTTTTGGTCAGTTCGATGGATAATTTATATTATTTATGATTTATTTTGAATTTTCACCGACGGGGTTGGACGGCCAGGACATGACCGCACATCCAGTTGAACAGTCTATCGTAAGACCGTTCATCTGTTCGATTCCTGAATTTCAACAGATTTTATCTCTTTATCCATGGTTTTATCTCCAACTTCTCCCGTCATTTTCTCCGCGAATAATGAACCATTTTGAGTGCCGTTTCGACTGGATGAGAGATAATTTGATTATCTATGATTTTCCTTTGATTATCTTGACCTAAAAATACTTCTAAACCCTAATTTTGAGCTAGGACTTTAGGTGCTTTATAAATAGACCCTAAAGGCCGAGTTTGAAAGGGGGGAGATTTTTGGTCGACGGCGAAGCCCTGCCGCATTCTTGAGCAACCTAGCACCAAGGAGGGAGGCTTTCCACGTCCATATAAGCCTCCGGTTCAGGGAGTAGTCTAGTTTTTTTAAGTCTTGTGTGTTTGATACGTTTTGTCCTCTTTTTCATTGCATGCATCACTTTTCTCACTTTCTCCCCACATTTTTCTTCATCTTCATTGCCATGCACACACCCACCCACGTTTATGACACCCTAGGGGTTTAAAATCCCCTAGGTATTCCCCTTTCCACTTATTCATGTTCATTTATTGTTATTTTGGCATTTACTACACTTTTCAGTTCTAATTTGGGTTTCTTCTCTATGTTTTCATGTTGTTTTGCAGGTCAGCAATCCCTAGCACGAGGCCCATTCCCTTTGGCCGACCGGAGAGGGTGGAGGTTGGACCCTTTTGTAACTTCTAGCGTGATGGTCTTGTGCGGCTCTGTCAGGACCATTCTATGGTATGTGCGGTGCATCTTTGACCGCCTTTCACCGTCCTGCGGTCGTTCTTAAACCATCCATCAGCCAGTAGTTCTACATCCCGTGCCCCCCCCGCAGCACTGAAGCACGGTCTGTCGTGCGGCCGTCCAACATACAGGCGGTTCATCACGGGCCGCTCATCCCCTGCAGTGTTGATTTTAAGGCGAGTGTCTCCCTCTCTTTCCAAGATACGGCGTGTTCATCACGTACGGCATCTTGGTGGCGATCACGGTTCTTTACTCTTTTCTGTTCTCCTTCTACTGTCCCATTTATTTTACATATCGACTTAGTAGAAGGGGAGAGTATAGATCTTTCAAGCAGGTATTGAAGAGAAAGAGAGTAAAACAAACATGTCAACATCCCATTTTTTGGCGATCACGGTGGGACACCTAGTGCCCATTGTGTTAGTGGCTTGCTGACTCCCCCTTGCTTTGTTAGTTCTGTGTTTTGGGAGTGGTTTCAAGTTTTCTACTGGCCTCTGCTCCTGGATGTTGAGCGGTTGGTATAGAGCCGTTCAAGGTCTTGGGCAGCTACCACGGCACCGTCTGTCTCTTCGACAGGGTCTTGACACCTGCGACTCTGCTGCTATAGACGGTCTGTCTTAGACCGTTCAGGTTTTGTGCGGCCAGCCTTTGGCCGTCTATCCTCTTGGCACAGGTGCGTCTCTGTCTCCTTCCTGCCTATTCTGGCTGCTGTTATATGGTTTCTATAGGTCCGTTCTATAGGTTGTGTGGGCTTACTGTCGACCGTACATCTAGGTTTCATTCCAGCAATTTCTGATCGTTAATTTATTCCGATACTACGCCGTGGTTGGAACGGTCCACCCCAGACCGTCTATCTTGTTGTGCGGTCCCCCACAAACCATCCTTCTGATGCCACAGTGCACCCGAGGTTGCTTTGATTGCCATATCTATATTATCTTTGTTCTCCTTGGTGCCATTTATTGATATTCCCCTAGTTATATGTTGTTGCTGCCTATTTGCTTTCATCCTCGCATGTTTATTTTGGTCATTGGTTGCTAGTTCACTAGGCTAGATCTTGCACGGACTCCGGTGCATATAGGACTCATGCATTTCATTCACATCTAGTTGTATTCCTACCAAGGTAGGCTTTTCTCTCGTCTCCATACTCCTTGGAGCCGACCAGGGGACCTTGCCGAGGACCTCCGTAAGCCCCCGTGAGCCGTGGATTCCCACACGGACGCCGGGCAGGTTGTACCATACCACCCCTTAGTCTAGGGTCTGCATTCGTGCGAGAGAGAGTCCTTTAGAGTCTGCCAGTTCTCCATTCTCACCCTATTTAGGTACCTTGTGGTTGAGCGAATTCACATTTTTAATCAATCCACTAAAGTCCTAAAAGAGAACTTATAAGAAATCTTCGCGCATCATTTGGAATTTGTTTGGGTAATTGGTTGATTCTTTTCTCATCTCTCTCCTCCATTGTATGTTGCACAGTGTCATCATTTGCATCTTTTTGTCAGATTAGGCTCATTAGGTCTAGTTCATCTTTGTGTGTCTCCCTTTAGTTGCATTTGTCCTACGTTCATTTCCCTCCTTGTATTCATTTGTAATTCACTATATAAAGTCTCCATTCTCCCCATGGAGCACTTCTCCCCTGTACCTTATTCCTGCACCTCTCCATCTTCTTACCCCCGTGTGGATTCCTCTTCCCATGCGGGCCCATCTCCTTATTCCCCCGTTGGACCCTATTCTTTAAACGGGCCTTCTTATCCCGCCCGTGCTGCTGCTAGACCAATCAATGCTCATTCCCATATACATGATTCTTCCAGGCCCATGCATTCCTCCATTCTTGGAATGGGCTTTCCTTCTTCTCAGGCCGGATCTCCTTATCCGGCCCATCAACATTATCCTGGTCTAAATTCATCATCTCTTGCTCAGGCTGGCTCATATCCTTCTCGAACTCTTCCTACCGAGGAGATGTTCGCTCGGGCCCAATGCCAACTTGATGAATTGCAACGACGAATCAATCCTCAAACTTCTTTGGACATCCCATTTGCATTCCAAGGTCTTCAACTCCCACCACGTTCACAGATTCTAGCTTATCGTCGCTATGGTGGAGTCGGTGACCCCTACGGGCATTTGAAGGAGTTCTTATATGAGTCGGCCCAGTTCCAGCATGATCAACGCTTGATGGCCTATTTATTTGGCCTATCTTTAGAGGGCTCAGCCAAGGATTGGTTCTTCACATTACCGCAAGAGCAGATGATGAATTTTCAAGCCGTTCAAGCAAGATTTATTTAGCAGTACCAGGACCAGGTTGGGCCCAGATATTCTATGGTTGATCTGGCCCAAGAGAAGATGATGCCCGGCGAGAAATTCTCCACGATCGCCGACCACTGGCGTCGCCTAGTTGCGCAAGTCCCGGGGCATATTCCGGAGGGTGAGCAGATCAAGATGGTTATTTCTAATGCAACGCCCGAGCTCAGATGTATCTTAGCCTTGAATGATATTACATCATGACAACAACTTTACAGTTGAGCCCGCTTCATTAGCCAACAACTCCTAGTTTCCTTTGACCACGAGTCCCCTCCACCTTCGCCTTCCACATACCCGTTCTCTTCCCCATCCGCCATGGGCCAACCCTCCACTACATATCCCTCCATGAGTCGGCCTTCCGCTTCCCCACACCCCTATACCTCCATGTGCTCCACCGCATACCAACCCTCCACGAGTCAGCCCTTCGCTATTTTATCTCCCCACACCCCTCCACTTTCGGTCAAGGAAACACTACACCCAGAGCGGGTAGATGTCGTCCATTACATTCCCACGCCTTCCACGCCTCCACATCATTTTATCCCTTCGCCTTTACCTACGCAACTCCCGCTACCATCTCCATTACCTTTTCATACCCCTCGGCATCCACCTTGCCCGAAGCGGGCTTCTCACTCTTCGTTGCCAGAATCTCTTACAGATGTTTTCAGGGCTTTGATGGCCACCCATGTGTTACAGCTCCCTCTAGTTATGCCTTGCCGACCCGCAGTCGGGAATTTGCTCCAGTTCTGTGAATTCCATCGTCAACAGGGGCATTTGATTGAGGACTGCCCCGAGTTCCAAGAACTTGTTCACAACTTGGAAGACAAGAAGAGGATTGATTGGGCTGTCATACCCCAAGTTATTTCAGATCTCAGCAGCAAGCAGCAACAGCAGCAAGCCATGCCGCCTAGGCAACCGTCTCCACGTCAAGACCAGGGGCACCCTGGTGTTTCTTTAGTTGATAAGGTACCTGCTCCGTTACCCACTTCTTCCTCTATCCCATCTCCTCCACCACCTTTGCCCACTTCAGCCTCCGCTCGGGCAACTTCTCCTTCACACTCCGTTTCCACCACCACTTCTGTCCCCAATGCCTCTCGACGTGTTGTAAAGATACGCCGAAGAGCGCCACCACCCGCCACTTCCTTCACTACGCCACTACCTTCCTCTCCTCCTTCTTCCCAATCCCTACCTTCACCTCCTTCCTCTTCACCTTCACCATCTCCGTCAACCACGTCACCCCCTTTGCCACCACTTTCTCCACCCCCATCTTCGCCGCCTCCATTGGCCACATCTCCATCATCACCTTCTCCATTATTCCCATTACCCTCACCACCGTCATCATCACCTCCCCTCATAATAATCCCTGTTCCGTCGCCTTCACAACCATCCTCGCGACCGATGCCACTTCTTTCGCCATCATCCTCTGAGCCCGAGCAGGCCGACCCTAAACCCATACCTTCACTTTTGCCTTTACCTCCACTCATGCCCATCATCATCAGTATTTCTCTATCACTTGCGCTAACGCCACCCGCACCCTTCAAACCTCCTCCTTCTAACCTCCCCCTACCACTTCCCACTTCGCAGAGCAGGTACGCGTTACCTTTGGTGCCCCTCGGGTCTAGTCCCCAGGGAGATAAAGAGCCAAGCCAGGTTTCAATCGTGCATTTCAAGATCCAGGATGTTATTTCCCGCATGCCGATCCGAGTCCTAGCCCTTGGCTATTTTGGGGACAAGGAGCCTGCATTTGCTATGAAGGCGGTTGCTGAGAAGAGTTACTTGGCACTGGTTCCAGTTCCTTCTAAAGCGAGGCCGGTGGCAGTCTCTTTGCTCGCAGGAGAATCCACGATTGATGTTGTTATCACCCCTCGCTTGATTACTATTCAGTTCACTGGCCCAGAAGAGTTTTCCGCCCGGATGGTGCTAACCCACACTGCCGCTGAAGGTTTAATGAATGCAGCATTCAAGGAGAAATTGGCCGTGTCTTCTACATTTTCCAAGGACATTCTGCACGTCTTATGTAATCTTCCTCGGTTTATTGGTGAATCGGCCACGTCAATGCCACGCATCACCCTCCCTCAGTTCCGTCCTGCGCTTCTAGCAAGGGAGTTGTGCTTCATGCCCGATTGCCGAGTGGAGTTGCCGAATCTTATGCTTCTAGTGCTGAATGACAAAACTCTATTGCTTCCTGATGCTCATCCCAAGGAGTTAATTGTTCTGGAATGTCCTTCTGAGGTTAGCACCACACAGCTAGGGGTAGCCGCCCCGATGAAGTTGCATGTTTACAGTCGGGCCAGGCCGTCTGCCAGGTGGGCCCATTATTTGAGAAGGTATTGCAAGATAAGAAGCCCGAAGGTTCGAGTCCGCGCCAGGCGGCGTTGTTTCGAGAAGATTTCTGCTAAGAAGAGGCGACGGCATAAGTTCAAGGGCCGTTAGTTGTGCACTTGGGGGTCCACTTCCTCCTCTCCTTCTTCCGTCCATTCATCTTTTCTTCTGCTCGGTTCTTATCCTTGGGTGGTGTACGTTCCACCACCTGACCATATTTCCACCATCTTCTCCTATTCTCACCATTCTAGGCATCGGCCTATGTCCCCCTCTTCCCCTGATCTAGGGGCATCTTCTAGTTTTTCTCCCCGGGTACACCCGGATTTCACTTCTCGTCTCTTTCCCTCGACCCTGTTGGGGATTCCTTGTGCTCGTTCCCTGACCTTGTCGGGTGGTTTTTCTGATCCTTCCCCGACTTTGTCGGGTGGTTTCCATTTCTTTTCCCCGACCTTGTCGGGTGTTCATGCATTTTCATCCCCGCCTCTATCGGGTGATCGCTATTCCTTTCCTCCGACCACGTCGGATGATCTTTCTTTTTCTACCTTATCTTCATAGTTATCTTTTCGTTGTCTTTCTATTCTTTCCTCCTCACCCTTTCGGGGTCATTACCCCTTTTCATGCTATTTTCGAGGTTTTAGCCTGCCTTGTTCTCAATTAATCCTTATTTATTCTGTATATGGTTCCTTGTTATCAGAGCCTTAGTGCCTTAACGTGGGAGTTCTAGCCCTCGTCTCTCTTCCTTTTTATCCCTTCTTCGTCCAGTATGATGTCTGCCACTCCTCTGTGTCGAGGAATCCAATCCTTTGCTCTCCTTTCATCCTTTATCCTGACAAGCAAGGAATGCAAAGCTACTCGCGCTCCTCAAAGCTCGATGATCAAAATCGCTTCAGGATGCTGGTTTCCACGCCATGGATCTGCAAAGGTATCTTTATTTTGTGCAAGAACGTGCTTTCATTTCCATTATTTCTATTTGTTTCTGCACATGATTCCTTAACATGATTGAGTGGCTTTAGGAGTCTTTGTTTAATTAGATCTTAACTTTGTGTCAAATAAAAAAGTTAGTTTCTACAGCATCCTTAGGCTGGTGATAGCTCCGCGCTGGGAGTCTAGTTTCTTTCCTCGATTGTTGAGGGTGACCTATGAGTATGGATTTTTCACACACTACACGGCAAGCCATAGCCGATCTCTCTAAGGCGCGCCGTTGCTGCTTTGGCCATACTTTGGGTATGCACAAAGGTCTTTTCTTTTCTCTGCTCGGCCAAGTGTAAGGGCAAGAGGTGGATGGATGAGATGACCAACCTAGGCGCTCCCTAATACGGGAGAGGTCTCAAATAGAGGCAGTCTTGACCCTCAAAAGTGAGCTTTCATGCTATATCTGGCCTATAAGGGCTACCAAAATGAGAAAATGAATCAATGTAAAATTATGAATCAAAGGCATGGCAAGAGTGGCAGTACAGTTCCCCGCGGGACGTCATGAGCCCGGTCGCATGCGTGCCTGATAAATATGGGTCTAAAAATTAAAGACACAAAGCCCCAGTGCAGCAGACTATCTCTCTGAGGGGTAGTGCCCTGGAAGGAATTCGAGCCTTGATATCTCCCATCCTGCACGAAGCTTGTCTCCAATTTTTCTTCTGCTTCTCCCTCTTAGGCTGGGTTATATCCCGGGTATGGCCTTAGTAGGGGCACCATTCTTTAGAAGCGGTTGGTTGTGGTAAGCCACCCTCACATGCACGCTCTACTTAAGTGAAGCCTTTAATGAAAGGGGTAGGAACGACGATCCCTGGCTAGTAGTTTGAGCCCGTCTTTAGGTGCTGCGGATTGCTATGTCAAAATTAAATTTTTTTTTAAAAAAAATCAAATAGTGTCAAAAATCTAAAAAAATCAAATACTTCAAAATAAAAAAAATCAAATATTTCAAAAACCTAAAAAATCAAATACTTCAAAAAAATCCAGAAAATGAAATACTATTGAAAATCTAAAAAAATCAAAAAAAGATCACAAAAATCTAAAAAAATGTGTCTTTTTCATGCATTTGCATTTGTTTTAAGGATAGATACGTAATCCGTTTGTTAAGTGTGCAGGTTGCAAGTACTCAGGCATTCCTTGCTATATTTTTTTGCTCTGCCTCCTGTTCACATGTTCTGATCTGTTTCCTTCTACATATCTCTCGATCTATTCTGAAGCTCATGTCCTCCCAGCTTTTGTTTACAATGATCATATCTTTATGAGAGGGCTTTGCCTCACGATTATGAACCTGGCGGTTCTGCTTCATTTTGATCTTGGGTTTTGATTGAAGTGCGTGTTTGTTCATGTGTTGTCCCGCCGTATCCTTGTCTCGTGTCTATGTCCCACCGTGTTGTCTCACGCTTGTTGTTTTGTTCCTCACCACATAGTTGTCTTGCATATGTTGATATTCGTCCCTCTATGTTCCAGGTGTTGTCCCAACCGTGTGATCCGCCATGTTCTTATTCCAACCATGTGTTGTCCCACCGATTGTTGTCTCGTCACACCATGTTCATGCATACATGTTGTCTGTTTATGCCTTTGCCTAGGTGCTTGTCCGTCTTGTTGTGTTGTTTCCATTCGTCAAGTTATGTCATGTTGTTTTTTGTTATGTTAATCGCTATGTTTATCTTGTTTGTCTTATTCATAAAAATCCATAAAAATCTGAAAAAGAAAATTCAAAAACTTGCCGTTTCACCTGCGTAGGTAAGTCAGGTATGGCCTTTTAACCTTATCACCCTTATTTCATTATTATATGGTACTACTATATTATCTCGAGAACCAGTTGGTTATCTGCGTGTTACAGGATTTGATGTTCCCCTTTAACAAAAATGATGATGATCCATGTTCACGTGTTTAACCTTCGGATAGGTCGTTAGGTTGGGATGTCATGGGAGGATGGTTCTATCCTACACGCTGTGATTACGGATGGTATCTTGACTCTGATTTTCCCAGCTTAGCAATATTATTCTCGAGTATTTTGTATTTTAATCTTTCTTTGCATTTATTTTAACGATTTCTTTTATTTTAGCCCAGCATACATCATGCGCATCTTTTTGAGCATTCATGACCCATGGTTTACTTGCAGAATGTCCCGTCAGTGATGGTTAGCTGTGCGTTCAGTGTTTGAGTAAGAGGAACTAATTCCACTCTGAGTTGGAAAGTTCTCTTTGGTCAATTCGCTTGGTTTGGTTGATTAAGAGGTCCCCGTCTGAAGCTTTAACATGTTTCCTTTACTTTTTGCTGCCTGCTCTTTGACCTCCTCATTGGACCGTGGGATTGTGTCCCCCATGAGGTTGGTCTTGTAGATTTGTTTCATTTAGTTTAGTTCCTCCAGACTGGTGTCATTTTTTGGTTTAATCATTCCTTGCGTTTGGTTCAGAGTTTTCCTGAAGATTCCTGTCGCTTGTTGGTAAAAACGGGTGTCGTTTCACCTTAACGCCCGCTTTTTCGGTCCACTCCGCTGCATTTTCGCTCCATCTCCATGTTCCATGTCACTTTCGCTTCACCTCCGCTCGCTCCCCTGCAAAGAGGACGTTAAGGAAGGGCATCTGTTGACACCCATTTTTTGCTGATAAGTTGAGTCGTTCCTCTTACTCCCATTTGTTGATGCCTCGAGTTGTCCATCACTCATTGGGGCTATTTTCAGGCATGTCTTGGGCCAGTTTTATGGGTAGCCTCCCTCCCTGGTTAGATCCGAGTTGATTCAGGGCTTAACGGGCCTTGATTTTGGTTGATTGGGCTTTTCTATGAGTTTCAACACCCATGTACATGTACGGTGCATCCCTGGCCGCCCAATCAATGTGCGGTTGCCTATGGACCATCCATATATTTTGGAATATTTTGGTTAATTTTTTGAATTTCCACCGACAAGCATTTATGCGGTCCTATGCTAGCCGTTCAACTTGATGAACAGATGGATGATAGCCGCTCATCTCTCAGAGTCCTGCGCTTGGTGGTGTTTTCAGATAATTATCCAATTAATCTATTTATCACCGACAAGGCTAGAACGGTTTGTCTTTGGCCGCTTTACCTTTGAACGGTCTCATCTGAGCCATTCATCTATGAGAGTCCAACGGCGAAGGTTTCGGTCAGTTCGATGGATAATTTAGATTATTTATGATTTATTTTGAATTTCCACCGACGGGGTTGGATGGCCAGGATATGACCGCACATCCAGTTGAACGGTCTATCGTAAGACCGTTCATCCGTTCGATTCCTGAATTTTAACAAATTTTATCTCTTTATCCATGGTTTTATCCCCAACTTCTCCCGTCATTTTCTCCGTGGATAATGAACCATTTTGAGTGCCGTTTCGACTGGATGAGAGATAATTTGATTATCTATGATTTTCCTTTGCTTATCTCGACCTGAAAATGCTTCTAAATCCTAATTTTGAGCTAGAACTTTAGGTGCTCTATAAATAGACCCTAAAGGCCGGGTTTGAAAGGGGGGAGATTTTTGGTCGACAGCGAAGCCCTGCCGCATTCTTGAGCGACCTAGCACCAAGGAGGGAGGCTTTCCACGTCCATATAAGCCTCCGATTCAGGGAGTAGTCTAGTTTTTTTAAGTCTTGTGTGTTTGATATGTTTTGTCCTCTTTTTCATTGCATGCATCACTTTTCTCACTTTCTCCCCACATTTTTCTTCATCTTCATTGCCATGCACACACCCACCCATGTTTATGACACCCTAGGGGTTTAAAATCCCCCAGGTATTCCCCTTTCCACTTATTCATGTTCATTTCTTGTTATTTTGGCATTTACTACACTTTTCAGTTATAATTTGGGTTTCCTCTCTGTGTTTTCACGTTGTTTTACAGGTCAGCAATCCCTAGCACGAGGCCCATTCCCTCTGGCCAGCCGGAGAGGGTGGAGGTTGGACCCTTTAGCAACTTCTAGCGTGATGGTCTTGTGCGGCTCTGTCAGGACCGTTCTATGGTATGTGCGGTGCATCTTTGACCGCCTTTCACCGTCCTGCGGTCGTTCCAAAACCGTCCATCAGCCAGTAGTTCTACATCCCGTGCCCCCCCGCAGCACTGAAGCACGGTCTGTCGTGCGGCCGTCCAACATACAGGCGGTTCATCACGGGCCGCTCATACCCTGCAGTGCTGATTTTAAGGCGAGTGTCTCCCTCTCTTTCCAAGATACGGCGTGTTCATCACGTATGGCATCTTGGTGGCGATCACGGTTCTTTACTCTCTTTTGTTCTTCTTCTACTGTCCCATTTATTTTACATATCGACTTAGTAGAAGGGGAGAGTAGGGATCTTTCAAGCAGGTATTGAAGAGAAAGAGAGTAAAATGAACATGTCAACATGAACGATAATCTTCTCTAGAAACCAAAAGCAATATAGCTTCCGTAGAAGCAGATCTTCACGATCACAAACACTTCTCTCTCTCAAAATTTTTTTTCTCTCAGCTCTGGATGGAGTAGGCTTTCTCTGGTTTTCTCTGCTCTCACGCTGCTCTTCTTTCTCACTGTTCCATCCTCTATCGAACCCTTTTCCACAACATATATATATATATCTGATCCAGAACCTTAGACGTGTGGATACCACGTTTCCCGCCTAAAGATGTTGGGGTACGTATGAGAATGTTCTGGACGTCTATCTACCTCGGATCACGTGCTATATTTCTGGTGAATGCACAGACAAATTGTCAGAGAAGAAATGAATATTTGTCATACATTTAGCACAATTCGTATTGGTGTATAGAGTAAAGAGCCAGAACTGCACTGAGTCAAAAGAGTAAGCATCGGCTAAGACGGGCATGACAAGCACCGACCTGGAATGAATCAGAAGATGCACAAATCTACGTTAGCTATCTACAGGACTTGCACCGAGTCTAATAAGACATGAAACATGAACTGCACTGACTTCGTTGCTACAGAGAGGTGTATAGGCCTGACTATGCACCGAACATGAATTTGTTTTAAGCAAGGCATGCACCGAGACGGGATATGCAGTCCAGGTAGGAGCTGCACCAAGATGGCAAGAGGAAGTACAAGACAGGGCTTGCACCGAGATGTATTTGCACTGAGATGAAGGAATGACCAGCTTGACCAATGCATTCTGGTCAAGAATTGCACCGATTCAAAAAATTTCAGCGACCTCAAGAGGTGAGATGCAGAGACAGAATATGCACGGACCTTAATGCTCACGACCTAGAGAAATGCACAAGGACAACATATGAATAGCAAAACCTGTGCATGACCAAGGACTTGCACCGAGGCAAGTACTTTATGTGAAAGATGTAGAGCTAGCACTGACTCAATATGCATTAAGCAAAAGAGCGAATAATATGTAATGCACGGACCTGAATGATGCTATTAGCACATTACCCCTCCATGCTTAGAAATAAATAAATGAGCCGTAAAAGAACAAATTGATCTAGATAGAAAAAAAATTGATTTATAGTGTGAGACATCATCAAAACCGTAGGGATGCAACATCGCACTCCTCGAAGCCTTCGGACCATGGGACTGATTCATTTCTTTAATTCATGGGTGTGTACATTATTTCTGAAATTTGCTTCAAGAACCCTTCAAGCAACAGCATTATATCCCCGGATGATTGAATTTGCCAATGTTGAACCGGATACAGTGACGCATCAGCTTTTCTCTATTCGGGGCCGGCTGACAAAAGTTCTCGTGGACTCCCCCGGTACCATTCATTTCTGGAGCTTAGGTGCACACTCTCTCCCCTTGGTAAATCGCCTTCGCGAGTGTAAGATGGAAGACACGGAGACATACTTCCATCCAATTTCGGGCGCACCCGTGATTCGCCCAATTTTGGAGCCTGAGCTAGTTGAATGGGCACTAGCTATTCGCCTGAGTGATTAATCTTTAGGAAAGGTGGTAGCATACATCTGGAACCTTACTACCCTTTCTGGTTTGGGCGTAACTTCATCTATGAACAACATATCCCACCATCATATGCCCAGTTTCCTCTTGAAAATCGAACAAAGCAGGGTGCAATAGTTGCTGTAGAAGGCCGTACTTGGTAGGATTTCTTTCATTAGAGGGAAGCCAGCACATTTAGAGTACCAATGCCTGGACGCATTCCTCGTGTTACCCCAGAGTACATTAAGTGGTGGAATGCCCGAACTAGCTTTTACAGAAATTCAAAGACAACTTGCTGGGACGTGGCGGAGCGTAACTTCCTAAGCCGTCAGTCTGCCCCAGTATTTGGTATTGACGAGTCTCATCTGAAGAGGCTTCTGTCACAGCGTCCCAAAGAAGTGGACGAGTATATTCAGGCTCGGAAGGCCACGAAGAAGGAGTCTGAGAAGTCTTTGTCAATTTTGCCTGCTGTGAACGAAGATGACTTCTTAAAGACTTTGAAAGGGTTAAGTCAGGTGGGGAGTGCTCGACTTGAGCTTCAACAATTTCCTCTTCCTGTGGAAGCGCCGATACCCATTGCCATTTCCTGGCGATCAGAGACAGACCGCCACTACCCGTATTGGGCATTTGTGAGAAAAGAGGACTGGACTGGTACTTACTATCGTCAGACCTCATGCCTTTTTATTTTGATGACCATTCATAGTCTGAACATTAACAGTCCAATTGAAGCCATCTTGGGCCAGCCACTATTTGTGGCCTTCAAATATACAGACGGGTGGGGTATGGATCACCTGGGTTTATTCCATTGCCGTGCTTCTCGGTAGCATCTAGACCTCGCTCATTTAGCTGACCGGTGAGAGACGATAGGGGATATCTAGAGGATATCTGTTGGTTAATTCATGAAGTAGCCTCTCGAGACAAGGCAGTGGCCTTATATTATTGGCCTCTTTCTCCCCTTTACAAAGGGATGGTAGGTACGCCTCTTTATTATAATCAACAGGAGTATGTATGCTTCTATCGCATTTAAGCTCTAACTTATGCTTTTCCTTTTCCTTCAACAGATAGGCTCGCTATGCAATAACAGGGGAACTATCACAGAATAATCATGCAGGCTCAAAATCCTTCTTATTTCGATGCCCCTGTGCTGTACCCCTGTGGTTTTGATGATGTCATGTTGCATTTGGTTTTGATGATGCCAACACTATGTGGATGCCAACATGGTTTTTGGGCTTAAATTCTTCATATATGGCATTTTATGGTTTTACTCTGAAAGTGTCGACTCATAGAGTCGACTCTTGGTGGTCTGGAGACTCCTTTTCATGTAGACAGAATGCCTGCTGAAAAGTGTCGACTCATAGAGTGTGCAGTTGATGCATTTGTCATAAGTCATATGTGTTGAAGTTGCATTGATGCGGTCAGATGTGTAGTTGATGCACTACTATTACTGTTGCATTTGTCTGAGATTCATTGCATGATGCTTTCATGAGGCTTTTATGATTGTTAATGTGCTTAAAACAAAAGTCAATGTAGGATAGTCATCGTAGGTCATGAGGTCAACGCTACTGTTCATGAGGTGTCAAAAGGTCAACTGATCAAATTGTTGAATCAGCAACTGCATTGAAAGGTCGGTGCATACACTCTCTGTCTGTCAGGTAAGGTCGATGCTAGTGTAGGGCAATTGTAAACTAAGGTCAATGCCTATTTCATTTGTGCATACTTTAGCCTGAACTATCTTAGGTCGATGCACATCTTTGGGGTTTGCGAATAAGGTCTACGCACATATGGTTTCAAGCGTCGATGCTAGTTCTGGCTTGCATCAACTAAGGTCGATGCTAGTTCTGGCTTGCATCAACTAAGGTCGATGCTTGTTTTGGTCTTTGCTATTTAAGGTCGATGCTTGTTTTGGTCTTTGCCATTTAAGGCCGATGCTTATTTTGGTCCTTGCCATTTAAGGTCGATGCGTGTTTTCGGTCTATTGCATTTACACAACACTGTTAAGGTCGATGCATGTTTCTGTCTATTGCATTTAAGGTATGTACACATCACTGTTCAAGGTCGATGCATGTTTTAACCTAATGCATAGTTAAGGTCAATGCTATTCTTGCTAGCACGCAGGCAAAGTCTGAGCATGTTACTATTCACAAGACCAAGGTCGAAGCATCTCTTCTCAACATAGTAAATGAGGTCGATGCTACTTCGGTCCTCAAGGAAGAAGGTCGATGCCACTTGTGTAAACTGAGGTCGGTGCACCTTTTGGCCCTCAAGCAAGAAGGTCGATGCTACTTTCCAAAGTTAATGCACGTTGACTAGGAATAATATTGAAGGTCGATGCACATTTTGGTTTGTGCATGTATAAGGTCGGTGCACCTAAGGCCTTAAGCAAATCAAAGGTGTTTGATGAAATGCCTAAGAGAACAGATGGCAACAGCGGGACTTAAGTGAAGCAGCGAACTTTACGGAGGCATGTGACTGGGCATAAGAAGTCAAGTGAGACCAATCATTGGTACAGTAGTGATGGGCATGTGATCCAAGGCTCTATGAAAGAAGAACTTTCTCGTCCCTGCCACGTGGGCCAATGGGGCCTCACTAGTTTTTTCTGCCTCATCCATACGGAGGCTCTACTATATATATAAAGACTGCCTCTCCTTTTACGAGGCATGAGAGCACAAGGAGGATAGCAGTAGAAAGAGGAGCCGCCAGAGAGTGAGAGCAAAAAGGATAAACATAAAAAGCAGTAGAGCATCTGAGCATCTGAAAAGCAGATAGAAGAAAAATTGAGAGAGCAAGGAGACTCAGAGAGAGCAGTAAATCTGAAGATCTATACTCGTCAGTTGGATGATCAAATCCTCAACTGATCTGCTCCTGTTGGAGCTATATTGTTCTTCTCTTTGTTTGTGTTTCTTTTTCTGCAACGTTACAATGTTCATTCTTTTTTGGTCTTTTCTGATACCCTGTTTTGGGTTCGGTTTCCTCCTTGGGATTAAGGAGAAGGGAGAGCGATCTCTGATTTTCCTCTGGGTTTTAGAGGAAGAGAGGACGTGTCTTCTGGTTGGTGGGCAGCGGGACGCTGCTCACTGGTGTTCCTCCTGAGGATTCAGGAGAAGGGAGACTTGGGTCTTCGGTTGTGAGTGGCTGGGTGTCACTCACGGTTTTCCCTCTGGTTTGGAGGAAGGGAGGTTCGCCTCCGGTTCTAGTTTTGTGGGTTGTAGAGCTAGGGGGCTGGTCTTATGGGAAGCAAGACCAGGTCGATAGATTTGTCTCCCTCAGTCTCAAGCTGTTTGGCAACGTCTGTTGCAGACTGAGTCTACTTGTTCTTGCTTGAAGCAAGGGAATCCTCACTCGGTTTGAGTGAGGGGTGGATATAGGTCTGTGGGTTGCAGACCGAACCACCTAAAAATCCTGTCTATTGTGGTTTGCTTGTGCGCACTTCCATATGATCTATCTCCCCTTCGCAGGTTGTTTGAGCTTGTCTAGTTGACTTCCCGTTCTATGTTATTTGGTGTTGTCCAACACTGCCGCATAGTGTCGTCCACATATTTAGCAGTTTCTTTGGGTTGTTGGGTACCTGTTGGGTATGCACTCTAATTGTTCGAGTGAGATTTGAATTCTCATTAGAATACTTATCTAGCCCAACGTAGTAGCCTTGACTTCTGCATGATTCCTAGTGACTATTTTATTTGGGTAAAATTTTTGTAAAGGATTCATTCACCCCCCCTTTGAATCTGTGCCTTGCACCCATACATTCTAACAAGTGGTATCAGAGCAGGTTGCTGGCTTAACAGATCCAACGATCTACAGTAGTTCCTGGTGGTTCTCGATGCCTTTTTCTATTTGTCGTTCATTGTTTCTGCTTGATTGCTCTCGATATCCATATGGCTCAACTGTCTATGTTTAATGGGTCTGATATCCCTAAATGGCAAGGCAGTGTGTGCACGTGTATAAATGTAGTGAATCCCAACCTCTGGAACCTTGTTTCCAAAGGTCCTCATAAACTGCCTAAAGATGTGTCCAAATGGACGGACAAACATAGAATGAAAAATAATGAAAATATTAGAGCTCTCAACATTTTAAGAAAAGCTGTTGATCCTAACGCCTTCCCTTTTGTTACCCATTGCAGGTTTGCCAAAGGAATCATGGACAAATTGATGGCAACCCACAAGAGAAGGAAAGATATCTGCATGATGGCTAACGATAGTAACCATAGCAGTGATCAAGATGAATTCGAAGATGCTGATGAGGTAAACAATCCCTTCTTTAGCTTTACTTTAGATGATTGGGAAGATGCCTATAGCAAGCTGCTTAAATCACACGAAACACTGAGAAGGAAGAATAAAAGTCTGAAAAAGAAGCTAAATGACCTTGAGAATTCTAATTCTGGAGGCGAAGACTTCAATATTCTGAAAACAGAGAATGAAATCTTCAGAAAACAACTAAACAATATTGACGCAATTGATTCAGAACTATCACATTTGGAATCTGAAAATGACAGAATGAGAAAACTTGTAAAAAATCTGGACAATGTCAAAGCAGAAGTGGACAATTTGCAATCTGAGAATAAATGCCTTCAGGAACAAATTAATGATCTCAAAACTAAAAATAGATGTCTTAAAAACAATTGGAGAGTCATGTCAATGATGGTTTAGAATTAGAAGCTTTAAAGTCTGAAAATGAAATTCTCAGAAATCATATTGAGAAAACTGAAAATGAGTATACAAAAATTCTTGCTTGCAATAAAAGCTCATTTGTGGAAGAGATAAATGAAACACACGATTGTGATCTTAAATGGTACAAGGATCTGGTTGCCTCATTACGAGAAGAAAATAAAGAATTACTTAACAAGGTTTTCGAAACTGAACAGAGAGAAGAAGAATTAAATGAACAGCTAAACTCCATGACTAATGATGAGAATCTTGCTGAACAAATCAAAGAGTTGAGATCTGAAAATGAAAAATTGAAAGAATTGAAGCAGTTGAACACTGCTATGTTTGAGAGGCTTCTTGTCCTAGAAAAGGGAAAGTGTGTTGTTAATAATCAAGCTGAAAATGAGCTCAAACTAGAACAAGAAATCAAGAATTATAAAATTACAAACAAGGTGCTAAGTGAGTGTGTTAATTGCAGCGAATAAGAAATTACTGGTTACGAATTACATATTGCATCCCTGGAAGATGAGATTAAGGACCTAAAGAATTCTTTGTCTAGATTTGTTGAAGGTCAAGATAATTTGGATAAGTTGCTAGGAATGAAAGTGAATTTTCAGAAAGAAGGGTTGGGCTATAACCCTCCAAAGAAAAAGAATTTTAAGAATAAAATTCAAACATCCTTTGTTTCCAGCTCAACTTCTCACAGCCC
This sequence comes from Amorphophallus konjac, assembly GCA_022559845.1. Classification (NCBI taxonomy): domain Eukaryota; kingdom Viridiplantae; phylum Streptophyta; class Magnoliopsida; order Alismatales; family Araceae; genus Amorphophallus; species Amorphophallus konjac. The sequence goes on from CM040120.1 coordinate 187,936,025, forward strand.
TCCAAACCTTCCTGATTCTCAATCTTCTGCTCAAAAGAAAATAACTGAAAATCAGAAAGATAAGAACCCTCTTGTTTCTACCACCTCTTTGCATGTTCCCCATACGACATCCTCACACACACATGCATACAAAAAGAAAGTGATTTGTCATTACTGTCACAAAATTGGCCATTTGATGCATGAGTGTAAAGTGATGGAAAAGGATGATCTAAATGCTAGTAAAATACATGCTAGGAAAACTTATCTTAAAAATCATGTTGTTCAGAAAAAGGGGATTCAATGTTATTGCTGTGGCAAATTAGGCCACATTGCATCTCACTGTTGGCACAACTATGGGAAAGATGCTCACTTCAAATTCGATAAACTCCCTGCAGATAGAAATGGTTCTAGTAGGAGGAATATCTTGTATGCTAAAAATTTTCAGAACAAGAAATCTCCTACTAATCAGAAAAGGAATGCTCCTTGTTTCTGCTGTGGGAAGATAGGGCACATTGTAGCCCAATGTTGGTTTGCCAGTGCACAAGAGAAAGCTCATCCTTACTCTGGTTATAATAAATTTCCTGTAAACCATGCTTCTTATAGAAATAATTTTGTTTCAAAAGTTCAACATATTGCATGTTTTAACTGTGGAAAGCCAGGCCACAGAGCTGCTAACTGTTGGCTGGCTGGTAATGAAAAGAAAAATTTTCATGTTAATAATAGAATTAATCATGTTCACTCACACCAACTTCATGCTCATGCTAATGCATATAAGAAGAACATGAAATCTGTTATCTCTTGTCATTACTGTGAACAGTTAGGACATTCCATGTCTAACTGCTATTTGATGAGGTTAGATGATTCTCAAGTGTTGAAAATGAGGAGAGCACCATTCAGAGGTGCTACTGTCACTGAAGGACCCAAGGAGACTTGGGTTCCTAAGAATGCAAAATGAGATGCTATTTGCAGGAGTGCCTTAGGATGGAGAATAAAAAGGGGGTTTAATAAATCAAGACACTCAAGTAAGGTAAAACGCCAACTCTGCTGTTTACAGGCTTGTTCACCTGAATTTGTTTTGATAGCTGAATATCATGCTTAATATGTCAATTAAGATCTCATGCATACATGTTCACAACTGCATCTGCCATTTACTTCTTTTTCCTGTCCATGCATATGCTGGGTGATGTGAGCATATATGAGATTAAAAGGTTGTTTGCATTTGATGCATACATATGCCAATTGCAGTTGTTTGATATCTGTCAAAATGCATAATCACTGAAAATAAGTTACATTTCTGAAAAATCTGAATAGCTGGAATTTGATCCCTGCATGTTGTCACATGCATAAAATGCTCATTTGCACACATGCTCATTCACATACATACTTATTTAGAGAACTGTCATAAGAAAAAATTGAAGATGCACATAGGACTGCACTTCCACTGCATTATCATGCATGACCCAGAGGTATATTAAATGGAACAGTGCCAAAGGGCAGATGAGGTCTGTCTGGAAGCTCTAACCATGTGTGAGGTGGTCTTTAGACCAAGTCCTCCGTCAGGTACCTTAAGTCAAATCTGCACTTAGAGCAGTCTAGATTATTCTTGAGCATAATTAATTAATCTCCTTGCATAGACTTCATTGCTTGTGTTGCACTCAAAACTTAGTCATTCAATGCATTTTGTTAGGGGGAGTCAATGCATATGCATACACGTTGTTAAATGCATCTCATTCATGTGTTAACAAAATTGTTTGACATACATGCACATACATAGGGGGAGTCCCTGCAAATCATAATTAACTCATGTGCATTTGTCAACATGCATATGCTGATTTGAGAATTAATTGGCAGCCCATGCATGCATTCAGGGGGAGCATAAATCATGTCATTGAAATTGCATAACTTGTATCATATTTCACTCCTTGTTGATTTCGGTCGGCCAATCTGCTCTTTGTGGTAAACCTGTGATTTAATCTTCAGCCTGAGCTGTTGGCCTGGCTATGATCCTAATTGATCAACATTTTGTGCTGGATGTTTTGAATTCCTTCAGAAATCTCATTTGATTTGGACTGAATTGTTAATTCTGCTTCTTGTTAAACCCTATCAGTTACCATCCTGGATTCATCTGGAACATAATTTTCTCTTATACATGCCTAGTGCCCTCAACTGCTTGTTGAAATGGCTGTTTCAGAAGTTCCATTGTCTTGATAAATGGTTGGGAAGATTTCAATGTGTGAGCCTTGTTTATAAATCTGAAAAATTTATGTTAAAGAAGAATCTTCTGTTATACGGATTTATGAATATCTGAAAGTTTCAGATGGTTTAAGTTTCATGTATTTCTTGAATCTTTGATTCGAATATCTGGAAAATATCTGAATCAACTCTTTTAATAAATTCTAAACCATTTGATTCTTGTTATATCATGTAAGATCTTCAGAAATCTAGACGTTCTTAAAATCATGGCGCACCGTAGTTGAAATGCTTGATGTAAGTATTGTCTTTAATCATTTGATTACTCTGAGATTTGTCTGAAAGAAAAATTTGATTAGAGCAATGCCTTTGGTCACTGAGAGACCATGTCCAAAGGACTGTGTCATGAAGTGCCATGGGTAACTCTACTAAAAATTTGATGAAAAATCTGTGAAAGGTTAGGCAGAGCAATGATTAGGTTGCACTGAGAAACTGGGTCACTCTATCAAAGAAATGGAGATCACCTATGTCATGAAGTGCCCTAATTAACTCTGTTCAATATGAATCCTGACAGTTAGTCATACTAAGTGCTTAGGGATACTGGCATCTAAATAACGTGTATCCTCTAGTTACAAGGTGTGTACTAAACTCGATTGATCTGGAAAGATATTGCTATAAAATTTGCTGCTGCATAGAAAGAAAAATAAAAACAAAAACTTGCTGAATCGTTAGACAAAATCAGATGCTTTCATGAATGTTCAATCTCAATACTACTTTTTGCAACTCCTAAGGAGTCATTGAAATTGAATGTCTAAGATGAAAGGAGATCAAACTAGATGTTATCATGAAAGCTTGGTTCAATTTTATTAAAATTGCTTTCGGATATGAGTACAGATAGTCTATTTTGAATATTCTCTGAATACATTATCTTTAAACCATCCTGCTCAATAAAGAACCATTCATAAGCCCTTATAATTGAAGACTCTGACACATGTTTAATTTTGGATTTATGGCTTGGCATCTCACTGTTAATCTTCCTTACTCTTTTTGGAAGATCTGTTGATTTCTCAGAGTTGAAACCTATTGGGGCTTTATTGTGCTGAACACTCCTTGCTTGTGCTCAATTCTTCACTGATTACATCATTTCAGTTTCTGCTAGTTGCTATTTTCTGCAGAATGCACAACCTCAATTCTCTCATTGCCCACACTTTAACAAGTGGTATCTCTCATTGCCTGCTTTGGCCAACCGCCCCTGTGATTTTGATGATATATATATGGATCAATTCTTCCATTCAACTCCCTCTGCTGCATGTTCTTGTCTGCCTGCTTATATTTTGTTGGTACGGGGGAGAATAGCTTGTGTCTTAGCTTCATCATGCATGCTTTCTCGTTTATTTTTCCTGATTCTATCCAACTATTTCTCTCTTTTTGATGAAGTCAAAGGAGGAGAATACGGTTGAGATATGAGTCAGCATGTTGTCCCATGACTCATAGTGTTGACATCATCAAAAAGGGGGAGAGTGTCGTACCCCTGTGATTTTGATGATGTCATGTTGCATTTGGTATTGATGATGCCAACACTATGTGGATGCAAACATGGTTTTTGGGCTTACATTCTTCATATATCGCATTTTCTGGTTTTACTCTGAAAGAGTCGACTCTTGGTGGTCTGGAGACTCCTTTTCATGCAGACAGAATGCCTACTGAAAAGAGTCGACTCATAGAGTGTGCAGTTGATGCATTTGTCATAAGTCATATGTGTTGAAGTTGCATTGATGCACTACCATTGCTGTTGCTTTGCTGTTGCATTTGGCTGAGATTCATTGCATGGTGCTTTCATGTGGCTTTTATGATTGTTAATGTGCTTAAAACAAAAGTCAATGCAGGATAGTCAACGTAGGTCATGAGGTCAACGCTACTGTTTATGAGGTGTCAAAAGGTCAACTGATCAAATTGTTGAATCAACAACTGCATTGAAAGGTCGGTGCATACACTCTCTGTCTGTCTGGTAAGGTCGAAGCTAGTGTAGGGCAATTGTAAACTAAGGTCAATGCCTATTTCATTTGTGCATACTTTAGCCTGAACTATCTAAGGTCGATGCACATCTTTGGGGTTTGCACATATGGTCTATGCACATATGGTTTCAAGCGTCGATGCTAGTTATGGCTTGCATCAACTAAGGTCGATGCTAGTTCTGGGTTTCATCAACTAAGGTCGATGCTTGTTTTGGTCTTTGCCATTTAAGGTCGATGCTTGTTTTGGTCTTTGCCATTTAAGGTCGATGCTTGTTTTCAGTCTATTGCATTTAAGGTCTGTACACGACACTGTTAAGGTCGATGCATGTTTTAGCCTAATGCATATTCAAGGTCGATGCATGTTTCTGTCTATTGCATTTAAGGTCTGTACACATCACTGTTCAAGGTCGATGCATGTTTTAACCTAATGCATAGTTAAGGTCGATGCTATTCTTGCTAGCACGCAGGCAAAGTCTGAGAATGTTACTATTCACAAGACCAAGGTCGAAGCATCTCTTCTCAGCACAGTAACTGAGGTCGATGCTACTTTGGGCCTCAAGCAAGAAGGTCGATGCCACTTGTGTAAACTGAGGTCGGTGCACCTTTTTGCCCTCAAGCAAGAAGGTCGATGCTAGTTCTGCCCTCAAGCTTTCAAGGTCGATGCTACTTTCCAAAGTCAATGCACGTTGACTAGGAACATTATTGAAGGTCGATGCACATTTTGGTTTGTGCATGTATAAGGTCGGTGCACCTAAGGCCTTAGGCAAATCAAAGGTGTTTGATGAAATGCCCAAGAGAACAGTTGGCAGTAGCGGGACTTAAGTGAAGCAGCGAACTTTACGGAGGCATGTGACTGGGCATAAGAAGTCAAGTGAGACCAATCATTGGTACAGTAGTGATGGGCACGTGATCCAAGGCTATATGAAAGAGGAACTTTCTCGTCCCTACCACGTGGGCCAATGGGGCCTCACTAGGTTTTTTGCCTCATCCATACGGAGGCTCTGCTATATATATAAAGACTGCCTCTCCTTCTACGAGGCATGAGAGCACAAGGAGGATAGCAATAGAAAGAGGAGCCGCAAGAGAGTGAGAGCAAAAAGGAGAAACAGAAAAAGTAGCAGAGCATCTGAGCATCTGAAAAGAAGATAGAAGAAAAATTGAGACAGCAAGGAGAGCCTGAGCAAGGAGACTCAGAGAGAGCAATAAATCTGAAGATCTATACTCGTCAGTTGAAGGATCAAATCCTCAACTGATCTGCTCCAGTTGGAGCTATATTGTTCTTCTCTTTGTTTATGTTTCTTTTTCTACAACGTTACAGTGTTCATTCTTTTTTGGTCTTTTCCGATACCCTGTTTTGGGTTCGGGTTCCTCCTTGGGATTAAGGAGAAGGGAGAGCGATCTCCGGTTTCCCTCTAGGTTTCAAAGGAAGAGAGGACGTGTCCTCTGGTTGGTGGGCAACCGGACGTTGTTCACTAGTGTTCCTCCTGAGGATTCAGGAGAAGGGAGAATTGGGTCTCAGTTGTGAGTGGATGGGTGTCACTCACGGTTTTCCCTCTGGTTTGGAGGAAGGGAGGTTTGCCCTCGGTTCTAGTTCTATGGGTTGCAGAGCTAGGGGGCTGGTCTTGTGGGAAGCAAGACTAGGTCGAGGGATTTGTCTCCCTCAGTCTCAAGCTGTTTGGCAGCGTCTGTTGCAGACTGAGTCTGCTTGTTCTTGCTTGAAGCAAGGGAATCCTCACTCAGTTTGAGTGAGGGGTGGATGTAGGTCTGTGGGTTGCAGACCGAACCACCTAAAAATCTTGTCTATTGTGGTTTGCTTGTGTGCACTTCCATGTCATCTATCTCCCCTTTGCAGGTTGTTTGAGCTTGTCTAGTTGACTTTCCGTTCTGTGTTATTTGGTGTTGTCCAACACTGTAGCGTAGTGTCGTCCACATATTTAGCAGTTTCTTTGGGTTACTGGGTACCTGTTGGGTATGCACTCTAAGTGTTCGAGTGAGATTTGAATTCTCATTAGAATACTTATCTAGCCCAGCTTATTAGCCTTGACTTCTGCACGATTCCTAGTGACTGTTTTATTTGGGTAAAATTTTGGTAACGGATTCATTCACCCCCCTTTGAATCCATACCTTGCACCCATACATTCTAACACCCTGTACTGGCTCCTACTACCACTCCTCTACCTTGAAGGGGTAGGAAGAAGAGAGCAGCGTCCCCAATGAAGACACCCGTGACACGGGCTAAGAAAGCCCGTAAAATTATAATTGAGCAAGCGACTTCTGCAGCTCCTGCCACTGAGGTTGTTCTGCCTCAGGTGCCTTCTTTTGAGGAGTTCGTTGCTCGCCAGGCTTTCCCAGCTAGGGATGAAGGTAAATCATGTGTTGCTGTCTCTACGGTGCTATCCTTCTTTATGGGTTTTTCTATGCTTATTCTGCGCTTTTCATCTTGCAGTAGCACAAGTAGATCTCCCAACCCCAACCGTGGAGGTGGGCGTTGGTATAACATGCAAGGTTGTATCTGGAGTACCTACTGCTAGTGCCGAGAGGTAGACTCTCCCTTCCCCCACTCCAACTGGTGAGGCATAAGGTAGGTTAAGCAAGGTTGCTTCTAATGCTTATCTTCTAGAGTCCATAACTCCTTTATTTCATTGTGCGCTTCATGTCATACCTCAGGGATCCCTGAGGCTATATATGAAGCTGGGGCTCTATCTTCGGATATCCCTCCACTTCCAAGAGGGTGCCGGACGACATTAAAAGAAGTAGCGGCCCCTGTGCGACACCTGACCACCCGTTCAACTTCTCGTCGCGCGACAGAAGTAGCCATGGAATTAAGTGTCGAAGCCGAAAGCCCCTCCGACAGCTCGTCATCTCCTTCTGAAGAGCAGATAGACTATGGATACTTTGACGATGAGGGAGCTACTGAAGCTGATGGGGGAGGCACTCCAACCTCTTATCCATTGGTAGAAGGACTGCCGATGTTCAGCCCTCTGCGGCTCATGATCAAAACTCCTGAAGAAGACGTACTGGACGTGACCCCTAATATCGGCGTAGAAGAGCATCCAGTCACATCTAACCTTGAGCTATCAATGGAAGAACCGCTCATCGAGCCTGCCCTTGAACTGGCAGCATCCGAGCATGCAACAGTCGAAGTGAGTCTTATGCTTTTGATCTTCTTACTTTCATTCTTTGGCCAACGAGACCATATAACATTCTTTGCCCATTCCGTTTCTTCAGATGGCAATTGCTCCCATCGAGGCTCCAGTTCCGGTCAACAACAGTGCTTCCCCAGCTAAAACACTAAGTCCTCCACTTGCTGTGCCTGCGGCTTCTGAAGAGGTTATGCCCGTATTGCGGCCCGTGGCTATCAGGGCTCAACACGGGTCTAATGTAGTGCTAGCCGAGTTGGATACATTGGGGGAGGCGCCTAGACTTGTCCGTGCTCCCAAATTTAGGCCCAAGATAGCTCCCTCTCGAGCTTCAGCGTTCACTGCTACAGCAGTACAAGCATCTATTTCGGCACTCCCGATCTTTGAAGAACAGAGCATTGAGCCCGGGTCTGGTGCGGCTTCAGAACTTCCTAGCAAAACCATACTAGAGGAAGCTGCCCCAGAGGGAGTGGACCAGGTGGGACGGGGTAAAGCTATTGAGGCGTAGGCTACAGAGACTTTATCAGCCTTGCCCTCCTCTTATTCCGCTTCTGATGCTAATTTATGGGCCTCTGTAACGCCCTGGGTTTTTTTTGGATATTTGTGGGTCAAGATCTGTGAGTTTCGGATCGCTTTTGTGGGTCCGGGATTGAGTCTTGTGGTTCAAGCGTGTTTTTATCTGTCGGACCTTCGAAATCTCATGTAGGGCGAACCGTTGCGTTCTCCGACTGTGGGACGTTACTAGCACATTGTGCGTTTTTTGAGGATCGTGGAGAGTATTTTTCCCTATTTTTTATAATTTCTATAATTTTTGGATTTTCTATATGTTAACCCTTTTTATCTCTCCCCATCTCTCATTTCTCACCCTCTCCCTCTCTCTTCTCTCACGCTCTCTCTTCTCTCCCTCTCTTCTCTGGCGGCCAACGAAGGTGGATGGGGGCGAGGTGGAGGCGACGCAGGCAAGGAGCGGGTGCCGACGGATGAGGATCGAGGTGGTGGAGGGGAGGTGAAGCTCGACCGCAAGTTCGGGGCGCAGTGGTGGTTCATGCGACATTTTCTTGGCGGATCGGCGTCCTCGGTGCACGGAATCTTCGGCGGAAGTAGGGAGATGGTTCCCTAGCCCGAGTACTTTATTTCTCCTGAGTTTGGTAGCCCGAGTCGAGTCGAGTGGGTTTATTTCTCCGTCGGGGTATAAATACATGATTTTGGGGTATGAGCCGAATCGGGTGTTTTGATCGCGTTTTTGGGGTTTAAGTTGGTCCTCTCGATGCTAGAGAGGTTAGGGACTAGTTTCCCTTGTTTTTCCCTTCACATGGGTGTGAACGGGGCATGGAATGGGGTTTTCTACCGTGTTCGCTGTTTTCACGCTCAGGATGACCTAGCGGTCCTTCCAGGGACCGCCAGGTGACCTGGCGGCCATATGGAGACCGCTAGGGGTCCCCTTATGTCAGTTCGGCCCTGCGGTCTCGCGATGGACCTGTATGTGGTGCTAGCGGTCCAGGCACGATCGTTTTTCCTGCTCTAGCGGGCAAGGGGCTGGCTGCTACATTGTCGATTGGGTTCCGTGGGGAAGCGGCCTGGCGGCTGACCGCTAGCCAAGGGTTACGGTCAGGCCAGGGCCGCTACTCCGGGGGTTGTGGTCTAGGAGGTGACCGACCTTGACCGTGTGTTTTAGGCAGGTTGCTAGTGGCCCAATGGTGGACCGCTAAGTTGGGCCTTGCGGTCCAGAGTAGACTGCTAAGCTAGGGCTTGCGGTCTAGGGTGGACCGCCAAGCGGGGTAGCGGTCCTGGGAGGATTGCCACCCTATATTAAGTGCTAGTTGTGTTCCGTTTGCATTGTGTTGACCTCTGGTCGACCCGATTGTGACCCAGTGGTCAATCTTCAGCCTCGTGGATGTCTCGGACACCGTGGGTTCTGTGTTCGTGTTTTGGGGGTGTCCGGAGGTACTGGGTTACCTCGATTAGCATGCTCGTGGGTCTTGGGGTTCCAAGTGAGCCCATGTGTTCCGGGCTTTCATGTTTTCGCTAAATCGAGTCACTGTGAGTCGGCGTGAGTGTGGCGGGCTCTCCCCGCACGACGCGACTTTCTCCGGAAGGTGGTTTTCGAGTGGGCCATGTGTGTGGCCTTGGACTGTGGGTCCAGTTAACCAGCATGGGGCTGGAGGTTTCCCGTGTGTCCCTTGGATGGGGGATTAACTCGGCGGCTTGTTGTTGACACCCATTTTATGACCAATGAGTTAGGTCATCTCCTTATCTATATTATATGATGTCCCGAGTTATTCACCGCTTATCGGGTCATTTTTGGTCTTATTTTATGGGTTATTCTCCCTGGTTGGGCCTAGTTCCTTTGATTTCTCGACATTACAGCTTATTGGGCCTGGATAAGGACTAATAAGGATTTTATTGTTAGTAAAAGTGCTCAGATCTTATGAACGTGCTTCGGGTCAACTTATTAATGTTAGTAAAAGTGGCTTCTTCATTCATTCAAAGGCTCCTATTTCTGTTGCCAATCGGATCCACAATCTTACTGGCTTCACCCGACAATCATTTCCACATAAATATCTTGGCCTTCCCCTGGTGCTTGGTAGAAGCAAGAAGATTTAATTTGTTGGTATCATTAATTCTATTAAAAAATGCATTGCAGGCTGGAAATCAAGCTAACTATCTCAAGGTGCCAAATTGGTGCTAATTAGGCATGTGCTGACCTCTTTGCCAATTTACTCTTTATCTTCCACTCCCTTGCATTCTGGAATTCATGTTATGATTGAGCTGCCATTTGCAAACTTCTTTTGGGGGTCTTCTCCAATGGGTAAAAAAAGACATTGGAGGTCTTGGCAGGCCATATGTAGACCTACATCAAAGGGTGGTCTTGGCATTTTATCACTTAGGCACATGGAAACTGCTCTGCGAGTCAAGATACTTTGGCAGGCTCTACATACCAACTCCTTATGGGCTACTTATTTCAGAGCTAAATATGTGCAACAATGTCACTTAAGAGATGTTCAATTTAAAAACATGAACGGGTTTGCTAGAAGGAGTTGGCTCAAGGCCAAAAATCTCAATCTCCAAAATAAAAGGGTTGTTCTTGGGGATGGAAACAATACAAATTTTTGGTATGATAATTGGATGCGCAATCACTATTTGGCTGATTATGTTCCTGCTACTCTCATTCCTAACCCAAAGGTTTCTGTCAGAGATTTCCTAATGCATCCAACTAATGAAGAAATTGATCTGCAGGAAGACATGTTTCCCTCTGGCATCAAGCAAGCTCTTAGAAATGTAAAACTGAATCAGGAAATTGACACAGGGGTATGGAGTCTATCTTCATCTGGGAAATGCTCTGTAGCAACCCTGATAAAAATAAGATTTTTAAATAAATCAAATTAAAAATAAAAGATAGGTAAATAGATGACAAAGAGCCTAAATGAGTAAATCATTGATCAAGAGGAAAATAACGCCTTTTATCAAGGTGCTGATTCAAAAGGAAACGCCTTTGTATAAGGCGTTAATTTTAAAGGGACGCCTAGACAATAGGGCGTCAAATTTCAAACGACGGAAAAATAAAATTAAGGAAAGGAAATGAAACGCCCTCTACCTGGGCGCGTTTTACATAAGTAACGATGCTCGCCAAGGCGTCAATTTAAATTCGACGCCCTCACTTAAGACGCTAATTCTGTTCGTGTTCTGTTCGAACCAGAACATTATCCAGGGAAGGTTTATGGATTAGTACGAGTTAGTAGAATATAGTAAGGACTCTATCATGGAAGTATTACTTCCAATACAACTCTAACCCTATTAGGATTCCCAAAACCCTATAAGTAACCCCTTAATCGAACCCTAGAATCTATTTTGGACGATCGAGCCTCTGAAGAACCAGTAAGTGCTTCTTCTTCTGTCTTCAACCATGTATCGTAAAGACTATTGATCTTCTTTTCTTCTTTCTTCTGCAGTATACGGATGATCACCGTCATAGCTGAAGAACACAGGTTGGTTCTTCCTATTTTCTTTCTTTCTCTACTGATTAAGTATTACGAAGAATAATGTTCTTCCTCTTCCTCTGCAGGCTGCCTGCAGTGAGAACAAGTACTCCCCTTTTTGACTGAAGAACGAAGGCTCTTCGTCAACATCCTCTTCTTCTGTGTTGAACAGAGTATCGTAACCTCTTCAGTTTCTTCATATATCTTCACCAGAACCTTCAAAAGGTAGATTTTCTCAAGAACGTAGCCCAAACTAGTATAAATTATGAAATAAACTCATCCATGATCTCATGCATATAGTTTTACTACGTTTCCAAATATTTTTCTGAGTGATTTTAAAGAAGCGACCCAGACAAGGGCGCTAATTCTTGTTTTGACGCCCAATCCAGGAGTCGTCAATTTCATATAATTGATAATTATCCATGTTTAAAATTCTATAACTATGAAACCATGAATCTAAATTAATGCATGATCCTACCTATCGATTCCTGCTATTTTTCTTGTCTTGACCATGAAATTGTTTCCTGAAATTTTATTATTTGAAAATTGATAAATTGTTGAATTAACGACCTGCACAAGGTCGTCTCTTATTGAACTGACGCCCCATACCAGGGCGCTTATTGACAAGTAACGCCCCTGTCCAGGGCGCGTTTTTGTTAAAATTCCAGAATATTGATTTTCTGCAGAATAGAAATATTGAAGGGACGACTAATGTATAAGTCGTCAAATTGTAAATAAACGCCCCTGAGTAAGGCGTTAATTGGATAATTAATGACTTAGCGTAAGTCGCTATTTTCTATATTAATGTTTTATACTGGTTACTGTCAACCGAAGGGTTTTGTATATATCTATATTTCTATATCGGCACTATATCTCCACTCCGTGAGTATAGTCCCACATTTCTACGTCGATTTATCGCATTACCCTCTCAATTCTCATTGACATACAAGCTCTCCATTGGACATTCTGTTCCTTTGGACTAGCGAGTTAGTCATAGAGACCTCCGTAAGTCTCCTCGCAGCCTTGGATTCCCTCAAGGCCGACTGAGCTGGTTGTACCATAAAAAACCCATTACACTATTTTGCCATGTCACTCTAAAGAAACATGGTATACCGGCCCTCATGTTATGCAAAGTGTGTATCATGAGAATTCTCTTAATGGGATGAGGTTATCATGCCCTTTGATGCTGTTCTTGTAAACCCCAATTCTATATCAACATTGTCATGATGTTCTTGTAAACCCCAATTCTATATCAACATTGTCATGATGTTCTTGTAAACCCCAATTTTATATCAACATTGTCATGATGTTCTTGTAAACCCCAGTTCTATATTCAACATGATGTTCTTGTGGACCTCAATTCTATATTAAGAATGAGGACGTCTTGCCATTGATGTGCTAATCATGTGGACCTCAATTCTATATAAAGAGTGTCCATACTTGTTTGTCATGGTACCCAAGCTAGGGAACCAATTCCACCTAGTTTTATCGATAATCGTGATTATACCGTTATTATCGTCATTCTATGTCAAGTGTCCTATTTTTGGACTCTATTCTATCCAAGTTATCCTACATGTCTACAAGATTTATCTTTGAAATTCCATATTGGCTATATACAAAAGTGGATGTTGAAATACATGATTAATGCCTGCGCATATAGGGCCCGATCTGGTCTTGGGAGGAGCACCCGAAAGTACTTGTGCCCATGGGAGTTGATTGATCACGGTATTGGCATTATACCGAAGTGCATGACTAGTTTGATTGAACATTCCACAAATCTTGTACTTGACTTGATATTACATGACTTGCGTGGCCCGAGAAAAGGGTAATTGTATACTTGCTTGACTTGAAACAAAATAGCCAAATTCCAACAAGACATGATGAATACACTTGCTTGAATACCTTGATATCTTTTTGATATAAGTTCTTGAAAGCTCATGACTAGTTCTTCTTGCTATCTTATCGTTATACACTCTCTCTATCTTGTCGTTTTATGCGAGCATGCATAGCTATAGTGCATTCATGAAAGATGTAATTACTTAAAACTCATTGCTAATTCTTGAGATATAATTTCCTACTGAGCGTTCGCTCACTCAGTGTTTCCATACTTTTCAGGTAAGTCCGACGATGAGGGAACTCAATCTGAAGGGGATGGTCAAGAGTGAAAGAGTTAGAGCTACTCAAGCGTCAATTAGTCCTGTCTTTTCTCTATTTTTCTTGAGTCAAGCGTTGTATTTTTATTTTTTTTATTTTATTAAGTCTAGTATTTGCAAGGGTTTGTAATAGACATATTCTTATTAAAGGAATTAATGGATTGGGTTATCTTTATATTTACGCACTCTGTCTTTGTGTCGAATACACTACTACTCTGATTGACATGATTGATATAAACTCGTCGCGCATCTCCGGGTACCTTCCGCGCTCGGGGCGTGACATGCTCTGTGGCCTCAACTTACCATGTTTTCTATGCTTACCATCAATTTCAGACTATTATTCCATGGTCTCGGTTGTGGTCCAATTGGCACCCAATCAAAATCTCAGTCCACCTGTGGAAAATCATGAATAATTGTCTTCCTATTGATGCCAATATACATTGATTGGGTGTTGCTCTCTGCTCGAAATGCCTATGTTGTAAGGTGCCTCATGAGGAAGAAATAAACCATCTATTCTTACATAGTGAGTCTGCAGATCATGTATGGTCTACACTTAAAGCAGCTGGTATGCAGCTTGAGGGTCGATCTGTCAGAGAATTAATTCTGAATTCTACTACCCATATTCAGCCAGGTTCTGCTTATGGTCTCTTTTGTCTTGCGGCCATTGGGTTTGGATTGTGGGCAATATAGAGAGCTAGAAACTCAGCCAAGTATGATGGACTGTCAATAACCAAGCAAAGCTTAATTCACCAAATAATATTTCAAGTGAAAAGGGTTTGTGTGGTTGCTGATCTCAAGGATCCTACCTACAGCAAAAGGAGAATTATGGAATATTTTGGACTTAATAACCAATCCCCTAACCGTTAGTAGCTGAAGATTGTTAAGTGGCTTTGCCCTCCTTGGCCTTCCCTTAAACTCAACACTGATGGCGCTTTTAAGCAAACAGGAGATTCTGGAGGAGGAGGCGTCATCAAGGATTCCAGAGGCAAGGTTCTTCTAGCATTCTCTCACTTTTATGGACAATCAAACAGCCTAATAGCTGAAGCTCATGCTCTTCTTGATGGCATCACATACTTGCAAACTGTGGATACAAAGCCAGCCCAAATAGAATGTGATTCCCTCACTCTCGTCCAGATTATAAAAAAAGAAATACATTGTCCATGGTCCATTTTCAGCTATGTCAGAGATATATGGAGCCTCCTTTCTCAGCAAGATTCTATCTCTCATATCTACAGAGAAGGCAATACTGTAGCAGACTTACTAGCTTCCTTAGCTTGCACCTCTAAATGTAATTCATTTTTTTCTTATAACGAGCTCCTTTCAATTATAAAAGGTGCCACTCGGTTAGATACACTAGGCTTGCCTAGCATTCGATTGATGTAATTGTTATCCTTTTTATTAGTAATAATATTTACCTCTTAGTGACCTGATGGTGGAGTCACGTTTCCCTTTACCTTTGGTATGGGGGGCACTCTCCCATCTATCCCTATGCAGGGTTTTCCAAAAAAAAAAGGGATTTTATTGTGGATTAATGTGGAGATTTATCGGCCTTTATCTCTTTTGCCACGTCTACTATCCTAGCGGTCTATCGTACGACCGTATGGTGGGAGTTGGCGATCTTTTGCTAGACCGTTAGGCAACAGAGAGTCCTGTTGGGTTTCTTCGGTCTTATCTTTTCTGGACGATTGAGCCATGTGATATGGATCTAGAGGGGGGGTGAATAGATCTACCCCAAATCTTAAATCAATATTAAGCAGATAAAATGCGGAATTAAAAGTTGCTTAATCAGAACAGCCGATGAAGACATAGAATCACTAGAGTCACTGAATTAACTAAAGACTTAGTCTAGTGATATGAATAGAGAGAATGAGTAATTCAATTAGACAGGTGAAACACAACAGCAGCAAAGCAAAATTCTAGAGAGATAGAGTGTGAAGAGGTACTTGACGGAGGTAGAACTCAAAGAGTGTCCTCACGCAAGATAAACCGCTTTTCAGATAACCCTAGCTTATCCTTCTAGCAGTACCTTTTGATATACCTTCTCCACTCTCTTGAACGCTCAATATATCAGCCAAGAGAACATGATAACACTCAGATTTATATCAGTCACAAACACAAACCATCAAGCGTAGACACCAGATTTTTTAGGTGGTTCGATCTCCTATAGAGATCTACGTCTACCCCACACTTAAACCAAGTGTGGTTTCACTGCTGATTCACAGCTTCTAATCCACTGATCCACAACTTTGGGGAAAACTTCCCAACACTCGCTGAGCCTTACAGCTTAAGCTACCAGAGGAAGCCTCCTCTACCGCTGGGGATTACAGCTTACCCACCGCTGACTCACAACTTGCTATAACAAGAGTACGAAATAGAAAAAGAAAAGCAAATAGAAGAACTGAAAATAGTAAAGCAATCTGTAGCTCTTACAAAGAGTAAATCGGCTCTGGCATTGTACCAAGAGGCCGGAAACAATGACTTACAGACTTGCTGACTCACACCCTTCAATAGCTCAAAGCTCTCTTCTCAAAGCTCCCTAAAAAACTATCTCAAGGCTCTCTCTAAATCTTGCTGGGAATTCCTTTTCACTTGGCTGCTGCTACCCTCTTTGTATATGCTTCTGTGTATATTCGATTCTCTCTTGTTCTCTGGTTATTTTCAATAATGAGTGATCTACCCATTTTATAATGCAGCAGATGATGGGCGTGTGGAAACCATGTTTCCCGTCGAAAAGTTCGTTCAGATTTTATTTGAAAAGGCCACGTGGCAGCATCTTAATTGGGTTACTTTCCACGTGTCACGAACACATCACTTCACCTTTTTCTTTGGACCACGTGCCTCTTATCCTGGTACATTAGTTGCTCGTGACTTAAGGTTCGCAGGTAGTTGGGACACGCGTCAGGTGTTCTTACCTGTCAGTATAACGAATCAATGATATCAGTCACATGTTATGGACTTAGATAATTTACAAGTCTATGTGTATGTGCATAGATGCAAGAGTAAGGTACTAGCACATACTCTATCATGCAGCTAATCGTAGATTCTATGCAAGCTAGCACAGACTCTATCATGCAGCTAACGTAGACTCTATGCGAGCTAGCACAGACTCTATCGTGCAGCTAACGTAGACTCTATGCGAGCTAGCACAGACTCTGTATGCAATACGCACTGTGCTAGTGTCGACTTTACCTTATAAAACTAATGCTAACATCGACCTTAACTACAGTAACATGCTCAGACCTTGTAGGGTAAAATGTAACCATGCATGGACCTGAGAATGAGCAATGTAAAATGTGCTTCGACCTCAATCAGCATAATGCAAAACGTGCACAGACGTTATATGGCTATATGGAAGATGTGCACCGACTTGCTACAGCGTGTGCACAGACTTCATATGCATTAAAGACAAACATGCACAGACCTTATAACATGCATGTTATGAAAACCTGCACGGACCTTATTAGTCACATATGAAAACCTGCACGGACCTTATTACGCATGTATGAAAACCTTCACGGACCTTATTACGCATGTATGAAAACATGCACGGACCTTAATATGCGTGAGGCAAGCAATGCACCGATCTATTATGTGTAAGGCAAAATGTGCACAGACCTTAAACGCTCACAGTAAAACTTGCACCGACCTTACTTATGCAGACTAGTAACTAGCACCGACCTGACTTATGCAGACTGGTAACTAGCACCGACATGACTTACGCAGATACAGTAACTAGCACTGACCTTATGAGCATGTGCACAGTCCTAAACCATGTCTAATGCATGCACCGACTATAGCTAAATGCAGTATGAAAGTGCAGAGGTATTTTATGCAGATGTCTGACATATAAGAGGTTCATCAAAATACACAATATTGCCATGGTCAAGATAAAGTCACCAAAGTCAACTCTATAGTCAACCAAGTCAACTATACTATTGCCAATCATTCAAAACACAATCAATGCATAGCAATCTTCACACTGCTGATTAACTCCAGAGGCGACCCAACATTCTCCCCCTTTTTGATGATGGCAATACCCAACATTATGAAGTATTTTGATGATATAAAATTTATCCAATATCAGACATATTTAACATGAAGCATAGTCAGACAATGCAATAGACAGACATGCAGATGCATACCTATCTCCCTAAGCTTGCAAGTGACTCTCTACCTCCTGAAGAAATTCTCCCCCAACATTCTCCACTATTTACTCTTCCCAAGCACATTTACCACCTCAAGATGGTCTCCCCCTTTGATATGATAATCTCTCCCCCAACCTCAAAATACCATGAATCTCTCCCCCTTTGCCATCAGCAAACAAGAAGTGAGGAATACTATGGAAGAGAAGAAGGGAACATAGTAACATCCTGTGCAAGCGTTCAGTAGATGAGCAGATTATAGTGAAAGTCTCCGGACATAAGAATCAAAATTATGCATTCTTGACAAATATGTGGTTTAATGGCGATAAAAGGTAGAGTAGATGCACTAAATGTCATACATAAGGTTGCAGTACCCGTTTATAGCAATAAACCTAAGTCACATAACCATGATAGACTTGGTCAAAATAGTATTCTACTCATTTCAGAACCAATGAATATCTATGGGAGTAACTTGGGTATGTATTGAGGTTAAACAAATTAACACTTAGTAAAACTGGAATTGCAAGGGTTACAGCCAATCTTTTTGAATTTTGATTTTAAAACTGAGCTTGTTGAACATACAAGTATCATCTATGTCTTTGACATTAAGAGTACACGTGGGTTAGACACCAGTACCCCCAGTTACTAAACATAAGAAATACCACATCTGTCTCTGATCAAAAATATCAGTCATGATTACACATTTTTACATAAGGGTACACATTTATCAAACGCCAATACCCCTAGCTAATCAGTGAAACCAATTCTTCAGATTTGATCATGTGAGCAGAGTTAACATGAAGCACTTCATGACATGAATTTGTCTCCATTTCATTGATGGAGTACTCAGTTTCTCAGTGCAGTTCAGTCATTGCTCTACCAATAGATTTATTCATTTCTTCTATGAATACCTTTTCTTTTTGCTGCCTTTTTTATTTTTCAAAGTGACTTGTTTAAAAATAATACACTATCTGAGTTTCTCAACCTAGATTTCACCAAGTCTTTCATTTTCAGATACTGTAAAATCTTATCTGTCACAATCATGAGAAGGAGGTTGAGAGCTATAAACAGTTTTCCACCACCCTATTTTCTGAATACAGTCATTAAACTCTACAGTTTATTAAGATTAAACCATCAGTGAAGCAAACATGATCCGTATGGTAGAAGACATATGATAGTTGATGCTCAAGATAATGAACTGATTGCAAGACTGTCATCTATTCAGAATAAGGGAATTGACATTGAACCACATAGTTGAGAGATGTCAAGAAATGGAAATGACACCATATGATAAACTTTTTGTATGTGAAGAGAGAGCTTGAATGGTAGGATTTTGAAGTTTCAAGAAGCACTGATCACACCCAGACATGACTATACTGAACTCCCCATGACAAAATAATGTAGCATGGACATGCAATCTTATTCTAAGCAAAAACTCCCCCTGTCTATATGCATGTTTGTTCAGGCATTCAGATACACTTATCCACACGACACTAGACCCATCATGAGAAATGCAGTGTAATGCATAGACTCTCTTGATTCATGGTACCTGGCGGAGGATAGTCCTCTACACATGGTATGGGCTTTCAGACATACAAAATCTATCTTTCCACCACATATCATTTTATATACCACTGAACTCAAGATGACTCAACTATGACACTAATAGGGCTATTCGCACACAGACTTGACACAACTCAAGACCAATCAGAACATTTATTCAAGAATGAAATCAAGATTATTCATCATGCTGAAATTTACATAAACCTAATTCTCTTCTTAAGAATTTAAATCTTTCATTTCCTAAAGGTTTAGTAAAAATGTCAGCAATCTATTTTTCAGTTTCAACAAAATTCAGTTCAATTTCATTCTTGCTTACTACATCTCTAAGAAAATGGTGTTTAATTTCTATGTGCTTAGTCCTAGAGTGATGAACATGATTTTTAGTCAAACATATAGCACTAGTATTATCACACAAAATTGGAATGCATCCCAATTGTACCTGATAATCAGTGAGTTGGTGCTTGATCCAGAGTATCTGGGCTGCACAATTCCCTACTGCGACATATTCTGCCTCAGCAGTGGATAGGGCAACATTGTGTTGCTTCTTAGATGCCCAAGACACTAGACAACCACCTAAGAACTGGCAGTACCCACTAGTGCTTTTCCTATCAATACGACACCCATCATAATCTGCATCAGTGTAAACTATTAGGTCTAGCTCACACTTAGCAGGATACCAAAGACATAGTTCTGGGGTGCCTGATAGATATCTAAAAATCCCTTTTACAGCACTAAGATGTGACTCTTTAGGACTAGCCTGAAATCTAGCACATAAACACACAGCAAATTGTATATCAGGCCTAGATGCATTAAGATAAAGAAGGGATCCGATCATACCTCTATACAGCTTGATGTCAACCAATTTACCTTTTAGGTCATCATCAAGGTTAGTTGATGTATCCATTGGTGCTGTTATCTCCTTGAGGTTTTCCAATTTAAACTTCCTCAGTAGATCCCTTATATATTTGGACTAAGTGATGAAGGTTCCTTCTTTAGTCTATGTCACATGCAGTCCAAGAAATAGTTTTAGCTCACCCATAGAGCTCATTTCAAACTCATGTGTCATTAACTCAGAAAATTCTTTACACATTGTCGGGTTAGTTGAACCAAAAACTATATCATCCACATATATTTGAACAATAAGAATGTATGGATGACATACCTTTGTGAATAAGGTTTGGTCAATTTCACCTCTTGTGAACTTCTTGTCAGAGAGGAATTTACTGATCCTGTCATACCAAGCTCTAGGAGCTTGTTTCAGTCCATATAGAGCTTTATTCAATTTGTATACATGATTAGGGAAATCTATACATTCAAAACTAGGAGGTTGTCTTACAAAGACATCCTCTTTTATTTCCCCATTCAGAAATGCAGATTTCACATCCATCTGCTGAAGGGTGAATCCTAATGAGCAAGCATATGCTAACAGAATTCTAATAGCCTCTAACCTAACCACAGGGACAAATGACTCTTCAAAGTCAATACCATACTTCTGATTGTATCCCTGAGCTACTAGTCTGGCCTTATTCCAAACAACATTGCCCTGCTCGTCGGTTTTATTCCTGAAAACTCATTTAGTTCCAATGACACTCCCATGATCAGGAGGTGGAACTAGGTGCCATACCTTGTTCCTATCAAATTGATTTAATTCCTCGTGCATGGCATTGATCTAATGCACATCACTAAGGGCACTGTCTATGTTTTTGGGTTCTATGTGTGACACTAATGCAAAGGAATTTAACTCATTCTGAACTCTGAGATAGGCTCTGGTCCTAGGGGGTTCATGCAAATTACCAATTATATTATCTATAGGATGATCTCTAAGGGATCTGACATTGATAATTTGATAACCTTGAACCTCATTTAACTCCCCCTGAGAACTGGGCTCCTCTGCATCATTATCTTCAGATTGATCTGTAGGATCTTCATCTTTCAGAATTTCTCCATTATTCTGTTCCCTGCACAAGTCATTTTCAAGCTTAGTCATTGTTTCATCAAAGACCACATGTGGAGATTCTTCTACTGTCTTAGAATTTAAATTATATACCCTATAGGCTCTAGATGTTTCTGAATATCCTAGAAAAATTTTGGGATCACTTTTAGGTTTAAATTTGTCAAGATCTCTTTTAGCATTGACATGTATAAAACACTTACAACCAAAGACCTTGAAATAAGCTAGTGAAGGTTTCTTACCCTTGAGGATTTCATAAGAAGTTTTCTGGGTAAATATCCTTACCATTGCTCTGTTGACTACATGGCATGCAGTGTTGACTGCTGTTGTGCCCCTATGGTTTTGATGTCAGCAAGCACTATGAGTATGAATGGTTTTGATGTCAGCAAGCACTATGAGTATGATTGATTGATTGATTTGAGAGTGGGCACATTCATCTCATTGCATTGTCTGTCTCTGCATTGGTTCAACTCTAGTTCCTGCATAACAAGTGTAGTTTGCATCGGTACATTAACTATTGTTGCACGTCATATAGTCGATGCATGATCTGGTATATAGACTGCATTGTTAGTTCTCCTGCATACATTGCATCGGTTCAATATCTGCCATATGCATACACTGCATCGGTGCATTCATCAGTTGCGTTAATTCGAAGTCGATGCGTGTTCATTATGCATACATAGTCTAGGCCTGTGCATTTCATAACTGTGTTTTTTGGTGGCTATAAGTCAGTGAATGCCTAGACTCATGCGTGTTCAAGGGATAAAGTCTGTACAGGGTTTTGCCTAGACTGCATCAACTCAAGTCTGTACATTACTTGGTGGCTAGTCTGTACAACCTCCGGTGTTTCACTCGACTAGTCAATACAGCCAGTGCTCTTCATGCATATACATAGTCAATGCATTGATTTGTCTCGCACATACACTAAGTCTGCACACGGTTGCTTTGATGACTTAGCAAGTCTATACATTCACGAGCATAGTCAGTGCATTCGGTTGCTTCATGCATATACAAAGTCTGCACATTCTCTGCTGATATGTCCGTGCATCATTTTAGCAAGTCTATACATCGTCTTGTCGCATGCATGCAAACTCTGTACACTCCTTGATAGCATGCCTGAGCAATTCTCTTCAATGTGCATACTTTCCTATATGCATTTGTGCATCTTTCAAGATAAAGTTTGTACACTCTTCACCATGCATTCAAAGTCTATACATTCTATTGCATACATACATAAGGCAGTGTCATGCACTCAAAGTCCACACATGCACACGCATAGTTTGTGCATTATGCATTCATGCTTAAACTCTAGGCATAGCGAGTCTGTACACTCGTTGATGGCTTGTCCGAGCATTCATTTTCAATGTGTATACTTTATTATATGCATACTGCATTACACGCTATAAAGTCTGTACATGCTTTGTTCAAATCTCAAACTTACTCAATGCATCCTTTTCTTTCCTTTCAGATTAATTCACACTGATAACAAGTCTGTTCTAACAGGACTGCTGCTCGAGGAGATTAATAAGGACACGCGATCTATGAATGGAGATGGCTCAGGATCGTGACACGTGTAATCCGGCAGGCTAAAATGCTGCCACGCGGTCCAGGTGCTAGGGCGGGAATTCGTGGAAGACACACGCCCACCTACCTGCTGCTGCTATAAAAAGGAAGCGTCTCCTTCGAGTGAAAGGTTTGGAAATGATGATCAGAGTGATCGAAGCAGCGGAACTTATCTGAAAGAGCAGAAGTAGAGAGAGAGCCTGCACGATCCAGAAGAAGAGAAAGAGAAAGAAAAAGAGAGAGAGAGATTAGTAGAAGAAGAAAAAGGAGAGTGAAAAGAGAGATAGAGAGTTCGTGAAAAAGAAGAGAGAAGACTTCTTTGAAGATGTGTTATCTGTTGGCTCTTGGATCAGATCCAGACCAACTTGCTCTTTGAGAGCTATTTTTGTGCTTTATCGTATACAGCCTTCTGTTGCTGTGTCCTTTCCATATTTTGTTTTTCTTTTACCTCTGTTTCAAGCTGTTTGTCAGCGGAGCAAGTTGTGTTGCTCAGCAAGCAGAGGAAGATTCCTCTGGACGGGTTAAGCTGTAGTCCCCAGCGGTTGGCAAAGCTGTAATGCCCAGTGGTCAAGCTATTAGTCAGCGGTTGTAGGCAAACTGTGAGGCCCAGCGGTTTAAGCTGTGTATCAGCGGAATCCACACTCTAGTTGGAGTGTGGGGTGGACGTAGGTCTGGAGGACCGAACCACCTTAAAAATCTTCTTTTCAGTGGTTTGATTGTCTAGTGTGTTTCGCTAGATGCATGATTAGGCTCGTTGTGTCCTTTCGTCTAGTGAGTGGTTTATTCGAACATCGCATATTGATTGAAGTTGGGTCTGCTCACCAGCTCATAGTGAGTAGATCAGTAGTTCAGTCTATCTGATCTTTCCACTTCGTTCAAAGAGAGCACCTGTGTCATACAAGGCACCTATTTGTGTTAATTCCGCATCATTGTTCTGTTATAGTTTTTAATTGGGAGTAATTTTTTAAGGGGAGATTCATTCACCCCCCTCTGAATCCATCGCACCGATCCCAACAATTGGTATCGGAGCGGGTCACTGATTCATCGGGTCCAACGATCTGCAGTGGATCCTACTATTTTCGGTGGATTGATTGATTGTGTAGATTGTCTAGCATCTCGTTTAATTGTCATGGATTCTATGCCTAAAGTTCCAATGTTCGATGGATTGTGTTTCTCTGACTGGCATAGAGAGTTTAGGGATTACATGAATTTCGTAGATTCAAATCTGCTGATTTTGATTGAACATGGACCTTATGATATACCAGTGAATAAGTCAGACTGGAATATTGGTCACGAGTTGATGAATACTGAAAATAGAAAAGCCCTGAAAATGTTGAAAGGGGCTATAAGGGCTAATGTACTTTCATGTGTGTTTAAGTGCAGGAATGCAAAGGAGTTGATGGATGAGTTGATCCTCAGATATGGTGAAGAGAACCATAAGTGCCTTATGACAAAGGATCAAAGCAGTGATCAGTCTGATGACTCTTCATCAAAGGTAAACTCCGAATCAGAACAAAATTCATTGGATAAACTGATTGAGATGCATGATAATTTACTTGACAGTTATGAATCTTATAAACGTGAAATGAAAGAGATGAAAAAGGTCATGTTGCATGAAATTAGAGAGTTGAAATGTGAAAACGCCAACCTAAAAGGAAGTCTGAAAATAAGTGAAAATTCATGCAATAAATGTGATTCTGTTAAAACATTAAATAATGATCTCCTATCTAAACTTAGGCTGCAAGAGCAACAAGTTGTGTCTCTTAAAGGAGAGATAGAAGATCTGAGGAATAGAAATTCAGAACTTGAGTTGCATGAACAACAATTGAATGAAAATCTGAAAGCTGTGAATCAAGATAGTTTGATTGAAGAAAATTGCAAATTGAAAGATCAAAATAAAAGACTAATGGTTCTGAACACTGTCATGTCAGAAAAATGGATATCCATTGAAAAGGGAAAGTGTGTTGAAAATGACTCTGAAGAAAGATTGAAACAGGAAATTAATACACTCAAAAGTCTGAATGATGCCTTACATCAACAGGTTATCAGCTGTGAATCTGACATTGCTTGTTATGAGGTTGACATTATTTCTCTAAAGTCTGAAATCCATGATCTAAAAAATTCCATGTCTGAATCTGTGAAGGATAAAGGCAAAATGAAAATGCCTCTGAAAGATAATGTAAGTGGTCAAAGAAAAGGGACAGACAACATTTCTGAAATTAAACAAGCCAAGAGAAACCAGTTGTGTACAACTTTTATTCGAAGCTCTAAAGTAGAAGGAACTTCAAGACAATCTCCAAAACAATCTATTGTGACTGAGAATCAAAAACCATTGAAAAATAAAAAGAACAATCAACATACTGAGAAAGTTCAGGTTAACAATAAATCTCATGCTAAGTATGTTAATTGCTTCTACTGTGGGAAATTTGGTCATGAGATGGCTGATTGTTTTGTGATGAAGAAGGATGATATGAAACTTAACAGAATTCATGCTAGGAATTCTCAGATTAAGAAATCTTCTTTAGCTCAGAATAAAAGGATTCAATATTTTTACTGTCACAGAATTGGTCATCTTATGCATAATTGTGGACTAAAGGAACAGGATGATCTCAATGCTAAAAAATTGCATGATAGGAATGTTCATGCTAAAAATCATGCAAATCATAAGAAAAATATTCAATGTTTTCATTGCGGCAAACTGGGCCACATTGCTGCTCAATGTTGGCACATTCAGGGGAAGAAATTTCATTCTGAATTTGTTAATTTCCATGATAACAAAGATGTTTTTGAAAGAAATAATTTTGGTTCTAAGAGAAAGCACATTGGATGCTTCGAATGTGGAAAGCATGGCCATACAGTCAAGAACTGCTGGCATGCTCAGGGAAATAGATTGAATTCTAAATCTGTAAAATTCCCTACTTTCTATGATTCTGCTAGAAATAGCGTAATTGATAAAAAGAAAAACTCTTCATGCTGTGAATGTGGGAAGCCAGGCCATAAAGCTGCTGATTGTTGGCTGGCTGATTTTAGTAAACAGAATTTTCACTTTGCTAATAAATTTCATGACAATAGTAATTTGCATAAAAAGAATTTAAAATCTGCTGCATCATGCCATTACTGTGGTCAGATAGGTCATTGTATGGATAATTGCTCCTTGATGATGAGTGATGATATGAAGTCTCAGAAAATGTGGAAAGCACCATTCAGAGGTGTCACTTTTACTTCAGGACCCAAGGCTGCTTGGGTTCCTGTTGGATAAAAATACTTTAGCCTTTGCAGGTGTGCCTTGGAAGTTGATGAATAAAGGGGTTAATAATCCAAGGCACTCAAAAATGAAAACCCCAGGATCCTACGCTTCAGGTCAGTTCTGAACAATCTGTTTAAATTCTATCATCTGAAATTGTTAATTTGAAATGACTGTATATCATGCTGCCCTGTTGGTGCTAAATTGAAATCATGTGTTGTGCTTTCATTACATTTCATGCACTTAGTCAGGGGGAGTTCAACTAGTCTTGATTAACCATACTGCTGCTCATGCCTTGCCATTTACATGATGAATCTAGACAGAGGGAGCCTTTTGATCATCTTATTCACTTTCACCTGAAATCTTCCTGTCTAGTTTATTGGATCTTCTAATGCTCTCAATTTGTTTCAATTGAATTCTATGTTGCCTTCACTGAAATAGCTGATATGTCTATATTCTAAACACAGCTACGACTTATTGATATACTCTCTTCTGATGATCTTCTTTCCTATTGTTGCTTCTTCCACCAACTTACACTCATCCTTCACATACTTCTTAGCTGGTGTGACTGATTTGTTTCTATTGTTGATTAGTTGGTCAGCTATATTTTTGATCTGATCCGAGGAACACAAGCTACAGGCCATGCAATTCAGTCTGAGAATCATGTAGAAATTCCTATTATGTAGGTTTAAGAATGACCACTAAATTAGATTGATATAAGGTTTATGTATTCTCAGATTTGCATTTAAATGACTTGAAAATATCCGAATGATAAGCTTTAATAAACTTTAACCATATGTGTCATGAAAACCTTAGACTCACTCATCTGAAATCTGAAAATTTGAAATCAAGGCTACCTTGGTTGAGATACATAGAGTGAGTATTGTTCTTAAACATTAACTTTGAAGAGTCTGACTAAAAGGAAAATCAGTTAGTAATGTAATGACTTTGCTCACTGAGAAACTGGGTCCTCCATCAAAGTAATGGAGTAAACCCAAGTCATGAAGTGTCATAGTTGCTTAAAGCAAAAATCATTGAGAACCTGACAGAGCAATGGCATGTGTGTGTTGAGTAACTGGGGAGTCTGGCCTCTAATCAAGGTGTCTCCTCACGTAAAAAGATATTTCTATTGCTAACTCTGGTCTCAATGTTGAGAGGCAATGACAGTTATCACATTGAGTAACTGGGTCACTTCACCTGAGACGTGTTGTGCCTCACGTAAAAAGGTGTTGATCAACTTAAATTGCTCAGGAAAAGTATAATGTGCTTTAAATGAAAATATCTTGCAAACTCTATCAACTCATGCTCTTGTAAAAGTGTTTAATCTCAATACTAATCTATGTAACTCTCAAAGGAGTCATTGAGATCATGCGTGTAAGACAAAGATGATTGATCCTATGTGTTATCTGATTATTTGGTTCACCTTTATTAAAACTTGAATTCAGATATAAGTATTGAGTTTAATTGACAAATTTGGTATACATCATAATTAAATCAGGTTGGTCAAGTTGCCAATTCATAACCCTATATGATAGGAGAGTCTGTTCATGTTAAGACTTATTGTAGTGGGGCATGCCTTACAATCCCTCATGGTCTGATTCACCCCTGACAACTCGATCAACAGGAACTTTGTTGACAATTATCTCTTATCGGTTGATTGATTGCTCCTTGAGATGTACTGTGCTTTGACTGTTTCTCACCCCTACTCTTGTCCACACTGTTAGAATTTTCCATCTTGTTTCTGTAACCAGTTCTGGTTCTGTGGACTTTCCACCTGCTTTATTCTGGCCATGCATATGTGAGGTGCCACAATCATTATTGTTTTGGATTCCTTGTGATGGCAGATTTCAGATTGCTTCATTGGATAACCAGAGTTCATTCCTGCACTTCAGGGGGAGTTCTGGGTCATCTACATTTAAGGGGAGAGTAGTCAAACATTCATATTGATAGGGAGAGTTCTTATATTTTATTCTTCAAGTGCTCATCTTGCATATTTCACTTTGGGGGGGAATAGCTTTAATGTGCCTTCATGTAGTCAACTTTTTCTCTCTCAAACTTTTCTCTTTTTGATGAAGTCAAAGGGGGAGAATAGTTTGGATCTGTGTGTCTCATAGTGACTCATAGTGTTGCCATCATCAAAAAGGGGGAGACTGTTGTGCCCCTATGGTTTTGATGTCAGCAAGCACTATGAGTATGAATGGTTTTGATGTCAGCAAGCACTATGAGTATGATTGATTGATTGATTTGAGAGTGGGCACATTCATCTCATTGCATTGTCTGACTCTGCATTGGTGCAACTCTAGTTCCTGCATAACAAGTGTAGTTTGCATCGATACATTAACTGTTGTTGCACGTCATATAGTCGATGCATGATCTGGTATATAGACTGCATTGTTAATTCTCCTGCATACATTGCATCGGTTCAATATCTGCCATATGCATACACTGCATCGGTGCATTCATCAGTTGCTTTAATTCGAAGTTGATGCGTGTTCATTATGCATACATAGTCAGTGCAGGGTTAACCATCTAGGCTTGTGCATTTCATAACTGTATTTTTTGGTGGCTATAAGTCAGTGAATGCCTAGACTCATGCATATTCAAGGGATAAAGTCTGTACAGAGTTTTGCCTAAACTGCATCAACTCAAGCCTGTACATTACTTGGTGGCTAGTCTGTACAACCTCCGGTGTTTCACTCGACTAGTCAATACAGCCAGTGCTCTTCATGCATATACATAGTCAATGCATTGATTTGTCTCGCACATACACTAAGTCCGCACACTATTGCTTTGAAGACTTAGCAAGTCTATACATTCACGAGCATAGTCAGTGCATTCGGTTGCTTCATGCATATACAAAGTCTGCACATTCTCTGCTGATATGTCCGTGCATCATTTTAGCAAGTCTGTACACTCCTTGATAGCATGCCTGAGCAATTCTCTGCAATGTGCATACTTTCCTATATGCATTTGTGCATCTTTCAAGACAAAGTCTGTACACTCTTCACCATGCATTCAAAGTCTATACATTCTGTTGCATACATACGTAAGGCAGTGTCATGCACTCAAAGTCCACACATGCACACGCATAGTTTGTGCATTATGCATTCATGCTTAAACTCTAGGCATAGCGAGTCTGTACACTCGTTGATGGCATGTCTGAGCATTCATTTTCAATGTGTATATTTTATTATATGCATACTGCATTACACGCTATAAAGTCTGTACATGCTTTGTTCAAATCTCAAACTTACTCAATGCATCCTTTTCTTTCCTTTCAGATTAATTCACACTGATAACAAGTCTGTTCTAACAAGACTGCTGCTCGAGGAGATTAATAAGGACACGTGATCCAAGAATGGAGATGGCTCAGGATCGTGACACGTGTAATCCAGCAGGCTGAAATGCTGCCACGCGGTCCAGGTGCTAGGGCGGGAATTCGTGGAAGACACACGCCCACCTACCTGCTGCTGCTATAAAAAGGAAGCGTCTCCTTCGAGTGAAAGGTGTGGAAATGATGATCAGAGTGATCAAAGCAGGGGAACTTATCTGAAAGAGCAGAAGTAGAGAGAGAGCCTGCACGATCCAGAAGAAGAGAAAGAGAAAGAGAAAGAAAAAGAGAGAGAGATATTAGCAGAAGAAGAAAAAGGAGAGTGAAAAGAGAGATAGAGAGTTCGTGAAAAAGAAGAGAGAAGAATTCTTTGAAGATGTGTTATCTGTTGGCTCTTGGATCAGATCCAGACCAACTTGCTCTTTGAGAGCTATTTTTGTGCTTTATCGTATACAACCTTCTGTTGTTGTGTCCTTTCCATATTTTATTTTTCTTTTACCTCTGTTTCAAGCTGTTTGTCAGCGGAGCAAGCTGTGTTGCTCAGCGGGTAGAGGAGGATTCCTCTGGACGGGTTAAGCTGCAGTCCCCAGCGGTTGGCAAAGCTGTAATGCCCAGCGGTCAAGCTGTTAGTCAGCGGTTGTAGGCAAGCTATGAGGCCCAGCGGTTTAAGCTGTGTATCAGCGGAATCCACACTCTAGTTGGAGTGTGGGGTGGACGTAGGTCTGGAGGACCGAACCACCTTAAAAATCTCCTGTGCAGTGGTTTGATTGTCTAGTGTGTTTCTCTAGATGCATGATTAGGCTCGTTGTGTCCTTTCATTTAGTGAGTGGTTTATTCGAACATCGCATATTGATTGAAGTTGGGTCTGCTCACCAGCTCATAGTGAGTAGATCAGTAGTTCAGTCTATCTGATCTTTCCACTTCGTTCAAAGAGAGCACCTGTGCCATACAAGGCACCTATTTATGTTAATTCCGCATCATTGTTCTGTTATAGTTTTTAATTGGGAGTAATTTTTTAAGGGGAGATTCATTCACCCCCATCTGAATCCATCGCACCGATCCCAACAATTACCTCAGCCCAAAATTTCCTTGGTAGGTTACTTTCCACCTGCAGTGTTCGAGCCATCTCCACAAGGGTCCGGTTCCTCCTCTACTATGCCATTTTGCTCCGGAGTCCTTGGAGAGGAGAACCTATGTGTTATTCCATTATCCCTGTAGAAGTCATCAAACTGTGAGTTATCAAACTCACCACCATGATCAGACAAAATATTTTGAATGGAATTGTCATTATTCAGTTTTATTTTTAAATAGAACTCCTGAAATTCATTAAATGCTTCATGTTTGTGTGTGAGGAAGAACACCCAAGTAAACCGAGAGAAGTCATCAACTAACACGAAACCATATCTTCTATTTGATAAACTAACTGATCTTGTGGGTCCCAAGAGATCCATATGAATCAGTTCATATGGTTTAGAAGATAGGTGTTCTGTTCGAGATTTGAATGACTTCCTAGTCTGTTTGGACTGAGTGCATGCCTCACATACAACATTATCAAATTTAAAAGATATTTCAGGAAGTCCTCTGACCATAGAATGCTTATTTAGTTTATGTAGCACTGTATAACTAGCATGACCTAGTCTACGATGCCAAAGATAGGCTAGGTCATCCTTGTTAGCAGTAAGGCATATGTTTGAATGTGCTACATCATCTAGGTCAACTAGGTAAATGTTATTGACTCTTTTACCAGAAAATTTAACATTATCAGAATTAAGCTCATAAATGTTACAACCAGTAGAGTCAAAAACTACCCTATGACCTTTATCACAAAGCTGGCTAATACTTAACAAGTTATATGCAAGACCTTCTACCAGCATGACTTCATCAATACAGCAGGTAGAGCACTTACCTACCTTTCCAGATCCGACAATCTTACCCTTGATATTGCCCCCAAAGGTGACAAGGCCTCCATTCTTTTCAACCAGCATACAAAATTTGGCCCTGTCCCCCGTCATATGTCTGGAGCAGCCACTGTCCAAATACCACAGATTTTGCTTGGCTGCCAGGCATAGCTGCATCACGGATCAAGTAGAAAAGTTTGGAACCCAACAATGTTTGGGCCCCAAAACAACAGAAGAATCATCAAAGCATGATAACAAACATTTGGGTATCCACATTTATTTTGAAACTGATTACTTTGTGGATTTGCTTGTTTTCTTTCTGTTATTGCTATTTTTTTTCTTTAATGGTATGGAAAACATTGGGTGAAGTGTACCATGAATTGGTCCTAGACTGACCATATGAAGTGTGTTTCCATGGGTTCCATGTCCTGGATTGCCCAACCCAATTTCTAACCTGAGGTCTATACTTCTGAGTGGGATTTGAGTGGTATGTAGACCTTCCATAAGCTCTATCCTTTCAAGACCTACTGAACTGATATGGCTGTGCATAGTGATATGCATGGTTGGTCTGAGCTCTGGGATGGTTTTTGTTACTCTCAGATCTCCAGACTATAGTAGGTCCACCTGGAATATGCATGGAAGTGGTTTGTGTTTTCCAGTTACCTTTCTGTGGAGACCTGCTTGAGTTATTCTGGGGTTTTGATATAGCAGAAGGTTAGCCCCTGTACTGGTGTCTGCCCTGAGGTGTAGACTTGTGTGTGCGTGAACTACTGGACACCTCCACTTTTTGTTTGTCCTTGTCCTGAGCATTGGGCTTTTTCTGATAAGAAGTTTTTACAAAAAAAATTTCAGTATTGTTTCCACTGTACATTTTAATGAGAGGGGTGTTCTTTCCCTTTTCTGCTACAAATGAACCAGTTTTGAATTCAAAGCTTCTTTTAGCAGTGGGATTAAAGCCAAGACCCTCTTTTCTAAAATTCACCCTTAAGTTTTCAGTACCTTGGGTCATACTCTCAATGGTTTTCTATTTATCCTCATTTTCTTTTTCAAGATATTCTATTGATTTCTTCAACTCAACATTGACATTCAACACAGCTTCATACTTTTCATTAACAATTTTCATATCATTTTCACAACTTTGAAATTTTAGCTTTAAGTCATCAATTACATCTTTCAGCATATCACTCTCCTTCCTAGCATCAATGAAAATAGATTTTATTTTATCACATTAAGTAACAGATTGTTTTAGACAGTTATTCTCAGTTTTAAGATATGCAATTCTGTCAGTCATGGTAGTATCATTAACCAGTGAATTAACTTTTCTTTTTAACTGTCTATTTTATTTTCTAATATCATCAACTTTATCTAAAAATTCACCGTAAGCATCTTCCCAATCAATCAGAGTGTAATTTTCAAAGGGAGATGTTACCTCATCATTTTCTTCTTCTTTGTCGCAGTCCTTGGCCATCAGGCATACTTGACTTCCTTCTCCTTCACTCTCCGAAGTACAACTGAGGTTGCCCTCATCCTCATCGCTCCAGGTACTAATCATAGCTTTACCTTTCATGTTTTTCTTCTTTCCTTTCTCCTTCTGTTTCTAGAGCTCCGGGCATTCTACCTTCATGTGGCCAGCTTTCCTGCAATGATAGCAGATAGTGGTGTCAGTCTTTTTGGCATGATTAGTTTTATACCTTGTTTGCCTTCTGTCACTATACTGTCTTCTTCCAAAATTTCTTCCCTCTTTTCTCAGAAACCTCTTGAACTGTCGAGCCAACATAGCAAGCGGATCACCTTCAATTTCTGACCTTGAGGAGCTGTGGTCGTTGGATGACTCACTCTTACAGGAGTTGGCCTTCAATGCAATGGGTCTTTTCTTCTTCTCCAGATCATCTGTTGGCAAGAGCATCTCATATGTCATGAGTGAACCGATTAGCTCATCAACCTTGGTGGTCTTTAAGTCCCTGGACTCCTCAATAACTGTAGCCTTGGTATGCCAGATTGGAGTTAGGGAACGCAGAATCTTCCTCACCAGCTCATATTCAGAATAAACCTTGCCAAGGCATCTAATTCTGTTGGTGATAATCATAAGGTGAGCATACATCTCTGTGATAGTCTCATTCGGCCTCATCCTAAACGCCTCATACTCAGAGACCAGCATGTTAGCTTTGGTCTCTCTCACTTGGGATGTCCCTTCGTATATAACTTCCAATTTATCCCACATCTCCTTAGCTGATGAACAAGATGAAATCCTGGAGAACTCTGTGGGATGAAGGGCACACTGAATGGCGTTGATAGCACTCCAGTTGAGTGTTGATCTTTGGATCTGCTCTTGTGTCCATACATCCTCATCTTCAGATAGCTCAAAGGGGCCTTTGCTAACTACTTTCCAAAGTTCTAAATCTTTTGCCCTCAAGAAAACTTTCGTACAGTTCTTCCAGTATGCATAGTTTGAACCATCAAAGTATGGAGGCTTGGTCGTAGATTGTCCTTCAGTTGTCATTCCTTTAGAATCCATGATGTCTCTCTCTTCAGGATGTTAGTCCCTGCAGAAGAGTTAGGCTCTGATACCACATGATATGGATCTAGAGGGGGGGTGAATAGATCTACCCCAAATCTTAAACCAATATTAGGCAGATAAAATGCGGAATTAAAAGTTGCTTAATCAGAATAGCCGATGAAGACACAGAATCACTAGAGTCACTGAGTTAACTAAAGACTTAGTCTAGTGATATGAATAGAGAGAATGAGTAATTCAATTAGACAGGTGAAACATAACAGCAGCAAAGCTAAATTCCAGAGAGATGGAGTGTGAAGAGGTACTTGACAGAGGTAGAACTCAAAGAGTGTCCTCACGCAAGATAAACCGCTTTTCAGATAACCCTAGCTTATCCTTCTAGTAGTACCTTTTGATATACCTTCTCCACTCTCTTGAATGCTCAATATATCAGCCAAAAGAACACGATAACACTCAGATTTATATCAGTCACAAACACAAACCATCAAGTGTAGACACCAGATTTTTTAGGTGGTTCGATCTCCTACAGAGATCTACGTCCACCCCACACTTAAACCAAGTGTGGCTTCACTGCTGATTCACAGCTTCTAATCTGCTGATCCACAGCTTCGGGCAAAACTTCCCAACACTCGCTGAGCCTTACAGCTTAAGCTACCAGAGGAATCCTCCTCTACCGCTTAGCTTACCCACCGCTGACACACAGCTTGCTATAACAAGAGTACGAAATTGAAAAACAAAAGCAAACAGAAGAACTGAAAATAGTAAAGCAATATGTAGCTCTTACAAAGAGCAAATCGGCTCTGGCATTGTACCAAGAGGCCGAAAACAGTGACTTACAGACTTGCTGACTCACACCCTTCAATAGCTTAAAGCTCTCCTCTCAAAGCTCCCTCAAAAACTCTCTCAAGGCTCTCTCGAAATCTTGCTGGGAATTCCTTTTCACTTGGCTACTGCTATCCTCTCTGTATATGCTTCTATGTATATTCGATTCTCTCTTGTTCTCTAGTTATTTTCAATAATGAGTGATCTGCCCCTTTTATAATGCAACAGATGATGGGCATGTGGAAACCACGTTTCCCGCCCAAAAGTTCGTTCAGATTTGATTTGAAAAGGCCACGTGGCAGCATCTTAATTGGGTTACTTTCCACGTGTCACGAACATAACGCTTCACCTTTTTCTTTGGATCACGTGCCTTTTATCCTGGTACATTAGTTGCTCGTACTTAAGGTTCGTAGGTAGTTGGGACACGCGTCAGGTGTTCTTACCTGTCAGTATAACGAATCAATGATATCAGTCACATGTTATGGACTTAGATAATTCACAAGTCTATGAGTATGTGCATAGATGCAAGAGTAATGTACTAGCACAGACTCTATCATGCAACTAATCGTAGATTCTATGCAAGCTAGCACAGACTCTATCATGCAACTAATGTAGACTCTATGCGAGCTAGCATAGACTCTATCGTGCAGCTAATGTAGACTCTATGTGAGCTAGCACAGACTCTATCGTGCAGCTAACGTAGACTTTATGCAAGCTAACACAGACCCTGTATGCAATACACACTGTGCTAGTGTCGACTTTACCTTAAAAAACTGATGCTAACATTGACCTTAACTACAGTAACATGCTCAGACCTTGTAGAGTAAAATGCAACCATGCATGGACCTGAGAATGAGCAATGCAAAATGTGCTTCGACCTCAATTAGCATAGTGAAAACGTGCACAGACGTTATATGGCTATATACAAGATGTGCACTGACTTGCTACAGTGTGTGCACAGACTTCATATGCATTAAAGATAAACATGCACAGACCTTATAACATTCATGTTATGAAAACCTGCACGGACCATATTACTCACATATGAAAACCTGCACGGACCTTATTACTCACATATGAAAACCTACACGGACCTTATTACTCGCATATGAAAACCTGCACGGACCTTATTACGCATGTATGAAAACATGCACGGACCTTATTACGCATGTACGAAAACATGCACGGACCTTAATATGCGTGAGGCAAATAATGCACCGACCTATTATGTGTAAGGTGAAATGTGCACAGACCTTAAACGCTCACAGTAAAACTTGCACCGACCTTACTTATGCAGACTGGTAACTAACACCGACCTGACTTATGCAGACTGGTAACTAGCACCGACCTGACTTACGCAGATACAGTAACTAGCACCGACCTTATGAGCATGTGCACGGTCCTAAACCATGTCTAATGCATGCACCGACTATAGCTAAATGCAGTATGAAAGTGCAGAGGTATTTTATGCAGATGTCTAACATATAAGAGGTTCATCAAAATACACAATATTGCCATGGTCACGATAAAGTCACCAAAGTCAACTCTATAGTCAACCAAGTCAACTCTACTATTGCCAATCATTCAAAACACAATCAATGCATAGCAATCTTCACATTGCTGATTAACTCCAGAGGAGACCCAACACCATGCGGTCTATCGTACGACAGTTTCATGAGCCTTGTGGTCTATTGCAAGACCGTTTGGGGAGACAGAGAGTCCTGCTCTGTCTGTTCTTCCTCTGCTTCGCTGTGGTCGAGTTAGAGTCCTTGGTTTGCCAATTTCTCTCTAGATAGAGGCTCTCAGAACCTTCTGTTTGTTTCTATAGACTCTTGGCAGTATTATCTTCAAGATTTATCTAGTTTCAGGCCTATTTTCGTGTCATTATCTCTCCAACTCGAACTTAGGATTTGAGGGTCTATAAATAGAGCCCTTGACTTCATGGCTTAAGGGGGGAGATTTCTGGAGTTCGCGTCGAAGTGCTGCTACGTTCTAGAGCGAGTACCAACCAGGGAGAAGTCCTTTCTACGTCCATAAGGCTTCTAGTCCAGGGAGTATTAAGTTCCATTAGTTGTCTTTGTGTCTTTCTCTTTTGGTTTTGGTCTTTTCCCCTTAGCATCATCATAGCATATTCCCTCTTCTTCTTCCACGTTCTCTGCACTTACATCACGTTTGAAAACATCCTCCTATATTTTCTAGGCCCCACAGGGGTTAAAAAACCACCAACCCCCAGGTATCCACCCTTACTTTTATGCACTTTAGTTTAATTGCATTATAGATACTACACTAGTCCAAGGGCTTATTGGGTTGTTTTTCTTTGTGTCTACATTCTTCTGTAGGTTTATAGGACTTATTGCACGAGACCCAGCTCTTCTGGCCGGCCAGGAGGTGTGGAGATCTAAAGTTCCACGTTACTGTTCTAGGTGCCCTTGCGGTCATTTGGAGGACCGTTTGTCGATCTCAGGTGGTCTATCGCAGGACCGTTTGCCTTCGTCTAGCGGTTGTCTGGAAGACCATTTTCTGTCGCAGCACCTGGTTCTCTCTCTCTCGTGGGCGGGTGACTTCACTCGGTTCTTTCCAAGGTACGTAGTGTAGTTTACTGCGTTATTTACCTTGGTCGCGATCACACCTTATTTTGTTTGGATATTGGTCATCTCTCTCATTATCTTTCATTAGTACACCACTTGCTCACACATATCTCATATCCTTCATATTCACCACATATTCATCACCACAAACACCAATCAATCACACAAAAACATCAACACCCTTATTTTTTGGCAATCACGGTGGGACAACTAGTGCCAATCGTGCTGAGTTTCTGTCTGACCTACTGTTCTTAATTGTTCTTAGTGGCCCTTGTATTTTTCTTGATTTTCTCATTTATTCCCTGTTGTTTTCTGCTCTCTGGTTCCCTGGTGGTCTCCGCCCTGGCCGTTTCTGGCTTAAAAGTGGTCTAGCGATAGACCATCTTATCTGTTAGCGGTCCTCCATACGACCGTTTCTACAGTTACAAGTATGCATCCCGAGGTTGCTGTTATTTCTGCAGTTTTTGGCTGTGTATATTATTCATGGGTGCTATTTGGTCTCCTCCTCTGTTGTGGCATACATATATATCCTTGTTTGCATATTGTTTGCTAGTTATTAGGTTAGAAATTGCATGCACTCCAGTGCACATAAGGTCATTCATCTCTCATATCATAGTTGCATTCCCACCTTGGTGTGTGATCCTCTCGCCTCCATATTCCTTGGGGTCGACTAGGTGACTACATCAGGGATCTCCATAAGTCCCCGCGAGCCGTGGATTCCTACACGGACACCGGGCCGATTGTACCTTCACCACTTGTGTCTAGGGTTGCATAAGTAAGGGAGAGTTTTACACCTAGAGTTAACCAAGTTCCCGATTTCTTTCCCATTAGGAACCTATTGTTGGAGACAATGCATTAAATTTAAATCACTAAGGTTCTAAAGGAAGAGATAAATAAAATTTCTGCATCATCATAACTTGGTTGACTTTGGTTGCTTTTCATCCCTTTCTTATTTTCATAAGTTTGAGGTCATCTTGTCTAGTCACTTATTTGTGGTTGTTTGTGTTGTTTGCGTTGTATCTTAGGTACTACGTTGCATGTGGAGTTGCTTTCGATCCTTAGATTCATCTTCTAGGAGCAATTCCTCTTTCACATCTTACTCCAATCCATTGTTCGACTCCAACATGTCTTCCTACGATCTTCCCCATTCCCATGAGGAATCTCTTCCCCAGGGACCCTTAGAGGACCCGCCCAGGGTCATCCAACTTCCATCTGGAGAAGGGTCCGTCCCTCCTCCATCCTCTGTTCCCATGGGAGGCGCGTAACCCTCCCTTTCTACCAACAATCCCACCAGTCACATCCTGCAAATGATGGCCCAGTTGGATCCGGCCCAACTCTAGGCCCTTTATCAGACCTTGCAGGGGTCGAGTGTCCCATCTCCCACGATTGCACAGGGTCTGTCCACTACCTCCATCTCATAGTCTAGGGTTGATGGGCCCGGGGTTCCACCCATTCCTATTGATCTTACCCCGGTCTAGCCCAGGATCCTTCAGTTCTCCAATCTGGAAGCAGGCCAGTCCTCTGGATTGGCCCCCACGTCCTTGATAAAGGGAAGACCGTTCTTCCCTCATCCACCTAGAGTGATTCTTATAGGGCCATCCCATCGGTGCCACAAGTTCTTGTTGGCCCGGTCGATTTCACTCGCCCTCAGCAAGGGGCAGCCCATGTTCACTCCAATTTGGGTCATCCTCTGGCCCAATATCATTCTTATGGGCCACCCCCTCCTTCCATCTACCCTTCGGCTCCTCACCTTGAACTCGCTCCTTTCACTCCACCTACTCCATCTCGGGAGCAGGAACTCCTCAATAAATGGGCCGCCATGCAACAATAACTCGACTTCCTTCAAAAGTGGGTTGGCCCACAATCTTTGGCAGACATTCCAGTTCCTAGTTTCCATAACATCTGATTCCCTCCTCAATCTGAGCTCCCCACATACCGCAAGTATGATAGGAACATCAATCCTTTTATTCATGTGAGGGATTTTATATATGAATCAGCGCAGTTTCAGTATGATGATCGCCTTTTGGCGTATTTATTCTGCCGGTCACTAGATGAGTCGCACTGGAGTGGTTCTATGCTTTACCACTAGAAGACGCCGAGAGTTTCAAGGTTGTGAAGGAGAAATTTATTCAAAGGTTGTAGGACCGGGTCGGCCCGAAATATTCATTCACAGATCTCGTGGCCGAGAAGATGAAGGCAGACGAGGACTTTGCTACATACGCCGACCGATGGAGGCAGATGGCCGCTCGTGTGCTGGGTCATATTCTGGAGGAGGAGAATGTCAAGTTGCTTATGTTCAACGCTACACCCACCTTCCGCAACATATTGGCCATGAATGATAATGCCAACATGCACCAACTTTATAGCCGTGCGAGATTTATTCAGACCCAATTCAAGACTCCCCTATCCATTCTCTCTTTGAGGCCCAAAAGCCCAAATACAATAGAAAACCTCAAGGGACCGTTACCGAGGGAGTCCAGACCAATGAACAGGTGCAAGCTGTTGCATTCCCGTTCCCTAACCAGTCCACTCCGCTCCGCTTTCCACAAACTCCCCGTAATCCCCAATTTTCCACCCCACAAAATGCCCAACCTACCTTCCCTGCTCCACAGAATACCTTCCCCGCTCCACAAACTACCTTCCCTGCTCCACAACAATCGCAACCACCCCGCAAAATCACAATGTTCCTCCACCCAACGGCTACACAAACAAACGCCCAGCTCCGAAGAGAGCGCAATATCCCCTTTTGCCCGAATCCCTCACAAATATATTTTCCGCTCTCATGTCAATAAGTGCAATTCAGCTTCCTCCGGAACGGCCCAACTGGAATCCGTTCGTTGATCAGTCTAAATACTGCATGTTCCATAGGCAGCCCGGGCACACCATTGAAGGGTGTTATCAGTTCCGAGATCTGGTATACGGCCTACATGAAGGGCAACGCATTGATTGGGCCGGGATGCATAAGGCCATTGCGGAAATAAAAGAGAAGAGAAGGCAGGCGCCGAGGCAGCAAGTGCAGCAGCAACAAGCACCACAGCCACAGCAGCAGCCACAACAGTAGCAACAGCCCATTCAGGACTTGGGGATCCACCAAAACCCCATGCCGAATCATCCACCCGTTCCGCCACCCCAGCCCCCGACATCGACTCAGGTTAACCTTGTTCAACCCCTGACTCCCGATGCCAGGTGGTCCTATGATGATGAAGCTTCAATACAGCAGCTCATGGCCCTCCACCACAACTACCGCAACCCTCCTCCATCTTTTACCCCCGTCATCCTACCGCATAACCATCAAAACCCTTTACCCTTCATGGTCATTAAACCCCTCGTCTTACCATCCGCTTACTCTATTATTTCGCCTATCTCTACCCCACTGCCGATGCCTAGCCCCGTCATTTCCTCGCCTCCACTTAACCCTTCACCAGTCATCCTCCCTCCGCAACCTGCCATCTCCACCACTGCTCCTATCACCCCCATTACCTCCATTACACCCTCCACCATGTCATTCATCCACCCCATCGGGCCCGTTAAGCCACTAATCTTGAGCCCATCTGATCCCGTGCCAGCCCAGAACCTTGCCCTACGGAGCGGGCGTTTGTTCCATAGAAACTATCCTTCCACTGGTGCTCCTGCACCTACCCCCCAGTCCTCGCAACAGACTACTGATCAGGAGGAGGCAAATCTGCTACCAGGTATACAATACGATTTGCTCCATCATCTGGACAGAGTGCCCGCTAAGATTTCTATGCTATAATTGATTAAAAGGTCCATGCTTCACCAAGATGCACTCTGAAATTTCCTTCAGAAGGTGATAGTAAATGAAAACATGGCAGTGGACAGCTTACCAACTGCCCTGGCTACAATCTCCAAAGGGCCAGCAATTACATTCTCTGAGACTAAACTGGCACCTCCTGAGGCATGACAGATGCCGCTATGCATTTCCATCATCCTAAACAAAG
Source organism: Amorphophallus konjac (assembly GCA_022559845.1). Classification (NCBI taxonomy): domain Eukaryota; kingdom Viridiplantae; phylum Streptophyta; class Magnoliopsida; order Alismatales; family Araceae; genus Amorphophallus; species Amorphophallus konjac. The sequence goes on from CM040120.1 coordinate 187,977,055, forward strand.
TAAGCATAGACGCGGCGTTGGTGGACACAGGGGCCTCAATCAATGCCTGTCCTCTCAGCACATTAAGGGCCTGTAACTTGTCAGAAGATCTACTAAGGCTGACCCTATTGCAGCATATGCTAATTCTAGAAGATCATGTCATGGGGTATAGTCACCATTCAAGCTGAGCTCAGGCCTCTTACAATGCCGATTGAGTTTTATGTGCTGGACATTGACCCTATGTTCAAGGCCATCTTGGGTCGCCCGTGGATCGACAATCTTAATGCTGTACCATCCACCGCTCATCAGTGCCTTAAATTCCCTTTCCAAGGGAGGGTAGTCAAGGTAAAAAGCATATCCACGGTCTAATCAGTCAAAGCTATCTTAGAGAAGATTCTGTCAACTCTATGGCCCAGCAGTCGGCTTGTTATTTCAGTTTTAGACTTGGATTTTCCATGGGCCTACGCGCCACGCAAGCCCGCCACTGTGCTGGTAAACGTCAAAGTTAAGCCCCAGATATGAGATTCTAAGGGTTGGAACATGATATTAAAGCTAGGCTATCAACCGGGGAGGGGTCTTGACACACAGTTACAGGGGCGGACCACGCCGGTCTCCAAAGGCAGGAAAATGAACAGGAGGGACCTCAGTTATCGAGAAACCTCTCTCTCAATTCTGGGTGACTCGGGGCCATTAACTTGGGACTACCGCCAACATTTTGTCAGGGGCCCTCTCCATCCGGGCACGTTGAAAGCATCACCAAGTCGACCCAAGGAAGAAGATACAGCCTATACACTTGTCGGCCCGCCATTGTTGCCAAAAGGGCCTGTTGATGATATGCTTGATTTTAGCCAGGCATTTACAAGATTATTCCATGAAGAGGACAATTGCCAAAGAAACCAGGAGGTACAACTTGTGTGTTATGAGCCGAAGAAGCCAATTTACCTCCCGCAGGAAAGGGAGAGCTCACCCGTCATTTTCACTTGGTCTCCTTCCCGCTTGTTCTCATTCTTTCAAAAGTTGGCATCCATACCCCGCTCACCTCCTATCTTAATCAATCCATTGCTATTGGAGCTTCCTACTGATTTTCTCATTGTCAGGACATGCACTTGCTGTCCGCCGGTTGGTCTATCTACTCCTTTCTTCTCTTCTTCCGATCCCTTCTTCGATCCCTTCTGTCCATCTAAGTATCCACTCAGGCTTCCACCTCCGCCTTTCTCTTCATCTTGTTGCATGATCTCCAATGATCTTCAAAAAAACGTCAAAGTCGAAACGGACATTTCAGTGGAAGATTACACTATTTTCTCTCCATCCTCCTCCCAGGGGCATGAGGCCCCTGCTGCCTCCCTCCCATTAGGGTTTCTCTCTCCTAGGTCAGGCGTAGGGTCCATCGAGTCTAGGGTAGTAGAGTCTGTTAAGTCTAGAGAAGTAGGGTCTTGTTCTAGGTCATTCAAATCCTTGCCCGAGCCGTGCCCACTGGCGCGACATTCTAAATCCATTCCCGATAGGTTCTGCAAGATCTAGCTCAGCGATGTTGCATTCTTCTTAAATGTCCGGAGTTCATAGCTACAGCGATTGTGATCGAAGAAGACGAGGAGCAAGGCGGGGTGTCGAGTGATGATGAATTAGGAGTCTATGAAGTCATGGATGAAAAGGACCCGGTGGATCTTGAGGACAACGACGTAGATGACACTGCCGATTTGTATGCATAGAGCTTAAAAACATTTGATGAGCCATCGTCAGCAGTGGATGAACCTACGAAGGAAATAAATCTGGGAACTGAAGAAGACCCCATGCCTATTATTATTACCACTAATCTCCCTCCAACAGTTGAAGAAGATTTAATCAAAGTCCTAAGGGAGTATGGTGATTCTTTTGCCTGGTCTTATGAGGACATGCCGGGTCTTGACCCCTCTTTGGTGGAACATCGATTAGTGCTTAAGCCAGGGGCAACACCTGTAAAGCAAAGATCAAGGAGATTTCACCCCCACATGGCCCTAAGGATAAAAGAAGAGGTCGATAAATTTTACAAGGCCAGATCCATTAGAGTTGTCTTATATCCCCAGTGGGTGGCAAACATAGTCCCTGTCATCAAGAAGGATGGAAATGTGCGCATTTGCATTGATTTCAGGGATCTAAACAAAGCATGTCCCAAAGATGATTTTTTACTGCCTCATATAGACGTGTTGGTAGACAACACCGCCGGGTATGAAGCATTATCATTCATGGATGGCTATTCAGGCTATAATCAAATCTGCCTCGCTCATGAGGATCCAGAGAAAACCTCCTTCACCACGCCCTGAGGCACGTATTGTTATGTGGTTATGCCATTTGGACTAAAGAATGCGGGTGCCACTTATCAAAGGGCGGTGATGGCTATATTCCATGATATGATGCATGTCTACATGGAAGCTTATGTGGATGATATCTTGGTGAAGTCGGGGTCGAAAGAAGAACACCCCGCCATTCTAGCTAAGGTGCTCCAGAGAGCTAGGGAGTACCAGTTGAAAATGAACCCAAAGAAGTGTGTTTTTGGAGTCTCTTCAGGAAAATTGCTAGGCTTTATAGTTAGCAAACGGGGGATTCAGATTGACCATAACAAAGTAAAGGCCGTCATGGATATGCCTCCGCCTAAGAATATCACGGAACTCTGAGGATTGATTAGACGACTGCAATTCATTAGAAGATTCATATCCCAACATTCTTAGAGGTGCCACCCGTTTTATGAATTGCTAAAGGCGGGGGTCAAATTCGAATGGAACGAAGACTGTCAAAAGGCCTATGAGGATCTAAAGGTATATTTGTTTAATCCCCCAATTTTGCCCTGGGAAACCCTTAATCCTATACATTTCTGTTATCGAGGACTCCCTAGGAGCTGTCTTGGCACAAGTAGATGATGAAGGCAAAGAGCGGGCAGCTTATTACCTCTCCAGGTTGTTTAACCTGGCAGAGGCAAAGTATACTGCCATGGAGAAACTTGTGCTGCCTTAGTTTGGGTAGCTCAGAAACTGAAACACTACTTTTTAGCCCACCCAGTTAGGTTAATCTCTAGAATGGACCCAATTCGCTATCTCTTGGAAAAGCCTATCCTTTCTAGTAGGTTAGCTCGCTGGCAGAGCTTCCTCTCTCAGTTTGACGTCACGTTCGTTGTTCAGAAGGCAATCAATGGATATGCCATCGCTGAGCATCTCGCCCATCTTCCTATCTCCTGCACGGACTCTATTCAGGATGATTTCCCTGACGAGCATCTCTCTGTTCTCACTCACCATCCCTTTTGGTCTCTGCACTTCGATGGTGCACTCAATTCTCAAGGCTAAGGGATAGGTGTTGTTCTCCTCACTTGTCACGCCCCGACGTGAAATATCGGAACGCACCTGTAGAAATAGTTAAACATGTTGATTTCGAGACATGCTGTGCCTTGCGCTAGCGACTAGATACTTCATACGCCATACAAGGGAAGAAACATATTTCACATGAATTACTCAACTCCAACTAATTACACATAGCAAAAGTCAATATCCAACAACTCCAAAACGTAACAACAATCTCTTATGTTCATCAACTAAGCATAATTACATAGCAACTCCATAAACAAAATTACAACTCTTGAACTTAAACTATCTAATGACATCTCTAGAAGGCTATCTAGCTGGCTCGCTCCATGATCTTCATGTTGAGTGAAGGGCCCGGATTCAGTGGGGGGGGGTGAATGAATCCCAAAAATAAATTTACCCAATTTGAAACACAGATCTTGATTAATACTAAACTTACAAAATCTTGCGAAAATAAAACTATGATTCAGTAATGCAGGTGATCTAGCAAGATCCACACTCAAGCACTCAATGGGTCAGCCAAAAGCAAGCCCAAATAGCGTTTTAGAAAAATGGAACGTAGTAAATCAACTTGATCTTAAACAGACGTTCTAACGAGACACAAGATAGAACACGTAACCTGCATCCCTAGCAAACCTGGTGATTCTAGGCGTTCGAACTGATCTTAAGCATTCATTCACCGTGGAAGAAAGGCAGATAGGTCGCGATCCTAAACATGCACTTAATAATCTCAGAGAAGAGATCAGATCACAATGCTCAAGGGGTTTTAGGTGGTTCGGTCAGACCTATATCCACCCTACACTCCAACCAGAGTGTGGCTTACTGTTGCCTCACGGCTTGAAACCGCTGGGCACCACAGCTTGCCTACAAACACTGCCTAACAGCTTGAGCCAGAGAAACACACTCCTCTCTTCTTCCAACCCGGAAGGTAACGCCAGTGACACCCAGTCACCAGCAACCAGAGACCCAAGTCTCTCTTCCCCTGAATCCACAGGAGGAACCCCGATCCCAAACAATGGAAACGGAAAGCACTCAGGATATGAAAAAGAACAAATAAAAGGACAAAAGAAAAACTAATCAGAGTATAGCTCCAATGAGCTTGATGGCTCTGGATTTGATCCACGAGGCCAATCTTGAAATATATCTTCAATGTGCTTCAACTGCTTCTTCACTGTCCCTCCTCTCTTCTTTACACTCTCTTTCTCTTTCTTTCTTCTTCTTCTCTCAGTATGCTCTCTCGCTCTCCTGGCGACTCCTCCTTCTTTTTCTTCTTCTCAGACTTCGGCTCACTCTCCTTTTCTTTTTCTTCACTGAGACTCTCTTCCTCTGGTCCGTCTTTTCTTTTCTTAGTATATATATATATATATATATATATATATATACACATATACTCCAGAGGCTTGGGAGAGAGGATACCACGTTTCCCGCCTTAAAGGCTGGAGCACAGGTTGGAACATTCTGGAGCTCTATCTTCCTCAGATCACGTGCCAATTATCCTAGTGAATGCACAGACAAATTGTCAGAAAAGAGATGGTTATTTTATCACCAACTTAGCACAAATCGTATCAGTGTAATGAGTAAGAAGCCAGAGACTGTACTGAGTAGAAGTTCCCAAATCAATAGTTGCACCGTCTTGCAACAAGGTGAACAAGAGATTGCACCAAATTGAAAATGAGCATAAGCGTGAGATGCACTAACTTGAGAAGATGCATGACGTCATTAGCATAGACCACGGACACTGATCGTGCAACGGATATGCACGGACAAGAAGCAATAAAACTCAAAGTTGCACTAGTCCACTTTAGCTACCTACAGGACTTGCACCGAGTTAATAGACCGGAAGCATGAACTGCACCGACTTCATGTTATTTCAAAAAGAAAGATAATGCACCGAGATGAGGTGAACAGAAATGAGAAATCCACTGAACTAGTGAAAAGGACTACAAGGAGATGATTGCATCGACTTGGGTTAGGCTGACCAAGCAAGATCTGCACGGAAATGCCAAACAGAGATGAACATAATAGAGAGAGATGCAAGTCAAAGCTTGCACTGAGTCAAGATTTCTTGTTCACGTAAGAACTTGCACTAAGATGGTAGTGTGAAATGCACTGGTACAAAATGAGGAGACTAATACAGTGCGTGCTGGTCAAGAATTGCACTGACCCACAAATTGCACCGACTCCTGGAGGTGAGATGCAAGGGCAAGGAATGCACCGACCTTGATGCGCATGATGCATTTGGATGCACCAAGAAAGAAGCTAAACGACAGTATGTGAGCATGAACAGAAACTTGCACTGAGGCAAGCACTTTATACATGAAGTGTAGAATTAAGCGAGAGTTGCACCGAGGAAGATTATGATAGAGACACTGCATGCACTGACTATGACTTAGTCTTATGAAATAGCATGGACCGCATGGACCATACACAACAGATAAAATTGGAGAATTAAAGCACCAACAGCTAAGCATGATTCATCAGAAAGTCACTATTAAGACTAGGGTTACCAGACTTGAGCAATCCACCATGCAAATAGTTCACATGAATTAATCAGATATTCTAATCAGTTGCACTGACCAATTCTATCACACATGACTCAGAAATTGTCATTATCAAAACCATCGTTCCAACAATCTCCCCCTTTTTGATGATGACAACCTAATGAGTCATGTATGATAATTCACATAATGAATTAAGAAAAAATCAATATCTGTCATACATATAGCAACCACTATATCAGCACAAAAAGCAATAAGCATCAGGTGAAAATAGTTACCCACCAGAATTCCAAGATTCATCCAAAAACGTAAAGTCATCCATAAGGAAGATTTAAAGTTATCCACCAAAAAGAAGTTTAAAGACATCCACCATCCACATAACAAAAAAATTTAAAGTTATCTCATCAAAAAAATATCATCAAAAGACATCATCGGCAGATCACAACAACATGACATTTTCTCTCCCCCTTTGTCATTATCAAAAACCGTGGGAGCTTCTGGGGTCTCTCGGATCTCTGGGAGGAGCAGAACTTGAGCTTCCTCGTTGAGGGTGTCTGTCCAGGATGGAGTTCTGAAGAGACTATAAGGAGTTGGACAGCTGCTCAAAGCAGTAGAAAATAGTGCCGCTAATACTGGCTGAGAGAGAAGACATATCTGCTTGCTCTGTTAAGACATTTTCAAGTCTGGCTACAATAGTATTAACTTCAGATTGAGCTGTTTCCAATGCTGTACGGATCTCCTGTTGACCAGTGAGGAAGGGATGATCCAGAGTCCTCATCTTCGCAAGCTCAATGTTGATATCATAGGTTTTGTCAAGGATAGTGACAAGTGTCTTGTAAGAAGTGGTCTGAGTGCTTTGAACACTGCTAACCGCCTCTCCTATTCTATCAATCAGACCTAAGAGCTTTCCTAAGAACTCTTGCATCATATCATCAGCCCTCCGTTTGTCAGTCACAAATAGTGTCCACTGCGTATTCACTCTATGCTCTAGAAGATGTAGTCTTGTGCTCATTTTGTTCAGATAAAGGTTTGTGTACAGAAGCCGGGAAGACAACATCTCACTCTGATTTTGAACCAAGGTTGTCAGATTGTTGAGCAGATCAAAAATATTCGGCTCACTATTGGCCTCAGTTGAACTTGCAGACTGAGTGCCTGATTCAGGATACTCGACATTGTAAACCGGGTGTTCTTCCTCAAAAATTTATGTATCCTTGGCAAATGGTTCAGCTGATTCCTTAGACACTACAGAGCAATAAAGATCAATCAATATCAATGCTTTCCCAAAAACTTTTTCATCTCAGAGTCACCCCAAAAAAAATTTACCAGTTCAGAATGCTCTGAGGTCAACTCAATGAGTATCCATTAAAGGTAGAAGAGCACACTTCGATTTCCGGAAAACATATCAGCTTTACGAGGGGATTTGTGTACCTTTGTTTCTAGAAGATTCACCCACTATCTCTTTTCCTTTTCTTTTCTTTCCTTCGGGGACTTCTTCACTTTTCTCAACCTTTGCTTCCTCGAGCTCACCGGCCTTCCTTTTTCCTTGGGCATCTCCAGTAGGCCCCTCCTTGCTTTTGCTCTCATAATCATTTTCTCTTTCGGACATGCTGATGTCTTAAGTTGGCGGCAGCTGCTCCTCTGACACCTCTTCCTCCCCCTTGTTCTTAGTTGACGGAGTAGACATCATAGAAGTTTGTGATTGAGACGAGGACGTCCTCTTTCGAGAACAACAAGGGTGGATGTTGAACCAGGTGATTGCACGTGAAAAGGCGAGAAGCAGAAACGGCAGAGAAGAAGAACTCAAGCGGGAAACTGGAGAGACGCTTACGGCGGCAAGTCATGAGAGAGGGAATGACCTGGCTTGTAAAAAGGCGGAAGTTCAATCGGCACTTTTAATGTTAAACAATGTATAAAATACATTATCCCTTTTTTTGACGTACACTTTATCCCCAAACTACCCCTCTCGTGTATAAAATATTTTTCTTCACCTCCTTTATGGTCTTTGGCGTATTAAACTTATATCTTATATGTTTATCGCTCAAAGGTTCATCTTTTAACGCATACCTAATAGAGATAAACACTTTTAGTCACAGATTAATGCCCAGGTAATAAAAATCACCAAAGTAACTCATAATTTTTATAAGATAAAGCTGGTTTTCAGACATATGTCTTATATTATGTTTTAAGTTCAGTTTTAGCCCGAGGTAGAACCAGAGTCAACCACATCTATTCTTTCTTTTGCCCCTTCCCCCCCCCTTTTTTTAAAAATCCTTTTTTTTGAATTTTTTTTTATCGAAGCATACCAGTAAGACTGGCCTTTTTACCCAAGTAGACATGTTTATCAGACACCAGAAACCCTGGTTACTCAGCACAATCTACCTTCTTGCCACTTTATATGAACAGAGATAGCTTATTTCTTCATGACATAATTTATAGATTTCTTTGATCTAGACGACTAGTTTCTCAGAAATTTGCCATTGCTCTGCCATTAACGTTTATTTTGCTGGATGGCGTATTCCCTGGTCTACTTCATATTAGCTTGGAAGCATGATTTAAAAGCACTTTAGAAGACATTTTCTTCTACCAGATTATCCCAAAACTCATGAATCTCAGATTGATGAACTTTATTAGGTTGAACTTTTCCAGTCATTAAGAGTGTTTTCAGCTCCAGTGAGAATGCTTTCAAGAGTTCTCTTGAACAATTAACCATAAGATATAATCTTTATAGGCCGAAGATCACTCAATAGGGAAGACCAACATTTTCATACACTATTGGGAGTGGTTTTTGGTCATAATAATGCACGATGGACAATGATAATAATGTTCCATATATTGCTCCCTCTAAGTGTCAGCCCATGAGAAAGGAATTAGATGAGAAGAGATGGATCATATGATGATAATAAAGATGAAGGATGTAGAAGTGAGCTTTCCTACGACATTAGAGTAGTGGTCGAAATTGGTGTAGAGTTGCAGACTGCTTTAATCCAAAGATATCCTCAGTCAACTCTTGACTGAAACACTTCTGATCAAACCTGACAGTTTCAGCTTAGCATCTCATCTTAAACACCACTAGCTTTCAAACTCATAATGTGCACCAACTACTTCATTACCGCTCAGAACAGTTCAGCTCCCCCTCACTGAGTGCTAAGGTCCATGATTAGGCAGCACTTTGTTTTTCTTGCAGATAGAGAGAGGAACATACATGTTTTATTTCTAGACGCTTATGCAAACGTTCAAGTGACTCCTTTTAGATTTTCATAATAATGTTCTGTGCGGAGAGCTAACATGTAGAGAGTGTGACAATTCATGTAGTAATAATTCAGAAACACTCTTATTATTTGCATGCATTTATCTAGAACATATAGCTTTAGTACGATTGGAAGACTGACCTGAATAGAAATCCAAGCACGGGGTTTTCTCCTTCGAATGCCGTGGCTCAGTTACCCCTTTATTTCATTCCACGGCATACCTGCAAGTTAGCACTCTATTTGGCATGGGCAGGTACCCAAACGGTTTTGGGTCCTGTACGGTTAATAGCACTTTTGATGGGTGCTTTCCACCCATCATCATGTATAATTAGAGAGTAATCATTCATCATGTGTCCAATTTGCCCACAATCATAACAGAGAGCATCATGCTTTAATTTCCTATTGTGCATACAATTACTTGCAAGGAGTTTCTGTGTAGGTGCATACTGGTTTCTATTTTTATTATGAAAGTTGTTCCTGTTGATCTTACCAAACTCGTTTTCCTTAACAGGATGTCTAGCATGTTTGAAATTTGCCCGCCTATTCTGAAGGTGCCAACAGTCCTTGGCTGTATGGCGATGCTTTCTACTGTGAGAGCATTTGAGAGAATTTCTTCTGAACGAGCCTGACCAGCATTCAGTGGCCTTGTGACCAGTCTTGTTACAGTTAAAGCAAGTGATGTGCCGGTTTATTGAAACAAATTTGTTGTTATTGAAACCATGTTGGCTTGCAGGGAATTTAGCATGATATGAATGAGATCTTTTCTTACCACTTCCAAACCAGCAATGAGTAGCAGCGTGTCCTACTTTATCACAATTAGAACATGTGACACTCTTTTTCTGAGAGATAGGGAACTTGACCTGAGGATCCCTACCATGCATTTTTCTAGCTTTCAGATCATCTGATTCCATTAAGATTCATGCATCAAGTGACCAATCTTGTGACAGTAATAACATTTCATGACTTCCCTTTTATGTGCATGTCTAGGTGTATCAGTGTGTTTTACAGCATGCACATTTTCAATATGAATGTGATTCGATCCTTTCTTCACATGACTGACCTTTTCCATTTTTCCAGTTTGTTTCTGATTCTTCTGAACATTGGGTTATTTATTTTCTGAGGTGGTGGCTACATTTGATGCTTTGATAAAGGATGTCATTAGCTTGTTTTTGAGAACCTTTTTATTGACATTGTTGTAGCCTAACCCTTCCTTTTGAGTATTCACCTTAACTCCTAGCAACCTGTCCAGATTTTCTTGTCCATCAACAAATTTCGACAAAACTCTGTTCAATTCCTGAATTTTATTTTCAAGAGATGCAATGTGTATTTCATAACTAGCAATTTCTTGATCACTGCAATTAACAGCTTCATTCAACACTTTGTTGGCATTTTTGTATTCTTCGATCTCCTTTCTCAGCTCATCTACTTTTTCAGTTTCGTTTGTACCGATGATTTTCCCTTTCTCCAATGTAAGAAGTCTTTCAGACATGGCATTGTTCAACAATTTTAATTTTTCAATTTCTTCTTTAAGCTTATCATTTTGAACCAACTCATTTATTAGAAGCTGATCTTCTGAATTGACCTCATGCTCTCTTCCATTTTCAAATTCCTTCATTTCTCTTTGCTATTTTTCAACCTTTTTCTGTAACTCCATGTTTACAGATTTGATGGCTTCAAATTTTTCAGCTAACAAATTCTTCTCTTGCTCAAGTTTCCCAAATTTTTCTTGATTTTCTTTAACAGATTTTCTAAGGGAATCATTTTCAGATTTTACCTTGTTTAAATCTGAGTTAACTTGTTCAAGATCCTTCAGAAGTTTCAGCAGCTTTTGATTATCAGACTTAGACCCATCATGAGATTGTTCCAGCTCCAAGTAATTATCATCTGTGAGATCAGAGATATTCTGACTAGTTTTCTTTTTCAACCTTTTGTATTGTTTTCTAAGTTTTTCATGTGACTCTAGCAGATCACCATATGCATTCTGCCAATCATCCAGAGTATAATTCTCGAGAGGGTTTACCTGATCATCATCCTCGTCTTCATTGTGGCTGCAACTTTCACAGCTTCCATTAGCCATCATGCAACTGTCCTCCCTTTCCCTGTGAGCTAGCTTTAGCTTCTCCAGAATGTCATTGGGAGACCTGCAGGCAGGAAGGGAAGGATGTAAGACCTTATCAATAGTTGCTTTCATCAGATTCAAAGCATTCTGATTTTTCTCATGCTTTAATCTGTGACTGTCGGTCCACTTGGACATTTTCTTTGGTAATCTGTGAGGACCATGTGAAATTAATTTCCACAGATCAGGATCAGCTGAGATTACACTTCTGCGCAGATTTACGAACCACGAATCAAAATTCGAACCGTTGAAGATCGGTGAATGAGCCATGGATCTAAACAGTAACCGGATACGTACCACACAAATGCAGGATCTACTGAGAATCGTTAAATCTGGGGAATATGAACCCGCTCTGATACCAATTGTTGAGTGAAGGGCCCGGATTAAGAGGGGGGGTGAATGAATCCCAAAAAGAAATTTGCCCAATTTGAAACACAGATCTTGATTAATACTGAACTTACAAAATCTTGTGAAAATAAAACTATGATTCAGTAATGCAGGTGATCTAGCAAGATCCACACTTAAGCACTCAATGGGTCAGCCAAAAGCAAGCCCAAATAGCATTTTAGAAAAATGGAACGCAGTAAATCAACTTGATCTTAAACAAACGTTCTAATGAGACACAAGATAGAACACGTAACCTGCATCCCTAGCAAACCCGACGATTCTAGGCGTTCGAACTGATCTTAAGCATTCATTCACCGTGGAAGAAAGGCAGATAGGTCGCGATCCTAAACATGCACTTAATAATCTCAGAGAAGAGATCAGATCACAATGCTCAAGGGGTTTTAGGTGGTTCGGTCATCAGACCTACATCCACCCCACACTCCAACCAGAGTGTGGCTTACTGTTGCCTCACAGCTTGCCTACAACCGCTGGGCACCACAGCTTGCCTACAAACGCTGCCTAACAGCTTGAGCCAGAGAAACACACTCCTCTCTTCTTCCAACCCGGAAGGTAACGCCAGTGACACCCAGTCACCAGGAACCAGAGACCCAAGTTTCTCTTCCCCTGAATCCACAGGAGGAACCCCGATCCCAAACAATGGAAACGGAAAGCACTAAGGATATGAAAAAGAATAAATAAAAGGACAAAAGAAAAAACTAATCAGAGTATAGCTCTAATGAGCTTGATGGCTCTGGATTTGATCCACGAGGCCAATCTTGAAATAGATCTTCAATGTGCTTCAGCTGCTTCTTCACTGTCCCTCCTCTCTTCTCTACACTCTCTTTCTCTTTCTTTCTTCTTCTTCTCTCAGTAAGCTCTCTCGCTCTCCTGGCGACTCCTCCTTCTTTTTCTTCTTCTCGGACTTCGGCTCACTCACCTTTTCTTTTTCTTCACTGAGACTCTCTTCCTCTGGTCTGAAAGGATACCACGTTTCTCGCCTTAAAGGCTGGAGCACGGGTTGGAACATTCTGGAGCTCTATCTTCCTCGGATCACGTGCCAATTATCTTGGTGAATGCACAGACAAATTGTCAGAAAAGAGATGGTTATTTTATCACCAACTTAGCACAAATCGTATCAGTGTAATGAGTAAGAAGCCAGAGTACTGAGTAGAAGTTCCCAAATCAACAGATGCACCGCCTTGCAACAAGGTGAACAAGAGATTGCACCAAGTTGAAAATGAGCATAAGCGTGAGATGCACTGACTTGAGATGATGCATGACATCATTAGCATAGACCAAGGACACTGATCGTGCAACGGATATGCACGGACAAGAAGCAATAAAACTCAAAGTTGCACTAGTCCACTTTAGCTACCTATAGGACTTGCACCGAGTTAATAGACCTGAAGCATGAACTGCACCGACTTCATGTTATTTCAAAAAGAAAGATAATGCACCGAGATGAGGTGAGCAGAAACGAGAAATCCACTGAACTAGTGAAAAGGACGACAAGGAGATGATTGCATCGACTTGGGTTAGGCTGACCAAGCAAGATCTACACGGAGATGCCAGACAGAGATGAACATAATAGAGAGAGATGCAAGTCAAAGCTTGCACTGAGTCAAGATTTCCTATTCACGTAAGAACTTGCACTAAGATGGCAGTGTGAAATGCACTGGTACAAAATGAGGAGACTAATACAGTGCGTGCTGGTCAAGAATTGCACTGACCCACAAATTGCACCGACCCCTGGAGGTGAGATGCAAGGGCAAGGAATGCACCAACCTTGATGCGCATGATGCATTTGGATGCATCGAGAAAGAAGCTAAACGACAGTATGTGAGCATGAACAGAAACTTGCACTGAGACAAGCACTTTATGCATGAAGTGCAGAATTAAGTGAGAGTGGCACCGAGGAAGATTATGATAGAGACACTGCATGCACTGACTATGACTTAGTCTTATGAAATAGCATGGACTACATGGACCATACACAATAGATAAAATTGGAGAATTAAAGCACCAACAGCTAAGCATGATTCATCAGAAAGTCACTATTAAGACTAGGGTTACCAGACTTGAGCAATCCACCATGCAAATAGTTCACATGAATTAATCAGATATTCTAATCAGTTGCACTGACCACAATTCTATCACACATGACTCGGAAATTGTCATTATCAAAACCATCGTTCCAACACTTCACTCCTTCCCATCCCCGTCAGTTTGAGAGTCCTCACCTGAGCTACCTGAAAAGGATTGGAAAGTAGGGGTGAGCAAAGCTCAGTAGCATTTTATATCTCTATCATCAGGCATAGTTAAAATGATTAACCAATTTATCATGAATAATGTTGCGATGAAAGAACAATAATAAATAAATAACAAGTGATAGATAGAAAAGAAATATGGGCTTCCAAGTAGAGAATAACGCAAATATAACAAGACTTTTCGTGAAATTGCAAGTGAGTGATAAATGGAATTGGCCATAACAAGCACGTATGTCATGTCATGCAAGAATTCCAAGTAATTGAGTGAAGTAGAATGTCATAGACCAATCACGCTAGTCCTGCACTTCGGTGCAATGCCACACCTTGTCATTACAAACTACTCGGGACACAAGTACTTTCGGGCGCTTCTCCCAGGACCAGACCGGGCCCTTAATGATGCGTTGGCATTGAAAGATTGGATCATACATCCTTGTCTAGACATTCACCACATTGAATGGCCAAGAATTCCAAGGTTTAAGCTTAAGAACTTATTTCTAAGATTTAGAAAAAATTTCAATAAAATGGGAATGGATATCATGTAGAATGACTAGAAAGTCTAAGCGAATAAGGATTAAGCAAGATTTCGCAGTTCAAGGCCTACCTTGATATGACTGCTATCACAACCATAAACTCAGAAATCAAATTAAATCTCAACTTTAGTGGTCAATAATTTGGCCGCTAAGGTGATATTGACGGTCTAACACTAGGCCGTGTAAGTTCGGTATAACAGGCTCTTAAGCGAATGCAAACAAGTCATTATTTCAGCCTGATTTCAGAATGGGTCCGAACCAGAGTTCAACCCACGAAGCTAAAGTTCAATAAAACGGATTGGTCAGGTTAAAACTGATTGGGCTTACAAGAATCCAACTTAACCCAAGCCCATTACTTAACCCGACTAGGAGAAAGATAGCGGTCTAAACCTGGGCCGCCAAGGTCACTTCACTGTCTCAAGTTGGGCCGCCAAGGTCGCAGATCAGTCCAGATTTGGGCTGGCCCAAACATGAGTCAAAACGCGTCCAAGGGTTCATGTATTGGGGTACAACCCGCCCGGCGTCCTGGTGAGAATCCCAGGCTCACGGGGACTTACGGAGGTCTCATAATAGTGGTCCTAGTCCGACGGAAGGAATATCCGGCAGAGAGTCTCAACTATTACAAGATTGAGACTATATGAAACGTGAAAAATGAGACGATGCGGTCAGTCCCACCAGAGTGGTATCACTGTCAAACAATGATATTAAGATCATAACTTTATAATAGCATGGTTAAAAATTTACAAGATTTACAACCAAGCTTTCATTACGTTTCATATGAGCATTTAACTTATGTCAAAAAAACTTTCATGTGAATAATAAAAATTAAAGGCCTATAATCATGATACTAGGTTAACATCACTTTCTGCATCGTTATGGACCAAGGTGTCATACTAAAATATAGTAATTTTCTGGTTAAAAATGCATGATATAGAGTTTAAAATACCCTGCCAGAGGAAATGAAACGGTCTATATAAGGGCCGCCAAAATCATAAAATAGTCTATCGTAGGGCCGTTTATTTATTTTGAAATTAATCATACATAAATTTAAAATTTTGAAACGGAGGGCTTGAAGCGGTCTATCGTAGAACCGCCAAATGACTCAGACGGTCTATCGTAAGGCCGCTACTTGTCTAGCGGTCACTGAAAGGACCGTTTAGTCAACCCGAGACCACGCCGACGGCGAGCCTCGACAAACCACGATAAAATCTCAATTCCACATGATAGGGTGAACGAAATTTAGGGAAAATACTACCACTAGAAAGAGCATTCAAAACCGTATAAGATGGCATGCTTTGATTAAAATTTAATGAGCCTAAATCATACAAAACGAGTTAACATGGAAGTTACCCTTTCGGGTATACCTCGACGTAAAACATGAAATTAGGGCAGCATGGTGCATGAATTTTAGGCAAATAGGTATCCAAAGAAAGGGCTCAGGAGGATGAACAAGATGGTATATTAACTTAATCTTTACACCTGAGAGACACCTACCTTTGAGCGATGGAAGATGGAAGAAGAAAAGAGGTCGCCGGAACCCTAGGTACCCGCCCCTAGAACGTCTAAATCCTCCCTCGTCCGGCCACGATCGATCACGCCACCAGCCGCCGGAGCAAATAGGGTTTCAAGGAGTCGAAAGCCTTCAATTTATAGAGCTAAAGGATGCTTCTAGCGATCGAATTTAGGATAAAGAGTCCAAAGGGGAAAAACGGCAAAAATTTCGGATGGGGTTCTAATCCGTCACTGCCGCCTCCAAAAGAAGGATCTAGACTTAGAGTTTTCGAAAGGGAAACAAGGATCTACGATTTGGCTAGGGTTTGGCTTCGATTGGAGCGCAAATGGGCTCGAATTGGGTCCAAAACAAGATGGTTAAACTTGCTCTCCTAAACAAACAGATTCCGGCTTAGGACACAAAATTGGGCCTTAATCAATTTTCTTCTGAGTTCCTACTTGAAGACAAAGTTGCTAGAAATTCAATTTTATACTAGATACATATTTTTCCATATTTTTAAATAAAACTTCTATAAGTTGAGCCAAGAGAGGTTTAATTAATGGGGGATATAATAATAATAAATATTCGAGATGCTACACTCTCCCCCACTTTAAGGAATTTGGTCCCCAAATTCACTGAATCTAACCTTAGAATAATTCGGGATATAGCTTTCTAATTGATTCCTCGGACTCCTACGTTGCCTCCTCAGTTCCACACTGACTCCACTAGACCTTAACCATCGGAATGGATCGGTTCCTGAGTTACTGTTGTTTGAAGTCCAAAATCTCAATAGGCTTTTCTTCATAAGATAAATCTTCCTTCAATTCCAAATCATCATGCTGAATGATGTGTGAAGGGTCGTATACGTACTTCCACAGCATAGACACATGGAATACATTATGAAACATGATAACTGTGGTGGTAAGGCCAATCGAAAGGCAACTTCGCCTACCCTTTCCAAGATCTCAAATGGGCCAACAAACCTTGGGCTTAACTTGTCTCGAATTCCAAATCTTCTAATTCCTCTTGATGGTGAGACCTTCAGAAATACATGTTCTCCAACTTGAAACTCTAGATCTCTTCTTCTGTTATCAGATAACTTTTCTGCCTAGACTGAGCAATCTTCAAACGGTCTTTAATAACTTGAATGTTCTTGGATGACTCTGAGATAAGATCTGGTCCGAGCCATTACTTCTCGCCAATCTCTTCCTAATAAAGAGGGGATCTACAACTTCTACCATACAAAGCCTCAAACGGTGCCATCTGAATACTGGATTGATAACTATTATTGTATGTGAACTCAATCAAAGGCAAGTGCTCATGCCAACTACCTCCAAAGTCAATCATACAAGCTCTCAGCATGTCTTCAACAATCTGATTCATTCTCTCAGTCTGTCCATCAGTCTGAGGGTGGAAAGCAGTACTGAAGTTCAAACGGGTTCCCAATGATGCTTGCAATCCTTTCCAAATGTGAGAGGTAAACCTGGGGTCTCTGTCAGATATGATGGATACAGAGACTCCATGCAACCTCACTATTTCCTTCATGTATAGGGCAGCCAACACATCCACAATCCACTTTGATTTAATAGGCAGAAAGTGCGCGGTCTTTGTTAATCGATCTACAATTACCCAAATTGCATCAAAGTTGCCACGAGTTCTGGGCAAACCCATAATAAAGTCCATACCAACACTCTCCCACTTCCATTGTGGTATTTCAAGGGGCTTTAATTTCCCAGCAGGCCTGAAATGTTCAACTTTGACTTGTTGACATACTAAACATCTGCTTACAAAATCGGCCACTTCTCTTTTCATGTTCGGCCACCAAAAAGTTCTCTTCAAATCTTGGTACATCTTCGTAGCTCTCGGATGTATAGTATACTTAGATTTGTGGGCTTCCTCAAGAATCTTTCTCTTTACTTCTGCAGAATCAGGAACACATGTTCTTCCTATAAACAACAATGTACCATCAACAGCTAACACAAAATCTGGTCGACTAGTTAACTGCTCTTTGATTTCAACTAGTATTGGGTCGTTATCCTGAAGCTGCTTAATTTCTGCCAGTAATTCTGAATGGAGCTAGATATGAGCAACCATAACCCGATCTTCCTTTTCTGTAATGTTAAGATCTAAACTTGCAAACTATTTTAACAACTTCCATTCTTGAAGCATCAAACTGGCTAATCTAGCCGTTGGCTTCCTGCTCAAAGCATCAGCTACAACATTCCCTTTCCCGGGATGATATTCGATGGAGAAGTCAAAATCCTTCAAATACTCTAACCACCTCCTCTGCCTCATGTTCAACTCTCTCTGGGAAAATAAGTACCTTAGGCTCTTATGGTCTGAGTACATTGTAAAAGTTTCTCCATAAAGATAGTGCCTCCAAATTTTCAGAGCAAACACAACAGCTGCTAACTCCAGGTCATGAACATGGTAATTCTCCTCATGTTTTCTCAACTACCTGGAGGAATAAGCTATCACTCTCCCTCGTTGCATCAATACGCAACCTAACCCAATTCTTGAAGCATCAGTGTATACTTCAAAACCTCCTTCTCCAAAAGGTAAATCCAAAACCAAGGCAGTGGTCAAACACTCCTTCAAAGCCTGAAAACTCTTTTCACAATCTTCTGACCACTCGAATCGATTCTCCTTACGAGTCAACCTAGTTAAAGGTACCACGATCTTAGAGAAATCCTTTATGAACCTTCGATAATAACCTGCTAATCCTAAGAAACTTTTGATCTTAGTTACATTAACAGGGCTTTCCCAATTGCGTACTGCTTCTACCTTAGAAGGGTCTACTGAAATTCCATCTTTAGAGATAATATGCCCTATAAAAGATACCTCTTGTAGCCAGAACTCACATTTACTGAACTTGGCATATAAATGTTGATCCTTTAATATTTGTAACACCATCCTCAAGTGTTCTTCATGCTCCTCCTTGCTCTTTGAGTATATCAAAATATCATCAATGAATACTACGACCCACTGATCTAAGTAGGGTCGGAACACACTATTCATCAACTGCATGAAGGCTGCAAGAGCATTTGATAGTCCAAACGGCATCACAACAAATTCAAAATGCCCATACCTGCTATGAAATGCCGTCTTAAAAATATCCTCATCCTTTATCCTCAACTGGTGATACCTCGATCTGAGATCGATCTTCGAGAAATACTGGGCTCCTGATATCTGATCGAACAATTCGTCAATCCTTGGTAAAGGATACTTATTTTTCACAATGAGCCAGTTCAATTGGTGATAATCAATGCATAACCTTAATGAACCATCCTTCTTTCTTACAAAGAGAACAGGAGCACCCCATGGGGAAGTACTAGGATGAATAAACCCTTTCTCTAGCAAGTCCAACAATTGCTTCTTCAATTCCCTTAACTCAGTAGGGGACATGCGATAGGGAACCTTAGAAATAGGCAAAACGCCAAGAATTAAATCAATGGAGAAAACCACTTCCCTCTCAGGAGGAAGACCTGGCAATTCTTCAGGAAACACCTCCGAAAAATCCCGTATAATCGAGATATCCTTCAACTCTTCTTCCTTCTTATCAGTCAAGGAAACCAAAGCCAAGAAGGCCTGTCACCCTTTCCTTAACAATTTACCTGCCCGGAGTGCCGAAATAAGTGGCACATACTTCGATTGCCTAGAGCCAGAAAAAGAAAGCTCATGGCGTCCAGTGAAAGACACCACTCCCGATTTATAGTAAACATTCGCACCATGCTTAGATAACCAATCAGCCCCTAAGATCACATCATAATCTTTCATCTTCATGCATACTAAGTCAGCAGGCAAATTACAATCATTAATCAAAACCTCACTGGAAGGGTACTAATATTTAATCTCGGACCCCGATCCAATAGGGGTAGATATCACAAGACGAGAATCCAATAATACTGGTTTTATAGGTAAAGCCTTAGCAAATTTCAGTGATATAAAACAATGTGTGGCTCCAGTGTCGAAAAGTACGAATGCTGGCTTGGAAAGAATAGTAAGAGTACCTTCAACAATACCTCCTTCCTCGGTAGCTTCGGTCTAGTTTCTACATCCTGGAGGGCTTGGAGCTTGCCCTGCCGCATAAAACTCCCTTGCAGCTTGCCGGGTGTTGCTGGTTCATTAATAAGGGGACATTCAGGAATTCTGTGGTCCCTGCTACCACATCTCAAACATGCGCCTAACTTGCGCCTAACTTGCGCCAACACTCTTCCATCTTATGACCCGGACGGTCACAATACTTGCAAACTACTTTAGACGGAGCATTCGATTCGGCCTTCTTCTCACCTTCTTTCGGTTTCTTATTTTTAGAAAAACTTGGCCCGCCATTGGGCCTCTTCTGGCCATTACCGGGTTTAAAGTTCGCGGAACTTGTGGTCTGTTCCTTCTTCTTATCCTGACCTCTTATCCGGTCAGTCATCTCTATAGTATCTTCAAGAACTTGGGCTTTTCTCACAACCTCAGCATAAACATGAATTTCCAAGGGCACCAATTGATTAATGTACTGAAGCTTCAAACCATTTAAGAATCGTTTGGCCTTCATCTTCTACGTGGACACCAGATGTGGTGCATATTTAGATAATCTAGCAAATTGTGCTTCATATTCTGCAACGGATAAATTTCTCTATTTTAATGCAGCGAACTCGGCTGCCTTCTTCTCCTGCACTCTATCTGAAAAATACTTGTTGTTAAACTGTTCTTTAAACTCATCCCACGTTGCACATCGATTACCGAGCGTGGCTTCCACGGCTTCCCACCAAGCACGTGCATCGCGTTCCAACTGGAAGGTTGCTAAAAGGACACGATCCTGGTCTCCACATTGCATAACCCTGAAGATACGTTCTATCTCCTTTAGCCAATTCTCGGCCTCATCTGGGTCTGTAGATCCACTAAAACGAGGAGGATTCAAGCCTTGAAAGTTCCGATGTAGATTGCTCGCTCCATGTTGTGCACCGCCTTGAGCTACTTGCTGTAAGGCCTGGGTCAGGCCCTGCACCGTGCGTTGCATATCTCGCCACTGCGCGCGCTCTGCCGCCATCGCGGGAAAATCCTACAACATAGCCAGCATTAATTAAGAATATTTTCTTGACTGTGGAACTATGTATTCTTAGAACTGGTTAATTAGCTTAACTCAAGTCTCTACCCCACTCACTGGGTTAGATTCCTGACTTCACCAATGTAATGGGTTCTATGACACCACTAGAAACCTAGGGTCTAAAGAAAACCTAGGCTCTGATACCACCAAACTATCACGCCTCGATGCGGAATATCGGAACACATCAGTAGAAATAGTTAAAAATGTTGATTTCCAAACATGCTGTGCCTTGCACTAGCGACTAGATACTTCATACGCCATACAAGGGAAGAAACATATTTCATATGAATTACTCAACTCCAACTAATTACACATAGAAAAAGTCAATATCCAACAACTCCAAAACGTACCAATAATCTCTTATGTTCATCAACTAAGCATAATTACATAGCAACTCCTTAAACAAAATTAGAACTCTTGAACTTAAACTATCTAATGACATCTCTAGAAGGCTATCTAGCTGGCTCGCTCCATGATCTTCACTCCTGCCCATCCCCATCAGTTTGAGAGTCCTCACCTGAGCTACCCGAAAAGGATTGGAAAGCAGGGGTGAGCAAAACTCAGTAGGATTTTATATCTCTATCATCAGACATAGTTAAAATGATTAACCAATTTATCATGAATAATGTTGCGATGAAAGAACAATAATAAATAAATGACAAGTGATAGATAGAAAAGAAATATGGGCTTCCAAGTAGAGAATAACGCAAATATAACAAGACTTTTCGTGAAATTGCAAGTAAGTGATAAATGGAATTGGCCATAACAAGCACATATATCATGTCACGCAAGAATTCCAAGTAATTAAGTGAAGTAGAATGTGTGATGTGAAACGACTTATGGAATGCAGCAACTAGACAAAGAACCCTTGGACTTATCCATCACAAGCACAATTCGCAATTTAGAGACTATCGTTGACGGCCGCTCACCGGTGCGCGCACTCAACCCAACGGTGACTCGATCATGCCGAGTCGAGGGTGGTGGGACTAGACCCTTGTTGGTAGAGGGCCAGCAAGGTTATGAATGTGTTCCCCCCCCCCCAAAGATGTGGAAGCCCGAATTGATGGGCTGACCGAGTGCCATGAGGGGCTCGGATCACTCTCTTACTCCACGGTGGTCACTCGAAAGCAAGGATGCTTTAAGGACTGGGCGCTCTCTTACACTCCAACGGAGCGTTGACGGATATTAAATGAACAAGCACTAAAATATGAGCAAGGGTTGAGAGATTACCTGGCCGGTTTGAAGAAACCGACCCCGGTCGAAGACGTGGGCGAGCGGGGAAGTGTGGTTTCCCCGCACACTGCGTCGGTGAAGCTTCTTCCTGTTTAAATGATTACATGAACTACTCTTTACGCAGGAGGGTTGAACAAGGGGTGGGGAGTTGTGTGATTACAACAAACACTACCTCCCGCATGTAGGGGCTTTAAGTCGGCCAGGCGGGGTGGGGAATGCCGAAGTAGAAGAGAGCCCGCAGTTCTGTCCGCTCAGTCTTGGCAGGACAGGGGTTTGCTAATGGAGCTGCCACGGATCTATCCGAAGTTAGAAGTGGGCGATAACAGCACCAAAACTTCACGGGTTGGCCCAAGA
Organism: Amorphophallus konjac; assembly: GCA_022559845.1. Taxonomy (NCBI): domain Eukaryota; kingdom Viridiplantae; phylum Streptophyta; class Magnoliopsida; order Alismatales; family Araceae; genus Amorphophallus; species Amorphophallus konjac. The sequence goes on from CM040120.1 coordinate 187,999,586, forward strand.
AGGCTTCAGAATTTTTGGAGAATTTAGCGTGGTCGCCGGAGGCTGAAGAAGGCTCTTGAACTGGACCCCTTGGTTCAGCTTCTATCTGTTCCAGAATCGAAGGCACTGGAATAGGTCCTCGCTCCAAGTGACTCCAAGCTCTAAAGGCGACACAGCTTATATCGATACAACCGTGGGAGGGTCCTCTTTGAGCAGCAATCTGAAAGAATGCCATAGGAGGTTGGAGCAGAGAGCTAGGGCCCGTAGAGTGAAGAGGTGTCGGTCAGGCCCTGACTGGACTGATCTACGCACCTGGGGAAGAGTAAATGGAACGGGGAGCTCCGAACTCCGAACGATCCTCCACTTTCTGTGTTGGATAAAGGAATGATAGTATCTCATCCCGGTTAAGTGGCGCACCAAGGAGAACATGGATCTGGCCGCAGGAGCTTCTGCACTGTGGTTTTGATCTCCACCCGAATGCCGGACGCGCAGCTTGACGAGAACGATCTTCCTGGACAGCTCCGAACTCGGATAGAGGTGGGATCACCTCTCCTACGAAGATGACTTGAAGGGATTTCCAGCAATATATGGTGTGCCTCATGGAACATCGATGTGGTGGCATGGCAGACTCTGCAACCAGAGCCTTCAATACTGCCTGTGAACTGGCCTGAGCTGAATGGTAAACAGTGTAGAAAGGGGTGGGGATGGGCGAAGTTGCAACAAGGGGGAAGGGTCTAAGGGCTGTGGGAGGTGGAGGTGGATGGTAGGGGGTTGATGGAGGAGGTTGGGAGGTGAGGAGGGCGGAGCTAGGGGGGCTGGAGCAGGTGGAGATTGAGCAGGGTTGGCAGGGTGCGCAACTGGCCAAGGTGGGAGGTGGAAGGCTGGCTTGGTCAACCTAACCAAAGGGGAGGATGGGGTGTGCGACCAGGGGAGGTTGGGGGAGAGGGAGAGGCTGGGGCACAGCCCTCAAGGGGTGGGTAACTCAATTGGGGCCTTGGGGAGGTGAAAGGGTGGCTTGGGAAGGGGAAAGATGGCTTAGAGAGAGTGAAGGGGTGCCTAGGAATACCAAAGGTTGCTTTGGTAGATGGGGAAGTAATGGGACAATTGAATGGAGTATGGGGAGGGGAGAGGAGCTTTGATGAGTATTGAATGGGGTAGAGAGAGAGAGAAATTCAAAATTGGGGATGGGGGAAGAGAGAGAAAGGGTCGCCCCCTTCTTGGAGTGGTAGAGAGAGAGAGAGAGAGGGGGAGAGAGGGGGAATGGGAAAGAGCTTCTCACTCTAGGAACACTCAACTAGATTTTAACTTTTCATTTAACTATTCATTAGTTTTCACAATGGGGTTGGAGTCCTATTTATAGGAGCCCAACATTCTACATGACCATAATACCCTTGACATTTACACCAAAGACCAAGCATGTTTAATGGTGGCTCAATGGGCCCACTTGATGGATTAGAGGCCCATTTGACTCTAAACATAGGTAAATAACTTGCTAACCTAGGCACACGACTCAAATACAAAGGGAAATTACATGACAAGACTCTCATAAGGGAAAAAACACATCATATGACTCAAAATAAAGAGGCGAATCAAGACCATACGCCATCGACGATCAACGGGGCCTGGAAAAGATGAAGTGGCGGGAGATGTCCCCATCATTGTCATAGACCAATCACGCTAGTCATGCACTTCAGTGCAATGCCACACCTTGTCATTACAAACTCCCCGGGAGACAAGTACTTTCGGGCGCTCCTCTCAGGACCAGACCGGGCCCTTAATGATGCGTTGGCATTGAAAGATTGGATCATAGATCCTAGTCTAGGCATTCACCACATTGAATGGCCAAGAATTCCAAGGTTTAAGCTTAAGAACTTATTTCTAAGATTTAGAAAAATTTCCAATAAAATGGGAATGGATATCATGTAGAATGACTGGAAAGTCTAAGTGAATAAGGATTAAGCAAGATTTCGTAGTTCAAGGCATACCTTGATTTGACTGCTATCACAACCATAAACACGGAAATCAAATTAAATCTCGACTTTAGCGGTCAATAATTGGGCCGCTAAGGTGATATTGACGGTCTAACTCTAGGCCGTGTAAGTTCGGTATAACAGGCTCTTAAGCGAACGCAAATAGGTCTTTATTTCAGCCTGATTTCAGAATGGGTCCGAACCAGTGTTCAGCCCACGAAGCTAAAGTTCAATAAAATGGATTGGTCAGGTAAAAATTGATTGGGCTTACAAGAATCCAACTTAACCCAAGCCCATTACTTAACCCGGCCAGGAGAAAGATAGCGGTCTAAACCTAGGTCGCCAAGGTCACTTCGCAGTCTCAAGTTGGGCCGCCAAGGTCGCAGATCAGTCCAGATTTGGGCTGGCCCAAACATGAGTCAAAATGCGTCCAAGGGTTCATGTATTGGGGTACAACCCGCCCGGCGTCCTGGTGGGAATCCCAGGCTCACGGGGACTTACGGAGGTCTCATAATAGTGGTCCTAGTCCGATGGAAGGAATATCCGGCGGAGAGTCCCAACTATTACAAGATTGAGGCTATATGAAATGCAGAAAATGAGACGATGCGATCAGTCCCACCGAAGTGGTATGACTGTCAAACAATGATATTAAGATCATAACATTATAATAGCATGGTTCAAAATTTACAAGATTTACAACCAACCTTTCATTACGTTTCATATGAGCATTTAACTTATGTCAAAACAACTTTCATGTGAATAATAAAAATTAAAGGACTATAATCATGATACTAGGTTAACATCACTTTCTGCATCGTTATGGACCAAGGTGTCATACTAAAATATAGTAATTTTCTGGTTAAAAACACATGATATAGAGTTTAAAATACCCTGCCAGAGGAAGTGAAACGGTCTATATAAGGGCCGCCAAAATCATAAAATGGTCTATCGTAGGGCAATTTATTTATTTTGAAATTAATCATACATAAATTTAAAATTTTGAAACGCAGGGCTTGAAGCGGTCTATCGTGGAACCGCCAAAGGACTCAGATGGTCTATCGTATGGCCGCTACTTGTCTAGCGGTCACTGACAGGACCGTTTAGTCAACCCGAGACCACGTCGACGGCGAGCCTCGACAAACCACGATAAAATCTCAATTCCACATGATAGGGTGAACAAAATTTAGGAAAAATACTACCATTAGAAAGTGCATTCAAAACCGTATAAGATGGCATGCTTTGATTAAAATTTAATGAACCTAAATCATACAAAATGAGTTAACATGGAAGTTACCCTTTCGGGTATACCTCGACATAAAACATGAAATTAGGGCAGCATGGTGCATGGATTTTAGGCAAATAGGTATCCAAAGAAAGGGCTCAGGAGGACGAACAAGATGGTATATTAACTTAATCTTTACGCCTGAGAGACACCTACCTTTGAGCGATGGAAAGATGGAAGAAGAAAAGTGGTCGCCGGAACCCTAGGTACCCGCCCCTAGAACGTCCAAATCCTCCCTCGTCTGGCCACGATCGATCACGCCACCAGCCGCCGGAGCAAATAGGGTTTCTGGGGGTCGAAAGCCCTCAATTTATAGAGCTAAAGGATGCTTCTAGCGATCGAATTTAGGATAAAGAGTCCAAAGGGGAAAAACGGCTAAAATTTCGGATGGGGTTCTAATCCGCCGCCGCCAAAAGAAGGATCTAGACTTAGGGTTTTCGAAAGGGAAACAAGGATCTACGATTTGGCTAGGGTTTGGCCTCGATTGGAGTGCAAATGGTCTTGAATTGGGTCCAAAACAAGATGGTTAAACTTGCTCTCCTAAACCAACGAATTCCGGCTTAAGACACAAAATTGGGCCTTAATCAATTTTATTCTGAGTTCCTACTTGAAGACAAAGTTGCTAGAAATTCAATTTTACACTTGATACATATTTTTCAGATTTTTAAATAAAACTTCTATAAGTTGAGCCAAGAGAGGTTTAATTAATGGGAAATATAATAATAATAAATATTCAGGATGCTACATCACTCCGGAAGGGGTGACGATTCCCTTTGCTTATCAGCTTCGTTTTCCTGCTACCAACAACATCGTCGAGTATGAGGCTCTCCTGGCCAGATTGAAGCACGCCTATCTTTTGGGCGCGCGCTATTTGAACATCATAGGAGACTCTCAGCTCATTCTGCGACAGGTTCTGTCTACTTACCGCACCCGTGACCCGAAGCTCAAGCCATATCAGGATTTGGTCACTCTCTTGGCTAGGTAGTTCTGCAAGTTGATCTATATCCATACTCCTCGATCTCAGAATATCCTCGCTGATGCACTGGCATCACTCGCTTCCTCTTTATCTTTCCCTCTCAGTCGGAGCACTGAGACCATTGTCGTTCAGACATTGGACGCTCCTTCTGTTCAGGATCCTAGGTATGACAACCTTAGGAAGACTGTATAGGCTAGGGCTGAGAAGGAAGGGTTAAAGGAAGTATCTTTAACTGAGTTAGAAGAAATTCTGGAAGAAGAAGAGTTGCCATGGTACCATGAAATCGAGCTATATTGCAGAGATGGATCGTACCCAGAAGGGGCAAGTGCCTAGCAGCGTAAGGCTATTAGAAGAGCCGCCTCGAAGTATACTATTATTACTGGAGAACTGTACAGGCGCGCTCTCAATGGGATGCTCATGAGATGTCTAGACAATGATGAAGCTTGGAAGGTGGCTGAAGCAGTCCATTCAAGTGAGTGTGGAGGTCATGTCAATGGCCAGGCTCTTGCGAAGAAAATCCTTAGGCAGGGTTACTATTGGCCCACTCTAGAGGAGGATTGCTCCCTCTATGTCCGGAGGTGTCTTAAATGCCAACTCCATGCTTATAAAATCTATGCTCCAGCTTCATCTCTTCATCCTCTCTCCGCTCCTTGGCCATTCTCCATGTGAGCTTTCGACATTATGGGCCCGCCCGGTGATCCCAATTCTCACACTAAGCAGAAATCATTTATCCTTACCGCCACTGAGTACTTCACCAAGTGGTCTGAAGCGGAAGCATACGCGAAAATTAAAGCTACTATGGTGTGCCACTTCATCATGAAGAATATCATCACACGGTTCGGAGTGCCAAGTAGCATCGTCACCGACAATGGACCCCAGTTTATCTCTCAAGAGCTCCAGGACCTTTGTAAAAAGTTCAATATTGCATTGCATCATTCATCTCCATATTATCCTCAAGGTAATGGTCAAGCCGAAGCCACAAATAAAACCCTTCTCAAAATCATAAAGAAAACGTGTGAATCTCACAAATTCTAAGATTGGCCTGAACGATTAGTGGAAGCTCTATGGGATTATTGCACCTCCGTCCGTACACCTATGGGGGCAAACGCCCTATGCTCTTACTTACAGGATGGAGGCGGTACTCCCATACGTGATCTTGATCCCTTCCTTGAGGGTACAGCTCGATAAGGAACTTAATCTCGACAAAAGTCGAGAGGCGTTGCTCGTCCAACTGGAACTCTTGGATGAGAAGAGGATGAATGCAGCCGATCACGTGTCTGTGTGTCAAAAGAGAGTCTCACGTTATTTTCAAAAGAAGGTAATTGAACGCAAATTTCAAGTAGGTGATATGATTTTGAAACGTAAATTCATTAGGTCTGGAGGTCCTAGGTCCAAATTGTAGCTTAACGGGGAAGGGCTGTTTGTCGTTAAAGAGGCTTATCCAGGGAACGCTTATCGCCTAGTCAACGCGGAAGGTGAGGAGCTATCTCATGCATGGAATGGGTGTATCTTAAGCATTTTTCCCTTAGAGTCAAGCTAATAAAAGACCGGTAGCAAGGTGTTCCTTTCCTCAATCACGAAGGAGGATTCCAAGCTTGGCAGATCACACACTTCCCGACATCCCTAGTTGGCAAGATCATGATATAACTGGAAATTGGCCAAAAAGCAGGAACTAACCAAGTCAAGAAAAGATTCAAGTAATAGATTATTATCGTAGACATCACGCTAGTCATGCACTCGGTGCAATGCCTCACCATGTCATTCAAACTCCCCGGGGCATAAGTACTTTTCGGGCGCTCCTCCCAGGACCATACCGGGCCCTTATGATGCGTTGGCATTGATTTAATGGATCCAAGATCCAAGTTATGTATAGACATTAATCAAGTTAAATGGCCAATCTGATAAGATATAGAACTTACCTCGGAGAATTCCAAGGGTAAGTCGAAGAGATACTTGACCAGAAAGTTCAAATTATCATAAACCAATCAGGTCCTTGGATTCACACACATATAACCACGTAAAAATCACTTCTGGATGATACGCGGTCTAAAATGGGCCGCTCAAACTATACACGGTCTACACTGGACCGTTCAAGACAGAAGTGGCCTGAGGATCAGCCTCACCGAAGTCAAGGATAAACGGTCCATCCAGGGCCGCTATAGATAGAACGGTCAGAATTGGGCCGCACGTGACCAGACGAACTGGAAGCCCAAGAACAAGGTAAACGGTCCTTATAGGGCCGCTCAATGGATGAACGGTCCAATAAGATCCGTTCTAGTATATGCACGGTTTTAGTCAGACCGCTCAAACTGGGCCTAACTTAATGAACTTGAAACCTACCCAAAAGGCTCTGGGCTGCCATAAGTGGGGCAGAACTGAACCAGGGTCCAGTCTACTCTCTACTAGTCATCCTAGGGCTTACTGGGTCGATCCAAACATGATTTGGTGGAAGATAGAACAAGGTCAATCGACCAATGTAAGTGGCACTCGGCCAGGAAATGCACGGTTCATAATGGGCCGTCTATTGAGTTAAACGGTTCGATTCTAACCGTTCAAAACTCAGTCAGTCCACATTGAGCCATGACTCACAGCACAGTAATTCAAGCGGTTTGATCACATAAACAAGTTCAGGTTTTGGTGGTACAACCTGCCCAGCGTCCTAGTGGGAATCCCAGGCTCGCGGGGGCTTACGGAGGTCCCGTAATGAAGGTCCTAGTCCGACGGAAGGAATATCCAGCGGAGAGTCCCAACCATTACAAGGAATTGAGGCTATCAAATCATCAGAAACCAGTATGGCGCTCAGTCAATCCTACCGGAGTAGAACGACTGTCAAACAATCCCAATAGCATTTAAGAAATCATGTTTGAATTTAACATATGGAAATAAGCTAAGGCCATGAAGAATCAAAATCAAGTGGAGACAGACTAGCAAAAATTCGTAATTGTTCACTTCAATAAATTCCAGTTATCATGTGGGTTGCTAATTTACCAATTAACCACTAATCTACTAAGATAAGACATACCAAAACAGTTCTGAATAATTGGGCGGTTCGTTCAGAGCCGCTCACGTGCCCCAGCGGTCCCACGACATGCCGTTCACCCCCTTTCAGGTCCGAAGGCCTGCTAGGGATGAGCGGTCTGTAATGTGCCGCTGGGAACAGTGCATGGTCTGGGATTGGCCGCTTGGAGAAAAGGGCGGTTAGGGTTCCACCGCGCATTCTACACACCGATCGAAGGTAAAACATATGGACGGTCGAAAATAGGCCGCCTATAGAATATGGGCGGTCTATCGAGAGGCCGTGCAAGTCAGGTCAGTCTGCCGCCCCTTCGCCTTGCCCGTCTGCTGCGGGGTTGGCTAGGGTTAAGAAAAATAACTAAATACGAACAATATAAAGCATGAAAATTAGGGCTTTTATAGTCAATAGAACGAGCATGAAAAGTTTTACAAGATAGCATGGTTAAATTAATGTTTAGTGCCTGAAATCTCTACGTAAATCGAGATAGAACATAGTTAACCCTAGTTCTAGCATGCTTCCACTAAAACTCGAAATCCTAGCAGGATACTAGATGAAATTTAGGGCTTTCTAAATCAATGGAAAGAGGACAGGACAACGCTTCTATTGATATATAATAGTTAAGGTTTGGCTTGCTATCACCTACCTTAATCGAAGGGTGAAGGAAGAAGAGGGAAGCCGACGCGCTAGGTACATACCACCGATGATCGTTGAAATCCTCCCTCGATCGAGCTCCTCTTCGGCCGCCACAGCAACTAAACGAATCTAGGGTGGATTAGGTTCGATTATATAGGTTCAATTGCATCTGGGGAGTCCTAATCGCGAAGATAGAGTCCTTGCACCGCGGACGTGCGAGATTCGCGCGAGACCAAGTCAATCCGCCATTCCGCCACCAAATATACCTCCTATGGTTAGGGTTTCAGAGATTAACCAGAGGGGAAACGATCATCTAAATCTAGCCTTTCATTTGCATCTGGTTTTAGCTTAATTGGTTTAGTATTGGGCTCGAATTTCGCATTTTAAGGTCCGATTAGGTTAAGTGTGGTTTTGGGCCTTAATCTGCTAATTCGGCTTGTTTACGAATTTTATTTGGGCTGGTCGTAGAAGATAATTTTTCTTATCGTTTCATCCTCTACAAGATTCTAATTTTTTCAGATTTTTACAAAATATTCAAAATTTTACTTATCCTATTTCTTAAGGAATTTTCTTATTAATTTCTCGAATTTTTTTTTCTTTAATAAATCGGGGTACTACACCCTCCCCCACTTAAAAAAATTTGGTCCTCCAAATTCACTGCACTTACAGAAGATGAGGAATGAGATAACTCACCTAGAATAAGTCGGGATACTGCTTCTGCATGGTATCTTCTGACTCCCAAGTAGCCTCTTCGGTTCCACGCCGACTCCATTGCACTTTAACCATGGGTATGGAACGACTTCTGAGTTACTGTTGCTTATGATCCAAAATCTTTACAGGTTTTTCTTCATAAGTCAAATCTTTCTTCAGCTCCAAATCCGCATGTTGACTAACATGAGTGGGGTCATACACATATTTCCGCAGCATCAAAACGTAGAAGACATTATGTACTCCTGATAATTGAGGCGGTAGTGCTAAACGGTAAGCAACCTTCCCCACTCTTTCCAGAATTTCAAATGGACCAACATATCTTGAACTCAGCTTGCCTTGAATGCCAAACCTTCGAATCCCTCTCATGGGAGAAACCTTTAAGAACACATGCTTACCAACTTGAAATTCCAAGGCTCTTCTTCTATTGTCGGCATAACTCTTCTGTCTTGATTGTGATACTTGCAACCGATTTCTGATAATACGGATATTATTGGACGATTCAGAAATGAGATCTGGTCCCAGCCATTGCTTCTCACCTATCTCCTCCCAACATAATGGAGATCGACATCTTCTTTCATACAAAACTTCAAACGGGGCCATCTGAATACTGGACTGATAACTATTTTTGTAGGCGAATTCCATCAAAGCCAAGTGATCACTCCAACTACCTCCAAAATCAATCATGCAGGCTCTAAGCATATCTTCCACTATCTGGTTAGTTCTTTAAGTTTGTCCGTCTATTTGTGGATGAAAAGCAGTACTAAAATTCAGACGGGTTCCCAAAGATTCTTGCAATCCTTTCCAAAAATGTGAGGTGAATCTGGGGTCTCTATCGGACACAATGCTGAGTGGAATACCATGGAGTCTTACAACGTCCTGTATATACAAAGCAGCTAAGACGTCAACTGTCCACTTAGACTTAATGGACAAGAAATGAGCAGACTTAGTCAATCTGTCAACAATAACCCATATTGCATCAAATCCACTACGAGTCCTAGGTAGACCCATAATGAAATCCATGCCAATACTCTCCCACTTCCATTGAGGTATATCAAGTGGTTTCAATTTCCCTGCAGGTCTGAAATGCTCAGCCTTGACTTGCTGACATACCAAACATCTACTCATAAATTCCGTAATTTCCTTCTTCATATTCGGCCACCAAAAGGATCTTTTCAAAACCTTAAACATCTTAGTATATCCCGGATGAATAGTGTATTTAGATCTATGAGCTTCTTCGAGAATCTTATTCTTTATTTCATCTACATCAGGTACACAGGTCCTTCCCTGAAACAACAATCTGCCATCGTCAGCTACCCTGAAATCAGGTCTACTACTCAAGCTCTCCTTGATCTCTACAAACTCTGGGTCATTGTCTTGCAAAGACTTGATTTCCATTAACACTTCTGGTCTGAGTTGAATCTGAGCAATCATAACCCGATCCTTGTCAACATTGGGATCCAAACTTGCTAACTGCTCCAACAGTCTCCATTCTTGCAACATAAGATGCGACAACTTAGCTATTGGCTTGCGACTCAAAGCATCTGCTACTACATTTCCTTTTCCAGGATGATATTCTATAGAGAAGTCAAAGTCTTTTAAATACTCCAGCCATCTCCTCTGCCTCATATTGAGTTCTTTCTGAGAAAACAAATACTTCAGACTCTTATGATCTAAGAACACCGTAAATGTCTCTCCATACAAGCAATGCCTCTATATTTTCAAGGCAAACACCACAGCTGCAAGTTCCAAGTCATGAACATGATAGTTCTCTTCATGCTTCCTCAACTGCGTAGAAGAATAGGCTATCACTTTCCCATACTGCATGAGCACACAACCTAGACCAATGCCTGAAGCATCAGTATACACCACAAAACCTCCTTCTCCAGATGGTAAAGCCAAAACAGGGGCAATAGTTAGACATTCCTTCAAAGTATGAAAACTTCTCTTGCAATCCTCTGACCAATCAAATTTGTTCTCCTTACGGGTTAATCTTGTCAAAGGCACCGCAAGTTTGGAGAAATCCTTAATAAACCTCCGGTAATATCCTGCTAGGCCTAGGAAACTTCTAACTTTAGTTACATTAGTAGGCCTATCCCAATTCTTCACTGTCTCTACCTTCAAGGGATCAACAGAAATACCTTCTTTTGTAATAATATGCCCTAGAAAGGACACCTCTTGTAGCCAAAATTCACACTTGCTAAACTTGGCGTATAACTGATGGTCTTTCAATATTTGCAACGCCACCCTCGAATGCTCAGCATGCTCCTCTTTACTCTTAGAATAAATCAAGATGTCATCAATAAACACAATGACCCACTGATCAAGATAGGGCCGAAACACATTGTTCATCAACTGCATGAAAGCTGCAGGTGCATTCGTTAGTCCAAAAGGCATTACTAAAAATTCAAAATGCCCATACCTGCTACGGAAGACTGTCTTATAGATATCTTCATCCTTGATGCGCAACTGATGGTATCCTGATCGAAGATCAATCTTAGAAAAATACTGAGCTCTTGCTATCTGATCAAATAATTCGTCAATTCTCGGCAATGGGTATTTATCCTTGATAGTCAGCTGGTTCAATTGCCGATAATCGATGCACAATCTCATCGAACCATCCTTCTTCCGGACAAATAATACTGGGGATCCCCACTGGGATGTACTTGGACGAATGAACCCCTTCTCCAGTAATTCCATTAATTGTTGCTTCAATTCCCTCAGCTCTGCAAGAGACATACGATAAGGAGCTTTAGAAACTGGGGACGCGCCAAGAACTAAATCAATAGAAAAGATAATCGCTCTCTCTGGCGGAAGTCCTGGCAAATCCTCAGGAAAGACATCCGAAAAATCTCGAACGACAAGAATATCCTTAATCTCGATCTTTATCTCTGGGGTCTCATACACAAAGGCTAGAAAAGCCTAACATCCCTTCCTCATCAACTTATCAGCTCGAAGGGCCAAAATAAGTGGCACAGGCTTATGGTGCCTAGCCACTATAAAAGAAAGTCCAGGGTGTCTAGAAAAAGACACAGAACTAGAACTGCAATGAACATTGACCTCATACTTAGCCAACCAATCTGCTCCTAAAATTACATCATAATCTTTCATATCCATGCGAACTAAGTCAACTGGCAAGTTCTGTTCATTAATCATAACCTTACTAGAAGGATAGAAATATTTAATTGCTGAATTGGAACCAATAGGGGTTGAAATCTCTAACGGGGAATTCATCAAGACCGGCTTCATAGCAAAAGACTTGGCAAATTTCTAAGAAACAAAAGAATGGGTGGCACCAGTACCAAAGAGAACGAATGCTTGCTGATCATGTATAATAAGAGTACCTTCAACGAGTCCACCCTCCTCGGTGGTTCCTGCATCATCTTCCTGTAGGGCTTGGAGCTTGCCCTACTGCTTCTTGGTTCCTTGGGGCTTAGTCGGGGTAGCTTGATCAGACAAAAGGGGACACTCAGGAATACGATGGTCCCTACTACCACAACGTAAACAGGCGCCCAGCTTGCGCCAGCACTCTTCCATCCTGTGACCTGGACGGTCACAATACTTACACATGCCTTTAAATGGCACAATCGGGCCAGGCTTCTTGTCTTCATTCTTCGTCATTTTACCTTCCACGATCCAGACCCGCCATTGGGCCTCTTCTTGCCATTGCCGGGTTTGGTATTCCCGGAACCAGTAGGCTGTTCCTTCTTAACATTCTTTCCACGGATTCTTTCCGTCATCTCCAAGGTATCTTCCAAGACTTGAGCTTTCCTTACCATCTCCGCATACGTTTGAATTTCGATTGGTGCCAATTGGTTAATATAATGTAACTTCAGCCCGTTGAGAAAATGCTTGGCCTTCATCTTCTCCATAGATATCAGGTGAGTGGCATAACGAGATAATCGAGAGAACTGAGCTTCGTATTCCGCCACCGATAAACTCTGTTGCTTCAAAGCCGCAAACTCATCCGCCTTCTTTTCTTGTAATCTATCAAAAAAATATTTACCATGAAAGAGCTCCTCGAACTCCTTCCATGAAACTTGTCTATCGCCGAGGGTAGCTTTCACTACCTCCCACCACGTTCTCGCATCACGTTCTGGCTGGAAGGTTAAAAGAACACGCTCCTGGTCACTGCACTGCATTACTTCGAAGATCCTCTCCATCTCCTTTAGCCAGTGCTCGGCTTCATCAGGGTCGGTCGAGCCTCCAAAACGTGGGGGATTCATCCCACAAAAGTTTCGGTGAAGATCGCTAGCTCCGTGGTTCGCTGCTCCTTCTTGGGCCACTTGCTGCAAGGCCCGAGTAAGTCCTTGAACCGTTCGTTGCATATCTCGCCATTGCGCACGTTCGACTGTCATTAGAACGTCCTACACGTAGAATAAATTACTTTAGGATTCATTTAGAAGGAATAGTTCAGAATTAGATTATTAACTCAACCCAAGTCTCTACCCAATTCTCACTAGGTCAGATTCTTAGACTTATAACAAGGGTTATAGGTTCTACGACATCACTTAGAACCCTAGAACTTAGAAAACCTAGGAATATTAGAAACCTAGGCTGTGATACAACCAAACTGTCACGCCCCGATGCGGAATATCGGGACTTGCAGTAGAAACAATTAATAATAATATGTTGATTTACAGACATGATAAGCTAAAGCTAAAAAATCATACAACACCATAAATAGAAAACAACTCCATTCGCTAAATAAAATTTACATAATCCATGTTCCAAACCACAAAAACTCACTTAAACCAACCTTCTACACAACATCCGCTTGACAATACTACATTTATTGTCTTTAAACTACAATGCTTCCACAACACACTCTCTAAAACATAAGTAGACACAAACAACTATGACTGGCTCCATACGCTTCTAACTGGTTCGCTCCAAGGCCATCACTCTTGCCCGTCCCCTTCAGTCTCCGAGTCCTCACCTGAGCCACTTGAAAAGGGGGAACAACTAGGTGAGCGAACGCTGAGTAAGTAATAACAAGCAAGTTGAAGTGATTAACCAATTAATTGTAATTATATGCGAGAAAATAAGTAACGAAACGAAATGATGATATGACGAAACAATAATATAAAGAGAAGGCAAGATCATGATATAACTGGAAATTGGCCAACAAGCAGGAACTAACCAAGTCAAGAAAAGATTCAAGTAATAGATTATTTTCGTAGACATCACGCTAGTCATGCACTCGGTGCAATGCCTCACCATGTCATTCAAACTCCTTGGGCACAAGTACTTTTCGGGCACTCCTCCCAGGACCAGACCGGGCCCTTATGATGCGTTGGCATTGATTTAATGGATCCATGATCCAAGTTATGTATAGACATTAATCAAGTTAAATGGTCAATCTGACAAGATATAGAACTTACCTTGGAGAATTCCAAGGGTAAGTCGAAGAGATACTTGACCAGAAAGTTTAAATTATCATGAACCAATCAGGTCCTTGGATTCACACACACATAACCATGAAAAAATCACTTCTGGATGATACGCGGTCTAAAATGGGCCGCTCAAACTATACACGATCTACACTGGACCGTTCAGGACAGAATTGGGTTGAAGATCAGCCTCACCGAAGTCAAGGATAAACGGTCCATGCTGGGCCGCTCTAGATAGAATGGTCAGAATTGGGCCGCACGTGACCAAACGAACTGGAAGCCCAAGAACAAGGTAAACGGTCCTTATAGGGCCGCTCAATGGATGAACGGTCTAATAAGATCCGTTCTAGTATATGCACGGTTTTAGTCAGACCGCTCAAACTGGGCCTAACTTAATGAACTAGAAACCTACCCAATAGGCTCTGGGCTGCCATAAGTGGGGCAAAACTGAACCAGGGTCCAACCTACTCTCTACTGGTCAGCCTAGGGCTTACTGGGTCGATCCAAACATGATTTGGTGGAAGATAGAACAAGGTTAATCGACCAATGAAAGTGGCACTTGGCCAGGAAATGCACGGTTCATAATGGGCCATCTATTGAGTAAAACGATTCGATTCTAACCGTTCAAAACTCAGTCAGTCCACATTGAGCCGTGACTCACAGCACAGTAATTCAAGCGGTTCGATCATGTAAACAAGTTCAAGTTTTGGTGGTACAACATGTCCGGCATCCTAGTGGGAATCCCAAGCTCGCGGGGGCTTACGGAGGTCCCGTAATGAAGGTCCTAGTCCGACGGAAGGAATATCCGGCGGAGAGTCCCAACCATTTTAAGGAATTGAGGCTATCAAATCATCGGAAACCAGTATGGCGGTCAGTCAATCCTACCGGAGTAGAACGACTGTCAAACAATCCCAATAGCATTTAAGAAATCATGTTTGAATTTAACATATGGAAATAAGCTAAGGCCATGAAGAATCAAAATCAAGTGGAGATAGACTAGCAAAAATTCGTAATTGTTCACTTCAATAAATTCCAATTTTCATGTGGGTTGCTAACTTACCAATTAACCACTAATCTACTAAGATAAGACATACCAAAACAGTTCTGAATAGTTGGGCGGTTCGTTCAAAGCCGCTCACGTGCCCCAGCGGTCGCACGACATGCCGTTCACCCCCTTTCAGGTCCGAAGGCCTGCTAGGGATGAGCGGTCTGTAATGTGCCGCTGGGAACAGTGCACGGTCTGGGACTGGCCGCTTGGAGAAAAGGGCGGTTAGGGTTCCACCGTGCATTCTACACACCGATCGAAGGTAAAACATATGGACGGTCGAAAATAGGCCGCCTATAGAATATGGGCGGTCTATCGAGAGGCCGCGCAAGTCAGGTCAGTCCGCCGCCCCTTCGCCTTGCCCGTCTCCGGCGGGGTTGACTAGGGTTAGAAAAAATAACTAAATACAAACAATATAAACATAAAAATTAGGGCTTTTATAGTCAATAGAACAAGCATGAAAAGTTTTACAAGATAACATGGTTAATTTAATGTTTAGTGCCTGAAATCTCTACGTAAATTGAGATGGAACATAATTAACCCTAGTTCTAGCATACTTCCACTAAAACTTGAAATCCTAGCATGATACTAGATGAAATTTAGGGCTTTATAAATCAATGGAAAGAGGACAGGACAACGCTTCTATTGATATATAATAGTTAAGGTTTGGCTTGCTATCACCTACCTTAATCGAAGGGTCAAGGAAGAAGAGGGAAGCCGACGCGCTAGGTACACACCGCCGATGATCGTCGAAATCCTCCCTCGATCGAGCTCCTCTCCGGCCGCCACAGCAACTAAACGATTCTAGGGTGGCTTAGGTTCGATTATATAGGTTCAATTGCGTCTGGGGAGTCCTAACCGCGAAGATAGAGTCCTTGCACCGCGGACATGCGAGATTCACGCGAGACCAAGTCAATACGCCATTCCGCCGCCAAATACACCTCCTAGGGTTAGGGTTTTGGAGATTAACCAGAGGGGAAATAATCCTCTAATCCTAGCCTTTCATTTGCATCCGGTTTTAGCTTAATTGGTTTAGTATTGGTCTCGAATTTTACGTTTTAAGGTCCGATTAGGCTAAGTGTGATTTTGGGCCTTAATCTGCTAATTCGGCTTGTTTACGAATTTTATTTGGGCTGGTCGTAGAAGATAATTTTTCTTAACGTTTCATCCTCTACAAGATTCTAATTTTTCCAGATTTTTACAAAATGTTCAAAATTTTACTTATCTTATTTCTTAAGGAATTTTCTTATTAATTTCTCGATTTTTTTTTCTTTAATAAATCGGGGTACTACATCTCCTAAGTTGAGCTCGGCCCCAACTGGGGAGGGTGGTGTAGGGTGAAGACCACTGTGCGAGGTTTCTTCTTCAACTTGAACATGTGTTTCCCCCACGATTGGGATAGTGACCATGGTGTTCTCCTCTTCTAGGTGGTCGGGTGTGTGAGCCACGATGCTTTCTATACATGGGATGGAAAGGTTCTTGGTGGGTGGGGTGGTGGTAGCCGACGAATGGTGCACCCGAGGAGGTGAGCAAGGTCGGACATGGGTTGGAATTGGGAGTGGAAGTAGTGGAGGCCTAAGTTGGGGTAGGATTGGGGTTGGTAGTGGAAGATGGGTGGGTTGAGGAGGATTGAGTTGGTTGGTCTTGGGAGGTGTGTCCCTTATGAGGGAAGATGGCGGGGCGAAGGCGAGGGCCAAAGGGGCTTGAGTAGTGTAGATTGGAGAAGGGGGTTTAGGTTGGGGTGTAGTGGCTATCTTGGGCATCGGTGGAGGGGTGGACACGGGGTCCACTTGGGTTTGTATGGTGAGGGTTGGGCGAGTGACTTTGGGTTGGGGGTTGGTGGCCCTCATGGGGGAAACCGGGTCGGTCAGGGGTCTTTTGGTCTTGGGATCGGCCAGTTGTAGAGGAGTGAGGGTGGGGGCCAATTTGGTTTGAATGGTGGTGGTTGGGTGTCAAAGTGTAGAGATGTTGATTGGGGTTGGAATTATTAATGGTGGAATTTGGGCCCTAAGGGAGGTCTTGGGTTGGCTGGGAGAGAGAGGAAGAGTGGTAGTGCTCCTCGGGCTTTGGCTAGCCGGGTGGGAAGGGGAGTGTTGGGGAGCGTAGGCTTCCCTTAGTTTGGTCTTCATTTCTTCCCAAGTGGCTATTGAGGCTTACTCGTGGAGCCTCCTTACACATTCAATAGTTAACCAATGATCACTGGATGGCTCGGTTAGATGATTTATGGCTAGGTTCACTTTCTCCTCCTCGGTCATGGTGTACTATTGAAAGAATTGGCCCACCGAAGCTTCCCACTCTAGATAACGATTTAGACCGTGGCATCCGTCAAAGGCGGGGGTTTTGAGTTTTAAGAGCTTCAAAAGCGGACTATCCACGTGTTCTAGAGGGGCACTCTCATTCACACTTGGTGCGGGCCTACTTTCCTCAAGTTTATCGAGTCGAGCAGTGATATCATCAATCCGCCCAAGAATGTTGGGCATGGCCTCCATGAGGGAGTTGATGCGATTAACTTTGTTGGCAGCGGGGCTTCCTAGGAGTTTGGGATCCATGGGGAGAGGTGAAAGCGATGGGCGTGATTGGTAAGAGGTAGTCATAGGAATGGGGAAGTGATGATGCTCGGGGGGATGGATGCAATGGCCCTAGGACAAGACTTAGTAGAGACAAGTCTAGAACTTACTTTGATACCAAATTGATGTGAAATGACTTATGGAATGCAGCAACTAGACAAGGAACTCTTGGACTTATCCATCACAAGCACAATTCGCAATTTAGAGACTATCGTTGACAGCCGCTCACCGGTGCGCACACTCAACCCAAGGGTGACTCGATGATGCCGAGTCAAGGGTGGTGGGACTAGACCCTTGCTGGTAGAGGGCCAGCAAGGTTATGAATGTGTCCCCCCCCCCCAAAGATGTGGAAGCCCGAATTGATGGGCTGACCGAGTGCCACGAGGGGCTCGGATCACTCTCTTACTCCACGGTGGTCACTCGAAAGCAAGGATGCTTTAAGGACCGGGCACTCTCTTACACTCCAACGGAGCGTTGACATATATTAAATGAACAAGCACTAAAATATGAGCAAGGGTTGAGAGATTACCTGGCCGGTTTGAAGAAACCGACCCCGGTCGGAGACGTGGGCGAGCGGGGAAGTGTGGTTTCCCCGCACACTACGTCGGTGAAGCTTCTTCCTATTTAAATGATTACATGAACTAATCCTCACGCAGGAGGGTTGGACAAGGGGTGGGGAGTTGTGTGATTACAACAAACACTCCCTCCCGCAGGGAGGAGCTTTAAGCCGGCCAGGCGAGGTGGGGAATGGCGAAGTAGAAGAGAGCCCGCGGTTCTGTCCGCTCAGTCTTGGCAAGACTGGGGTTCGCTGATGGAGCTGCCACGGATCCGTCCGAAGTCAGAAGTGGGCGATACTAGCACCAAAACTTTCTGGGTTGGCCCAGGAAAGCTTCATAATTTTTGGAGAATTTAGCGTGGTCGTCGGAGGCTGAAGAAGGCTCTTGAACTGAACCCCTTGGTTCAGCTTCTGTCTGTTCCAGAATCGAATGCGCCAGAATACGTCCTCGCTCCAAGTCACTCCGAGCTTCAAAGGTGACACAACTTATATCGATACGACCGTGGGAGGGTCTTCTTCGAGCAGCAACCAGAAAGAATGCCAGAGGAGGTCGGAGAAGAGAGCTAGGGCCTGTAGAGTGAAGGGGTGTCGATCAGGCCCTGACTGGACTGATCTGCGCACCTAGGGAAGAATAAATGGAACAGGGAGCTCTGAACTCCGAACGATGCTCCGCTTCCTGCGTTGGACAGAGGACCGATAGTATCTCATCCCGGTCAAGCGGAGCACCAAGGAGAATAGGGATCTGGCTGCAGGAGCTTCTGCACTGTGGTTCTGATCTCCACCCGGATGCCGGACGCGCAGCTTGTCGAGAACGATCTTCCTGGACAGCTCCAGACTCGGATTGAGGCGGGATCACCTCTCCTACGAAGATGACTTGAAGGGATTTCCAGCAATATATGGTGTGCCTCCTGGAACGTTGATGTGGTGGCGGGGCAGACTATACAACCAGAGCCTTCACTACTGCCTGCGAACTGGCCTGAGCTGAATGGTAAACGGTGTAGAAAGGGGTGGGGATGGGCGAAGTTGCAACAAGGGGGAAGGGTCTAAGGGCTGTGTGAGGTGGAGGGAGATGCTAGGGGGTTGATGGAGGAGGTTGGGAGGTGAGGAGGGGGAGCTAGGGGGGATGGAGAAGGTGGAGATTGAGCAGGGTTGGCAGGGTCCATAGCTGGCCAAGGTGGGAGGTGGAAGGCTGGCTTGGTCGACCTAACCAAAGGGGAGGATGGGGTGTGCGACCAGGGGAGGTTGGGGGAGAGGGAGAGGCTGGGGCACAGCCCTCAAGGGGTGGGTAACTCAATTGGGGCCTTGGGGAGGTGAAAAGGTGGCTTGGGAAGGGGAAAGATGGCTTGGAGAGAGTGAAGGGGTGCCTAGGAATACCAAAGGTTGATTTGGTAGATGGGGAAGTAATGGGACAATTGAATGGAGTGTGGGGAGGGGAGAGGAGCTTTGATGAGTATTGAATGGGGTAGAGAGAGAGAGAAATTTGAAATTGGGGATGGGGGAAGAGAGAGAAAGGGTCGCCCCCTTCTTGGAGTGGTAGAGAGAGAGAGGGAGGGGAGAGAGGGGGAATGGGAAAGAGCTTCTCACTCTAGGAACACTCAACTAGATTTCAATTTTTCATTTAACTATTCATTAGTTTTCACAATGGGGTTGGGGTCCTATTTATAGGAGCCCAACATTCTCCATGACCATAATACCCTTGACATTTACACCAAAGACCAAGCATGTCCAAGGGTGGCTCAATGGGCCCACTTGATGGATTAGAGGCCCATTTGACTCTAAACATAGGTAAATAACTTGCTAACCTAGGCACACGACTCAAATACAAAGGGAAATTACATGACAAGACTCTCATAAGGGAAAAAACACATCATATGACTCAAAATAAAGAGGCGAATCAAGACCATACGCCATCGACGATCATCAGGGCCTGGAAAAGATGAAGTGGCGGGAGATGTCCCCATCAATGTCATAGACCAATCACGCTAGTCATGCACTTCGGTGCAATGCCACACCTTGTCATTACAAACTCCTCGGGGCACGAGTACTTTCGGGCGCTCCTCTCAGGACCAGACCGGGCCCTTAATGATGTGTTGGCATTGAAATATTGGATCATAGTTCCAAGTCTAGGCATTCACCACATTGAATGGCCAAGAATTCCAAGGTTTAAGCTTAAGAACTTATTTCTAAGATTTAGAAAATTTTCCAATAAAATGGGAATGGATATCATGTAGAATGACTGGAAAGTCTAAGTGAATAAGGATTAAGCAAGATTTCGCAGTTCAAGGCCTACCTTGATATGACTGCTATCACAACCATAAACACGAAAATCAAATTAAATCTCGACTTTAGCGGTCAATAATTGGGCCACTAAGGTGATATTGACGGTCTAACTCTAGGCCGTGTAAGTTCGGTATAACAGGCTCTTAAGCGAACGCAAATAGGTCTTTATTTCAGCCTGATTTCAGAATGGGTCCGAACCAGTGTTCAGCCCACGAAGCTAAAGTTCAATAAAATGGATTGGTCAGGTTAAAACTGATTGGGCTTACAAGAATCCAACTTAACCCAAGCCCATTACTTAACCCGGCAAGGAGAAAGATAGCGGTCTAAACCTAGGCCACCAAGGTCACTTCGCCGTCTCAAGTTGGGCAGCCAAGGTCGCAGATCAGTCCAGATTTGGGCTGACCCAACCACGAGTCAAAATGCATCCAAGGGTTCAGGTATTGGGGTACAACCCGCCCGACGCCCTGGTGGGAATCCCAGGCTCACGGGGACTTACGGAGGTCTCATAATAGTGGTCCTAGTCCGACGGAAGGAATATCCGGCGGAGTGTCCCAACTATTACAAGATTGAGGCTATATCAAATGCAGAAAACGAGACGATGCGGTCAGTCCCACCGGAGTGGTATGACTGTCAAACAATGATATTAAGATCATAACATTATAATAACATGGTTCAAAATTTACAAGATTTACAACCAACCTTTCATTACGTTTCATATGAGCACTTAACTATTGTCAAAACAACTTTCATGTGAATAATAAAAATTAAAGGACTATAATCATGATACTAGGTTAACATCACTTTCTGCATCGTTATGGACCAAGGTGTCATACTAAAATATAGTAATTTTCTGGTTAAAAATGCATGATATAGAGTTTAAAATACCCTGCCAGAGGAAATGAAACGGTCTATATAAGGGCCGCCAAAATCATAAAACGGTCTATCGTAGGGCCGTTTATTTATTTTGAAATTAATCATACATAAATTTAAACTTTTGAAACGCAGGGCTTGAAGCGGTCTATCATGGAACCGCCAAATCACTCAGACGGTCTATCGTAAGGCCGCTACTTGTCTAGCGGTCACTGAAAGGACCGTTTAGTCAACTCGAGACCATGTCGACGGCGAGCCTCGACAAACCACGATAAAATCTCAATTCCACATGATAGGGGGAACGCAATTTAGGGAAAATACTACCATTAGAAAGTGCATTCAAAACCATATAAGATGGCATTCTTTGATTAAAATTTAATGAGCCTAAATCATACAAAATGAGTTAACATGAAAGTTACCCTGTCGGGTATACCTCGACGTAAAACATGAAATTAGGGCAGCATGGTGCATGGATTTTAGGCAAATAGGTATCCAAAGAAAGGGCTCAAGAGGATGAACAAGATGGTATATTCACTTAATCTTTACGCCTGAGAGACACCTACCTTTGAGCGATCGAAAGATGGAAGAAGAAAAGAGGTCGTCGGAACCCTAGGTACACGCCCCTAGAACATCCAAATCCTCCCTCGTCCGGCCACGATCGATCACGCCACCAGCCGCCGGAGCAAATAGGGTTTTTGGGGGTCGAAAGCCCTCAATTTATAGAGCTAAAGGATGCTTCTAGCGATCGAATTTAGGATAAAGAGTCCAAAGGGGAAAAATGGCAAAAATTCTAGATGGGGTTCTAATCCGCCACCGCCGCCGCCAAAAGAAGGATTTAGACTTGGGGTTTTCGGAAGGGAAACAATGATCTATGATTTGGCTAGGGTTTGGCTTCTATTGGAGTGCAAACGGTCTCGAATTGGGTCCAAAACAAGATGGTTAAACTTGCTCTCCTAAACCAACGAATTCCAGCTTAAGACACAAAATTGGGCCTTGATCAATTTTATTCTGAGTTTCTACTTGAAGACAAAGTTGCTAGAAATTCAATTTTACACTAGATACATATTTTTTCAGATTTTTAAATAAAACTTCTATAAGTTGAGCCAAGAGAGGTTTAATTAATGGAGGATATAATAATAATAAATATTCAGGATGCTACATCACTCCAAAAGAGGTGACAATTCCCTTTGCTTATCAGCTTCATTTTCCTGCTACCAACAACATCACCGAGTATGAGGCTCTCCTCGCCAGATTGAAGCATGCCTATCTTTTGGGCGCGCGCTATTTGAACATCATAGGAGACTCTCAGCGCGTTCTGCGGCAGGTTCTGTCTACTTACCGCACCCGTGACTTGAAGCTCAAGCCATATCAGGATTTGGTCACTCTCTTGGCTAGGCAGTTCCGCAAGTTGATCTATATCCATACTCCTCGATCACAGAATATCCTCGCTGATGCACTGGTATCACTCGCTTCCTCTTTATCTTTCCCTCTCAGTCGGAACACTGAGACCATCATCGTTCAGAGATTGGACGCTCCTTCTCTTCAAGATCCTTGGTATGACAACCTTAGGAAGACTGTATAGGCTAGGGCTGAGAAGGAAGGGTTAAAGGAAGTATCTTTAACTGAGTTAGAAGAAATTCTGGAAGAAGAAGAGTTGCCATGGTACCATGAAATCGAGCTATATTGCAGAGATGGATCGTACCCAGAAGGGGCAAGTGCCGAGCAGCGTAAGGCTATTAGAAGAGCTGCCTCGAAGTATACTATTATTGCTGGAGAACTGTACAGGCGCGCTCTCAATGGGATGCTCATGAGATGTCTAGACAATGATGAAGCTTGGAAGGAGGCTGAAGCAGCCCATTCAAGTGAGTGTAGAGGTCATGTAATGGCCAGGCTCTAGCGAAGAAAATCCTTAAGCAGGGTTACTATTGGCCCACTCTAGAGGAGGATTGCTCCCTCTATGTCCAGAGGTGTCTTAATGCCAATTCCACACTTATAAAATCCATGCTCCAGCTTCATCTCTTCATCCTCTCTCCGCTCCTTGGCCATTCTCCATGTGGGCTTTCGACATTATGGGCCCGCCCGGTGATCCCAATTCTCACACTAAGCAGAAATCCTTTATCCTTACCGCCACTGAGTACTTCACCAAGTGGGCTGAAGCGGAAGCATACGCGGAAATTAAAGCTACTACGGTGTGCCGCTTCATCATGAAGAATATCATTGCGCGATTCAGAGTGCCAAGCAGCATCGTCACTGACAATGGACCCCAGTTCATCTCTCAAGAGCTCCAGGACCTTTGTAAGAAGTTCAATATTGCATTGCATCATTCATCTCCATATTATCCTCAAGGTAATGGTCAAGCCAAAGCCACTAATAAAACCCTTCTCAAAATCATAAAGAAAACGTGCGAATCTTACAAATTCTAAGATTGGCCTGAACGATTAGTGGAAGCTCTATGAGCTTATCGCACCTCCGTCCGTACACCTATGGGGCAAAGCCCCTATGCTCTTACTTACGTGATGGAGGTGGTACTCTCATACGAGATCTTGATCCCTTCCTTGAGGGTACAGCTCGATAAGGAACTTAATCTCGACGAACGTCGAGAGGCGTTGCTCGTCCAGCTGGAACTCTTAGATGAGAAGAGGATGAATGCAGCCGATCACATGTCTGTGTATCAAAAGAGAGTCTCGCATTATTTTCAAAAGAATGTAATTGAACGCAAATTTCAAGTAGGTGATATGGTTTTGAAACGCAAATTCATTAGGTCTGGAGGTCCTAGGTCCAAATTGTAACCTAACTAGGAAGGGCCGTTTGTCGTTAAAGTGGCTTATCTAGGGAACGCTTATCGCCTAGTCAACGCGGAAGGTGAGGAGCTGCCTCACGCATGGAATGAGTTATATCTTAAGCATTTTTCCCTTAGAGTCAGGCTAATAAAAGACCAGTAGCAAGGTGTTCCTTATCTCAATCACGAAGGAGGATTCCAAGCTTGGCAGATCACACACTTCACGACATCCCTAGTCGGGTTTTCCCCAGATTTGTAAATGATGTTTCTCCCTGGCCATGCTTGGGGGAGGTGAAAGTCCCTGTCCGTTTCTCTCTTCGGCTGAATCTAGGGGCAAGAGGTAAAAAAGGGGGCGATAACAGATCTAGGCACCCTGACAAGAGGAGGACTCAAATAGGGGCGGTCCATTATAATCTAATTCCACAAGAAAAAAAGGCAATGATGACACCAAAGCAAAAGAAAAAGCAAAGCCAAAATCTAATCTCAAAAGATCGAAGCTCAAAGTCTGAAAGGCTCCAAAAATATGAAACTAGGCATGGCAAGAGTGGCAGTACAGTTTCCCCGCGGGACGTTATGAGCCCGGTCGCACGCATGCCTAGCGTGGATGAAGGTTGGATGACGGACACAAAGCCCTGGCGCAACAGACTGAATCTCTGAAGGGGTTGTCGTGAGAAGAATTCAAGCCCTGAAAAACCTCTATACCTGGTTCAGGCTTACCTCCCGAATTCATTTTTCTTTTTAGGACTAAAACTATACGCTAAGTATGGCCTCGGTAGGAGCACCATCATACAGATGGCCCCGGCCAGGGTTTGTCACCTCAAAAGCACGCTGAGCTCAGAAGATTCCTAGTGTGACAGGTAGGGCTCTTGTTGCCGGGACGGAATTAGCTCTCAAAATAAAAAAAAAGATATTTCAAAATCCAAAAAAAATCAGATAGTTCAAAATTCAAAAAAATCAGATATTTTAAAATAAAAAAAAATCAGATATTTTAAAATAAAAAATATAATATTTCAAAATAAAAAAATCATATATTTCAAAAATAAAAAAATACCATCATTCTTTGCATAGCATGCATTTGTATTCATATTGTTTATTTCATTTCGCCTATTTAATAAGGCTCCACCCCTTGACCAAATATCAAGGACTGGTCATTCTCTAACTTGCTAAAGGCAAGGGGTTGAGTCTAAAAAAGGATCTAACTTGTCTCTTGTTTTAAGTGTGTGCAGACATATGTCCCATTGCCCAGGATTCAAAGCTTGCAAGTTTCTCTCTCTCCCATCCCTTGCGGTCTAGTGATAGACCGCTTAATCTACCCTAACGGTCACTCTGCGACCGTTTTTCTCCACCCGAGAATCAAAACTCTCAGATTTGTCTGTCCCTTCACCTTGGCGGTCTATATCTAGACCGTTAGCGTTCTTCGGGCGGCCTAATAGGCGACCACATGCTTCACCCGAGAACCAGAAAACTCAGAGTTTTCGTGGGTCCGTCCCCTTGCAGTCTATCGATAGACTATTAGGATCATCTAGCGGTCCTTTGCTGGACCATTTCCAAACAAGAGAACTCTTCCCTTTCTGATCCATCAAGCCTAAATTGTGATTTCATTGCACATCTTTTAAATCAATCTTTTATTCCACTTCATCCAAGGTTTGTAATACATCATTCTTTCAATAAAGTTCAAAAACATGATCTTAAGACTCAAATTACATTCAATTTCCTATCCGCATGTGGCAGGATCTTGCGCAATTCCTTCACATAAGCTTGATACTCCTCTCCTTTCTCTATCACTTCCGCTGGCAAGGCACAGACTCGGCTGATCTCTCACAAGGTCAGGGCGTTTCAAACTGCCCGTTCGTCCTCCTCGGTCCCAATCTTCTTAGCTTGAAGGGGAGGGTAGTGTGATAGTGCTAGAACCATAGTGTGAGGTAGCCCAATTTGCAAATAACACCGGTGCGGGTTGTAGATCGCCAAGGTAGTGTTCCCCACTAACTGCAGGTCTAGGCCTAGTCACCGAGGTAATCTGAGGGTAATGCCTTGAAGAGCCCGAGGTGGCATCACGAACTTGTCAATTGGCAAGGTGTTGAGGGAGAGGCGCCAATCGTCCCTTGTCTTATTATCCGCAGTCCTGCATTCAACCTGTGAAGAGAATCCAAATGCTCCTCCTATGAAGAAGAGTGGGTGGCTCCCGAATATGCGGCTAGTTAAAGGCAAGTCCTCCTTGGGTAGAAATTTGAGTCTAATTCTCATCCAACACTCAAGGATGATCATTGACCCAAAGAGGGGACCCCCTAGTGAAGCTGAACTAAGGCCTTCATAGAGGTAAGAAAGGACAGCATGGGAGATGGACAAACCCCGCCACAACCACTAATAATGCTAAGATTTTGGATATCTAAGAGGTGGTCGGTGGTAGAAAAGATTAAAACCCCGCACAAGCAAATGGAGATGGCTTTTAGCTATGGCTTCATATTTCCCACACTTATTTTTACAATGAGAAACGATCCATTGGGACAAGGGTATCAAATGGATATGGCGAAGGCTAATCATGGTTTTCACATCTTTTGGATTGGGTAGGAAGTCTCCCAAGATGAGTGATGGGTCTATAGGTTCAACCGTGTGACACACCAAGTCTTCATCCCCCACCTTAGTCTTAGGAAGGGCTAGGTAGGTCTCTACCTCTTCTATAAGGATAGTGGCTTCAAAGGTTGGGAACATGAAAGTGTGTGTTTGAGGGTGCCATAACTCCACAAGGGATGAAATGCTAGGCCAATCATAAGATATTTTCTGGAAATTCTTGGCTAAAACTAATAAAGGGTGAAGGTGCCATGCCCTTAAGATTGAGGTAACCTCTAAAGGAAGTTCTTTTATCATGGGAGCCACCCACTTTAAGCTAGAGTAGCATCTTGGGCCAGGAAGGAGCTAGGAAAAGAAATGGGAAAAGAGAGAGAAAAAAGAATGCCATGAGAAGAAGTTCAAAGGAAATTCAAAATTTTTTTGAAGGTTGATTTAAACTTACCTCTCTTGAAGGACTTGTGCTCAAGTGCTTGGGGATTGAAGTTAGCTGCTGCAGTTCCCCATGTTCCCTTTTAGCTGCCTTTGGCCCGGCATAGACCACCTCTCCCATGGTGCTAGCTTCAATGCTCCTCTTTATAGTGACTTAGAGGATTTTTGAGGGGGTTTTCAAGGTTTAGAGCAGAGATTTCTGAGAGCTACGAATTCTGGGTGTATTCCTAGTTATAGGGCTCTAATTCTAGTCCTAATGCATTAGGATTGAGGCTAGTTTGCTTCAATTTAAGTTAGGATAAGTCTCGACACAGATTAGGTGCTTCTAGCCCTGGGTTTGGACTCTCACGGAGAGTCCCGCTCAGATTTAACTATTTTTTTCCTTTGCGGTCTATCGAGCGACCGCTAGGCACCCTCAAACGGTCGACTGATGACCGTTTCTTCCCTTCCTTTGCCGCCTTCTCTTACGCTCACCTAACGGTCCTGCCTCGACCATTTTCCTCCTCTTGGCAGTCTTACAGAAGACCATTTCCCCTTGTTTTTCCTATTTTGATCATCAGTTCTTTCCCTCTCTCTCCACTCACTCTCCTGCTCCCGCTGTCAGTCCTAAAGGTCGTTGTTAGTGAGTCAGCATGCACATCCACACATTTTGCATTTGAAAAAGACAAAAAATCATATATCCACTAAACATAGAGTCATATACATGTGTCAAAAAAGAAAAGTACAAGTCACACCCCAGCGGGTCCCTCTCCTGGACCCCCGCTGTCCCCGGTGCCCTCGTGCCTCTTTACCGACGGGGCCATGGAGGTGCTCCCCTCCTCTCGCTGTCGTCGTTTCCTCTCTACATCCTCATTCCTCCGAAGACCGGAGGAACTGGTAAGGAAGTCTGGGAAAGCGCTGCTCCGTGCGCCTCTCTGGGACGCACTGGCTATAGGTCCTCGGTCCATCATCTGGACCGTCCGCTCCACGGCTCATAGCTCGATCCTCAGATCGTACGCCTGGCACCGATCCTCCCTCGCCTCGGTCCGGTAGCGCTCCAAGTCTGCCACTCCCATGCTCAATCGCTCTACCTCTGCCCGGAGATGGGCTACTTTAGCTGTCTCGGCCCGGAGATGCTCCGCCTCGGCTCGGGCGCGCTCTACCTCACCCAGTGCTGTAGTCAGCTCCCTCCTCTGCATAAGCATTCATCATGTTAGTCAAAGTGCATTTTCATATAGCATTAAAGAGAAGTCGGTCAGTTGCTTACCCTCTCCGTGAGAGTGGCCTCAGCCTCCGCGGCCCGAGCAACTGCCCGAGCGAAGTCGGCGTCCCGCTCTGCTCGGCCCGTTGGATGGGAAGACGAGGACGGAGCATCGGGTCCCTCCCGCCCTGCTCCCTCAACTCGCTACATTTAGAGGTCTCAGTTTTTCAATCATACATAAGCATTAGCATTTAAGTCTAAGGATCAGAACGTACCAGGAGGTCCAGAGAGCGCTAGAGCTCGTCTCTTTGCTGAACTATGGAATGAAGGAGTCCCTCGAGCTCCGCTATTCGGCCCTGGGGGTCTATCTGCATATAGAATGTCAACTAGTCAGTGCATCATTATAGGTGTCAATGCATTTAGAAGTAATTTAGAAGTTTGAGTTTAGAAGTCGTACCAGTCGTCGGGCGCCGCAGAAAACCTGGTCTCCGCATCTCCTGGCATAGGCCTTCAGATAGGCCTCATCGCTGCTAGCTCGGGCTCGTACCACCCTTCCTCTCCTGGTCCAGTCCCGCACCTGGTCGATCGCCCGAGTGACCCAGTCGATCTCACCGCTCAAGCCCTTTGAGGACCGTTTGACGTGCTCGTCGTCCCGCGCTGGGAACTCCACGTCTGGCTGGTGCACACCTCGGGTCCTCATGATCAGGCGGTGATGGAGTGGCTTGATGATGTTCATGCAATGCAGCCATATCTCTCGTCCCGCGTACTCCTAGGCTGCCTCTACCCAGGGCTGTCCCTCGTGACCCTCGTCACGGTACGGTATCCAGCGCACCTGAAAAAGGCATGCATTTTAGTCAGTCAGCATTTATAAGAGCATTTAAGTGCATTTAGGAGATTTAGAGTCTAGAAGCTTACCGATGCATAAGGGAACGTGTCCATGTCATCCTGGATCGCCCGCGCTAGGCGCCGCATCGACCCTGTGTCTCGAATCGCCATCCACCACCTCGCGATGGGTACCCGATCCGGCTGTACCTCCCCTCCCCGCCCTAGGCCGGGGAGGTACAGGTAGCTCCATACCTGCATTAGTCAAATGTCAACATAATCATAAGCATAATCATAATCATGATCATAAGCATAAGCATAAGCATAAGCATTTAGAGTCGAGTATTTTTACCTGTAGCAAAGGTGAGAAGTCACCCAACATCGTCTACCGGTCGGTGGTGCTGAGTGAGTCAAACAGGAATGCCAAAGCAGCAGCGCCCCAGGTGCACTCCCCGACTTCGTCCATGTCCCGCAAAAGTGGGAGGAGCCTACAGCTCACTCCGTCCACCGTCGTCGCGAACAGTAGGTTCCTGAACAGCAGCATCAGGAAGCGACGCAGGGTAATGTCCCCCTCTGGTCCCAGTCTAGCGGCCACTCTCTCTCGGGCTCTGTCCGTCAGTCTCCCGAGATGCTCCTCCGATAACTCTCCTACGGCTATCGCCGCTCCCCTCAGCCCCAGGCTCTCCTGGAGCATTGCTCGTCCCAGCATCGATGAGTGGCATCCCGGTCTCAGTAGCTCCAGCCCCAGTAGCTCCTGCGCTAGCTCTTGGTAGTCAGCATAAGTCCATCCTATCACCGGTGCTCCGTGCACTCTCAGTCCCGTGATCCTCGCCACATCCTCGAGCGTCGGGATCATGTGTCCCCACGGGAATAGAAATGCCCGGCTGATCGGATCCCGTCTCTCTTTCAGCGCATATAGCAGCGCGGTGTCGATCCTCATCACCTCAATACTCAGTAGCTCGCCGAAGCCCATCACCGCCAATCTATCTCTGGTAGTCTGGCAGTGCCAGGTATACTGCTCGGACTTGTAGCCAGGAAATTCAGGGTCCGTCTCTTCCCCTGCATCCATTTAAACAATCAGGGTCAGTCATTCATGTAGTTTGTAAATCATGCATTGCATTGCATTTAAACAAAAACATAAAAAAATCATCCTGGTTCCCAAACGGTCATCCCTGGACCGTTTCTTCTTCTCTAACGGTCGCGCCCTAGACCGCCGACTCCCTAGCGGTCGTTGGAAGGACCGCTAGGCACCCGTCACACAGGCGTTATTGGCCTTGTTTCCCCAGGGTCTGGAAATGGCCTTAAAGGCCTTTACATCAATTTAATGGGTCCCTAGACCCATTCCCCATTCCATTTCATACAGATGCATGGCCTAAAAAAATAAAACTTGGGTTTTTTGAGTCATCGGCCTGCCTCAGATGACCGGCATCCCGCCACCGCCTCCGGTGCCTCCACGGCCGCGGGTTCATCCTCGCCTTCCTCTCCAGATCCTTCCTCCGCCGTAGGAACTTCTTCTTCCACCGGTTGATCCGCCGGAGCTTCCTCTACCGACGGTTGGTCCATCGTCACCGTGGACGATTCCTCCTCTTTTATCCGCTGCCGAAAGTGCTGAATGGCCTTCCTCTTCACCATTTAAGGGGATGGGTTGGGGTTTGGTGGTAGCGGTGGTCGCCGATGCTCGGTCGCCGGAGGGAGTGGGATGAGGTTGTGAAATGGGTTAAGCGTATGGGCGAGTGAATGATCGTTCTATTTTTTTTTTCACTCAGAGCCATGCGGTCTATCATTAGACCATTTATGCATCCTTTGTAGTCTTCATGCAGACCGTTTTCCATTTGAGTCACGCTCATCGAAGAATGTGAACCGCCCTCGCCTATGCGGTCTATCACTGGACCGGTAGGGGTCTCCTTGCGATCTTTGGCTAGACCGTTTGTGTCTGCATGATGGTGATTTGTGATACTTTATTCTTGGTATGGTTCATATCTTATTTATGCCTTGTTTATAATTATTGATGGCTAACCCTCTTATAGTTGAATCATATCACATGCCATCGATTCTTTCCAAGCAGGTAAGTCAGGTAAGTATTCCGATCCTTAGTCCCTTAATGCATTACTATATGGTATCTATGATATATTACCTCAAGAACCGGCTGGTCATTCATGTGTTCTGAGATCTGATGTTCCCCTTTAACAAAAACGATGATGATCTAGGTGCACATGTTTAATCGTTGGATAGGCCGTTAGGTTGGAAGAGTTGGGGGACGATAGTTCTATCTTGCACATCATGGTTGCAGATAGTATCTTGACCCTAATTTGTCCGGTCTAGCAATACTATTCTTGAGTATCTTCCTACTTTTATCCTTTCTGTGCATTTGTTTTGATGATTTCTTTTAATTTTTAGCCCAGCATGCACCATATGCATCTTTGAGCATTCATGTGCCCTCATCTATCTAAAGTGTCTCGGTAATGGTGGATAACTATGTATCCATAGTCTTGAGTAAGGAGAATCATTCCACTTTGAGTTGGAAGGTTTCCTTCGGTCTATGTTACACGGTTTGGTTAATCTGAGGATTCCTATCTGGAGTTTAGTTGCTCATCTCTTTGCTTTTCGTTGCTCCGACCGCCTATCAGTTGTGCGTTCCAGTGAGGGGGTTGGTCCTGTTTTTATTCTCCTTTAGTTGTTAGTTCCTCCAGGCTTGCGTCATTCGGTTTGGCCGTTCCATATGATTAGTTTGAAGTTTTTCAGAAGATTCCTATCACTCGTTGGTTGAGGACGGGTGTCAGTTTACCTTAACGCCCACTTTTTAGTCCACTCCGCTTCATTTCCGCTTCATCTCCATGTTCCATGTCACTTTCACTTCACCTTCGCTCGTTCCCCTGCAAAGAGGACGTTAAGGAGGGGCATCTGTTGACACCCGTTTTATGACCAATGAGTTGGGTCATCTCCTTATCTATATTTTATGATGTCCCGAGTTATTCACCGCTTATTGGGTCATTTTTGGTCAGTTTTGGGCTTATTTTATGGGTTATTCTCCCTGGTTGGGCCTAGTTCCTTTGATTTCTCAACATTACAGCTTATTGGGCCTGGATAAGGACTAATAAGGATTTTATTGTGGATTAATGTGGAGATTTATCGATCTTTATCTCTTTTGCCACATCTACTATCCTAGCGGTCTATCGTACGACCGTATGGTGGGAGTTGGCGGTCTTTTGCTAGACCGTTAGGCAACAGAGAGTCCTGTTGGGTTTCTTCGGTCTTATCTTTTCTGGTCGATTGAGCCATGCGGTCTATCGTATGACCGTTTCTTGAGCCTTGCTGTAACGACCCGAGAATCCGATTACCGGGAAGGCCCGATAACCCGAGACTCGCACCGCCACCCACGAGCCCGAAGACTCGGAAGGGTTAAAAGGATGGTGTTGAGACTACACAAGTATCACAAATAATTGTAGAAATTAAACAGTTATAATAATAAGCAGGAAATAAATTAATCATTTTACATGGTCCACAATAAAATAACAACGACAGCAACAGTAGTCCACGACTAGTACAGTGACAAGAAAGAAAGTACAGCTACACGGGGCATACCCCGGCTCTGACCTCTGGCACTACCTCTGGGCACCCGCACCACGCTGCGCTCCTGACCCGCTCCCCAAAGGTGGCGTCTCACCTGAAACACGATGAAAACACGCAGGGAATGAGTCTCGGAACAAGACTCAGTAGGGGTCACTCGAACCCTACCTCGTAAAACGAGAAACCACTACACTAGCGGTAGAAGAGTACCTCGGAAAGGAAAGTCCTGTACTCTATAGAACTAGACCCTACGGCACGCAAACCGACACACGTGCCACGGTACGAGAAGACCGAAACCAACGGTCAAACCGTAAAATCCGAAGGTTGGAAACACACGACTGACAGTCTGTCACTCCGTACTCGACAGGAGTACCACCCACTAGAAGCACAGCCGGTAGCGTCCCCTGACGTCTTACACCGCACTGCAGGTGAATCGCCTGACGTGGTAGGTCCTACCCGAGGCGCAGACACCGTACAAGTAACTCACAACAAGTGACTAGCTGGGGTCACGCCCATCAACGTGCATCCACAGTCCCCAACCACGTGTGCACACACAGACCACGCGTCCTAGGTCTGGCCCTCTGACCGGTTTTCCCCTGGCACTGGACTCTGATGTGACGAGGGGCCCGACGGTAACCAGTCTAAAACCGTCCTTAGGGTAAGCCCGTACACCACTCCCTGGTGCGATCAGCACACGCGTACTGATAGGCTACGACTAGTGGAGGGTCACAAAGGAGTAGACTCTCAAGTCAACGGAAAACACTTCGCAACCGCAGGTACGAGGAACGCTCCTTGTGCCAACACCGACGCACGGTGACACAAGCCGAAGTCACCACCTCCCGGGACCCCACGGCACCCCACGTGTAGCCCCCACATGATGCCCCACATCAGTCGGACTACGGGTCAGCACAGGGATCGAGACTAGCTCGTCCGGGACTCAAATCGGTGAAGAAGGGGAGTCGCGGTCACCGGAGGACCGCCTCCTGTGGTAGCGGTCGACCCAGGACCGCTATCACCTAGTCGCGATCGGCCTGGAACCGCGACCACCCTGGTGCATGAAAACGTGAAAGCGGTCGCGTGAAGACCGCCTTCACTTGGTAGCGGTCTCCTGGAGACCGCGACCAGACTCCAACGGTCAAAAACCCATCTCGAAGACCGTGCCAGACCCCAGGCTGAAAGCGGTCGCCCCCTGACCGCCACCAGCAGTCGCGGTCAGTCGCGAGACCGCGACCGCCTGCCGACAGCACAAGCCCCAACGCTCGAAACCTTGATGAAGGCGGTCCCCACCTGACCGCTACCTGATGAAGGTGGTTACTGGTGGACCGCTATCATCCCGGAAAACCGAGAACGGCTGGGAACGGCTAAAAATACCATTCCACACCCCCATACCTCCACCGGAGAGGGGGAAATCAAAGGGGAAGACCCCTGGGGACCCCTAGCATGCATCTAAGCCATCAAAACGCGAATCCATGCATCAAATCCATAGATCGGGTGACTCTCCCCAAAACATGGAAAAACCCCAAGCATGCTCAAATAAGCCCCTCTCGGCCTCCCCTCGGCCTATAAATCACGGAAAAGATTGGCTAGAGGCTAAGGAACGTCACCCTACCTCAATGGAGCGAATGCTCCGCCGAATCACTCACGAATCGCGAAGAACGCTTGAAGCTTCACGAACTCCCCACGCTTCCCACGCTTGCCGCACGCCCGCACGATCGTCTCGCCGTCGCCCACGCGTCCGCGCCGTCGCCCTGCCGCCGTCAACAGCCGGGGAGGGGTCCGCCACGCCCGAACGGGAGAGAGGGTGAGAGGAGAGGGCGGCCACGGTTGGGGAAGGAAGGAGGAAGAAGAAGAAGAAAGAGAAAGGAGAAAAGAAAAAGAAATGGGTTATATAAGAAAAGCCGATTTTTTGGAAAAATACCAAAAATTAGAAAAATACATTTCCGGAATCCTCGGAACGCACCGATCGCAACGGTACCACTCGTGCCCGGGTGAACCGCCCGGTTCGCCCGCAGCGAGCTTCCGAAGAAAAAGCCGAAACACACACTGGGAATCGGAAAACACGCGCGGAAAAACCGTGGAACGCCTCCGGGCCTCCGAAACAACTCCGGATCGCGCCGATCCGAACATGAAAGATGTCCGAAACGAAATTTCAGACACAACGAAGCCGGACACTCCGAAAACCAGATTCGGGACCCACAAAGAAGGATCCGAAAGGTCCAGGATATTACAGCCCTCCCCCCTTAAGGAATTTCATCCTCGAAATTGAGAACAACCCAAGGGGAAAGAAGAGGAAGACTCACTCAAACAGATACGGGAACTGCTGACGCATCTCGTCCTCACGTTCCCACGAAGCCTCACCACCAGAGTGTCGCTGCCACACGACCTTTACCAAGGGAATGACCTTGTTCCGCAGGCGCTGCTCTCGCCTATCCTCCACGCGGATCAGAAACTCTGGGAGAGAAAGGTCTGGAGTCACCTCAGGCCAAACAGAAAACTTGAGCACATGAGAGTCATCGGGCATATACTTCCGCAACATCGAGACGTGGAACATGTCATGCACCGACGCCAACTCAGAGGGTAACTGCAATCGGTAAGCAACCTCACCGATGCGCTCCACAATCGCGAAAGGACCTATATAGCGGGGACTCAGCTTCCCACGCCGTCCAAAACGCATCACCCCCTTCATCGGAGAAACTCTCAAGAACACATGATCGCCCACGGCGAACTCGAGGGGCTGCCTCCTACGGTCAGCATAGCTCTTCTGCCGACTCTGGGCCGCCAACATGTTCTGACAAACCAGGTGCACAACATCCACACATTGCTGCACCAATTCCGGTCCCGTCAAAACACGCTCACCCACCTCAAACCAATCAAGCGGAGTCCTACACGGACGCCCGTACAAAGCCTCATAGGGAGCCATGCTGATGCTCGAATGATAGCTGTTGTTATAGGCAAACTCCACCAACGGTAGGTGATGGATCCAACTCCCCTGCCACTTCAGGCAGCAAGATCTCAGCATGTCCTCCAAAGTCTGAATGGTTCTCTCAGACTGACCATCTGACTGAGGATGATACGCCGAGCTAAATGCCAACTCCGTGCCAAGAGCTCGCTGGAAACTCCTCCAGAATCCAGAAGTGAAGCGCGGATCCCGATCCGACATGATCGAAATGGGAACCCCATGCAACGGCACGATCCGCTCCACATACAACCGAGCCAACCTGGACACGCTCCAGCTGACCTTGACTGGTAATAACCGCGTCACCTTCGTCAGCCGATCCACCAGCAACCAAATACTGTCCGGCCCACTCGGGGTCCTCGGCAACCCCACCACAAAATCCGTGGTCACATGGTCCCACTTCCAAGCAGGAACATCTAAGGGCTGAAGAGTACCTCCTGGTCGCTGATGCTCTGTCTTCACCTGCTGACAGATCAGGCACCTGGCCACAAACTCTACGACATCTCTCTTCATGCCAGGCCACCAAAACTGTCTCCGCAAGTTCCGATACATCTTCGTCGCACCTGGGTGCACAGTGTACCTGCTCCCATGAGCCTCGCGTAACACCGCACGACGAACCTGCTCCTCCGCTGGGACGTACAGCCTGCCACGAAACCTCGCAGCACCGTCCTCGCCAAGTTCCACATCAGCCATCGCCAGAATCCGGGGCAACTCAGGGTCCGCATGCTGAGCCTCTGTCACCTGACGACGGATAGCATGAGTGACAGTCAGACTCGCAAGCACTACCAACCCTGGCTCTTGGGGAATCTTGAGCCTGAAAGAAACTTCGGGCACTTGTTCCTAGAGCCTCCACTTCCTCAACATCAAGGTACTGACTGCAACCTTCCGACTCAAGGCATCGGCGACGACATTCATCCTGCCCGGCTGATAAGACTGGGTGAAGTCATAGTCCTTCATGAACTCCATCCAACGCCTTTGTCTGAGGTTCAGATCTCTCTGCGAGAACACATACCTCAAACTCTGATGGTCAGTGAACACCTCGAACTTCTCACCGTACAGATAATGCCTCCAGATCTTCAGCGCGAAGATCACTGCCGCCAACTCAAGGTCATGGGTAGGGTAGTTCTCCTCATGGGGCTTTAGCTGCCGAGATGCATAAGCCACCACTCTACCATGCTGCATCAGAACAGCACCCAATCCGACCCCGGAAGCATCTGTACACACCACAAAACCTCCCGATCCAGAAGGTAAAACCAACACCGGAGTCGAGGTGAGCAACCTCTTCAGTTCGCTGAAGCTCTGCTCACACTCCTCGGACCAAACGAAAGGCACATCCTTCCGCGTGAGCCTCGTCATCGGGGTCGCAATGCGGGAAAAATCCTGGATAAACCGGCGATAATAACCCGCAAGCCCCAAGAAACTCAGGATCTCCGTCACCGACCTTGGCCTCGGCCACTGCATCACAGCCTCGACCTTGGCGGGGTCCACGGAAATGCCATCACCAGAAATCACGTGCCCCAGAAAGTGCACCTCGCTGAGCCAAAACTCGCACTTGCTGAGCTTCGCATACAACTGGTGATCTCGCAACGTCTACAGCACCTCCCCCAAATGGTACGCATGCTCCTCGGTAGACTGCGAATAAACAAGGATGTCATCCACGAAGATGACCACGAATTGGTCCAAATACGGATGAAACACCCTCTGCATCAAGTCCATGAAGGCTGCTGGGGCATTGGTGAGCCCGAATGGCATCACCAAAAACTCATAATGCCCGTACCTCGTACTGAATGCAGTCTTCTCCACATTGGACTCGCGAATTCTCAGCTGATAGTAACCGGACCGCAAATCAATCCGTGAGAACACTCGCGCAGACTGCAGCTGGTCGAACAAATCATCAATCCGCGGCAACGGATACTTGTTCTTAATGGTCACTTCATTCAGCTGCCGATAGTCAATGCACAACCGCAGACTACCGTCCTTCTTCTTCACAAACAACACGGGCGCACCCCAAGGGGAAAAGCTCGGACGAATATACCCCTTGGCCAACAGTTCCTGCAACTACGCCCTCAACTCCCTCAACTCAGCGGGGGCCATCCGGTAGGGAGCCTTCGCCAAAGGTCCCGTACCAGGCACAACCTCGATCACGAAATCGATCTCCCGCTGGGGAGGTAATCCAGGCAACTCCTCGGGAAAAACGTCGGGAAACTCGCACACCACCGCAATGTCCTCGACATCGGCTCCATCCGGTCAGACACAACCACAGACGCGAGAAAACCCTGACAACCGGAATCAAGTAACCGACGGGCTCGAATAGCAGAGATAAGGAATCGAGAAGAGGTGGAACGGATACCTTGGAAATAGAAGGTCCTCTTACTCGGATGCTGGAAGTAGACCCTCTTTATTCCACAATCCACCACCGCTCCATGAGTCTCGAGCCAATCCATGCCTAGAATCACGTCGTAATCCCGAAGATGCAACGCATACAACCTGCCTGGCATACTCCGCCCATCGATCCATACCGAAACCTGGTCGAAGCAATACGGAGTGACCATAAAGTCACCCGAAGGCAACTCCACTGCCAAATCACAGGACAACTGGGTCACCGGCTCCTCGACGCTCGACGCGAAATCCTCCGAAATAAACGAATGAGACGCGCCAGAATCAAATAAAACCTGAGCCGCACAACCCAAAATCTGAACGGTACCTTCCACGAGCTGCGACGCCACTGCCTCTGCCCTGGTCATGTGCGTGATCTGGTCTCGAGCCCTCTGCCTGCCTCCCACGCTAGCTGACCTGGGTAGCGGCGGATACTATCCCTGCTGCTGCTGCTGCTGCCTCTGCTGCTGGGGAACCTGCTGCTGCTGCGGCGGCCTCTGAGGACAGTCGCGTGCCATATGCCCTGGCTGGTCACACCGAAAACAGATAATCGGCGCCGTGCACTACCTGCCTGGGTGGGTACCACCACACCGTGGACAAGGTCCTCGCGATCCACCCACTGATCCCTGACGTTGAAAAGGAATCGGCTGCTGTACACTGCCCGATGAAGCCTGCCCCTGATCCTTGGACTTCTTCTTCCGGAAATTCTTCGAGAGGAACTTCTTGACCTTCGAGCCGAAGGACGCCGATCCTGTCACCGAAGCTGCCGATGCCGGTACTCCTAAACCACCCGACGCATGCTGGAAGAAACCCTGCTGCTGGGTAGCCGACTGCTGGCTGCGACCTGACAAGGACTGCCCCTGGCTGATCGGTCCTCGAGTCCTCTGCATATCCATCTCCAAGGAAATCGCAACACGAGACGCCGTCTCTAGATTAGTGGCCCCATTCGCGATCAAATGGTGCCTCAGCTCCAGCCTCAAGCCCTGCACAAACTGCGCGGTCCTCACCCTCTCATGCTCCATGATGTGAGGTGCGTACCGACCCAGCTCGATAAATCGGGCCCTGTACTGCAACACGGACATGTCACCCTGCACCAGCTCCAGAAACTCCCGCATCCGCTGCGTAGCAACAACATCTGGACAATACGTACGCTCGAAAGCACTGACAAAGTCATCCCACTCGATCTGCTCAAGTGGACGAAGCTGAAAGGACGTCTTCCACTCGGAAGACCACCACCTCCGAGCCGAACCCTGCAACTGGTTGTAGGCCAACACAACTCTGTCCTCGGCAGCACTCTTCGCTGAGCTGAACGCCCGCTCCATCTCATCAAGCCAATCACGAGCCGCATCAGGGTCTGCCTGGCCGCTAAAGTAAGGTGGAAGGAACTGCATGAAGTCCCTCACCGCTCGGCCTGGCCCACCCCTGACAAACGAGCCCTCAGCAGCCTCTCCGCCAAACTGCTGAGACATGAGATGGTACATGCCACGGAAGAAATCCTCGGCCCCCGAAGCTCTCGCAGCATCCGCGGCCTCGGTAGCTCCCGAAACTCTGCTATGCTCCTCCTAGTCCCTCTGGACCCCCTGCTGGATCTCCTGACCTCCAGCCGACTGCCCCTACTGAGAGCGAGAACTCCTCCTCGGCGCCATACTCGCTCCTGAAGCAAAAGATAGAAAACACGAAAATGGTAATATCAAAATAAACACACGGTGCCCAATGCCAGCGTCACCTGTACATCATCGCTGTGGACTAGTGGACCACTACAATTACCTATGATTCTCATGTAATTCCACAACCGCGCTCTGATACGAGCTGTAACGACCCGAGAATCCGATTACCGGGAAGGCCCGATAACCCGAGACTCGCACCGCCACCCACGAGCCCGAAGACTCGGAAGGGTTAAAAGGATGGTGTGGAGACTACACAAGTATCACAAATAATTGTAGAAATTAAACAGTTATAATAATAAGCATGAAATAAATTAATCATTTTACATGGTCCACAATAAAATAACAACGACAGCAACAGTAGTCCACGACTAGTACAGTGACAAGAAAGAAAGTACAGCTACACGGGGCATACCCCGGCTCTGACCTCTGGCACTACCTCTGGGCACCCGCACCACGCTGCGCTCCTGACGCGCTCCCCAAAGGTGGCGTCTCACCTGAAACACGGTGAAAACACGCAGGGAATGAGTCTCGGAACAAGACTCAGTAGGGGTCACTCGAACCCTACCTCGTAAAACGAGAAACCACTACACTAGCGGTAGGAGAGTACCTCAGAAAGGAAAGCCCTGTACTCTACAGAACTAGACCCTACGGCACGCAAATTGACACACGTGCCACGGTACGAGAAGACCGAAACCAACGGTCAAACCGTAAAACCCGAAGGTCGGAAACACACGACTGACAGTCTGTCACTCCGTACTTGACAGGAGTACCACCCACTAGAAGCACAGCCGGTAGCGTCCCCTGACGTCTTACACTACACCGCAGGTGAATCGCCTGACGTGGTAGGTCCTACCCGAGGCGCAGACACCGTACAAGTAACTCACAACAAGTGACTAGCTGGGGTCACGCCCGTTGACGTGCGTCCACAGTCCCCAACCACGTGTGCACACACAGACCACGCGTCCTAGGTCTGGCCCTCTGACCGGTTTTCCCCTGGCACTGGACTCTGATGTGACAAGGGGCCCGACGGTAACCAGTCTAAAACCGTCCTCAGGGTAAGCTCGTACACCACTCCCTGGTGCGATCAGCACACGCATACTGATAGGCTACGACTAGTGGAGGGTCACAAAGGAGTAGACTCTCTAGTCAACGGAAAACACTTCGCAACCGCAGGTACGAGGAACGCTCCTTGTACCAACACCGACACACGGTGACACAAGCCGAAGTCACCACCTCCCGGGACCCCACGGCACCCCACGTGTAGCCCCCACATGATGCCCCACATCAGTCGGACTACGGGTCAGCACAGGGATCGAGACTAGCTCGTCCGGGACTCAAATCGGTGAAGAAGGGGAGTCGCGGTCACCGGAGGACCGCCTCCTGTGGTAGCGGTCGACCCAGGACCGCTATCACCTGGTCGCGGTCGGCCTGGAACCGCGACCACCCTGGTGCATGAAAACGTGAAAGCGGTCGCGTGAAGACCGCCTTCACCTGGTAGCGGTCTCCTGGAGACCGCGACCAGACTCCAACGGTCAAAAACCCATCTCGAAGACCGTGCCGGACCCCAGGCTGAAAGCGGTCACCCCCTGACCGCCACCAGCAGTCGCGGTCAGTCGCGAGACCGCGACCGCCTGCCGACAGCACAAGCCCCAACGCTCGAAACCTTGATGAAGGCGGTCCCCACCTGACCGCTACCTGATGAAGGCGGTTACTGGTGGACCGCTATCATCCCGGAAAATCGAGAACGGCCGGGAACGGCTAAAAATACCATTCCACGCCCCCATACCTCCACCGGAGAGGGGGAAATCAAAGGGGAAGACCCCTGGGGACCCCTAGCATGCATCTAAGCCATCAAAACGTGAATCCATGCATCGAATCCATAGATCGGGCGACTCTCCCCAAAACATGGAAAAACCCCAAGCATGCTCAAATAAGCCTCTCTCGGCCTCCCCTCGGCCTATAAATCACGGAAAAGATCGGCTAGAGGCTAAGGAACGTCACCCTACCTCAATGGAGCTAATGCTCCGCCGAATCACTCACGAATCACGAAGAACGCTTGAAGCTTCACGAACTCCCCACGCTTCCCACGCTTGCCGCACGCCCGCACGATCGTCTCACCGTCGCCCACGCGTCCGCGCCGTCGCCCTGCCGCCGTCAACAGCCGGGGAGGGGTCCGCCGCGCCCGAACGGGAGAGAGGGAGAGAGGAGAGGGCGGCCACGGTTGGGGAAGGAAGGAGGAAGAAGAAGAAGAAAGAGAAAGGAGAAAAGAAAAAGAAAAAGAAATGGGTTATATAAGAAAATTCGATTTTTTAGAAAAATACCGAAAATTAGAAAAATACATTTCTGAAATCCTCGGAACGCACCGATCGCAACGGTACCACTCGTGCCTGGGTGAACCGCCCGGTTCGCCCGCAGCGAGCTTCCGAAGAAAAAGCCGAAACACACACCGGGAATCGGAAAACACGCGCGGAAAAGCCGCGGAACGCCTTCGGGCCTCCGAAATAACTCCGGATCGCGCCGATCCGAACACGAAAGATGTCCGAAACGAAATTTCGGACACAACGGAGCCGGACACTCCGAAAACCAGATCCGGGACCCACCAAGAAGGATCCGAAAGGTCCGGGATATTACACTTGCAGTCTATCGCAAGACCGTTTGGGGAGACAGAGAGTCCTGCTCTATCTGTTCTTCCTCTGCTTCGCCATGGTCGAGTTAGAGTCCTTGGTTTGTCAATTTCTCTCTAGATAGAGGCTCTTAGAACCTTCTGTTTGTTTCTATGGACTCTTGGCAGTATTATCTTTAAGATTTATCTAGTTTCAGGGCTATTTTCGTGTCATTATCTCTCCAACTCGAACCTAGGGTTTGAGGGTCTATAAATAGAGCCCTTGACTTCATGACTTAAGGAGAGAGATTTTTGGAGTTCGCGTCGAAGTGCTACTGCATTCTAGAGCGAGTACCAACCAGGGAGAAGTCCTTTCTACGTCCATAAGGCTTCTAGTCCAGGGAGTATTAAGTTCCATTAGTTGTCTTTGTGTCTTTCTCTTTTGGTTTTGGTCTTTTCCCCTTAGCATCATCATAGCATATTCCCTCTTCTTCTTCCACGTTCTCTGCACTCACATCATGTTTTAAAACATCCTCCTATCTTTTCTAGGCCCCACAGGGGTTAAAAAATCACCAACCCCAAGGTATCCACCCTTCCTTTTATGCACTTTAGTTTAATTGCATTATAGATACTACACTAGTCCAAGGGCTTATTGGGTTGTTTTTCTTTGTGTCTACATTCTTCTGTAGGTTTACAGGACTTATTGCATGAGGCCCAGCTCTTCTGGCCGGCCAGGAGGGGTGGAGATCTAAAGTTCCACGTTGCTGTTCTCGGTGCCCTTGCGGTCATTTGGAGGACCGTTTGTTGATCTCAGGCGGTCTATCACAGGACCGTTTGCCTTCGTCTAGCGGTTATCTGGAAGACCATTTTCTGTCGCAGCACCTGGTTCTCTCTCTCCCGTGGGCGGGTGTAGCAACCCGTATAAAATTAAAAGAAATAAACTTAGATAAATTGAAATAAACTAAAAAATTACGTGAACAAATGAAAAAGGTTAAAACAAGAAGAACAAAGCCCTGATGAAATTAACGCCTTGGCGCAAGGCGCTACTTGACAAGAAATGCCCTCACCTAAGGCGTATTTTTAGAAGGGACGCCCACACTTTAAGGCGTCAAATCTTAAACAACCAAAATTACATAAAAAGGCAAGTATTTGAAACGCCCTTTGCTTGGACGCGTTTCCACAAGAAACGACGCATGCCAAGGCGTCAATTTAAAATTCGACGCCCTAGAATAAGGCGTTAATTCCATTCCAGTTTCGTTCGAACCGGGAACTTATCCAGGGTAAGTTGATAACTATGAGAAAGAGTTCGAATGTAGTAATAACTCTATCATGGAAGTGTTACTTCCAATCGAACACTAACCTTATTAGGATTTCCAGAATCCTATAAATACCTTGATGGATCGAACCCTAGAAAGCTATTTGGTCGATCGTCTCTGCTACGGTAGGTAAAGAACTAACAGTTCTTCCTTTGGTTTTCCTTCTCTTCCGTTAGGATAGTATGAAGAATAAATCTTCTTCATCTTCTTCCACTTACAGGTTGAGGAGCTCTTAATCTACTGAAGAACGTGGGTTCTTCATCATAATCGTCTGCAACTTCTCCTTCAGTTTCTTCTTCCGGTGGGCACTCTGTACAAACAGAGTATCGTTCTTCTCTTCCCAGAACCTGCATACGTTCAAAATCTTCATTAAGGTAGGTTTTCTCAAGCACTGTAGCCCAAATCACCATAATAACTATGTTAAACCATATATATTAGTTCATGCATATAGTTTTCGCGAGTTTTAAATGTTTCTATTATTGGAAAGAAACGCCCTTTCCAAGGGCGCTACTTTAATACGCGACCCAGACAAGGGCGCTACTTTGAAAGAAACGACCATGCCCAGGTCGTCAATTCCAGATTCGACGCCCTGTACACGGACGTCAATTTTCTCAATTGTTAATTACCCATGTTAATTATCCAATATTCACTTAAACATGATTCTAAAATCAGTGCATGATCATATCCCGATATTTTTCCTGTCATGACCATGTCTCTTGTTTCTGGAAATTATAATACTTGAAATCTAAAAATTCTTGAATTCACGACCCTGTATAGGTCGTCTCTAGTTTGACTAACGCCCCTGTTCAGGGCGTGAATTGAAGAGTAACGCCCCTGTCTAGGGCGTGTTTTTGATAAATTTCTGAATATATATACTGTAAAAATAGAAGTAAAGAATGAACGACCACTGTATACGTCGTCAAC
The DNA here is from genome assembly GCA_022559845.1 of Amorphophallus konjac. Classification (NCBI taxonomy): domain Eukaryota; kingdom Viridiplantae; phylum Streptophyta; class Magnoliopsida; order Alismatales; family Araceae; genus Amorphophallus; species Amorphophallus konjac. Next base: position 188,044,047 of record CM040120.1, read on the forward strand.
TTGTAAATAAACGCCCCTTACCAGGGCGCGTTTTTGGTAAAATACTGAAATATTGAAATCTTGCAAAAATGTAAAATAGATAAATGCCCTTACTGAAGGCGTTAATTACTTGAGTAGTGACTTTACTTAAGTCGTTATTTTCCTGTAAAAATGTTTTTACCTGTTTCTGACAACTGATGGTTTCAGTATGTCTATATATATGTATATCGGCACTATATCTCCACTCCGTGAGTATAGTCCCACGTTTCATGATGTTTTATCGATCACCTTCAATTCTCATTGACATACAAGCTCTCCATTGGACATTCCGTTCCTTTGGACTAGCGAGTTAGTCATAGAGACCTCCGTAAGACTCCTCGAGCCTTGGATTCCCTCAAGGCCGACTGAGCTGGTTGTACCCTTAAAACCCATTACACTATTGAACGCCATGTCACTCTAAAGAAATATGGTATACCAGCCCTTATGATATGCAAAGAGTATATCATGAGAATTCTTAATGGGATGATGATATCATGCCATTTGTTGATGTTCTTGTGGACCTCAATTCTATAATAAGAATGAGGGTATCTTGCCTTTGATATACTGTTCATGTGGACCTCAATTCTATAAAAAGAATGTCCATACTTGTTTGTCATGGTACCCGAGTTAAGGGAACCTAATTCCACCTAGTTTCATCGATAAATCGTGTTTATACCGTTATTATCACCTCTCTATGTCCAATGTTATATTTTTGGACTCCATTGTCTCAAAGTTATCCTACGTATCTACAAGCTTAAAATGTTGAAATTCCATATTGGCTACATATATATACAAGAGTGGATGTCAAAAATACATGATAAATGCCTGCGCATATAGGGCCCGATCTGGTCCTGGGAGGAGCACCCGAAAGTACTTGTGCCCATGGGAGTTGAATGATAAGGTATCTGGCATTATACCGAGTGCATGACTAGCTTGATTGGACATTCCACACAAATCTTGTACTTGACTCGTACTTGACTTGACATGACTTGCGTGACCCGAAAAAAAAAGGTAATTACTTGTTTGCTTGATACATGATAGCCAAAGTTCTTGACATGACTTGCTAAAAAGTACTTGCTTGAATATCTGTTATCTTTTCTTGAAAGCTCATGACTAGTTCATCTTGCTGTCTTATTGATAAATTCTTTCTCTATCTTGTCGTTTTATGCGAGCATGCATAGCTATAGTACATTCATGAAAAATGTAATTACTTAAACCCCTTGCTAAGCGCTTAAGATATAATTTCCTACTGAGCGTTCGCTCACTCCGTGTGTTCCCTACTTTTCAGGTAATTCCGACGACGAGGGAAGTCAATCGGATGGGAATGGTCAAGAGTGAAAGAGATAGAACTTCCAAGTGTCATCTAGTCTTTTTCCTATTTTTGAGTCAACTATGTACTTTTCATTTTGTTTTTTTTTTTAATAGAGTATTGGATTTGTAATAGTCTATCCATTATGAAATAAAGGATTGGGTTATCTTTTTATTTTGCGCATCTCTGTTTTGGTGTCGAATACACTACTACTCTGATTGACATGATTTGATATAAACTCGTCGCGCATATCCGAGTATCTTCCGCGCTCGGGGCGTGACAGTTTTTGTGGTATCAGAGCCTAGGGTATTCAATTCCTAGGAAAACACAAGTCCAAGGATATGTTCAAACCTTTAACCAGTGAGATTGGGTAGAACCAAGGGTTAAAGTTAACATAGAATGCTAGTCTTTAAGATACAAATCACGTATTAATCTAGTTATTATAATTGTAGGATAATGGCTGCCGAACGTGCTCAATGGCGCAACATGCAGCGTACACTGCAAGGCATGACTCAAGTGCTGCAGCAAGTAACACTAGGAGGTGGACAACGAGCAGGAAGTCTCCACCAGACCTTCAAGAACATGAACCCGCCCAAGTTCACGGGTTCTACTGATCCAGATGACGCTGAACACTGGATTAGGGAAACAGAACGAATATTCCGTGTTATGCAATGCATGGATCAAGATAAGGTCTTATTAGCTACTTTTCAGTTAGAAAGGGATGTTAGATGCTGGTGGGAATCAATAGAGGCTACTATAAATCAAGATCAGTCTACGTGGGAGGAATTCGTTGAACACTTCAACGCAAAATATTTCTCGGACCGAGTTCAGGAAAAGAAGGCTGCAGAATTTGCTGCATTAAAGCAACGATCTTTGTCAGTGGCCGAGTATGAGGCCCAATTCTCTAGATTGTCTCGGTATGCTAAGCATCTAGTTAGCACTGAGAAAATGAAAGCTAGGAGGTTTCTTAATGGGCTTAGGCCCCAAGCTATTACTCAACTGGCGCCGATGGACATTCAAGTCTACTCGGAGATAGTACACCGAGCTCAACTATTAGAAGATGCCACGGAACTGTCTGATAGGATTCGTGGTAAGGATAAGAAGGAACAAGTTACAGGTTCGGGTTCCTTTAAACCCAACTTCAAGAAGAGGCCTAGCAATGGAGGTATTCCCTCGCAAGAGCAAAAGTTCAAGAAGACCAAGCCCTTCTCTATCACCACTACCTCTCCAAATACAGTGTGCAAACATTGTGATAAAGCGGGTCATAGAGCAGAAGAATGCTGGAGGAAACTAGGAGCATGTCTCCGTTGTGGGAGTCGTGAGCATCGGATTCCCGATTGCCCACTACTAAATAATCAAGCCGATGACGGAAAACGCCCAGTAACCAAGAATGCTCGTCTTCATGCAATCAAGGAGACCGAGCAAGAAGAAGAAGGCGGCTTAGTGGAAGGTACATTGAAAGTTTGTTCCAGGAATGCATATGTCTTAATTGATACTGGTGCATCGCATTCTATTGTTTCTAAGAAGTTTGCTGACCCATTACCCCTAGAACCGGAATGGATAAAGTTAGTTTTGTCTACTCCTCTGAATGATGAGACTGATATTACACATCATTACCAAAACTGTGAAGTATTGGTTCAGGGTAGAAATCTCCCTATTGATCTCATATGTTTAGATCTGAAAGAGTATGATGTTATACTAGGAGCAGATTGGTTATCCAAGTATCAGGCAACGGTTGATTGCCGCAATAGCAAGGTTATATTCAAGGAATTTCCAGAACTAATCTTGACTAGCCCCAAGGGTCAGAGCAGATCCCCTCTTATTTCAGCTCTCCGAGCTAGCAAGCTCATCAGGAAAGGATGTGCATCTTTCCTTGCCTTTGTCACAGTTAAAGAAGCTAAGGAAGCTAAGCTAGAAGACATTCCAGTGGTACAAGAATTTTCGGACGTATTTTTGGAAGATTTGCCGGGATTACCCCCGCAAAGAGAAGTGGCCTTCACCATTGACTTAGTCCCTGGTGCTGGTCTGATTTCAAAGGCACCTTATAGGATGTCACCTGCTGAACTCAAGGAGTTAAAGGAGCAATTGATGGAACTCATTAAGAAAGGATTCATTAGACCAAGTACTTCCCCGTGGGGAGCGCCTGTATTATTTGTAAAGAAGAAAGACGGATCCATGAGGTTATGCGTCGACTATCGATAATTGAATCATCTCACTATCAAGAACAAGTATCCACTGCCGAGAATCGATGAATTGTTTGATCAAATTTCAGGATCCATGTACTTTTCCAAAATTGATCTTAGGTCAGGATATCACCAACTAAGAATCAAGGACGAGGATATTCATAAAACCGCATTCAGAAGCAGGTATGGCCATTATGAATTTGTTGTTATGCCTTTCGGACTAACGAATGCCCCTGCTGCCTTTATGCAGTTAATGAATAGTATATTCAGGCCTTATTTGGATCAATTCGTGGTGGTCTTTATTGATGATATATTGATTTATTCCAAGACCAAGGAAGAGCATGAGGAACATTTGAGGATTTCATTACAAATATTGAGGACAAACCAATTATATGCAAAACTTAGCAAGTGTGAATTCTGGCTTGAAGAAGTGACTTTTCTCGGACATGTTATATCAAAGGATGGCTTGTCTGTAGACCCATCAAAGGTTGAAGCTGTAAGGAACTGGGAAAGACCGACCAATGCTAGCGAGATCTGAAGTTTCTTAGATCTTGTCGGCTATTACAGGCGATTCATCAAGGATTTCTCTAAAATCGACGTGCCACTTATGAGGTTAACTCGCAAGGAGATCCGTTATGAATGGGATGAGGAATGTGAGAGAAGCTTCCAAACTCTCAAGGATCATCTTACTACAGCTCCTATCTTAGCATTGCCAATTGAAGGAGAAAAGTTCGAGGTATACACTGATGCTTCTGGCATTGGCCTCGGGTGTGTTCTAATACAACAAGGGAAGGTTATAGCCTACTCTTCTCGTCAATTAAAGAAGCATGAAGAGAACTACCCCGTCCATGACTTAGAATTGGCCGCGGTAGTATTTGCACTCAAAATATGGAGACATTATCTTTATGGAGTACAGTTTACTGTATACTCCGATCACAAGAGTCTCAAATATCTTTTCTCACAGAAGGAACTAAATATGAGGCAAAGACGATGGCTGGAATATCTCAAGGACTTCGACTTCAATATACAATATCATCCCGGAAAGGGTAATCATGTAGCAGATGCCCTTAGTCGAAAGCCGAGAGCACTGTTAGCCAATTGTATGATTCAAGAATGGAAATTACTGGAACAATTCTCTGAACTCAATATAAGCATGGACACGGACCCTAGAGGTGTCACATTATCTCATGTAAGCATACAGTCAGATTTATTGTCTGAAATACAAGCACTTCAGAATGATGATCCTACATTAGTAGAAATCAAGGGCAGATTAGAAGGACAATCGGATTTCCAATTAGCTTCTGATAGAAGATTAATGTTCAAGAATAGAACTTGTATACCGGACTGCCCAGAATTGAAGAAGAAGGTCTTAGATGAAGCTCATAGGTCAAGGTATACGATTCATCCTGGATCTACCAAAATGTACCAAGATGTAAAAAGAATTTTTGGTGGCCCAACATGAAAAGAGAAATAGCGTACTACGTATCACGCTGTCTCACGTGCCAACAAGTCAAGGCGGAACACCAAAGCCTGCTGAAAAACTACATCCTCTAGATATCCCTAAATGGAAGTGGGAGGATATTGGTATGGATTTCATCATGGATTTATCTAAATCAAAAAGAGGACATGATGGAATATGGGTTATCATTGATCGATTGACTAAATCAGCGCATTTCTTGCCAATCAAGAGTCGATGGTCAGTTGATTTCTTAGCTGCACTATACATTAGGGAAATAGTCAGATTACATGGTATTCCTGTTTCAATCGTGTCTGACAGAGATCCCCGTTTTACTTCTCATTTTTGGAAAGGACTATAACATTCGTTGGGAACGAGACTTAACTTTAGCACAGCCTTTCATCCTCAAACGGATGGTCAGACCGAGAGAACCAATCAAGTAGTCGAAGATATGCTAAGAGCATGCATTACTGATTTTGGTGGGAACTGGCATGATCACTTGCCGCTGGTCGAATTTGCATATAATAATAGCTACCAGGCAAGTATACAAATGGCACCTTTTGAAGCCTTATACGGAAGGAGTTGTCGATCACCCTTATGCTGGGATGAAGTTGGAGAGAAACAACTGTTAGGTCCAGACATGATAAGGGATACTACCGAGAAGATACAATTAATCAGAGAAAGACTGCAAGTTGCTCAGTCTAGACAAAAGGCTTATGCTGACACAAGAAGGAGAGATCTTGAATTCCAAGTTGGAGATCATGTATTTCTCAAGATATCACCTGGACGTGGAATACGAAGATTTGGTGTTAAGGGCAAGCTTACACCAAGATTTATCGGACCTTTTGAGATACTAGAAAGAGTTGGCGAGGTTGCTTATCGCATCGCATTGCCACCTCAACTGTCCGAAGTACATGATGTGTTCCACATATCTATGTTGAAGAAGTATGTGCATGATCCATCACATATTATTGAGCATGGAAATCTAATAATCCGGAAAGATCTCACATACGAGTAGAAGCCCATAAGAATACTAGATCGAGAAGTACGAACCCTAAGGAATAAGGTTATTCCCATGCTAAAAGTACAATGGAATAAGAATTCAGAACATGAAGCTACATGGGAGACCGAGGAATCTATGAGGAAGCGATTTCCAGAGTTATTTTAGAAGGTATAAACTCTACACTCTCCATATGTAAATATATGCTATGAATTTGAGGACCAAATTCTTTTAAGTGGGGGAGGGTGTAGCAACCCGTATAAAATTAAAAGAAATAAATTTAGATAAATTGAAATAAACTAAAAAATTACGTGAACAAATGAAAAAGGTTAAAACAAGAAGAACAAAGCCCTGATGAAATTAACGCCTTGGCGCAAGGCGCTACTTGACAAGAAACGCCCTCACCTAAGGCGTGTTTTTAGAAGGGACGCCCACACTTTAAGGCGTCAAATCTTAAACAACCAAAATTACATAAAAAGGCAAGTATTTGAAACGCCCTTTGCTTGGACGCGTTTCCACAAGAAACGACGCATGCCAAGGCGTCAATTTAAAATTCGACGCCCTAGAATAAGGCGTTAATTCCATTCCAGTTTCGTTCGAACCGGGAACTTATCCAGGGTAAGTTGATAACTATGAGAAAGAGTTCGAATGTAGTAATAACTCTATCATGGAAGTGTTACTTCCAATCGAACACTAACCTTATTAGGATTTTCAGAATCCTATAAATACCTTGATGGATCGAACCCTAGAAAGCTATTTGGTCGATCGTCTCTGCTACGGTAGGTAAAGAACTAACAGTTCTTCCTTTGGTTTTCCTTCTCTTCCGATAGGATAGTATGAAGAATAAATCTTCTTCATCTTCTTCCACTTACAGGTTGAGGAGCTCTTAATCTAATGAAGAACGTGGGTTCTTCATCATAATCGTCTGTAACTTCTCCTTCAGTTTCTTCTTCCGGTGAGCACTCTGTACAAACAGAGTATCGTTCTTCTCTTCCCAGAACCTGCATACGTTCAAAATCTTCATTAAGGTAGGTTTTCTCAAGCACTGTAGCCCAAATCACCATAATAACTATGTTAAACCATATATATTAGTTCATGCATATAGTTTTCGCGAGTTTTAAATGTTTCTATTATTGGAAAGAAACGCCCTTTCCAAGGGCGCTACTTTAATACGCGACCCAGACAAGGGCGCTACTTTGAAAGAAACGACCATGCCCAGGTCGTCAATTCCAGATTCGACGCCCTGTACACGGACGTCAATTTTCTAAATTGTTAATTACCCATGTTAATTATCCAATATTCACTTAAACATGATTCTAAAATCAGTGCATGATCATATCCCGATATTTTTCCTGTCATGACCATGTCTCTTGTTTCTGGAAATTATAATACTTGAAATCTGAAAATTCTTGAATTTACGACCCTGTATAGGTCGTCTCTAGTTTGACTAACGCCCCTATTCAGGGCGTGAATTGAAGAGTAACGCCCCTGTTTAGGGCGTGTTTTTGATAAATTTCTGAATATATATACTGCAAAAATAGAAGTAAAGAATGAACGACCACTGTATACGTCGTCAACTTGTAAATAAACGCCCCTTACCAGGGCGCGTTTTTGGTAAAATACTGAAATATTGAAATCTTGCAAAAATGTAAAATAGATAAACGCCCTTACTGAAGGCGTTAATTACTTGAGTAGTAACTTTACTTAAGTCGTTATTTTTCTGTAAAAATGTTTTTACCTGTTTCTGACAACCGATGGTTTCAGTATATCTATATATATGTATATCGGCACTATAACTCCACTCCGTGAGTATAGTCCCATGTTTCATGATGTTTTATCGATCACCCTCAATTCTCATTGACATACAAGCTCTCCATTGGACATTCCGTTCCTTTGGACTAGCGAGTTAGTCATAGAGACCTCCGTAAGACTCCTCGAGCCTTGGATTCCCTCAAGGCCGACTGAGCTGGTTGTACCCTAAAAACCCATTACACTATTGAACGCCATGTCACTCTAAAGAAACATGGTATACCGGCCCTTATGATATGCAAAGAGTATATCATGAGAATTTTTAATGGGATGATGATATCATGCCATTTGTTGATGTTCTTGTGGACCTCAATTCTATAATAAGAATGAGGGTATCTTGCCTTTGATATACTGTTCATGTGGACCTCAATTCTATAAAAAGAATGTCCATACTTGTTTGTCATGGTACCCGAGTTAAGGGAACCTAATTCCACCTAGTTTCATCGATAAATCGTGTTTATACCGTTATTATCGCATCTCTATGTCCAATGTTATATTTTTGGACTCCATTCTCTCAAAGTTATCCTACGTATCTACAAGCTTAAAATGTTGAAATTCCATATTGGCTACATATATATATAAGAGTGGATGTCAAAAATACATGATAAATGCCTGCGCATATAGGGCCCGATCTGGTCCTAGGAGGAGCACCCGAAAGTACTTGTGCCCATGGGAGTTGAATGATAAGGTATCTGGCATTATACCGAGTGCATGACTAGCTTGATTGGACATTCCACACAAATCTTGTATTTGACTCGTACTTGACTTGACATGACTTGCGTGACCCGAAAAAAAAAGGGTAATTACTTGTTTGCTTGATACATGATAGCCAAAGTTCTTGACATGACTTGCTAAAAAGTACTTGCTTGAATATCTGTTATCTTTTCTTGAAAGCTCATGACTAGTTCATCTTGCTGTCTTATTGATAAATTCTTTCTCTATCTTGTCGTTTTATGTGAGCATGCATAGCTATAGTACATTCATGAAAAATGTAATTACTTAAACCCCTTGCTAAGCGCTTGAGATATAATTTCCTACTGAGCGTTCGCTCACTCCGTGTGTTCCCTACTTTTCAGGTAATTTCGACGACGAGGGAAGTCAATCGGATGGGAATGGTCAAGAGTGAAAGAGATAGAACTTCTCCAAGTGTCATCTAGTCTTTTTCCTATTTTTGAGTCAACTATGTACTTTTCCTTTTATTTTTTTTTAATAGAGTATTGGATTTGTAATAGTCTATCCATTATGAAATAAAGGATTGGGTTATCTTTCTATTTTGTGCATCTCTGTTTTGGTGTCGAATACACTACTACTCTGATTGACATGATTTGATATAAACTCATCGCGCATATCCGAGTATCTTCCGCGCTCGGGGCGTGACAGCGGGTGACTTCACTCGGTTCTTTCCAAGGTACGTAGTGTAGTTTACTGCATTATTTACCTTGGTGGTGATCACACCTTCTTTTGTTTGGATATTGGTCATCTCTCTCATTATCTTTCGTTAGTGCACCACTTGCTCACACATATCTCATATCCTTCATATTCACCACATATTCATCACCACAAACACCAATCAATCACACAAAAACATCAACACTTGTGAGCTACCTCGAGAATCATGCTACCATGGTTTCTGACCTAGGGATAGGCCAGATTGACGGCATGGAGCTGTCCCAGTACAACGGTCTTGACCCGAGTCGTGTGACTCAAGGATCGTTGGGTTAGCAGGTTTAGAAGGCTGTCCTGAGTCCGGTGGCCTGGGCCACCTGTTACTCTGCGTTACTCAAGATGGGTGCGTGCGTGACTTTCCGTGTTCATGTTTAGTGACCTCCCACTGGTCGTAGCCTTCTTACAGCATGCGTGTGCTGACCCACCCGGGAGTGGTGGAGCAGCTTACCCGAGAGAGACGATTTTTAGGCTGGTTGCCATAGGGCCCCTTCGCGCAGCCTGAGTTCGGGCTTTGGGGAAGAACTAGCTAGAGGATCTGACCTAGGGATCATGGTCTGTGTGTGCACACTTGTTTGGGGGCGTCGGACCCGTGCTGACGAGCGCGACCCCAGCTAGTCCTTGTTTGTGGTACTGGTTGTGTGTCTCAGTCTCCATCGGGGCATCATAAGGAGACACTGGGGTGCGGAGTAAGACGTCAGTGGATGCATCTGGCCTTGATTCTAGTGGACAGTGCTCCCGTCACGTGACGTGAGTTTCTAGTAGCTCGAGTTTCCATTTCACGTCTGCGAGACGTGATTTTACTCGTAGTTTTCGGGTGGTTCCCCGAGGTAGAGGTCTAAGGTTTCCGATGAGCGTCACCAAGGGTTTTCCCTAGACAGTGTAGGGTTCACGACGGCGAGGTCGTGAGCGTGTCTACCCAGACCGCGTCATCTTGGGTTGGGCCTTTGTCTGTGAGACGGGCCTCCACGACAGGGTTGTCGTGGTGTGTTTTCTAGCGGCGTAGCCAGACGTTTCCTGTTAGTCTGGTAGTCCCTCGACTATGATATCGGGGAGTGTTGGTTTCCGTTCTTGTAGGAGTAGCTATAGCGTCGAGGTTTTTCCGGCCACCGAGTTTGCTGTTCCTGCTATAGTTGCTACTTTCCGCTATCGTCGTTGTTTACGGTTGGGGTTCCGCGGGACCCCTACTGAGCCAGTGACAGGAGGCTCTCCCCTGCTTTTTAGGTGTGGTGGTTTATCCTCGAGGTTCGAGGGTGCTGCGCGGAGGTTCTTAGTTGCCAGCTCGTCGGGCCGAGTGTTCACTTGGTGTTGGGTACGCTTTTCTTCCTTAGACTGTACTTTTGTTGGACTAGACTCTATAGTTAGATTGTTTACTTCTGTTAATTATTAAATTGTCCTACTTTATTTCCGATTTCTTTGTACCCCCACACTCCTTTTAGCCCTTCCGAGCCCTCTGGCTCGTGGGCGGTGGGCCATGATTCAAGTGGTATCGGGTTCTTCCCGATATCCGGATCTTGAGTTGCTACAGTTGGTATCAGAGCGTGGTTATGGACGTACATGGGAATTCAAGATACTGCAATGATCAGAGTCTGTAAGGTCTAGTACAGTCGGTAGCTGGCATAGGGTTTTGTGTTCATTTTTCGCTTGGTTTCTCGCTTGAGAGATTGAGTGTGCTGAGTTGGCACTGTGAAGGTGGTTGCTATTTTGTTAGAGTGCCGGTGTGGGGCGTAAGGGACGTGATAGAGGGATTTCTTCCCGAGGGGTGGTGGCCCCGGTCGTGCTGCGTTGGGCAGAGGTTGCCGGTAGGTGTGTTGCTGCGGTGCTGTGTTCGAGGAATTGTGGTGGTGGTGTATCGCGAGATGCTGTGAATGTGGTTCGACGAAACACTTGGTGAGTGTTGTCGGTGGAGCTGACCTGACGGAAGTGATGGGTTTCCTAGTGCTGGAAGGTGTGGTTCCCATTATGCACGAGATTCGAGGTCAGGTCGAGCGTGGAGATTTTCCGTTGGTTGGAGGTATGCTAGTTTCTCCTTTAGTTGGAGAGAATCATGTTTGGCTAAGGTTCGTCATCTTGCATCGTGTGTCCAGATTGGTTGGCCTTTTGTGTGCCATGAAGTCCGTGCGAGACGCGTTCTGTGTTGGCAAGGTGGTTACCTATGAGAAGCGTTGCCCGTTCCCTAACGTGTAAGGGTGCGTTGGCACTGTTCCAGAAGGACGAGTGTCAGTCAGGCGGTGTTCATGAGATTTGTGGCTGGTGTTGCGATTTTTGATGTCTTGAGGATCAGAGCCTGCGGAGTTGCAGAGGATTGTCGGGATGGTGGATCCCGAGCTATCGTAATGGCTGTGTGCGTGGATCAGAGTGCACAGTGGAATACTGGTGGTCCTGTGACCCACAGGTTTAAGATCGTGGCGTTGGTTGCCATGGGCGGATTCCTGAGGATGTGCAGAGCATCATAGGATTGGTTCCACGGTATGAGATGTGTTGTTGCCGTGCCGTTGCTAGAGGTATTGTGGTTCGTGGCACTGGCAGGATGGAGAATTGGGAAAATATGTTGGCAAGTGTGCCGCATGAGTACCCTGATTTTATGTTGGAAGCTGTGTCCGCGGATGAGGTTGTGTTTTTGAAAGAGTGATGTATGAGAGATTATGGGTCTTAGTTGGTAGCTGCGAGCGGCTGGTTAGGTTGACCGAGTGGTCGACCATGGTAAGATATGTATTATCTGGGGACCCGTGTGCATTGGTCGTAGCGTTGTCGACCAGGTTGCTGCGATATCCAGTGGCACTTGGTTGCCTTGGAGTCGGGTGCCATGAATTGCTCAGGTTGTGCCCCGTGGCTCTATAATAAGAGTGGAATCGGGATCGACAGGCGTCCATTTGGAGTAATTGAGATGAGATAGGATATGATGAGACATGACGGTGGTTGATGCCTGTGTATGATGGTCCTTGATGGGACGTTTGGCAAGAATGGATGAACTACAGATCTAGAGGGGGGGTGAATAGATCTACCCCAAATTTTAATTCTACAACAGTGAATAAATGTGGAATAAAGGTTCTGCTGTGAAACGAGCAATCAATTAAAATTGAATTAACAGAGAGTATATCTAATTCAGACTGACGTCAATTCTAGATGAATTACCACACAGAATTGCAGAAGAGAAACAACAACCAAGTTCAGTACTGGGCGGAGGTTCGATCTAGGATCTCCTCACGCAATAGGTGGCATTCCGGATGGGATTAACCTATCTTTCAAGCCAAGCCATTCTATATACCCTTTGGTTGATGACTCATGAACATTATATGAATGGACATATCAGAAACATCACATTCCAGACAAGAGTGGTCCTAGCCATACATCTAGACGAATCAATGAAGAGCCAAACAATCACACACACTGCAAAGCAATTTTCAGGTGGTTCAATCTCAATCCTGAGATCTACATCCACCCCTCACTCAATCGAGTGAGGCTTCCGCTGAACACACAGCTTAGAAATGGCTGATTCACAGCTTAGAAACCCTTGAGCCTCACAGCTTGCTGTCCGAGGAACACTCCTCGCCGCTGCCTCACAGCTTGGTCCACTGATTACACAGCTTACAGACGATTTAGAAACGATTCAAAACGAAACAAAGAAAATAGTAAAAACAAAATAGCTGTAGCTCTTTTTCTGGAGCAATTGGACTCTAGATGTGATCCAGAAGTCGAGACCAACTCAGACTCTTCGCAGGCTCTCTCTTCTCTCAGAATTTCTCTTCCTCTTCCGATACTCTGCTTTCTATCATCTCTCTTCTCTGCAATTCCAATTTTTTCAATTCTCAGGCTCGCAATGGCTCTCACACTTTTCCCAAGCTTCTCCTTCTCTCTTCGATCTCTCCCTTTCTCTTTTCTCTAGCTCCTCTCTCGATTTTCTTCTCAGATATAGATGCATATCTTCTCACTTTCGCCGCTTGAGATCTGGGCTCTATTTATCCTCGCGAACAAGAGTTCTTGTGGTCCCCATAATATTTGATTCAGGCACGTGGAACAAATGCTCCCGCCCAAGGCTTTTGGAAAAAGCATGGCCACGTGTCAGATATAGAGGTGAAGATTCTTTAAGTTGCAGCCACGTGGAACGGTTATTTCGTTAAGAGTTTCCAAATTACTGGGAGATTGCCTCGGATCACGTGCCTTCTACAGTTGCACTTTCGAACCCATGTGACAATCAAGAATACTACCTCCAGTTGATTAATGAAGTTACTTCGTAGCAAGAAAGCTTTATCCGTTAACATATAACTAAACTTTAACTTGGCCTATCTTCTCATACCTTTATGCATCTAATGTCACGTCCCGACGTGGAATATCGGGACGCGAACTAGTCGTAAACAAGCGTGTCGATCAGAGCATGTACAATTTTATTTCTAAAGACAGAAATGATTGGGAAAAAGATACTTTTATTCCATCAAAATGAAGTTTACATTGCTAATTCATAAGTCATAAAGGCAAATTATAACTTCCAATCCCAAAGTACATCATTCTTGTAAAAACACTAATGATCTATATAAACCTAGGTAGAAAGGAAAATCACTCTCTCACTCTTATCCATTCCCTTGTTCATTTTCATTTCCTGCAACAATTAACCAAAACGTAGGGTGAGCTAAAAGCTCAGTAGGATTTTACATCTCTAAGAACCAGGCAATCTTTAAGTATTAATAATTTAAGTAATTTTCTAACTTGTATCGGAAAGTGTATAAACATGAATGGAATTTCTAAGTAATTGAGATAATATGATATCAAGATGAATTTTCAAGTAATGACTTTGAACAAGTAAAGAATTTCATGTAATTGACCATTTTCACGCAAGTCAAGTAATTCATGTAATTTTCAAGTAAACAAGTAACAAGTACGAATAGTAGAATGCCGTAAAAATCTAACAAGTCATGCACTTCGGTGCAATGCCACACCGTGGTCAATCAACTCCCATGGGCACAAGTACTTTTAGGCGCTCCTCCCAGGACCAGACCGGGCCCCATTAATGCCAGGCATTGGGTCAGTGGATCATAAGATCCCAAGTACGTTTAGACATCCACTTAACACTATGGCCATTGAATTTCAAGAATAAACTCATTTGTAAAAAGTACAGATTTGGCAAAAATCTCAGAAGTAGCAAGAGGAGTGAATAATAATTTTAAGGCATCATGCTTAATGACATTAAGTCGTGGAATTCAATAAAGAATGGTAACTAGGAAGAAAATTCAACTAATTAGAGTTTAGTAGAATTAATTTAATTCCATGGTTTAATCTTGTGTGCATTTTATTTACAAGTGTTTAGACATGTTTACAGGAAGTTTTTTTTGTACATTAGAAATGCATTAGTTTAGCCAAAATGGTGATTTATTATAAAAATCAGAATTTGGTTATAAAAATAGGTTTTTTATGCCGAAAATAATTCTAACTTGCTGAAAATAATATTAACATGCTGAAAATAATTTTTCATACATTATTTTACTGATAAGATGGAAAAAAATAAATTTTCATGCTGGATTTTATTTTTACATGCTGAAAATTAATTTTTAACATGCTAAAATTAATACTTACCATGCTAAAATAATTTTCACACATTAACTTACTGATAAGATGATAAAGATAAGTTTACCATGCTGATTACAGAAATTCTCTGATAACAACATAAATTTTATCATGCTGAAAATTATTTTTCTATATTTATTTACGAATTATTTGATATGAAAATAGAATTATCTTGCTGAAAAATAGTTTTAATATACTGAAAATAATTCTATCATGATAAAATAATTCTAACATGCTAGAAATAATTTTATCATGCTGGAAGAAATTTTATCATGCTGGAAATCATTTTTCTATATTTATTTACTAATTATTTAATAGGAAATTAGGTTTAGCATGCATAAAATAATAGTTTTAAAAAGATTTAACATGCTGAAAATAGTTTTTATATCTCAGTATGTATAAAATAATTTTATCATGTTGGAAGTCATTTTTAACATGCTAGAAATATTTTTCATGGATTAATTTACTAATATGGTTAAAATTAGATTTTTACATGTAAAAATAATTTCATTCTACAAAAATAATTTTTTTTAACATGTTGTAAGAATTAAAACATGCTAATATTACCTTTTCTTACTTCTGGTGGCTAAATACTTATAATTATTGGAGATTCCAAATGTTATAATTCATATTGTGTTCATAAGGTGTAGTGACTAATCTTTAGTCGCACATTGGAAGTTTAGAAAGCTTTCATGGCTTTATATGTTGGAGAGCTCACCCTTGGGTCAGGACTTAAGAGGCATAGGATGTGGGCTCGAGTTGTGGGTTGATACAAAACTAGTAATATATATATATATATATATTTATTTATTTATTTGTGTCGTGCCGTGCCGTGAGGCTGGTTGGTTTTCACGTTCATATATATATATATATATATATATATATATATATATATATATATATATATATACCCAAAATAATTTACCCGGGCATTCCGGGTTTTCTTTTTATGAACGCGCTAGCTTATGATAGCGCGACTTTTAAGATCACGCTACGTGAGGGTATCGCGTTATGGAAAATAATGCATATTTTAATATATATATATATTTTTTTGTGAACGCGTTAGCTTATGCTAGCGCGACCTTGAAGATCGTGCTACCCGAGGGTAGCGCGTTCTTGGAAATAATATGCATATTTTAAAATTTTGTGTTTGACCCCTGAGGGCGGGAAAATACTCAGTATGAACACGCTATGTCGGGGCAGCGCGTTCAGAACGCGCTACTGAGGTATAGCACGTTCTGGACCTGATGAAAAAAATGAACAAGATGGTATGCTTTAATTAGAGTTTAGCCTGAGAGACACCTACGTTTAGACGGATCTAAAGAAATATCCCCAAATAATAAGAAACTCTTTGATCTTCCAAATCTTCCTTCAAATCCTCACCAATCTTCGCAGCAGCATAACCTTAGCCTCCATGGATGGTTTGAGGGTCGAATGGGGTTCTATTTATAGCCAAAACTTTGCCAAATTCATCAAGATTCCTTGCCTAACAATGCCAAACTTTCCAACTCCGAATTAGAAGAAAATTCCAATTTTTATTCTTAACCTATCCTCTGTTGTGTAGTGGACGTCTGATCTAGAGGGGAGGGGTGAATAGATCTGCCCCTCTTTTCGTAATGTAACCCTCTATATAGCTAGATGAGATAAATTGCAACGGAATATAACTAGCTAAACGAAGGACACAATGATTTACTTAGCAAGATGATTACTAATATATCGATTCGAACCTAAGCATGCATTTAGAACGAAGCAATCACACGAACAAACCACAACACATGAGATTTTAAGGTGGTTCGGACTGAATCCCCAGTCCTACGTCCACCCCTCACCAAATCCGGTGAGGCTCCACTAGTGCCACGCACTGAACCGCAAATCGGAAAGACCACCGATTGTCTTCCTACTAACCGCTGGTAGGGACGTCAACACCGCAGATCGGACAGCTTCCGATTGCCTTCCTACTAGCCACAGGTAGGGATGATCTTCAGTTCCAAATGTTTGAATGAAATGGAAAAGAACAAGATATGAAAACACTCAAACAAGATATGAAATATGTTCAAAGAGAAAAGATCTTGTCTGAGTTTGCTGGAGCTTGAATCTGATGATTCACTTGGCTTGGAGTTGATCTCCTCTTGAAGTAGCTTGAATCACTTGGAGATATGATGAAGAACTTCTTCCCGGAGTAGCTTGATTTCCTTCTTGAAACACCCTCCTTGTGGCTTCCTTTGATCACCCTTCTTATCCTTGAGTGCTTCCAGCTTTGGTGGAGGTTGCTTGCTTCAGATCTCACCTTGAAACACCTTGGATGGATGAAGAACTCCAGCCCGAAGTACTGTTCACGGAGATGCTACAGTACCTCAAAAATGGCCTCCCTTGATCTCTCTTGAAGCCTTGAAGCATTTTTTTTTTCTAATCCCTCAAGTGAGAGTTTTATAGACCTTGAATGGTCTATAGACAAGCCTCAGACCAGATCCATAATTTGTGGGTGATTAGGTGACTTTTGGATTAAAGAAATCCATGTTGAATGGCCCTTTTCGAAGTTGGAAACAAAGTCAACATTGAAAGCTCGGGGCTGGCGGTCGACCTGCAGCTCCTGGCGGTCGACCGCTACTGTGAAATGGTGTAGACGAATGGCCCCTGGGATTTCCGGTCGACCGCCACTGGCTGGCGGTCGACCGCTACTGAAACATCTTCGGCCTGGGATTCCCTGGCTGGGGCGGTCGATCCGCGTGCGAGGGCGCAACATTGAGCTTTCACTTGTCCATTCATTTGCATATCTGTCATGAACACAACAGCACATATGTCAGTCATATAAGAGTGAAAGACAACAATGACTAATAGTGTTTAGCCATTATCAAAACCAAGAATACCACAAAATGCATATGACCATAGAATGATGTCGAATGACCCAAGTGACCACAAAATGACTCAAATGACTTCAGGGACACAACAGCCTCCAATTGGTGTGAAACCAATGTAAAAACAGTTGGTCTAAGGTGGGTTGTTAGGTAAGGGTCGATTTTTGTGCCAAACTTCTAGAAATGAGGTTATTTTAATCCCTTAAATGGCATATTAAACATGTGTTACGAATTTAAGGTTATTTTAACATTTATTGAATCCTTTAACCATTAATTCAGCCCATTATGGATTATCCAATGGGCCAATTGTAATCCTAGTCCATTATATCGACTTTTATTGGGCTTACTATGATTTATCTAAGGTCTAAAGCATTTAATATCTATTTACTTCTAGTTAATTCAAGTAAATTCAATAAAGTAGTTTATTTCATATAGTAAAAATGTAATTTAATTATTTCATGAAAATTTTAATTACAAAATAAAATTTAAAAATTTCTTTTTCATTTTTAATTATAGGGTTTCTACATCCTCCCCCACTTAAAAGAATTTGGTCCTCCAAATTCATATTATACGACTAAAATTCAAATATTCGAGTAGAAAGGTCGAATTTCTAACCTGAGATTAAATCGGGTATTTCTTCTTGATGGATTCTTCCAATTCCCAGGTGGCTTCCTCGAATCCACGCTTGCTCCATTGAACTTTTATCATCGGAATGGCTCGATTTCTCAGTTGGTATAATTTCCGATCCAGTATCTTGATCGATCTTTCTTCATATGATAGGTCCTTTTGGAGTTTCAACTCTTCAAATTGAATCACATGCGAAGGATCATAGACATATTTCCTTAGCATGGATACATGGAATACGTCATGTACACCGGCTAGTTGAGGAGGTAAAACCTGCTTGTATGCTACCTCGCCGATTCTCTCCAGAATCTCGAAAGGGCCGATAAATCTCGGACTTAGCTTTCCTTTGATGTCGAATCTTCTAATTCCTCGTGTGGGTGAGATCTTTAAGAAGATATGCTCCCCCACTTGGAATTCAAGGTCTCTCCTCTGGTTATCGGCGTAGCTCTTTTGCCGTGATTGAGCGACCTTTAGCCTTTCTTATATCAACTGGATTTTGTCAGTTGTGTCTTGTACATTGTCGGGACCAATCAATCCTTTGTCACCAACCTCGCTCCAGCATAGAGGCGATCTGCAACTTCGGTCATATAATGCTTCGAATGGTGCCATTTGAATACTCGACTGATAGCTATTGTTATAAGCAAACTCAGTCAGCGGTAAATGTTCATGCCAACTTCCACCGAAGTCTTCATGCATGCTCTCAACATATCTTCGATAATTTGATTCATCCTCTCGGTTTGTCCATCCGTCTGAGGGTGAAATGACTTACTAAATCTTAGTGATGCGGGACGAGACCACGGACACGACTCGAATGAGGAATGCAGTCCTCGGACTCTAGGTGAGCTCGTGATTGTCCCTTAACGAGGGAAGCGCCAGACGTGCACGGTTGAGAAACCGGCAAGAGCTAGGGTGGTCAAATCGCACTTTCGTGCCCGAATCGGGTCACGGGACGGTTTCTCTCTCTCTCGCAGCAGCGGTGATATGAAAATATATAGCAAGCTAGGTCCTAAAACATGCTCTCTAGCAGCGGCATATAAAGCATATATGGAAATAAGCGAAATGCCAAGCAAGGAGCGAATACGATACCTCTATGCTCCCAGCGTGGGGAAGACGGACCCGACCAAAAACCGTGCTCCTGGAACAGTTAATACACAATAATGACAGCAATGACTCACTACCCACTCCACGCAGGGAGGTAAAGGGCTACACAAAGGGGCCCGGGAGGACCGAATTCGGGTTGACGGGCGGCTTCTCGCGTCTCTTCGGCAGCACCCAAACTCGTGACGGTGGGGCCCACGTGCTGTCCGGAGGGGCCGTGTGGGACTCGGTGTCACCGCTGTAGTGGGGACACTTGGGGAAGCGCTCCCCGGGATGGCGGCACGCTGGTTCGTCGGCTGGAGGCCGGGCGGCTCCGATCGGCACCGGTCGAAATAATCGGCCACGGATCTGCCGGTTCTATTTTCAGGCGCGCGCTCTGGTGAGAACGGACGCTGCGATCAGCCCCGATATCGGATCGACACGAAACTGGCGCCGTTAGAAAGCTGCTTCGAAGGGATTCAACCCTATGGGATTCCAGAAAAATAAACAGGCCTGTACTTCTTGTTGGCGAATTTTGATAGCTGCTATTGTACAGTGCCCGAATTCTCAGATGAACAGGGAACTTGTCTGAGAACTGGCGTTGACTGATAGGTAGGCCTCCAATTCAGAAGTTGTGTTCTTCATAAAAATTGTAGGAAATTGAACTACAAAGACGGAAATATTTTCTGTGAGAGGATTGGAGGTGGCTACGAATTGGTATGATATTTTCACTGGGATGTGGTCGGATCTGGAATCTGGCTGACAGCACTGTAGATGAGGTAGGACACGATTTTTGAAAAATGGATAGAGGGCTTATCAAAAATCAAGAAAATTTGGGGATGGAGGGGTTGATGGAAAGAACTCCCGGTACAATCGGGAGCCCTAAAAAAAATCACAAAAGTGGTCGAAGATGAAAAACGCAGAGCTACTGTCACTGTAGATAGAGACAAGACAGATCTGGGAGTGAAAGAAGAACGAAAATGGGAAATTACCAAATGAAGGATTTTGGACGTGAAATGTTTTTTGGAGATGTGGATACGAGATAGGAACAACCTCTAAAAATTTAGATCAAGAGGACGTCGTGGCTGACTGCATAATTTCGTGGAAGTCACCTCTGTCCAGCAGGACAGAACCTTGAAGATGGCTCCGCGGCGACTCGTAGGCGGCACGAACGGCGGCGGCGGCGGCGGCACAGATGATCACCGGAGATAGAGGGGAGGGGATTGAAGATAGAACCACTCTAGAATTTGGGGTTGGAAGAGATGAACACTAGGGGGAGGGAGAGGGGCACAAGAAGCTCTTGGCTTTTCTAACAATTTTTCTCTTCATTAATGCTAACAAATGGAAAATACAACCTTTTATATGCTATGTATCTAATCAAATTTAGACCCTTGGATCTAGGGATGGGGAATGGAAGGCTGGGATTAAGTGTGAATCACACACAAAAAAAATAAAATACTACAAGTGGAAGGGGGCGCTCCCTTGACCAAGGGGTAGGTTGGTGGCCAACCTTTGAAAATTTGACCCCTTTGTCTCCCATGTGGTCAATTGGCATTCAACCCTTCTAGATGGCCACCTAGGATGGTTGACCAGCCCCACATAGGTGACATGGACCAATGGGAATGGGCTGAGGGCCCCCTAGCTGGACCTACTACACAATTGCACAAAAACCCACACAATCCAAGGGAATGACGCATTGGCTTACAAAGCCGTACATTTGCGTACATACTTTCCCAAGGATATGAACACAAACTAAAAGGACATAAATGCAAAAGAAAATGTACATGCTCGGCGTCGATTCCCATCACTTAGCCTAGTACCCATAGACGATTGTAAACTCTTCCAGAAATGAGAGGTGAATCTCGGATCTTGATCCGAAATAATAGAGCTTGGAATACTGTGTAGCCTTACGATCTCCTTGATATATAAAGCGGCTAGAACATCCACGGTCCATTTAGTCTTGATAGGTAAAAAGTGAGCGGACTTTGTTAGCCGATCCATAATTACCCATATAGCATCAAAACTACTTCAGGTCTTCGGCAATCTAACTATGAAGTCCATACTGATACTATCCCATTTCCATTCCGGGATTTCGAGAGGCTTGAGTTTACCAGCCAGTTTGAGGTGTTCGGCCTTGACTTGTTGACAAACCAAACATCGGCTTACGAACTCGGCTACCTCTCTCTTCATATTCGGCCACCAGAATGTTCTCTTGAGGTCTTGGTACATTTTTGTAGCACCGTGATGAATAGTATATCTTGACCGATGTGCTTCCTCCAAGATTTTTCCCTTGATAGTAGAACAATCGGGTATACAAGTTCTTCCTTGGACTTGGAGTAGATCAAAATGTCGTCGATGAAGACAACCACAAATTGATCGAGGTATGGCCTGAATACGCTGTTCATTAATTGTATGAATGCGGCAGACGCATTTGTTAAGTCGAAAGGCATAACAGTGAACTCGTAATGTCCATACCTACTCCGAAATGCCATATTGTGAATATCTCCTTCCTTGATCTTTAATTGATGATAACTAGATCGAAGATCAATCTTTGAGAAATATTAAGCTCCAGAAATCTGGTCGAATAATTCATCAATCCTCGGCAATGGATATTTATTCTTGATGGTGAGTTGATTCAATTGCCGATAATCAACACATAGTCTCATCGAACCATCCTTCTTTTTAACAAAGAGGACCGGGGCTCCCCAAGGTGAAGTACTTGGTCGGATAAACCCCTTCTCCAATAACTCCAGTAATTGTTCCTTTAACTCCTTCATTTCAACGACAGACATCCGATATGAAGCTTTAGAAACTGGTGCAACTCCCGGAATTAAATCAATAGAGAAGACAACTTCTCTCTCGGGAGGAATACCAGGCAACTCGTCAGGAAATACATCAGAATAATCCCGAATGATAGGAATGTCCTTTAGAACGGGTTCAGTGTGCTCGGTCATAGTGATAGAAACTAAGAAACCGGCACAACCCTTCCTTAACAATTTCTCGACTTTGATGGTCAAAATAAGAGATATGTGCTTGGAATGCCTGGTGCCAGAAAATAGAAGGTTGAGGTAACCAATAAAAGGTACCGTACCCAACTTGCAATTGACACTAGCTCCATGTGTAGATAGCCAGTCGGCACCCAAAATAACATCATATCCGTCCATCTCCATGCATACCAAATCAGCGGGTAAGTTATAACCGCTAATTAGAACTTCACTAGCAGGATAGAAATGTTTAATCTTCGTTCCCGTTCCAATATGGGTAGTAATAGTGAGTGTAGAATCTAATGGAACAGGCTTCATAGGTAAAAGACTAGCAAATCTTCTAGATATAAATGAATGCGTAGCTCCGGTATCAAATAAGACAGAGGCAGGCTTGGAGTATATGAAAAGAGTACCTTCTACGATGCCTCCTTCCTCGGTAGGTTCCGCATCCATAAGAGCTTGAAGTCTTCCTTGCTTTTTGGCAATAATAGGAAACTTTGCCGGTGGAGCTTGCTCGTTGAGAAGAGGACAATTCGAGATCCTATGTAAGGCCCGTGCCTTAATGGATCCTTCGTGGTATTTGTTCTATTAATTGTTCTAGAATTTTCGGCTATTTTCCTGGATTTTTAGGAATTTGTATGGTATTTTTTCGGATTTATTTGGGGCTAATTGGGGGTTATTGAAATTAATAAGATTTATATATATATAATGATTATATTATATATATATTAATTTTATTTTTTTATAACCTCTCCCTCTCTCTCTCTCTCCCTTCCCGTCGATCTCACTCTCACCCTCTCCCTCTCTCTCTTCTCACGATCGTCCCCTCCCTCTCCTAGGGAACTCGGGCGAAACGAGATCGGATTGAGGCGAGGTTGGCACCGTTAGATTCCTCGCGTCGAGTAGTGCGCGTGGGTGTCCACTTCGGCGTGGATCGGTGATCATAGGAGCGAGGTGGAGCGTGGAAGCTCCGTGGCTCTTCCTCCTTGCATGCGGCCCGTTCGACGGTTTCGGCTTGCGAAAGGTAGGGGTATGGAATCTCGATCTTGCTAGGATCGTTTCCCTTAGCCTGCTTGATGATTAGCACCCCGTAGCATGCGTGATGTGTATAGTTCCATTTTTGAGGTTTTAGCCTAAATCTTGAGTTTAATGCGTTTTAGGCCTTGCATGTGCTAGATTTAGATGTTAAATTGTTGTCTAGCATGCGTGGTTTGACAGGTTATCAGGTTTTTCGTCGATACCCGGCATTTTCAGCCGTCCGGGAGGGCTTCAGTTTACAAACCGTACCCGCCCGTAACCCAGGTGCAGTGACGGTCCTGCCAGGAACCGTCACTCTCCTGACGGTCCATAGCAGACGCGTCACTTCCAAATAGCGGCCCATTGGGGGTGCGTTACTGGAAGAGTAACGGTGGGGCTCCCATCCGTTACTCATCAACTGTTTTCCGTAGTGTTGGTCAGGCGATGCGCCCGACGGCCAGTCGGCCGACCGTCGTTTCGGTCCGACGCGCCTAGATCGGGGCGTCACTTCGTCTGCTATCATTTAGAACGCTGATAGGTGGTTTGAGCCTCAGGTGGATGTGACGGCGGTGACCCCACGCGTTGCTTCGAAGTAACGCGCAGGGCCCCCACCGTTACAAGCCCTTTAGTGCCTCTTGAGCTGGAACCCTGAAGGGAGTGACGGATAGGGACTGGGGCGTCATTCTTGAAGTAACGCGCCGGCCTCCGACCGTCGTTTGCATATGGCGCGTGGGTCTTTGACCGCCGCTTCCCTGATGGCTGCAATATATTCCCAGCCCATCTGTTATGTGCTTCTTTCTATATTCATGCCATATTCGCATTGTTTCAAATATATTGTGGCGTGTTTTATACCAATAGAGTAGCTTTTCTTTCCATGCAATGGAGCCACTGTCGTTGCCCTAAGGTCTGTTGAGTACCGACCCGCTTGAGGATGGCGGAGGGGTATGTTTCCCATTCACGGTTTGTAAGCTAGTTCCGTGGGCTCCCAGCCAATGGTAGCGTCCTGCCAAGGGAGAAAACTAGTTAGAGGGCCTGACTCAGGCTAGAGTCAGTGTGTGCACACGTGGTCGGAGACTGTGGACTGACACCGACGGGTGCCACTCCGACTGGTCACTTGGTTTGGTACCGTTTATGCGCTTAGCTTGTCGCTTCGTCGACTGCGAGTGCTTGAGACGCAGTGTAAGCCGTCAGTGGACGCTTCTGATTTCTGCTCCAGTGGTTGTCCTTCCTTGTTGTCTGGATTAGTTGCAGCTCCTTCTATTTGGTAGTTTTAGCTTTAATCGCTTGCATTTAAGTAATAGTGGCATGTGTTAGCGGTTATACTTGCTTAGCTAGAGTTTACAGCTTTCTTGTGATTAGTTATTCATGCCATTGCCTGTGTATTTATTTAAATGCATGCTTTAATTGCTTTATTTATGCATGTTCGCTTGTTTAGTGCGAGGTAGGGATCCGCGTGACCCCTACTGAGTCTGGCTGTGACTCACCCTTCTCCTTTCAGGTGAGCCGCGCCCGCCGTCTCCCGGACTTTAGTGTGCTGTTTCAGGACCGTTCCTAGCTGCCAGCTGCGCACGAGCTGCCTTTTTGAGGCTTGTGTTGTACTTTTGCCGGGGTATGCCCCGCGTAGTTGTACCTTGAGGACTGGTGTTTGTGACTCTGGACTAGTTATACATATATCACTCTGGTTATTTTTAAATTACTTCCGCACTTGTGTTTAAATCTTAAATACTTATTTGTATTGCGCGCCCCAATTCGCAATTAATTATGCATACTCCTCAACTAACCCCCACTAACCCTTCAGGGGCCTCATCAGCCTCTTGGGTGGCCTCCCCAGTTCTTGGTGTCGGTGTATCGATGTTATCGGTATATCGGTGTCCTGAACTCTGGGTCGTCACAGATGGTATCAGAGCTTAAGTTGAGGATTTGCGTAAAGAATTGGAATTG
This sequence comes from Amorphophallus konjac, assembly GCA_022559845.1. Lineage (NCBI taxonomy): Eukaryota > Viridiplantae > Streptophyta > Magnoliopsida > Alismatales > Araceae > Amorphophallus > Amorphophallus konjac. Next base: position 188,069,322 of record CM040120.1, read on the forward strand.
ACGCTTTGTCCAGAGCTAGTCCTGTTGTCGTCTCATGCTGGCATAGGATGTTTTCCGTATGATTGATGGATTTTATTGTTGATTGTGTTTTTGGCAGCATAGTTATGCCGCCTCGTCGAGGAAGACCTCCTCGTGTTCCTCGAGATGCGCCCAGGGAAGATAGCGGTTCTGCACCTCCTCCTGCAGTTCCCGCTGTTCCTGTCGTTCCAGTTGCTCCTCCAGTGCCGATCGTTCTAGCTGAAGTGCCTGGCAGTCGAGGCAAGGCTTTGAAGGAATTTCTGATGTTCAACCCGCCTGCTTTCGATGGCCAAGCTGATCCAGAAGTCGCGAGGCAATGGTTGGACGCGATAGAGCGTGTGTTTGTCTCGATGGAGTGTGCTGAAGATGAGAAAGTCATGCTCGCTGCTTTTCAACTCCAGGGTACATCCATTGCGTGGTGGAAAGCCGAGTGGCAGGTTTCCTTTCGATCCAGACCTCTTCGGCAAATCACTTGGGCAGAGTTCGTTGCTGCTTTTGAGCGTGCCTATACTCCTGCCTGCTTGCAGATGGATAAGATGTACCAGTTTATGGAATTGACTCAGGGCAATATGACCGTGCTTCAGTACAGGAATAAGTTCTTGGAATTGGGTCAGTATGCGCCCCATGTGCTGGCCAGTGAAGCTTTGAAGACCCAGCAATTTTTGCGTGGGTTGAGGCCAGAGTTGAAGATGCCGCTGATAGCGAGTCGTGTTGCGGATCTCGATACTGCGTGTCAGACAGCTGTAGCTTTAGAGCTGGAGATGGCGAGACCGGGTGGATATCCCCAAGCAGGGTCAGTGCAGCTGGTAGCTCAGGTTCAGCAGACTTACCGACAGCCCGTGCCTGGTGTTCCTTCGGTCCAGTCAGAGGTTTCCAGTGCTTCCTCTCCTTCTAAGCCCAAGTTTAAAAGGTTCAAGAAGAAGAAGAAGTTTTTTCAGCAGCCGTCCGGTACAGATTCTGTTCAGCAGCCGACAGCGCCTTCTTCTCAGACTCGGCAGAGCTCAGCTGCTAGTCAGCCGTGGACGTGTCGGAGATGCGGTGGTCATCACAAGGGCCAGCCGTGTTCTCTTCCTATTGTTTGCTTCAGGTGTGACCAGCCAGGTCATGTGGTTCGGGATTGCCTGCTGAGGCCGACTCAATTGCAAGCTCCTCAGTTGTCTCAACCTCAGCCGCAGTTTAGACCTCCTGCACCTCAAGCTCCACAACAATTTTTCTCTCAAGCGTCGGCGTCTTCGCAGCAATCTTCAGCTGGTTCCAAGAAGCAGAAAGGCAAGGTTTCTCATTTGACAAGAGCTGATGCTGCTGCGTCCCATCTTGTGGAAGGTACGATTATGCTTTATGGACATTCAGCTCATGTCTTATTTGATTCTGGTGCTTCTCACTCTTTTATTTCTGAGGATTTCATGGCTTGTATTGAGGAACCGACTTCTAAGCTGTCTTGTGAGTTATTTGTGGAATTGCCTTCTGGAGATTTCATGGTTACTCCTCTGTGTTTGGATGAGTCTCCTGTGATGATTGATAATCACCAGTTGACGGTGAGATTGTATGCGTTGCAGCTGGCAGATTATGATGTTATTCTGGGAATGGACTGGTTGGAGCATTATGGAGCTGTGGTTGACTGCAGATCGAAGAAAGTCTATTTTCAGCCCCAGGGAAAATCAGCCTTTTATTTTCAAGGTATTCGATCCCGATCTTCTCGTATGATTATTTCTGCTATTCGAGCCTATAGGTTGCTTAGCGCAGGTTGTCAGGGATTCCTTGCTTCAGTGGTGGCTGTTGAAAAACCACGACGGGATGTTTGTGATATTCCGGTTGTCTGTGAGTTCCCTGATGTGTTTCCTGACGAGTTGCCAGGCTTGCCCCCAGAGCGAGAGATTGAGATGGTGATTGAACTGATTCCAGGTACTGGCCCCTTAGCAAAGCCGCCATACCGTATGGCTCCAGCTGAATTGAAAGTACTGCGTGCACAGCTACTAGAGTTACTGGAGAAAGGTTATATTCGTCCCAGTTTTTCTCCGTGGAGTGCCCCAGTGCTGTTTGTGAAAAAGAAAGATGGAAACCTGAGGCTTTGTATTGATTACAGGCAGCTGAATCAAGCGACTATCAAGAATAAGTATCCGCTCCCCAGGATTGATGATTTGTTTGACCAGTTACAGTCTGCTACTGTCTTTTCGCGGATTGATCTCCGGTCTGGCTATTTTCAGTTACGGATCCGGGAATCTGATGTGGAGAAGACTGCTTTCAGTACTCGTTATGGTCACTTTGAATTTTTAGTCATGCCGTTTGGTTTGACTAATGCCCCAGCAGCTTTCATGGACCTAATGCAGCGTATCTTTCGTCCATTTCTGGACCAATTTGTGGTGATCTTTGTTGATGATATCTTGATATATTCTGCCTCTGTTGATGATCATGTGCAGCATTTGAGGATCATTCTGCAGACTCTAAGAGACCACGAGCTTTATGCGAAGCTCAGTAAATGTGAATTCTGGCTTCGGGAGATTCATTTTCTTGGCCATGTGATTTCTGGTGATGGAGTGGCAGTAGACCCTGCAAAGATTGATGCCGTTTTGAGTTGGCAGAGACCAAGGACCATCACTGAGATACGAAGTTTTTTAGGATTGGCTGGGTATTACCGCAGATTCATTCAGGATTTTGCGAAGATTACAGCACCGATGACTAAATTGACACGGAAGGATGTGCCTTTTGTCTGGTCGGATCAGTGTGAGGCTAGCTTTGTTGAATTGAAAAGGCTATTGACTTCTTCCCCAGTGTTGACTTTGCCTTACGACTCGGGTGGTTTTCTTGTTTGTACAGATGTGTCTCGAGTAGGTTTGGGTGCAGTGCTGATGCAATATGGTAAGGTTATCGCATATGCATCTCAGCAATTGAAGCAACATGAAGGGAATTATCCCACTCATGATCTAGAGCTAGCTGCAGTTATTTTTGCCTTGAAGATCTGGAGACATTATCTGTATGGTGAGAAATTTTAGATTCTTACTGATCATCAGAGTTTACAGTATATTTTCTCCCAGAAAGATCTGAACCTCAGGCAGAGGCGATGGATGGAATACATGAAAGATTATGACTTTACACTCTCCTATCAGCCAGGTAAAATGAATGTTGTGGCCGATGCTTTGAGCAGGAAAGTGCAGGTCAGCCATTTGTTGCTTCACGAATGGAAATTGTGGGAACAGCTTCCGAGCGAGACTTTGTGTGTAGAGATTCCTGCCGATCCGAAGATGGCAGTTTGTGCTAGCTTGGTTTTGGGTTCAGCTTTGTATCATCAGATTTCAGAAGCCCAGCAAGCTGATTCTGATTTGGCCCGTGTTATATCACGATATGATGTGGAATTTGATGACGAGCTAGTTGTCAGTTTCCAGGGCAGATTGTATATTCCTGTTGATAATGATTTGAGGAATGAGATTCTGAGTGAAGCCCATGGTTCCCGTTTTGCTATTCACCCTGGTGTCACTAAGATCTATCAGAATTTGAAGAAACAGTTCTGGTGGCCCGGCATGAAGAAGGACGTGGCTATTTTTGTTTCTAAGTGCTTGACTTGTCAGTTAGTTAAAGCCGAACATCAAAAGCCAGGTGGTCTGCTTCAGCCATTAGAAATTCCGATGTGGAAATGGGACCATGTTACTACAGATTTTGTGGTGGGTTTGCCTCGAACTTCTCAATGTTTTGATGGAATCTGGCTGCTTGTCGACAGATTGACGAAAACCGCCAGATTATTGCCAATTAAAGTTACTTGGAGTGTGCAGAGATTGGCCGAGCTCTATGTGCAGAAGATCGTGCCGCTGCATGGAATTCCTATTTCACTTGTGTCAGATCGTGACCCGCGTTTTACCTCTGGCTTCTGGCGTAGTTTCCAGAAAGCTTTGGGCACTGAGTTAGCTTTCAGTTCGGCGTATCACCCACAGTCAGATGGACAGTCAGAGAGAACTATTCAGACTTTGGAGGACATGCTGAGATCGTGTTGCCTTGATTGGCAAGGGTCGTGGGGTCAGCATTTGCCACTTGTTGAGTTTGCTTATAATAATAGTTTTCACTCCAGTATTGGCATGGCTCCTTATGAAGCGCTGTATGGTCGTCCTTGTCGTACTCCTCTGAACTGGTTTGATGTTGGGGACCGACTGTTGACATGATCGGACATGGTACAGCAGTGTTCTGATGTGGTTCGTCTGATCAGACAGAGATTGTTGACGGCTCAGAGTCGACAGAAAAGTTATGCAGATCAACGCAGACGTCCACTACAATTTGAGCCTGGAGATATGGTGTTTGTTAAAATATCTCCGATGAAAGGTGTTTCCAGGTTTGGGAAGCGTGGAAAGCTTAGTCCGCGGTATGTTGGCCCTTTTCCGATTGTTGAAGCTATTGGTTCAGTGGCTTATCGTTTGCAACTTCCGGCGGCCATGCAAGCTGTTCATGATGTGTTCCACGTGTCTCAGTTGAGGAAATGTGTGCCTGATGTTTCTCATGTTCTCGATGATTCGGTGTGGCCCGAGGTGACTGCTGATTTGTCCACACCAGAGTTTCCTATCCGAATTGAAGACCGTCGTGAGCAACGGTTGAGAAATAAGGTTATTCCTCTGGTGAGGGTTGCTTGGCAGCGTCACTCTGGTAACGAGTCTACTTGGGAGCGTGAAAATGAGATGCGTCAGCTTTTTCCTTTCTTGTTCCAGTGAGGTATAAGTCCTTTCTCCGTTTCCTCCTTTTCGGTTGTTGTAAATTTCGGGGGCGAAATTTCTGTAAGGAGGGAGGGACTGTAAGGCCCATGCCTTAATGGATCCTTCGTGGTATTTGTTCTATTAATTGTTCTGGAATTTCCGGCTATTTTCCTGGATTTTTAGGAATTTATCTGGTATTTTTCCGGATTTATTTGGGGCTAATTGGGGGTTATTGAAATTAATAAGATTTTTATATATATAATGATTATATTATATATATATTAATTTTATTTTTTTATAACCTCTCCCTCTCTCTCTCTCTCCCTTCCCGTCGATCTCACTCTCACCCTCTCCCTCTCTCTCTTCTCACGATCGTCCCCTCCCTCTCCTAGGGAACTCGGGCGAAACGAGATCGGATTGAGGCGAGGTTGGCACCGTTGGATTCCTCGCGTCGAGTAGTGCGCGTGGGTGTCCACTTCGGCATGGATCGGTGATCGTAGGAGCGAGGTGGAGCGTGGAAGCTCCGTGGCTCTTCCTCCTTGCATGCGGCCCGTTCGACGGTTTCGGCTTGCGAAAGGTAGGGGGATGGAATCTCGATCTTGCTAGGATCGTTTCCCTTAGCCTGCTTGATGATTAGCACCCCGTAGCATGCGTGATGTGTATAGTTCCATTTTTGAGGTTTTAGCCTAAATCTTGAGTTTAATGCGTTTTAGGCCTTGCATGTGCTAGATTTAGATGTTAAATTGTTGTCTAGCATGCGTGGTTTGACAGGTTATCAGGTTTTTCGTCGATACCCGGCGTTTTCAGCCGTCCGGGAGGGCTTCGATTTACAAACCGTACCCGCCCGTAACCCAGGTGCAGTGACGGTCCTGCCAGGAACCGTCACTCTCCTGACGGTCCATAGCGGACGCGTCACTTCCAAATAGCGGCCCATTGGGGGTGCGTTACTGGAAGAGTAACGGTGGGGCTCCCATCCGTTACTCATCAACTGTTTTCCGTAGTGTTGGTCAGGCGATGCGCCCGACGGCCAGTCGGCCGACCGTCGTTTCGGTCCGACGCGCCTAGACCGGGGCGTCACTTCGTCTGCTATCATTTAGAACGCTGATAGGTGGTTTGAGCCTCGGGTGGATGTGACGGCGGTGACCCCACGCGTTGCTTCGAAGTAACGCGCAGGGCCCCCACCGTTACAAGCCCTTTAGTGCCTCTTGAGCTGGAACCCTGAAGGGAGTGACAGATAGGGACTGGGGCGTCATTCTTGAAGTAACGCGCCGGCCTCCGACCGTCGTTTGCATATGGCGCGTGGGTCTTTGACCGCCGCTTCCCTGATGGCTGCAATATATTCCCAGCCCATCTGTTATGCGCTTCTTTCTATGTTCATGCCATATTCGCATTGTTTCAAATATATTGTGGCGTGTTTTATACCAATAGAGTAGCTTTTCTTTCCATGCAATGGAGCCACTGTCGTTGCCCTAAGGTCTGTTGAGTACCGACCCGCTTGAGGATGGCGGAGGGGTATGTTTCCCATTCACGGTTTGTAAGCTAGTTCCGTGGGCTCCCAGCCAATGGTAGCGTCCTGCCAAGGGAGAAAACTAGTTAGAGGGCCTGACTCAGGCTAGAGTCAGTGTGTGCACACGTGGTCGGAGACTGTGGACTGACACCGACGGGTGCCACTCCGACTGGTCACTTGGTTTGGTACCGTTTACGCGCTTAGCTTGTCGCTTCGTCGACTGCGAGTGCTTGAGATGCAGTGTAAGCCGTCAGTGGACGCTTCTGGTTTCTGCTCCAGTGGTTGTCCTTCCTTGTTGTCTGGATTAGTTGCAGCTCCTTCTATTTGGTAGTTTTAGCTTTAATCGCTTGCATTTAAGTAGTAGTGGCATGTGTTAGCGGTTATACTTGCTTAGCTAGAGTTTACAGCTTTCTTGTGATTAGTTATTCATGCCATTGCCTGTGTATTTATTTAAATGCATGCTTTAATTGCTTTATTTATGCATGTTCGCTTGTTTAGTGCGAGGTAGGGATCCGCGTGACCCCTACTGAGTCTGGCTGTGACTCACCCTTCTCCTTTCAGGTGAGCCGCGCCCGCCGTCTCCCGGACTTTAGTGTGCTGTTTCGGGACCGTTCCTAGCTGCCAGCTGCGCACGAGCTGCCTTTTTGAGGCTTGTGTTGTACTTTTGCCGGGGTATGCCCCGCGTAGTTGTACCTTGAGGACTGGTGTTTGTGACTCTGGACTAGTTATACATATATCACTCTGGTTATTTTTAAATTGCTTCCGCACTTGTGTTTAAATCTTAAATACTTATTTGTATTACGCGCCCCAATTCACAATTAATTATGCATACTCCTCAACTAACCCCCACTAACCCTTCAGGGGCCTCATCAGCCTCTTGGGTGGCCTCCCCAGTTCTTGGTGTCGGTGTATCGACGTTATCGGTATATCGGTGTCCTGAACTCTGGGTCGTCACATCCTATACTCCCGACTCCCGCATCGAAGACATGCATTGAGCTTTCTCCAGCATTCCTCGGCTTTGTGTCTGGGTTTCTCGCAGAATTTGCGTAATTCCTTTGATGACGTAAAGAAAGGAACAATTTGCTTGTCAAAGGTTCTTGGATTCTTGTCCCCTTGAAAGTTACGTCCACCCTTGTTGAAATTACGCCCGTCCTTGATGAAGTTACGCCCGTCATTGGGCCTTTTCTTCCCAAAGGAAGGTTTGAAACTTCCGGCTCCCGTAACTTGCTCTCTCTTGGCTTCTCTTCCTCAGATGTGATCCGATAACTCTGTTGCATCTTCTAGGAGTTGTGCTCTCCGTACCATATCAGAATAAATTTGGATATCCATCGGGGCGAGTTGAGTAATATATTGAGGCTTAAGGCCGTTAAGAAATCTCGGTGCCTTCATTTTGTCGGTACCCACGAGATGTGGAGCGTACCGAGATAATCTTGAGAATTGAGCTTCATATTCGGCTACCGATAAACCCCTTTGCTTCAAAGCGGCAAATTCGGCGGCCTTCCTTTCTTGTACTCGGTCGGAGAAGTATTTACTATTGAAGTGTTCCATGAACTCTTCGCATAGAATTTGGTCGTGCGGTAAAGTAGCTTCGACCGATTCCCACCAGGCACGTGCATCCCTTTCCAGTTAGAAAGTAGCGAGTATGACCTTTTCCTCGTCGGCACATTGCATAACTCGGAATATCCTCTCAATCTCCTTAATCCAATGTTCGGCCTCATCCGGATCCGTAGATCCAGCGAACTTGGGAGGGTTCATGCTTCGGAAATTCCTATGTAAATCACTAGCTCCTCGGTTTGCTCCTCCCTGAGCAACCTGTTGGGTTAAACATTGAACGGTGCGTTGCATCTCACGCCATTGAGCTCTCTCGGCGGCCATTTACGAGAATTAGTCTGAAACCATAATTCCAAGGTTTATTGTTTTTGTTTTGGTATTTATTTTCTGATAATTCCTTTTTTCTTAAAACTTAACCCATTTTTCTACTCGATCTTACCGGGAAGGTTTTAAGACCTATCCAATTTCTAGATATTGATCTTAAACCTAACCTAAGTTTAAGAATGAACCTATACTTGTGAAACCTAGGATTTTATGTAACATAGGCTCTAATACCACAAAGACTGTCACGCCCCGACGCGGAATATCGGGATGCGAACTAGTCGTAAACAAGCGTGTCGATCAGAGCATGTACAATTTTATTTCTAAAGACAGAAATGAATGGAAAAAAGATACTTTTATTCTATCAAAATGAAGTTTACATTGCTAATTCATAAGCCATACAGGTAAATTACAACTTCCAATCCCAAAGTACATCATTCTTATAAAAACACTAATGGTCTACATAAACCCAGGTAGAAAGGAAAATCACTCTCTCACTCTTGTCCATTCCCTTGTTCATTTTCATTTCCTGCAACAATTAACCAAAACATAGGGTGAGCTAAAAGCTCAATAGGATTTTATATCTCTAAGAACCAGGCAATCTTTAAGTATTAACAATTTAAGTAATTTTCTAACTTGTATCGGGAAGTGTATAAACATGAATGAAATATCTAAGTAATTAAGATAATATAATATCAAGATAAATTTCCAAGTAATGACTTTTAACAAGTAAAGAATTTCATGTAATTGGTCATTTTCACGCAAGTCAAGTATTTCATGTAATTTTCAAGTAAACAAGTAACAAGTACGAACAGTGGAATGCCATAAAAATCTAGCGAGTCATGCACTTCGGTGCAATGCCACACTATGGTCAATCAACTCCCATGGGCACAAGTACTTTTGGGTGCTCCTCCCAGGACCAGACCGGGCCCCATTAATGCCAGGCATTGGGTCAGTGTATCGTAAGATCTCAAGTACGTTTAGACATCCACATAACACTATGGCCAATGAATTTTAAGAATAAGCTCATTTGTAAAAAATACAGATCTTGCAAAAATCTCAGAAGTAGCAAGAGGAGTGAATAATAATTTTAAGGCATCATGATTAACGACATTAAGTCGTGGAATTCAAGAAAGAACGGTAAATAGGAAGAAAATTCAAGTAATTAGAGTTTAATAGAATTAATTTAATTCCATGGTTTAATCTTGTGTGCATTTGATTTACAAGTGTTTAGACATGTTTACCGGAAGTTTTTTTGTACATTAGAAATGCATTAGTTTAGCCAAAACGGTGATTTATTATAAAAAGTAGAATTTGGTTATAAAAATAGGTTTTTTATGCCAAAAATAATTCTAACTTGCTGAAAATAATATTAGCATACTGACAATAATTTTTCATATATTATTTTACTGATAAGATGGAAAAATATAAATTTTCATGCTGGATTTAATTTTTACATGCTGAAAATTAATTTTTAACATGCTAGAATTAATACTTACCATGCTAAAATAATTCTCACACATTAACTTACTGATAAGATGATAAATATAAGTTTACCATGATGATTACAGAAATTCTCTGATAACAACATAAATTTTATCATGCTGAAAATTATTTTTCTATATTTATTTACTAATTATTTGATAGGAAAATAGAATTATCTTGCTAAAAAATAGTTTTAATATACTGAAAATAATTCTATCATGCTAAAATAATTCTAACATGCTAGAAATAATTTTATCATGCTGGAAGAAATTTTATTATAATGGAAATCATTTTTCTATATTTATTTACTAATTATTTAATAGGAAATTAAGTTTAGCATGCACAAAATAATAGTTTTAAATAGATTACATGCTGAAAATAGTTTTTATATCTCAGTATGTATAAAATAATTTTATCATGTTAGAAGTCATTTTTAACATGCTAGAAATATTTTTCATGGATTAATTTACTAATATGGTTAAAATTAGATTTTTACATGTAAAAACAATTTCATTCTACAAAAATAACTTTTTTAACATGCTGTAAGAATTAAAACATACTAATATTACATTTTCTTACTTTTGGTGACTAAATACTTATAATTATTGGAGATTCCAAATGTTATAATTCATATTGTGTTCATAAGGTGTAGTGACTAATCTTTAGTCCCACATTGCAAGTTTAGAAAACTTTCATGGCTTTATAATTCATAGTGCGGTGCGGTGCGGCTGAGGCTGGTTGGTTTTCGCGTTCATAATATATATATATATATATATATATATATATATTTATATTTATACCCAAAATAATTTACCCGGGCATTCCGTGTTTTCTTTTTATGAACGCGCTGGCTTATGCTAGCGCGACCTTTAAGATCGCGCTACCCGAGGGTAGCGCGTTATGGAAAATAATGCATATTTTAATATATATTTTTTGTGAACGTGCTAGCTTATGGAGATGAATAATGTGATCCCGCTTCCATGTACAACAACATCAATGTGCCTTCGAGGCGTGTTGACCTGTAATGGAGATGAATAATGAGATGCTTAATGCATCGACGCAAGACCTTACTGCATTGACCTAACTTTAAAGCAGATGCACAAGGTGCATCGACCTTATGAAAGATGACCTTTATCGCACCGACCTTATACTACAAGACTTCTACAGCCGCATTGATCTTCTAGACCAGAATGCATATATGCATCGACCTGTCTTTCTAAATGCATGAATGTGCATTGACCTGATGTTCTATGCTGATGGAAGATGCATCGACCTTATTATGAACAAGACCTATTCTGACTTAAGTAGAAACTTCAGATCATCACAGTGTTGCCAGTATCAAAATTAATTCGTCACAGTTTTGCCAACATCAAAACTAGAGGAGCACAACATTCTCCCCCTTTTTGATGATGGCAACACTGTTACACTATCATAGTAATACTGAGATTACTGTGAGTCAGAATATGCACAGTACAAATGCATTCACGCCCCTTATCAATTTTCTCTCCCCCTGTTTCTCAACTCTCCCTCATACAAGATGGAGACCAGACCACACTTCATATGTCAAACAGAACTTACCAAGCACACAAGCACATAAGCAGCTTTCTCTCCCCTAGCTATCTTCTCCCCCAACAAATGACTTGATACCAGGTAGTAGGTAAACAAATAGAGAGAAAGAAACACAGAAACACAGAAACTCTCCCCCTTTTCCATCAGTAAAAATAAATTGGCAGAAACAATAAGACCTGGACAAGAAGATGACAGAAAGTTTCAAAGTAGGGAAAGCTCAGGAATGATTAAGCATACAAACTGATTCAACCTTCATTAGATTAGCATATGAAATTCAGATTCTGCTTTCTACAAGAATTCATATAATGCAACCCTGATAGATATTTGGTTTAATAAAGATGAATGTAGTGTTGGGATAACAATGGTGCATGCTAGAGATTCAGAGGGGGGAGGTGAATGAATCCCCTCTAAAAATACTTGCGGAATTAAAATTTTTCTTTGAACAACTTGCTCAGAACTAGTCTTGAAGCTAACTCTATGCGTAAAGCTAACTATCTCAAATTCTATTGGAAGTTATGACCTATAGAATATAGAACTCAATTGATTCCATTAATCATCACTTGATCGAAGATGAGATACCATCTACTAAGTACTTGGCGGAGGTATGATCTATGACTCTTCTACACAAGGATACAACATTCCAGTTCGGCATGACCAAACCTTTTTGCTATACCTTTTGATATACTTAGTGGAGAGGTACTTTTACCTCACTCAAGTGATAATTGGATGAGATCAAATGTTATTTGTAGAAGAACGAGTCAAAGACCCTAATCAAGCATCTACCGAAACACTAGCAAAATGTAAAACATAACAATCATACAATGCAACGAGAATTTTTAGGTGGTTTGGTTTTCACCAACATCCACCCCACACTCAGACCTGAGTGTAGCTTGTTGCTGCCTAACAGGTTGAACCGCTGCGCACCACAGCTTGCGTCCGCTGCGCATCACAGCTTGCGTACATACCGCTGAGCATCACAACTTGCTGTCCGAGGTATCCACCTCGCCCGCTGAGCATTACAGCTTAGCTCTGCTGACTCACAGCTTGATGGAATAAGAAATAAAAGAGACAAAAGATGAATCTTAGCACTGGAAAGCTGGAAATGAAAGCTGGAAAATGTAGCTCTCGCAGGAGCAAACTGGCTTGGATTTGATCCAAGGGCCAATCGAACAAATCTTCAAGATCTTCAATCTCTTCTCTTGATCTCACGATCTCCCTCTTCTTCTTATTCTTCTCTTTCTCCTACTATCTCACTTTTCTCTCTTAGACATACGGTACTCTGTTTCTTCTCAGAATAGGCTCTCACTCTTTTTCTTTCTGGTTTACCCTTCTGCCTCTTCTTTTCTTCTCTAATCATTCATCCACTCTTGAACACGCGACCGGGTCTTCTATTTAAAGCTCGCAAAAAAAGAGGCGCCTGGAAATCATGTTTCCCACCCAGAAATTCCAATTGAAGAGCGCTACTTGGAATCCACGTGTCAGATCTGGTTGGTCAGAGAAGGACACGTGGCTAAGTGTTCTTTGAGAGCAAGAGGCCTCGGATCACGTGCTTCAATCACAGAGCCTTGGAACACGTGTATCACTTAAAGTTCTACTGATCTCAGAGACCTGGTACTTGCATTAATCTTGCCAATTAGAGTAAAAGGCAATTAATCAAATAGCTGACAGATCAGAATTCATGCTTAGGTAAAACTAAGATAGAAGCATATACTCCGACATAGTAGAGGTGAAATCGAATGTGCAACAGCCTTGATCTAGCATGTGCACTGACTTGAAAGCATGCACTGACTTGAGTGCTGTCAGGTAAGGATGTGCACAGACCTATATGTGCTATATGCAAAGCATGCACTGACCTATATGAGTTATATGCAAAACATGCACTGACCTATGTGTGTTATGTGCCAAAATATGCACAGACCTATATGTGCTAAATGCGAAACATGTACGGACCTCATTTTACATAAGGCAAAGGATGCACCTACTTGTATGCAGACAGATAGAATGCGCACTAACCTTGTTCTGCCTAATGAAGGATGTGCACCGACCTTGTTTAGCACATTGAAGGATGTGCATCGACCTTGTTTAGCACAATGAAGGATGTGCACTGACCTTGTTTAGCATAATGAAGGATGTGCATCGACCTTGTTTAGCACAATGAAGGATGTGCACTGACCTTGTTCTACCTAATGAAGGATGTGCACCGACCTTATTTATCACAATGAAGGATGTGCATTGACCTTGTTTATCACAAGGCAAAACTTGCACCGACCTTTACATGCACAAGGCAAAACCTGCACCGACCTTTATGTGCATGAGACCGAAACATGCACCAACCTTGTGTGCATTCACACAGGATGTGTACCGCCTTTATGTGTAGGAATACAAAGAGTGCACCGACCTTATGTGCATTTCTACAGAAACATGCACCGACCTTGGTCTTCTATATGCATGCATATGCACTGACCTTACATGCACTAGCTAAAAGGTGCATCAAGCTTAATGCAATATTCTAAACATGCACTGACCTATATGAGCAAGCTACAAGAACGTGCACCGACCTTGTATGCTATATGAGCACATATGCACTGACGTTATAAATCACACATACTTAGACAAACACAAACAGATTTGATTGAAGAATTTATGCATTTCAGTCTCAACATGATTCATAGATTGTCATTATCAAAACCAGGGTTCCAACATGTAGAGTTCAGTAATCAAACTCTTTGAATAATTTTGCATTAACAGTTAATAGCAATGAACCAGAATTACATGAAAATGTTATGTTCAATCTCCCTTCATCTTACTCATTTAGACTCATGTAAGTTCTTAAGAGTAACTCATGACATGTATTGAGATTAAACAAACTTGACAGTTTTGAATTTTCACTTCAGGGTTGCAACATGATTTTTCTTTTTACTTTGCCCATAAATTTCAAAAAAGTCAGGTATAATCCATACCTTTTGACGTAAGGGTACACGTTGATTAGACGCCGGTACCCCAAGTTACTCAGTAGAATTTATCATTTTGTTTTAATTTTTGAACAGAGATAACTAAAGCACTTCATGACAAAGGTTTTCTTCATTTCTTTGATGAAGGACCTAGTTTCTCGGTGCACTCAGCCATTGCTCTGCCTATAGAGTTGTTGGCTCATTATTTTGACATGGCTGCCCTTTGGTTTTACAGAAAACTTTTTGTTTAAAAACAATACTTAGCCCAAGTCTCTCAACCAAGTTTATCATGAATTTTAAACTTTCAGATTCTGAGAAACTTTACAAAACATATCATGTTTGTTATGACCATCAATTGGGCACTGGCCCAATTGAGTATAATTTGGGCCCATGAACTCAACGAGCTAGAAATCTAGACAGATTATCGAAGGATCCTTAAGAAATTCGTACCTTAATGTAAGGATGTCAGAATTAGGTGAAACTAAAGTCCACGCAACGACCATTGGGTAAGGAACAACTTTTATGAAGAGTATAACTTCTGAAAAATGGGTCTAATAGGGGGTAAGAGGGAGTAGGTGATAATGGGTCGAAACAGTTACAGAAAAATGGTCACCAGTTGAAATAGAGATATCTTGGCCCACCGTTAACCAAATGAGATGAAACTTGGCCCATTAGAAAGATTGGGCACTTAACGCAAACTTTTTTATGTTTAGGTAGAAATCCAATTCGCACCAGAAATCCAATATCAATCTCAACATAGAAGATGTGGCTAACATCCCATTCAAAATTATGGCCTTAGTTTTAGGTATTTCATTAATCTTCGACGAAGTTATGAATTTTAGTCTCAATATGATTCATATATTGTCATTATCAAAACTAGGGTTCCAACAATCTTCCCCTTTTTGATGATGACAACTATGAGTCATGTATGATTCTAAGAGGTGAAATTAACAAGCAAGTCATTGTTTTTATTTTATTCAATCCAGAATTCATAGAGTGATATGCAGAGCAAGAACCTTCAAAACAAATATGCACTATTGACATTTCTGTGTACAATAAGAAAAAATCAAACTGATATTTGATTTAATATAGCGTTCTGAACATTTTAAAAACCAGAAACTAGAAACTTGTCTTTTCCCATATAAGACCAAGAGACATTCTTCCCCAGGACTAACCATCAGCAGCTTCTCATCTCCCTCAAGACTGCTCATCTCCCCCAGGACTGTCATACATGTCAAGACATTCTCCCCCTTTGTCATTATCAAATAGAATAAGAGGGGTGATCTCTTAGATATCTGCAGGACATGTTCTGCTAGAGCTGGCACCTCTTGAGCTCCCCCTCCTTCTGGGTGGTGTGCTGCTAGAACTACCCCTCAGAGGTATTGCCCGTGGAAATGGTATTCTTTCTACTTTAGTACTGAGAGCTGCAAATTTGGTCATTACTTTCTGGTCATTTTGCTGGACTAGGGCATGAAGCTCTTTGACATTAGATGTCATGTCTACAAACTAGTTCTGCATCATACTGCACATGTTTTCTAGTTGGGAAGTCTGCTGGTTGTGAATATCAGCCATAAATGTGGAAGTACTAGTGGCTTGAGTGGTGACCACACCTTTAAAATTGTCAGCTAACTTCTGAATTTGTGCTTGAACAATGTCCAGTTTCTCATAGGTATTTCCAAGCTGTATTATGCTTCCATGTACTTCACCAGATATGGCATTAATGTTTTGAGTCAGAGCCTGCTGGTCTTGTCTGAGCAAGTTCACCTGAAGTTTTACATGTTCTAGCACTATCTTGATATCATAAGAATGGAGAAGAGTCTTAGTAAGTTTTATAAAAGATGTAGTCTGAGTGCATTGCAATTTACCTAAAATTTCTCCTGCCTTCTGACATACTACCAGTAAGGAGTCCAAAACACCATGCAATTTCATGTCAGACTTGTGCTTATCATATACAAACTTCATCCACTGACTGTCCACAGTCTGTTCCAAATGAAGCATCCTAGCATCCAATCTTTGAATAGCTGAATGCAAGTGCATGAACTGTGTATTCATTGTTCTTCCTTGATTCATGGTGAGGTTTACCAATGTGGTAAACATTACTGTAATCTGTGGTCCTGAGTCATATCCACCTGAACTAGAAGGTTGAAATTATGGGGGTATGAATGATTCTTCAGGAGAGTAAGGAGGCTATATTCCAAATAAAGTCATAGGTCCTTGATGAGGTCCATAGAAGGGAGCAGGACCTAGAAATTGTTCCTGTGGAGCTACTACCTCAGCTTCTTGGACTTCCTGGGATTGCTCTTCCTGAACCTCTTCCATTCTTTGCTCTTCCTATAGATCTCCCTCTCTTTACTGTACAACTCTCTGTTCAGGCTGATTAGCTGCTACTTGTTGCTGAGGCTGCTGTCCAAAATGATCAAAGAGATCATCAATGTGCTAATCTAATTGTTGCATTATTTGCTCATCAGTTAAGTTCAGCTCATGAATTTCATGTTCCAATTGTAAATCTCTAAGTTGCTGCTCTGCAGGAACTTCATTTGTGTCTTCTTCCATTTCTTCAATAATGTCTTCTTGTTGCTCAATAATCTGTTCATCCTCAGTTGTCACTAGGTGAATCTCTTCTTGAGGCACTTGGAGAGGCTGTTCTAAAACCGATTGAATATCTTGTTCAGCCTGTATTGACTCTTTTAGCACAATTGCTAGTGGCAGTTCCTCCCCCTAACCATTCTGAGGATGTTCAGTATGTCCTTCGATATGTGGTGGCTAAGGCTGTTCAGCAATGACACCTTGTACATATGTTGGCTGTTGTTCTGTCTGTTGTTTAGCTTGAAGCTGACCCTTTTTCACTGATGGGACCTCCTTTTCTGCATGTTCCTTTACTTGACTGACCGAAGATGGCTTCAACTTCATGAACTTAGATATGAAATCCATATTATAGACATTCACCTTGGGGATCTCCTTAAAAGTCTCATTCTCTAAAGAAATATTCACTTTCTTGAATACATCAGTCAAGTGGGAAGCATAGGGTAAGCTTCTCCTAGACTCCTTACAGGTCCCCATAATCTGAATCATTATATCTGGTAAGCATACCCTGATCCTTTTCAGCAAACAAAAAAGTATAAACCTCTGAGACTTAGTTAACCTTCCTCTTCCTCCAATTTGTGGGGTTATCATTGTTGTAAGAATGTGATGTAATAACCTCTTTAATGGAGAAAACTTGTTTGCATTAAACTGAGTCAGTTTTGCTTGATTCTTGTCTTTGGGATTACTAGGCAAACCTGTGATAAGGGAGTAGGCCTTATGTTGATTGTATTCAAAAACTCCGTCTACTTCCCCATCTTCTGGAATTCTAAAGATTTTATGTAGAAAATGCCTAGATATGTCAATCTTTGTCCCCTTGACAAGAGTCCAAATTTTGGACTATTCCGGATCATATTTTAGATTATTGTAAAACTCTGCAACTAGTCTAGGGTAATAAACCCTATGTTTACCTAGAAATATCCTCCATTTTTGAAAACTAAACAACTCCAATAGTTCAAGAAAATTTGAAAGCATTGCCTGGTCGTTGAAGTCCACATACCGTGGAAACATTATCTTGCCAACTTCCAATACTAATGCTGCTTGCTTTGACGACCTAGTAGGATCATCTTCTTCTTCAAACTCTTCATGAGTGGTTTCTGCAGCAGGTGTCTAGTGCCACTTGGAAAGAATTCTTGATTCCTTTTCTTTCCCTTTGGCTGACTTCTCTTTAGGCACTGCAGAGCTGATACCTTTATCATGTGCCATTTTTGATCTTTTCTCCTTTGGTGGAGCCTCTGCAGCCTCTGCTGGCGTGGAAGCCTCTGGCTGCTGCTCCTCTATTGCCTTTCTCTTCCCCTTGCTCTTGGCGGTCGAAGACGACATGGTAGAAGCGGTGAAGAGTGTAGACGAAGAATAGTAGAGCGAGTAGAAGAAATGTAGAAAAGAAGACTGGAGGGGCCAAGCTTCCAGTCTGGAATAGCATGAGCGAAGGAATCATGAATGCGAGAAGGCACTTCGACTTGAGTAGCGAGGGTATGATGGACTTTGTGAATAGGGTTGAGTTTTTTATACGCAATTCTGCCGACTTTACCAATCTCAATAGTTAATACCCAGAATACCTTTCACTTTTAATAAAATACCTTTCTACATACTTAGGTGATTTTCTGAATATGAGATTATATCTTATAGCATAACTCTTTAGCCATTATTCCTTTGAAGCAAAAATAATGGAAAAAAAACAATTTAATCAAGGACAATTCTCAATTAGAAACATCATCAATCTTACTGGCCATTTTTCATTTGCCAAAACTGATTGAAAAATCTATTTTATATTGAACTTAAGACAATTTTAGTTTACTAAAAAGTAGCCCAGAGTCAACCATATTTTCCATTAATCTTTTATATTTTTGAATGAGCATTCCAGTCTTACTACATCTTTTTACATAAGGAGACATGTTGATCAAACACCAGAATCCTTGGTTACTCAGTGCAGTTTACCTTTATGCTTCACATTTGGAACAGAGATAACATTTATTTTCATGACATGACTTCCGAGTTTCTTTGAAACAGATAGTCAGTTTCTCAAATGATATGCCATTGCTATGCCTTTTTCAATTTTTGTTTAATGGCATATTCCCTGGTCTTTTAACAGATTTTTCTTAAAACATGGCTTAAGAACCACATAAATACCAGATTTTTTACCAGATTGACTCATTACTAATGACTTTCAGGTATTTTAAAAATCTTCTGAACAGTTCCAATTTAAACTATTTTATGACCATTGAAGATACATTCAAGGATAATTGTGAACAATTTAAGATACGATTTAATCTTCATAAACAGAAAATCACATTTCTGTAAAGTCCAGCAAATTTATTTTTAGTTCAGAGTAATCTTAGTAATCAACAGTTGAAACTTAGTAAAGGTGACAGATGTCATATCTTTACTCCCCCTGAATAACAAAGTCTAAGAGCTTATTATGAGGAATAGATAAGCGAGTGGGTTTGGATAGATCAAAGTGAAGATAAACAAGAAGAATAGAAGGAAGGCCACACAAGAGCAAGGGCAAGACTTAGGACTAGTTTCCAAACAACCAAAGACTTAGCCTTACAAGCTTAGCAACTAACCAACAGCCTTCTATATGGAATCCAACAGCTCTCATCCTTCAGCTTGTTGTTAATGAAGAACTAAACGATTAACTCACCAGCAACACTTCAGCAGCTAGAATAGCTCATAATTAGACAGTTCAACACCAAATCATTACACTGACAATCTCAACTCAACTCAGCTCCCCCTCAATGTGCAGAGGTTTCAACCAAACATCAATTATTTTTCTTAAGGTACACAGCGATGCAATATTTAAATGCACATTATAGACTTATACTACATGCAAACCTATGCATTTGATATGAATATGAATGTCTAATACAAATTTATTCTAGCATGAAAAATTTTTATGTGCGATATGCATGTGGCAGATGATCAGGAATTCACCATTCATTTCAATACAACATCAATCAAAAACATTAATTGATGACATAGCATTTAACAGCAATAGAAGGATCATTTTGACCAATCATGCAAAAATTAAAAAACTACTCATTCAAAAAAGAATTACTCATGCCATGAAATAAGAAAAACAAAAAAGGTAAGAATGGGGTTTAACTGACCTTCATGTGCCTTGAGTTTTTATTCAACCCCTTTTATTTCATCCTTCAAGGCACACCTGCAAGATAAGATTACCTTGCATATCTAGGAACCCAATAACTCTTGGGTCCTGTCAGATGAGTAATACCTCTAGCAGGTGTACTCCAATTATTCATGGCAGTAAGTGGATCAAACTTCATCCAAAAACATTCAAACCTAGTATGATCAGGTTTTCCACAATTACTACAAGTAATATGTCTATACATGAGTTTGTTCCTAAGTATAGACACTTGAGCATGTTTATCATAAAATAATTTATTTAGTGACCAACATTGAGATGTTGCATGCCCAAACTTTCCACAATTCAAACATTCCATGTTCTGAACTGCATGTTTCTTAGCATGATACTTTTGTGCATGAATGTTTTGAGCATGGAACTTGTGAATCAATTGATCATTATGAGACAGAAAGTAACAATCATGCATGTGGTGGCCATATCTATCACAATTGAAACATGAAGTTCTATTTTTGTTCTGGTTTGCATGCATGTGAGGAATGACAGTAGGCTTAGCATGCAAGTTGATATTGTTTCCAAAAAAGTTCCTAGATGTTTTCTGCTTATTCTTATCTCTATTCTAAGATGCATTCTTTTTCTTTTGAGCCATCATGTCATCAGCTATCATAACCTTGCAGTCATCCATAACATGACCTGCTCTCCCACAATAATGACATGAGGCATTCCTTTTACATGCATGTGAGTGAATGGGGGAATTTTTACTAACATGCACTAGACCATCAGATTTCTAAGATATAGAGGAATTTGCAACAACAGTAGAAACATTTTTGGTTTTATTCTGATTCACAACCTTTTTCTATTTTCTAACCCGTTTCAAGTTTTTATTTGAATTTTCAGGTTTCTAAGCTATAAACTGAGAGACTGATTGAGAAGAAGTCTTTGGGTCTTCAGAATAGCTCACAGAGGAAGTGGAAGGTTTATTCTTAATTTTCTTTTTATTGACTAGATTGTAACCCAGTCCCTCTTTCTGGAAACCCACTTTAGTTCCAAGAATTTTATCCAAGTTATCCTTTCCCTTAACAAATTTAGACAGAGAATTTCTTAGGTCTTGGATTTCAGATTTTAGAGATACAATGTCAACCTCATAACAAGCAATGTCAGATTCACAGATAATTATTTGTTGATGTAACACATCATTCAAACTTTTGAGTGTATTAATCTCCTGTTTCAATTTCTGTTCATCATCAGCTTTATTTTCATTCATGACACATTTTCCTTTTTCAATAGCCAACCATTTTTCTGACATGACAGTGTTCAAAACCATGAGCTTTTTGTTCGGATCCTTGAGGTTTTCATTTTCCTTTACCAACTTCTCAATTTCTTCATCATATTTTTTATTACTAGATATTGAGTCTAATCTTTCAATCAATTTCTCCTCTCTTTGTTCAGATTCACGTTTCTCATCTAACAGATTTTTGTTTTCTTCTTTAAGAGAAGCAATTAATCCTTCCTACAATTTCAATTTAGATTGAAGATCATTATTCACATTTTTTGTAGACACACATCTATCACAGGAATTTTCAACCTTTTTAATTTGAACTTTCAATCCATCACTTTCATGGTTCAATGACTTTATTTCAGTTGACATGATTTTTCTCATTTTCTTCTTTTCAGATTTGACATTTTTGTACTTATCTAACAAACCATTATAAAGAGTCATCAATTCTTCAAAAATAATTTTGTCAGAGCCAGAACTTACCTGTGATGAAGACTCATCCTGTTGATCACTGCTGTGATCTCTGACCATAAGACATGCGTCATCTTGCATATCAATTTTGACCTTCAACTTGTCTAAAATTTCTTTAGCGCTCCTGCACTCAGAAACATAAAGAAACTCATCATCATCAATTGCCCTCTTCACTAGATTCAGGGCTTCCACATTTTCATCATTCTTAAATCTATCAACAATAGTCCATGTAGATTGATCTTCTCAAAGATCATATGGACTATGTGCTATAAGAATCCACAAATTGGAGTCTATAGAGATTACATAATCTCTGAACTTCCCTAGCCAATTATAAAAACCAGAACCGTCAAACCTCGGTGGATTGGCCATAGAAACAGATTTAAGACAAAGACAAGGACACAGAAGATGCACCAAAGATACATGATCTGATCTGTAGATCATTGGATCTAAGGACACATAAACCCGCTCTGATACCAATTGTTGGGATAACAATGGTGCACGATAGAGATTAAGAGGGGGGGGGGTGAATGAATCCCCTCTAAAAATACTTGTGGAATTAAAATTTTTCTTTGAACAACTTGCTCAGAACTAGTCTTGAGGCTAACTCTAAGCGTATAAGCTGACTATCTAAAATTCTATTGGAAGTTATAACCTACAGAATATAGAACTCAATTGATTCCATTAATCATCACTTGATCGAAGATGAGATACCATCTACTAAGTACTTGGCGGAGGTATGATCTATGACTCCTCTACACACGGATACAACATTCCAATTCGGCGTGACCAAACCTTTCTGCTATACATTGACCTTGTTTAGCACAATGAAGGATGTGCATCGACCTTGTTTAGCACAATGAAGGATGTGCACTGACCTTGTTCTGCCTAATGAAGGATGTGCACAGACCTTGTTTAGCATAATGAAGGATGTGCATCAACCTTGTTTAGCACAAGGCAAAACCTGCACCTACCTTTATGTGCATGAGACCGAAACATGCACCAACCTTGTGTGCATTCACACAAGATGTGTACCGACTTTATGTGCAGGAATACAAAGAGTGCATCGACCTTTTGTGCATTTCTACAGAAACATGCACCGACCTTGGTCTTCTATATGCATGCATATGCACTGACCTTACATGCACTAGCTAAAAGGTGCATCAACCTTAATGTAATATTCTAAACATGCATCGACCTATATGAGCAAGCTACAGGAACGTGCACCAACCTTGTATGCTATATGAGCACATATGCACTGACCTTATATATCACACATACTTAGACAAACACAAACAGATTTGATTGAAGAATTTATGCATTTCAGTCTCAACATGATTCATAGATTGTCATTATCAAAACCAGGGTTCCAACATGTAGAGTTCAGTAATCAAACTCTTTGAATAATTTTGCATTAACAGTTAATAGCAATGAACCAGAATTACATGAAAATGTTATGTTCAATCTCCCTTCATCTTACTCATTTAGACTCATGTAAGTTCTTAAGAGTAACTCATGACATGTATTGAGATTAAACAAACTTGACAGTTTTGAATTTTCACTTCAGGGTTGCAACATGATTTTTCTTTTTACTTTGCCCATAAATTTCAAAAAAGTCAGGTATAATCCATACCTTTTGACGTAAGGGTACACGTTGATTAGACGCCGGTACCCCAAGTTACTCAGTAGAATTTATCATTTTGTTTTAATTTTTGAACAGAGATAACTAAAGCACTTCATGACAAAGGTTTTCTTCATTTCTTTGATGAAGGACCTAGTTTCTCGGTGCACTCAGCCATTGCTCTGCCTATAGAGTTGTTGGCTCATTATTTTGACATGGCTGCCCTTTGGTTTTACAGAAAACTTTTTGTTTAAAAACAATACTTAGCCCAAGTCTCTCAACCAAGTTTATCATGAATTTTAAACTTTCAGATTCTGAGAAACTTTACAAAACATATCATGTTTGTTATGACCATCAATTGGGCACTGGCCCAATTGAGTATAATTTGGGCCCATGAACTCAACGAGCTAGAAATCTAGACAGATTATCGAAGGATCCTTAAGAAATTCGTACCTTAATGTAAGGATGTCAGAATTAGGTGAAACTAAAGTCCACGCAACGACCATTGGGTAAGGAACAACTTTTATGAAGAGTATAACTTCTGAAAAATGGGTCTAATAGGGGGTAAGAGGGAGTAGGTGATAATGGGTCGAAACAGTTACAGAAAAATGGTCACCAGTTGAAATAGAGATATCTTGGCCCACCGTTAACCAAATGAGATGAAACTTGGCCCATTAGAAAGATTGGGCACTTAACGCAAACTTTTTTATGTTTAGGTAGAAATCCAATTCGCACCAGAAATCCAATATCAATCTCAACATAGAAGATGTGGCTAACATCCCATTCAAAATTATGGCCTTAGTTTTAGGTATTTCATTAATCTTCGACGAAGTTATGAATTTTCCATTAATTACATGTAAATTCGCCCAACAGTCACACCTCTTTGTGATAAACAATACTGGGGCCAAGGGGTCCCCCTGTCTGCCCCCCTAGTAGACTTGAAATAACTAGTTGGGGTTCCATTAAATAGTACATAGAACCAGTAATTACTCAGCATCGAGGAAATCAGAGAACAAAATCTATTAGAAAACCCAAAAGCTTTCATAACAGCTAATAGGAAATCCCACTCCAATCTGTCATATGCTTTGGCCATATCTAATTTGAGGATGATGTTGTTTCCTCTAATTTTCCTACCCAACTCCTTCATCATTTTCGAAGCAAGACAAATGGTGTCTGTAATATTCCTACCTTTAACAAAGGCCCCTTGGTTTTCAGATATAATTCTAGGAAGGATATCCACCAACCCTGTTACTTATAATTCTGGATATGATTTTATATGTGAAGTTGCAGAGACTGATCGGCCTCAGATTAGCGAATATGTTAGGGGAAGCCACTTTAGGAATCATAGCAATTAATGAGGAAGTGGTACCTTTCGGCAAGGGGAACCCTTTGAAGAAGCCCTGCACCGCTTGAGTGACATCTGCAGATATAATGTCCCAACATGAAGTGAAAAATTTCCCCGTGAATCCATCAGGACCTGGGGCACTGTCTGGAGATAGTAAATGAATAGCATTTTTAATTTCCTCCTTCTCAGGCATAACAGTAAGGGCATTGTTTTCCTCTACTGAAATAAGACAAGGGATGTGCCTCACGACTTCAGGATTGATTTGGTGCTCAGCAGATGTGAATTGTTGTTTAAAAAATTCCACATCTTTGTCCTTCAACACCGACTCCTCCTCACACCAATTGCCATTGTCAAGTTTGATTCTGTGTATAGTCATTCTTGATCTTCTTTGTTTGACATAGAGATGGTAAAATTTAGTATTTCGGTCCCTTAACTGCAACCAGTTAACTCTTGCCTTCTGCCCCCAGAAAATTTCCTCCATGTGTTGACACCTTCTTAGATCAGCTTGCGCAATTTGAAGAGATATCCTATTAGCCTCGTTAGGGTCTTCATCAAATGCAGATTCAGCCAGCTTCACCTCCTCCTCTGTTTTAGCTTTCCTATCGAAAATGTTGCCAAAGTGGTCCTTGTTCCATTGCTTGATAACAGATTTAAGAGCTTTGAGTTTGTGCTGGAGAGTATAGAAAGGATTATGGATCCACAGAGACAGTATCCCAAGCATTCCGCACTAAAGTATTAAAGTTCTCATCCTCTAGCCACATGTGTTGGAAGACAAATCTGCTGGGTCCGGAATTAGGTTGAGGATGATAAACAAGCATTGGAGAGTGGTCAGAGGGTTCTCTCATTAAGTGTTTGACAGTGATTGTAGGGACATTCTCTGCCCAACTATCATTAAACAATACTCTATCCAACCTAGCCTTGATGTTCCTCACCCCAATCTGATTATTTGACCATGTGTATGGAGTACCCACATAACCAGCATCCATAAGCCCTACCATAGCAACAAAACCCTAGAAATCTATCATAGAATTGAGAAAACCCATGGTACCTCCCTTTTTCTCCTCAGGTAACAAAAAGGCATTGAAATCTCCGCCCAAAATCTAGGGTTGATTAACAAAGCTCCCAAACTGTATGAGTTCTGCATACAACTCTCTTCTGCCAGCCACATTGCATGAAGCATACACAAAGGTAGCAAAACAGTCTACGCAGCCTCCATTCTGAATCTGCACAGTAAGGAATTGAGAATGCTTTTGCACAACCGAGACTGAAATAGGATATTGCCACAGCAGCCAAATTTTAGAGTTCTCCTCCTGGTTCACACATGCACAATCAAATTTTAATCTAAGCCTTATATTTTCCAATCTATCAGCAAGTATCTTTGGTTCTATGATGCAAACCATTTTAACATCATCCATTCTAATGTGATTTTTGATACTGCGCATTGACTTTGCATTGCCAATGCCTCTAATGTTCCATATCAAAGTGGGACTATTCATTGGGAAAGGGAACACTGTTGATGACCACCAGCTAAATGTTTAGCTTTAGCCCTTGTGAATGGTTGTTTTTTCTTGATCCCTTGCTGATTTACCCCTTGATCAAAGCAGTCCAATAATTCTTGCTCTTGTCCAGCATTCACTTCCTGCATGAATATGTTCTTAGCAAATGATTGCTCAGCGGCCGACAGGTCTCCAGATCTATTATTATAAGAAGACATTGCTTTTTTCACCTTTGCCAGGTTGGTGGTATTCGTATCAGGCTCATTCAAATGACTGATTCCATGCCTTCCTTCATAATTTTTGCCCACATCACCATCAGTGTTAGTAACTAGAGCAGGATGAAGACTTTCCTTCTCTACTTCCCTTGAGTCATTTAGTAAATTGTTGATTTGAGCACTCTGAGGGATACCAATACCAGTATCCATTATAGATGTACCCCCTCCATCAGCTTAGTCAAAGATTCATCTGAAATAATTGTTACCTCCTGGACCTGCTAACCATGTGTTTGCTTGGATGAGTTCTGTTGCATCCCTATGGTTTTGATGATGTCCCACACTATAAATCAATCTTCTATCTCTAGATTAATGCTGTTTCATCATGTGAGTGAGTATAGTTCAATGGCTGTCAGATAACATGCTCTACCTTAATTCTGCCTACACTCTGTCTGCTCAGTCTTCACACCAGTGCGTCAACTCAGTGTGCTGATGCGTCGACCCTTCAGTCATTGCATGTCTCTGTTCTCACACCTGTGCGTCAACTCAGTGTGCTGATGCGTAGACTCTTCTGTTTAGGTTCTTCATTTGATTAAGTCTATACATCATCAGTTGAACGTAAAAGTAATACGTTGCAGCGTCAACTCATTAGGCTGCAGCGTCAACTCAGCATGTTTGCACTTCGCCTTGAGACTTTCAAGTCTATACACCCTACACTCTTTGCAAGTCTGTACAGCCTACCGTCTCATGCAGCGTCTAATGTTAAAGTCTCCACATCGCATTGCATCGTCTCTATCAGTGTCTCACTGGTCTAGTCTATATAGACTTTAGCGTCTCATGAAAGTCTATACAACGCATCAGTTTTTAGAAGTCTGTACACTGGCCTTTGCATTAAGCCTCAAAGTCTGTATAGTCGTGTACAGTGGATTCCAAGTCTATACATCCTTCAGCTGGATCTGTTCAAGTCTGTACATCGCCCAACTGATTTGGCAAGTCTATACAACGTGAAGTCTTCACCTCGTCTTGGTTCAAGTCTATACAGTCTGTAGTCTACATTGCTTTACATCCACAGAGTCTGTACAGCCTATCTGACTTCATGGGTAGCATGCCTTTAGTGCGTTGACGCACTTGGCTGACTGCGTAGACGCAATGGTGCGTCTTTCGCTTCCTTCTTGTTCACTGCGTCGACGCTGACACTGGATGCGTTGACGCATTGGTCAGCTTGCCTAGGGAGTGAGCTTTTTTCTTGAGGAACTGAGGCGACGCTGCACGCTGGAAGCGTTGACGCCTTGGCTGTTGACCAAGGGTCTTTTGATCAGCATCAAAGTCTGACAATTGTCCACTCTTTACAAGTCTTCACATTAGGTTGTACGACCACAATCCTATACATTATGTTATTACAACTTGAGTCTTCAGAGCTCACAGCACACTCATTACAAGTCTGTACACTGGTTAGGCTTTGTGAACTCTACACAGTGGCTGAGCAATGTGAAGTCTACACATTTGTCTCCTCTAGAGGTCTATACATTGGCTAAGGGTCTTCAAGTCCATACAGAGTCATCTGAAGCATGCTGTCTGAAGTCTGTACAACATGCCTTGCTGTTTACAGCTTTCAAAGACACATTGCACTGCGTCAAAGCAGTACATAGGCACGTAGTGTAGCGTCAACGCATTGCATTGTGCATACCCTGGTAAAGTCTATACATGCGTTTATTCATTAAGTCTATACATTCTCTCACGATTGTACACAGTTACTCAGTTGATGTTTCTGAAGTATATACATCCTTATTAATAGCCTGAACTGACTAAGTATATACATTACTTCTGTCTGTCTGCAGGTGATTCAGGCTGATGATTGGGCACGTGAAACGAGGTTGGCACCTGACACGTGATCCAAGACAACAGGCGCATGACACGTGGATAGCAACCTTGTCAGGATGCTGCCATGTGGTCGAAATTCAAATGATCTAGCCAAAAGTGCATGGGCGGGAACCTGGCAGCCACACGCCAATATCTGCTATAAATATAGAGCTTCATCCTTCAGCAGAAGCTTGATCGTGAAAAGAAAAAGCAGAAGCCATTGGTGAGAGTCTGCACGATCCAGAAAAGAAAAAGAGCAGAGAGTTCCATATCTGAGAGAAGTTTGTTCGAGAGAGAGAGAGTGTGTGTGGATTGATGAATTGCTTCATTTGAAGCTACAGTTGTATTGGGTTTCAGAACCGATTTCCTCTTCATTGTTTTTGTTTCTACTTTGCTTTCGTTTATTTTCGTTCTTCCATTCTGATTTGAATTGGTTTCCCTCCGGTGTGTGGAGGAAGGGAGTACTACTCCAGTTTCCCTCTGAGTTGCAGAGGAAGAGAGATCGGTGATCTCTGGTGTTGTTAGTGACAGGTTGTCATTAACAGTTTCCCTCCGTGTGTGGAGGAAGGGAGAGGATTCTCCGGTTGTGTTCTAGCTGGGAGCTAGAACAGGTTTCAAGTTCTGTGGGTAGCAGAGCTTGGTCGAGGGATTTGTTTCCCTTGGGTGTTCAAGCTGTGTGGCAGCATCTTGTACGCAGACTGAGTCTGCTGTGATCTAGCTTTGTCTAGTGGTATCCTCACTCTAGTTGGAGTGAGGGGTGGATGTAGATTGCGGATTGCAATCGAACCACCTAAAAACCGAGTGCCTCCTCTGTGGTTTGCTGTTGATTTCTATGCTCTTCATCTGCTTGTCCCTTTGCCTTCAAGTGATCAGTTCTTCACTCTCATCTATATTTCTCTGTGTACGGGTTAAGGAGGTGCGTTAGCAGCAGAATCTATTTTCTGCCTGAGTTTCTGCAAATTGGGAGTGATCTATTCATCCCCCCCTTCTATATCACTCTTACTGCGCTAACAATTGGTATCAGAGCAGGTTTACGCCATGTGGACGAACGGTCAAGGAAATGCTGGTGGTCCTAGAACCTTCATGGCCGAAGGTCAATCCATTAGTCGCCCTCCTTATTTCGATGGTAGTAACTATCTGTTTTGGAAGAATAGAATGGAAGTGTTCATCAGAGCTCAGAGTCATAAACTGTGGAGAGTAATCACGGTGGGGCCATATGAGCTGCCACCAAACGAGGATGCTTGGACAGATGACCATGTCAAGCTCTCTTCACTCAACTGGACGGCGCTGAACATAATCCAGTGTGCTGTTCATCCAGAGGAATATGCCCGTATATCTGCATACAGAACTGCCAAGCAAATGTGGGATGAGCTGCAATTGATCTATGAAGGTACAGCTCAAGTGAAAGCCTCGAAGGTAAACCTCTACACTTCTAAGTATGAAATGTTTAAGATGAATGCAGATGAGAATATAACCGAAATGTATGCCAGGTTATCCTTGATCACTAACACTCTTAAAGGGCTAGGGAAGGATCTTCCTGAGGCAGATATAGTCAGGAAAATCCTTAAATCTTTATCCCCGGCATGGCACACTAAGGCCATTGTGATTGAGGAATCAAAAGATCTGACTGTCTTGACTGTGAATGAACTCATAGGATCCCTTATGACCTATGAGATGAATTTCCAAGGAGGTGGAGAAGGAAGTGAGAGGAAGGGTAAAAATGTAGCTCTAAGAGCTTCCCGCAACAAGGGTAGTAACAGTGGGAGCAGTAGCAGTAGCCCCGAGTCTGAGTCCGAGCTTGAAGGTTTATCAAATCTCGACCAGGAGGAGCAGGCAATGCTCACTAGACAGTTCAGAAAATTTTTGAAGAAAAAGGGAAAGACCTTTAGGAAGAAGAAGCCACAACCCTTTAACAAGAATGCTGAATTTACCAGTTACAGGGATAGAAATCCTAAGAAACTGACTTGTTTTAATTGTAACAAACAGGGACACATGAGAGGCGAATGCCCAGACCTCCAGAAGAAGGGTCCCTATCTTCAGAAGAAAAACATAAAGGTGCAGAAGAAGAAGAAGCCACAGGCGATGGTCTGCACATGGAGCGAGGAAGAAGAAGACCCCGAAGATGCTTCCTCAGAAGAATATGACGATGGAATTTGCCTTATGGCAAATAGTGAAGAGGAGGTAATAAACGTTTTTGAAAATTTCTCAATTGATGACTGGGAGGATGCTTATGGTGACTTGCTAGATAAATTTAATTCTCTTAGCAAAGAGCACAGAGTTCTGAAAAGAAAATTTAACACAAATATTGAAGAACAAACTCTGGTCTGTGAGGAAAATGAAAAGCTAAAAGAACAACTAGAAGAAATGACCTCACTAAGGAAAGAGAATGATAAGCTTAAGGGAGAAATTCAAGAAAGTCAAAAATAGCTCAATGAATTCAAAACTAAAATTGAAGAAAGCATGAATGAAATTAGAGTGAATTCAGAGAAATATGAAGCTGTGAAGAAAGTAAATGCTGAACTCCTAAAGAATTCTGAGTCTCTTCAAAAGGACCTAGAAGACAAACAGAAAGTCTTAGAAAAGTTTGTCCAAGGAAAAACTAGCCTAGATGCTATACTAGGGACTAGGGTCAATTTCAATAAGGAAGGTCTAGGCTATGACCCAACCAACAAGAGACCCTTGCAATTCAAGACCATCACCTTCTGTCCAGAGAAGGGAAAAGAAAAGCTGGACACACCATCCAGCTCAAACAGCTCTAAGGGAATTCAAAGTCCTAAAGAAAACACAAAAATCAGTACTGGACAACCATTTAAGATGGGAATGAACTTTATGAAAAATAACATTAAGTCCACTCACCAGAACACAAATGGTAGATGGACCAAGAAAATAAATCAGAATAAGAGCTGGAATTACTACAATCAGATGGGTCCAAACAGGACCTACTGGAGAAATAACTTTCATGGTCAAAGATATGCTAATCAACAAGCCTACAGGAAATTTCCTAGGAATAGGAAGACTAATGAATGGAATAGAACTCACTTCTCCAGTTCAGCTGGATTCAACTTTAATAAACCAGAAAGGAAGGTGCCAGAGAAAACCATGCTGAAACAAATCTGGATACCTAAACACTTGATCAGAGATTTGAACAATGTCCTTGGACCCAACTCATCTTGGGTTCCAAATCACTCTGCTTGATATATTTGTGTAGGTCGGCCTGGCAGCTGAAGACAACAAGTGGTACCTCGACAGTGGCTGCTCCAGGCATATGACAGGAGACCGATCCAAGTTCAGCAAGATAGAGATGAAGCCAGGGGGTCTGGTCAAGTTTGGAGGAAAGAACAAAGGTAAAATAATTGGAGTTGGCACAGTAGGTAAGTCTTCCACAAATTCCATTGAAAAAGTATTACTTGTGGAAGGGCTTCAACACAACCTGATTAGCATTAGCCAATTATGTGACAGGGGTCACAGGGTTGTATTTGATGATAGTTCATGTAAAATCCTTGAAACAAATTTTGACATGGTTAAATTTGTAGCCAATAGGATTAATAATGTCTACATTGTAGACTTAGATGAGAATTCTGAATCTACTATTTGCTTATCTGCCAATTCTGAAAAATGATGCCTTTGAATGGCATAGACGTCTAGGTCATGCTAGCTTTTCAACTTTAAATAAATTGGTCAAGCATGATTTAGTTAGAGGCATGCCTAGAATTAAATTCAACTCAATATCAAAAGCATGTGATGCCTGTGCTCTAGGCAAACAGACCAGAAATTCTTTCAAATTAAGATCTGAGCCATTGTCTTCTAGACCAATGGAACTTCTTCATATGGATCTTTTCGGTCCAACTAGAACTCAGAGTCTTAATGGAAACAGGTTTGGCTATGTCATCATAGATGACTTCTCTAGGTACTCATAGATATTTTTCTTAGCAAATAAGAGTGATGCATTTCAAAAGTTTAATCTATTCTTCAATAAGGTCAAACAAGAAGGAAAGTACAAGGTTAGTTCTATTCAATCTGACCATGGAGGTGAGTTTGAAAATTCCATGTTTACTGATCTTTGTGACAAAGAAGGACTAACTCACAAGTTTTCTTCTCCCAGGACACCTGAACAAAATGGGATTGTGGAGAGAAGAAATAGAACAGTGGTGGAAATGGCCCGAACTATGTTGATTGAAAGTAAATTACCTAGAAGGTTTTGGGCAGAAGCGGCCAATACAGCAACCTACATAATCAACAGGGCCATGGTAAGACTCATACACAAGAAAACACCCTGTGAGCTTCTAAAAGGTAAGAAACCAAACTTGTTTCATTTCAGAATTTTTAGAGCAAAATGTTTTATTCATAACAATGATAAGAAAGATTTAGACAAGTTTGAAGCCAAGAGTTCACCTGGAATATTCTTGGGTTACTCTGAAGTGTCAAGGGCATATAGGGTATTTAACATATCAGATCAGAAAATGGAAGAATCTCCACACATCCTTTTTAGTGAAAAGAAAGATGTCTCTAATGTTGAAAATCTTGACAGGGATTCCAATCATGGTGGAGACTTTCTAGAAGACCAACAGGAAGAAGAGAAGACTCAGCCAAATGGAGAAACAAATTCCCCCAATCAGGAAGGGCCAAGAGAAACAGGTGAGTCTTCAACAAATATCAGATTTCTTAAAGACCATCCTTTAGATAAAGTCATAGGCAATCCTGAAGATCCTCTTCGGACTAGGTCTCATTTTAGAAATGTGAATAATGATGACTTAATTACTTTAGTCTCACAAATTGAACCCAAAACAGTAGAAGAGGCCTTAGCTGATCAAGCTTGGGTAAATGCTATGAGTGAGGAATTAGGTCAGTTTGAAAGGAATAATGTCTGGGAGCTTGTCCCAAGACCAGATGGTATAAATGTCATAGGAACCAAGTGGGTGTTCAAAAATAAAATGAATAAAGATGGAATTATCTCGAGGAATAAGGCCAGACTAGTAGCCAAAGGCTATTGTCAAGAATTTGGTGTAGACTTTGATGAATCCTATGCACCTGTTGCTAGGATGGAAGCTATAAGACTGTTGCTTGCCTTTGCATGCTCAAAGAACATAAAACTCCAACAAATGGATGTTAAAAGTACCTTTTTAAATGGAGTCATTAAAGAAGAAGTTTTTGTTGAACAACCTCCTGGATTTCAATATTCTCCTCAACCTAACCAAGTTTTCAGGTTAAACAAAGCCTTGTATGGTCTAAAGCAGGCTCCAAGAGCTTGGTATGAAAGATTATCTGAATTTCTGATCAGCAAGGGCTACAAAAGAGGTAAAGTTGATCAGACTTTATTTACCAAGGGCATGAATAAAGATCTCATCATAGTTCAGGTATATGTAGATGACATTGTATTTGGATCAACTAAGCATGAACTATGTGATGAATTTTCTACCATGATATCTGCTGAATTTGAAATGAGCTTGGTTGGTGAACTAAAATATTTTCTTGGATTGCAGGTACAGCAGCTAGAAGATGGGTGCTTCATCAACCAAACCAAATACACAATGGAACTGTTCAAAAGGTTTGGCATGGAAAACTTAAAGCACATTACTACACCCATGGGCACCAATACTTCATTGGATGCAGATGAGACAGGTAAAGAAGTAAATGCCAAACTTTATAGAGGTATGATTGGATCACTACTTTACTTGACAGCCTCTAGACCTGATATACAATTCAGTGTAGGAATGTGTGCAAGGTATCAGTCTAGACCTACTGAACTACACTTAGCTGCAGTTAAAAGAATCTTCAGATATTTGTCAGCTAGTCACTCTCTTGGTTTATGGTTTCCTGCATCTCACACAGTTAACCTAGTAGCATACACAGATGTTGACTATGCAGGCTGTAAACTAGACAGGAAAAGCACAAGTGGCCATTGTGAATTCTTGGGTGGGTGTTTAGTGTCTTGGGGCTCCAAGAAACAACATTTTGTGGCCCTCTCCACTGCAGAAGCTGAATATGTGGCTGCAGGGAGTTGTGGAACACAAGTCATATGGATTAAACACCGACTTCAGGACTACCAAGTAGACCTGGGGTGCACACCTATTTACTGTGATAATACTAGTGCCATCAATCTTGCTAAAAATCCTGTTTTGCATTCACGAACCAAACACATAGAGATAAGACATCATTTTATAAGAGATGAGGTGTCTAAGAATAATTTTGAACTGATTCATGTAGGCACAGATAATCAGATTGCTGACATATTCACAAAACCTCTGGATAATGAAAAATTTTCCACATTGAGAAGAGAATTAGGCTTATACAAATTATCTTAATTATGAAGCCTGTTCTTGTTGTGAGGGGGAGTTGTGTTTGTCTGATATTTAGCCTTCTTGCATGCTGGTTTAAGGGGGTGTTCAGAATGCTTACTGGTTAGCTTTCAGGAATGCTCTAAGTAAAGGGAAGCCTTGAGATTTTGCTGGAATGTTTTATTGAGGAATGCTATGTCTTAGGGGGAGCTGAGTTGTGATGTGAGAAGAGAAGTTCTTTGACAGATTCAAAAGGGCTGTCCAGATGTGTACCTTTGCTGGTCTTGCATGACTGATTTAGTGTGGTTCTCTCAGAAAGTAGAGTGTCACTTATCTCTTAAGTCTATAAGTCAGTGACTCTAATCTCCAAGTTAGAATCTTTCCTTTGGTACTTCTTCAGAGATCTAGACTAATTGCATAAAGTATATCTTCCTACATTGTCATTGATTATGGTTCAGGCCAAAAACTTGTATGTCTTGATATCTGACCCAATCAACTTGAAATCTAGACTTCAAGACTCAACTCAAGAAAAGTCCTTTTTGGTATTGTCTTCAATCATTCTATCTCTTTAACTCAAGGGCTTAACTGAACAAACATGTTCTGTTTTGATCACTGAGAAACTGGGAGCTTCATCAATGAAATGAATATTTCTCCCAAGTCATGAGGTGTCAAATACTTAAAATGAATGAAAAGTCATGACAGAGCAATGGTGGCTTGCTGGTGAGTAACTGGGGACTCTGGCCTCTAATCAAGGTGTTTTCTCCTGTCAAAAGTCACAGTTACTAACTCTGTTCCTTAATAAAAAAAGGAAGGAAGTAATGAGGTACTCACTCTGAGTAACTGGGGATTCAGGCCTCTAATCAAGGTGTCTCCCTAATGTCAAAGGAAGTGAACTACCAACTTACTCATTGATCTTCTTGAAAATCATCTCCAACAAAAATTCCTTGTTGTTATGCAACTAATGGATTGCTTGTCTTCAATATCTTGAGAACACCTCTCTGATTTAGTCTCTTGCTGTCTTATGGAATAGTTGAATGATCAGCTATATTTGGCCATACTTGTGAACTCCTACTCTAAATCATCCACTATGTATGCTGATAAACTTGTCTATCATTCTACTTCTCTATTGTGTACTAAAGTCTAAAGAATCCTCTCTTGAGATTAGAAACTCACTTATTCTCTTAAGAACTACTCGTGACTTTCTGCACTAAGAAGTTACAGCCCTGAGTCCTCATATTTCCAGCACTGTCATACATTATGTAGTTCTTTTTGCTGATGTCAAAGGGGGAGAGAAGTTTGCAATATCAGTGAGTATTGGTTTTGTCTTGAGCTTTGAGGGGAGTCATGTTGCTTCGTGGAAGATATGGTTATGAGTTGTGGGGGAGATGAGAGTGTGCTGTAGGGAATGTTTAATTCATTTGCATGAGCATGTCTTGAATTTATTCTGCTTGTTGCAGCTGGTATTAACTTTTTGTTGAAACTTGATATTGCTTGATTCATAGTGTTGTCATCATCAAAAAGGGGGAGATTGTTGCGTCCCTATGGTTTTGATGATGTAACACACTATAAATCAATCTTCTATCTCTAGATTAATGTTGTTTCATCATGTGAGTGAGTACAGTTCAATGGCTGTCAGATAACATGCTCTACCTTAATTCTACCTACACTCTGTCTGCTCTGTCTTCACACCAGTGTGTCAACTCAGTGTGCTGATGCGCCGACCCTTCAGTCATTGCATGTCTCTGTTCTCACACCTGTGCGTCAACTCAGTGTGCTGATGCGTAGACTCTTCTGTTCAGGTTCTTCATTTGATTAAGTCTATACATCATCAGTTGAACGTAAAAGTAATACGTTGTAGCGTCAACTCATTGGGCTGCAGTGTCAACTCAGCATGTTTGCACTTCACCTTGAGACTTTCAAGTCTATACACCCTACACTCTTTGCAAGTCTGTACAGCCTACCGTCTCATGCAGCGTCTAATGTTAAAGTCTCCACATCGCATTGCATCGTCTCTATCAGTGTCTCACTGGTCTAGTCTGTATAGACTTTAGCGTCTCATGAAAGTCTATACAACGCATCAGTTTTTAGAAGTCTGTACACTAGCCTTTGCATTAAGCCTCAAAGTCTGTATAGTCGTGTACAGTGGATTCCAAGTCTATACATCCTTCAGCTGGATCTGTTCAAGTCTTTACATCGCCCAACTGATTTGGCAAGTCTATACAACGTGAAGTCTTCACCTCGTCTTGGTTCAAGTCTATACAGTCTGTAGTCCACATTGCTTTACATCCACAGAGTCTGTACAACCTATCTGACTTCATGGGTAGCATGCCTTTAGTGCGTTGACACACTTGGCTGACTGCGTAGACGCAATGGTGCGTCTTTCGCTTCCTTCTTGTTCACTGCGTCGACGCTGACACTGGATGCGTTGACGCATTGGTCAGCTTGCCTAGGGAGTGAGCTTTTTTCTTGAGGAACTGAGGCGACGCTGCACGCTGGAAGCGTTGACGCCTTGGCTGTTGACCAAGGGTCTTTTGATCAGCATCAAAGTCTGACAATTGTCCACTCTTTACAAGTCTTCACATTGGGTTGTACGACCACAATCCTATACATTCTGTTATTACAACTTGAGTCTTCAGAGCTCACATCACACTCATTACAAGTCTGTACACTGGTTAGGCTTTGTGAACTCTACACAGTGGCTGAGCAATGTGAAGTCTACACATTTGTCTCCTCTAGAGGTCTATACATTGGCTAAGGGTCTTCAAGTCCATACAGAGTCATCTGAAGCATGCTGTCTGAAGTCTGTACAGCATGCCTTGCTGTTTACAGCTTTCAAAGACACATTGCACTGCGTCAACGCAGTACATAGGCACATAGTGTAGCGTCAACGCATTGCATTGTGCATACCCTGGTAAAGTCTATACATGCGTTTATTCATTAAGTCTATACATTCTCTCACGATTGTACACAGTTACTCAGTTGATGTTTCTGAAGTATATACATCCTTGTTAATAGCCTGAACTGACTAAGTATATACATTACTTCTGTCTGTCTGCAGGCGATTCAGGCTGATGATTGGGCACGTGAAACGAGGTTAGCACCTGACACGTGATCCAAGACAACAGGCACATGACACGTGGATAGCAACCTTGTCAGGATGCTGCCATGTGGTCAAAATTCAAATGATCTGGCCAAAAGTGCATGGGCGGGAACCTGGCAGCCACACGCCAATATCTGCTATAAATATAGAGCTTCATCCTTCAGCAGAAGCTTGATCGTGAAAAGAAAAAGCAGAAGCCATTGGTGAGAGTCTGCACCAGAAAAGAAAAAGAGCAGAGAGTTCCATATCTGAGAGAAGTTTGTTCGAGAGAGAGAGAGTGTGTGTGGATTGATGAATTGCTTCATTTGAAGCTACAGTTGTATTGGGTTTCAGAACCGATTTCCTCTTCATTGTTTTTGTTTCTACTTTTCTTTCATTTATTTTCGTTCTTCCATTCTGATTTGAATTGGTTTCCCTCCGGTGTGTGGAGGAAGGGAGTGCTACTCCAATTTCCCTCTAAGTTGCAGAGGAAGAGAGATCGGTGATCTCTGGTGTTGTTAGTGACAGGTTGTCATTAACAGTTTCCCACGGTGTGTGGAGGAAGGGAGAGGATTCTCCGGTTGTGTTCTAGCTGGGAGCTAGAACAGGTTTCAAGTTCTGTGGGTAGCAGAGCTTGGTCGAGGGATTTGTTTCCCTTGGGTGTTCAAGCTGTGTGGCAGCATCTTGTACGCAGACTGAGTCTGCTGTGATCTAGCTTTGTCTAGTGGTATCCTCACTCTAGTTGGAGTGAGGGGTGGATGTAGATTACGGATTGCAATCGAACCACCTAAAAATCGAGTGCCTCCTCTGTGGTTTGCTATTGATTTCTGTGCTCTTCATCTGCTTGTCCCTTTGCCTTCAAGTGATCAGTTCTTCACTCTCATCTATATTTCTCTGTGTACGGGTTAAGGAGGTGCGTTAGCAGCAGAATCTATTTTCCGCCTGAGTTTCTGCAAATTGGGAGTGATCTATTCATCCCGCCCCCCTTCTATATCACTCTTGCTGCGCTAACAAGTTCAAGTCGGTCAATATTTGGGATGAAGGGAGCTCTATGTGTTGAACCTACTGAGAAGTTGAAGGCCGATTAGTGTTGTCAACATTTTGTAAATCCACACCATCATCTGGATGCTTCATAGTATCAGTATCACTGTCTGGCAATTCATGAGCATTCAACTGATCCTCATCAACTGATTCATCCATGTGTGATAAATCCTTTCCCTGAAGAGTAGCAAACCTGTTATTCATGGGGGCATCTTGTCGAACAGCTCGTGGGCCAGCAGCCCTGGGCCTAAACACCTTTCTCTCTGGCATCTTTTCAGCACCTCCCCAAGATTGAATAATACTCGCAGTACCCATTTTCTTTTTGCACTCAACATCTGAGTGGCCAAGTTTATGACACACAGTACACAAATGTGGAACCCTGTGGTAATTTACCTGCTGCCAGTATTTTGCACCATCCAAATCAATCCACAGACATTCTTTCCTTGGGGCAGAGAGATCCAATTCAACACACGCAAGTGCTTCAGATGTATCAGTCATGGCAACAGTTCTGTCATGAATTCTTAGGACAGGTCCAAAATTACCAGCGATGGATCTCATACAATCCTCATGATAGAGATTCACAGGCAGCCCTGTAAATCCTAACCACACCGGAGCAGATGCAGGGTTCGTAGCATAATCAAACTCCGACGTCCATCTGAAGAATCTAAATAGGAATCCCTTGATGTTAAGGTTCTTCTGTAACAGCAACTTCAAGAAATCACCTTCACAGCCAAGCCGAAGGAGAAGGTGTCTCTGGTTTAATCTACTGATGACAAAATCTAGAGATAACGCCATTCGCTGAGTTAGGCAAGTTTTGATCTCTGGGATCGCAGGCCTGCCATAAGAGCATTTTGCTATGATGGCATAGCGAAGGCTCTGCAGTGAAGCTTGAATGTCAGACTTTGAGAAGAAGACTGCCGGCTCTCCTTGATCAGTGAAGGATGGCTCCTTGAGCGGAATAAGTGGCTTGGCCTTCTAGTTCCTTGTCAACAACATTTGCGCATATGTTCTACGAGGATCCAAGTGCTGCGTCGATAGGAGGGCTGCTTCATGTCTCGCTCTGGAGGAAGAAGCAAGGGGGGGGTCGCCCCCCTCACCATTCATGGTGACAAACCCTTCTCTCTGCTCTCCTACTTCTCTCCCGCACACCCTTGGCTACCCGGATCTCTCCCCTCTCAGATCTACTTAAATACACATAATTTTTTTTCGTCCTTCCATTAAATTATGTGTTTTCATGAGGTTCCTCTCAATTTTTATCAAAAATTTGGGTCACTGCACTGAGAGTGTTGACCTGCCCTTTGGACAGGTCGACACCACCTCTTTCAGAACATTG
Organism: Amorphophallus konjac; assembly: GCA_022559845.1. Lineage (NCBI taxonomy): Eukaryota > Viridiplantae > Streptophyta > Magnoliopsida > Alismatales > Araceae > Amorphophallus > Amorphophallus konjac. The sequence continues at coordinate 188,109,083 of CM040120.1, forward strand.
ATGGTGTCAACACCACCAGTTGGACAGGTCAACACCACCCCTTTCAGAACACTGATGGTGTCAACACCACTAGTTGGACAGGTCAACACCACCCCTTTCAGAACACTGATGGTGTCAACACCACCAGTTGGACATGTCGACACCACTAGTTGGACAGGTCGGCACCACCTCTTTCAGAACACTGATGGTGTCAACACCACCCTTGGACATGTCGACACACTGTGGCTCTATCCCAATTTCTAGAACCCTAGAAAAGGTGAGTTTTGAGAGGTCATTTTAATTCAGGAAAATCTGAAAAATTAGAAAACGGTAGAAGGCTAAGTTAGTAACCCACTGTAAAAATTTTGTACTCACATAAAATCCACACTTGTAGTTATGGTTCCTTTCTTATGCTGGCGGTGTCAACACTGCTCTTGGACAGGTCGACACCACCCTTGGACAGGTCGACACACTGTGGCTCTGTCCCAATTTCTAGAATCCTAGAAACAGAGAGTTTTGAGAGGCCATTTTAAATCAGAAAAATCTGAAAAATTAGAAAATGATAGAAGGCTAAGTTAGTAACCCACTGTAAAAATTTCGTGCTCACAGAAAATCTGCACTTGTAGTTATGGTTCCTTTCCTATGCATGTGTAACTTAGAAATAAACATCTCTTCTTTCTTACAAAATCCTTATGGGTAACCTGGCCATATTCTGTTCCACAACAGCAAACACATGAGTAGGATTAGTCCACCTAAACCCTATGGAAGCATGCTTATGTTATAATAAAAGTATGATACTAAGTTTGTAATATGAATATAAATGTGAATACGATGTGAATGTTATGATTGGAAAACAGCAGCATTCTGTGAGGTTGGACTTCGATCCCTTCTACGGGATGGCGATACGTAACGCCGTGGAAGTAAAATAACCTAGGGGACGGTAATACGTAATGCCCTGGTTAAAAATCCTATGATTCGGCTGGTTCATTTTGTGGGACGGTGATACGTAACACCACAGAACCCAGGGGGCGGCGATACGTAACGCCCCGTGCGGCAGGAGTCTAGGTGGGAGTTCGCTCTCGGGTCTGCGTAGTACTCTTTCGTTCGTTGTGGTGTGTGGGCCTCCTGTGTTTGCGACAGCTGTTCGGTTCTATGAATAACATTAAATGCGTAACTCATGACAATGTGGTAATGTGTAACTGCTCATTCACCGTGGTTTTGTTGCATGCATGGGTATCTTATATGTTAGTTAATGAACATGTATTTTCTCATATGAATTATTTTAAGCAAATGAGAATGAATGGATTATGATATTATTAACACTAGAATTATGCACGTTGATTGGATATATGAATGTGAGTTAACCCCGATTTGACTAGGTTGCCTACTGAGCATCACACTCACCCTTTGTGACACACATTTTTAGGGGACATGGTGAAGGAGGTCGAGGGGGGCTGCGGCCGAGGAGTAATGCTAGTCCATACTTCATCTGGATAGGCTATGGATGAATATCTCTCTTATATGTATGGTTATGGGGTGGTGAGCATGTGGGGACTCATGTTTATTTTGGAATAATGGACATGTACTCTTCTTTGGAAATTATGAATGGTTGAGATGTTATATATATTTATTGTAATTGTCATTTCTCTCTCTCCCATGCGAATGTATGCATTTGTGCTTCTGCGATACGTACGACGTAATGTCTCGAGGTCTGATGAAAGAAAAAAAATATGCCCATAAATTGGGAATCGGATCTCGGGGCGTTACAATGTTAGATGTGGTTGAGGACTATTAAGTGTGAACTACAGCCTTTTCATTGAGTTCAATCCTTAAACTCTTTGACTCATTTAACTTAAACCATCAATTTTTCATGGTGTATCATAGAACTTTATATGAAAGATTCTTTGAATTTAAATAGCTAAAAAATAATGAATTGAAGATCAGATTGTCATTAATTCATGTTCAGAACGAAGTACAGGATTTGCAAGACATTTCAGTGAGCAAGAAATTGATTCCAAGTGTCAAGGAGCCAAGTGAGATAAACGGGTAAAGACTGAAACAATTGAGATCATTTAACTCAAGAGTAGTGAAAATTCTGGTTGACTGAAACAAGACAGAAATTGATGCCTTGTGACCAAATGATAGTTATGGATGTAAGCTAACTCAAATTTTGACCATCCTACCATGATCTCCCCCTTTAGTATGCAAGAAAATGAGATGGACACAAGATATTTTTGACATTAACTCTTTCTGTCTATGTGCACTTCTGCTGGACACAACATGAAAATTTTTGGCTAACATGACTACAGATAATGGGATGCAAAGACCAAGACACACTTTTGACTCAAGGTACTTGGCGGAGGACTAGCCTCTACGCATAGCGTGGGTTTTCAGATAGAAGATATCTGCCCTTCTCCCAACATACCATTTGATATACCTTTGGGATCAAGATAGACTTTATGCAATGCAGTGTATGCAACAACATCCTCATTCTACTTCTACCAGCAACATGATAAGAAATACATAGAACATTTATTCCATGTGAGAACAGTCAAGCAGTCAGTTATCATGCTAAAATTTACATAAACCTAGTTCTCTTCTTAAGAATTTAAATCTTTCATTTCTAAGAGGTTTAGTAAATATATCAACAATATATTTTTTTGATTCTACAAAATTCAGTTCAATTTCATTCTTACTTACTTCATCTCAAGAAATGATGTTTTATCTCAATGTACTTAGTCCGGGAATGATGAACATGGTTCTTAGTCAAGGATATAGCACTAGTATTGTCACAAAGAATAGGAATACATCCAAGTTTTATGTGATAGTCAATGAGCTGGTGTTTGATCCATCCAGAGAACCTGGGCTGCACAATTTCCTACTGCAACATACTCAGCTTCAGTAGTGGAAAAAGCAACAATGTGTTGCTTCTTAGATGCCCAAGACACTAAACAACCACCTAGGTATTGACAATACCCACTAGTGCTTTTTATATCTATTCTACATCCTATATAGTCCACATCAGTGTAAGCTACCAGTTCAAACTCACACCTAGTAGGATACCATAGACCTAAGTCAAGGGTGCCAGATAGACATCTAAAAATCCTTTTCACTGCATTCATGCGTGATTACCTAGGACTAGCCTGAAATCTAGCACATAAACACACATAGAATTGAATATCTAGTCGAGATGCAGTAAGATAAAGCAAGGATCTAATCATACCTCTATATATCTTGGAATTAACCAATTTACCTTCCGGGTCAGCATCAAGACTAGTTGATGTACCCATTGGTGCAGTGATGGCCTTAAGGTTTTCCAGCTTGTACTTCTTCAACAGATCCCTGATATAGTTTGCCTGAGTGATGAAGCTTCCCTCTGATGTTTGGCAAATCTGTAAACCAAGGTAAAACTTCAGTTCTCCCATTAAACTCATTTCAAATTCACCAATCATTAAATTTGAGAATTCCTCACACATGGATGGTTTAGTTGACCCAAACACTATGTCATCTACATAAATCTGAACAACAAGAATATCCTTGTTATCTACCTTAGTAAATAGAGTTTGATCAACCTCACCTCTTGAAAAACCTTTACCTGTGAGGAAGGAGCTCAATCTGTCGTACCAAGCTCTGGGAGCTTACTTCAGTCCATACAATGCCTTATCAAGCTTGTACACATGATCAGGAAAGTCAATACATTCATAACCAGGGGGTTGTTTGACAAAAACATATTCTTTTATTTGACCATTTAAGAATGTAGATTTAACATCCATCTGCTGAAGTTTTATTCCTAGGCTACAAGCAAATGCAAGAAGAATTCTAATGGCTTCTAGCCTGGCTATAAGGGCAAAGGATTCTGTAAAATCTACCCCAAATTCCTGATTATACCCTTGTGCCACTAGCCTAGCCTTATTTCTAACAACTTTTCCATGTTCATCAGTTTTATTCCTGAAAACCCATTTTGTGCCTATTATGGAGCCATGTGCAGGTTTAGAAACTAGGTGCCATACTTTGTTTCTTTCAAACTGATTAAGTTCATCATGCATGGCATTTATCCAATGTTCATCTTTTAAGGCACTTTCAATATTTTTGGGCTCTAATTGTGAAACTAGAGCAAAATAATTAAGTTCATTTTCAATTCTGAAATGAGACCTAGTCCTAGAGGGTTCCTGTAGATTACCAATAACATTTTCTAATGGGTGATCTCCGAGCACTCTAATATTAGTAAGTTGATTACCTGAATTGACATTTACCTCCCCCTGAACTCCTGGTTCTTCAGTCCCACCTTCATCTGCTTGTTCTGCATTCTGCTCTTCTTTATTTTCCAAAATTTCTCCATCATCTTTGTTCCTACAGAAATCAGTTTCAAATTTATTAGATATTTCATCAAACACAACATGTGGTGATTCTTTGACAGTTTGAGATTTAATATTATAGATCTTATAGGCTCTAGAAATCTCAAAATACCCCAGAAAAATTCCTGATTCACTTTTGGCCTGAAACTTATCAAGATCCCTCTTTGAATTGACATGAATAAAACATTTTGATCCGAAGACTCTGAAATGAGCCAGTGAGGGTTTCTTACCTTTCAGGATTTCATATGGAGTCATCTGAGTGGAAGGTCTTACCAAAGCCCTGTTGATAATGTAACATGAGGTGTTCACAGCCTCGGCCCAAAACCTTCTAGGTAATTTACTTTCCACCAACATAGTCTGTGCCGTCTCTACTAAAGTCCTATTCCTTCTTTCAACCACTCCATTTTGTTCTGGAGTTCTTGGTGAAGAATATCTGTGGGTTGTCCCATTATTTCGGCAAAAATCATCAAACTGTGAGTTCTCAAACTCACCAACATGATCCAACAGAATGTTGGATATGGAATACTTACCATCCTGATTTATTCTGTAGACAAATTCCTGAAATTCATTGAAAGCATCATGTTTGTGAGTTAAAAAGAATACCCAAGTGTACCTAGTAAAGTCATCTACAATAACAAATCCATATCTTCTACCAGTTGGACTAGTTGATCTAGTTGGTCCAAACAGATCCATATGTATCAGCTCAAAAGGTTTAGAAGACATGTTTCCTATTCTAGACTTGAATGACTTCCTAGTCTGCTTTCCTTGAGTGCATGCTTCACAGATTTTATTGTTCTTTTTGAATGATACTTCAGGTAAACCCTTGACCATGCTAAATTTATTCAGTTTATGCAATATTCTATAACTAGCATGACCTAACCTGCGATGCCAAAGTTAGGCTAAATCCTCTTTATTTTCAGTGAGACATAAATTAATGTGTGCAGTATCATCTAAATCAACCATATAAATGTTATTGACTCTTTTTCCAATGAATTTTATAGTTTTTGAATTAGGTTCATTAATGGTGCATGCATGTGAGTCAAAAATAACTTTATGACCCTTATCACACAATTGACTGATGCTAAGAAGATTGTAAGCAAGACCTTCAACAAGTAAAACATCTTCAATGCTGCATGAAAGACACTTACCAATCTTTCCTGACCCTATGATCTTGATGTGACACGCCCTTGGACTTTAACAAGCAAGCACAATTCGTAATCGAAACGGACCGATAACGGCGGCCACTCACCCGACACTCACCCAAGACCCGGGGTAACTCGGGGATGCCGAGTGGAGGTTGTGAGGGCTGGGCCCTTGCTGGTAGAGGGCCAGCAAGGCCAAGGGTTCTCCCAAGGGTATGAAGGCCCAATTCAATGGAGTCGACGTTGTGCCAAGGGCACGGGTTGCACTCTCTCCCACGGTGGTCACTCAAAGCAATGGGGCTTGAGGACCGGGTGCTCACTCTCACGGACCAGCGGAGGTTATGAACTAATATTGAAGGAACAAGACATCCAAAGGAGAGCAAGGGTAGAGAACTTACTCGAATCGCTTGAAGAAATCGGTCCCGCTCGGAGACGTGGGCGAGCGGGGAAGCGTGGGTTCCCCACACGCCGCGCCGGTGTAGCTTGAACATGTTCAAAGTTTTACACCACTACGCCCCATGCAAGGGGGTTGAACTTGGGGTAGGGAAGTCAAAATTACATTCAAACACTACCTCTCGCAGGGAGGGGCTTTAAGCCGGCCAGGCGGGGAGGGGAAAACTGAAATAGAAGCCAAACGGATGGACGACGCCGGTTCTGCCCGCCCTCTGGAATAGAGGATAGATAGTTGAAGTTAACGCTACTGCAGCCACTATCGAATTTTTTTATCAATGAGACCAGTGGGAAAATCTTCGGGGTTGGATCAGGTTGATGTCCAATTTTTATGGAATTTCCTGGTTGACGGTGCTGGTCGGGTAAGGGCTGCGAACAGGGACCCTGAGTTCTGGTCTGGACTGCTACGGTACCACAAAAGCTGAAAGAAGAGGCCGCCACGAGCGCTTCTGATATCTGAATCAAGCGTGGCTGGAGTCGTTGGAATCTTTGTCGAGTCCTCTTCGAGACGAGACCCACGAGAATACCAGATGATGTTGGAGCAGATTGGGAGAGTCCGAGCAGTGGACAGGGGTCAGTTCAGTCCCAGAGGGGACAGAACTGCGCACCTAGGGGAAAAATGAGAAATCACAGCTCCAGATGCTGAACGGGGTTCCGCTTCTTGATACTGGAAGTAGACTCGTTGTAGATAATCTCACCCAAGCACCGCCTCCAGATCTTCAAGGTGATGGTCGTGGGAGCCTCTGCAAGCTGCCTCAGGTTGACTGTCTGGTAGCAGATGCGTAGTCCTGCGGTGAAGACTCCTTCGGGCAGCCACAAACTCAGAACGAGACGAGACCATCACCGTCGCGAAGAAGACAGGGAAACGCTTTCGAAGGTACCACTTGGGCCTCCAGGGATGCCAGGATGAAGCCGGGGTCACCTCTGCAAGCTGCTGCTACACTACTGCCTGCGAACTGGCCATTGCAGAGTGGTGATATGTGATGGGAAATGGGGGTAGATGGGAAAGGAAATGAGGTGGATGTGTGGGGGGGCAACCCTGGCTATGACGGGGTCTGGGAGGGGTGTTCCAAGGTGTGGGAGTGATAGAATGGGGGCTGGAAGGAGGTCTAGGAGGTGGAGGGAGGGAGAGCTATGAATTTGGTTGGAAGGGAGAGAGAGAAAGGGTATTTGAAAATGGGTTTAAGGGTGGGATTAATTTCTGATCTTGGGGATGGGAAGAGGTGTGTGGGGAAGGTAAAGGGGGGGCTTGGGGAGTGGGGAATTCTCCTTTGGGAGATGAGAGGGTGCTTGGGGAAGGGGAGTGGGTGGTTGGTGGTTGGAGGGTAGAGTGGGGAGTGATGGAATGTCCCTTGGGGCTAGGGTGGAGTTAAGGTGGGGTGGTGGGGAGTTGGAGATGAGTTATTGGAGGGGGGGAAGAGAGAGAAAGGTGGTTGGGAGGGGAGGAGAGAGAAAGCGGCGCAGATTTTAGAGAGAGAAAGTGGAGGAGAGATAAAATGGCTTCATAGAGAGAGAGGTAGAGAGAGAGAGAGAGAGAGAGGGATAGGGGCTTCTCACCCACTCAATTGGCTTCTCACCAAAAGAAGAAGATTTAAGTTGGACACTAAAAAATTCAAATATTCATTCATTAACTTCAAATGGAAGGAATGGGGTCCTATATATAGGTAACCCACATTTTACAAAAAGTCCCTGACTCTTGCTACAATGACAAATAACCAAGGGGGTAGGGGGTGCCCCTGGGCCTAGCCCAATGAATTGGGCCCATTAACTAATTTAATCAACCCTATGACACTCAACTTAGGTAGATGACTCATTAACCTATGTACATGACTCAAATAAAAGGACAATTACAATGGTATGACTCAAATAAAAAATGAGGAAATACAACATATGACTCAAGATAAATGACTATACCATGTCGGACGCTTCCGGGGCGAGGAGACGAGCCGTGAGTGTGGGCACGGGAGGTGATGTCCCCATCAGATCTTGCCTTTAGTATTACCACCAAAGGTAACATGAACAACATCTTTCTCCACCAGCAAGCAGAACTTTCCTTTGTCCCTAGTCATGTGCCTGGAGTAGCCACTATCAAGATATCACCTATTGTGATTGGCTACCAGGCATACCTGCAAACATGATCAAGCAGAATATTTTGGAACCCAAAACTGCTTGGGCCCCACAACAGTAGTTAAATCATGCAAGCAAGATAGCAATTGTTTGTAAATACACATTTGTTTATGTGATTTTGCTTGTTTAGTGGATTTTTTATTATTCTGTTTGCTATATACATTCAGAGTTTTTGTTGACTTTTTCTCTGGTGTGACATACTGATTTTTAAAAGCATGAGAATTTTTGTGCCAATCATTGGTCCAATGAGCATTTGAATGAGTGTGTGCACTAGTGACCCTAGGTTGAACAAACTTTGGATGGACAGGGCCATATGAGTTCTGGTTTATAGATGTCCTGAACCTAGGCTGCATAGAGACACTCCGAGGGTAGCATCGATGCACCTGATTAAGATGGGATTTCTGCATGTTCTGTTGCATCGACCTCTCATAATTGCTGCCTCGACCTGTCCTACCAGAGTTGTAATGATAGGAGTTTTGGAATGATGGATGAGGCGAAGCACCAAAGTAGTAGCATCGACCTGAGATGCCCCTGTTCTGACCTTGACTTCTAAAGATGTGAAACCCAAATGAGATGTGCGTCGGTGCAGGTTGGTTATTGTATCGACCTTTCTGTTGTGACTGGGTTACTTTGGTTTTGGGGCTTCCTTGGACTTGGGTTCTAAATGGTTGACCCCTAACTTGACTTTTAGGCTTAGGTACAATGGTGTGTGTGCTGGTTTCTCTAGGCTGTCCACTTTCCATTTGCCCTTGTCCTTGGCACTGACATTGTTCTGTTTATTATTTTTCACAAAATTCTTATTGCTGGTTTCTTCACAATTCATTCTTATCAAAGGATTGAATTTGGATGTTCCTTTCTTAGCAACAAATGAAATGGTTTTGACATCAAACCGTTTCTTATTAGTTGGGTTAAAACCCAATCCTTCTCTTCTAAAATTAACTTTAGTTCCAAGAATTGCATTCAGATTTTCTATCCCTTGAGTCATACCCTCAAGGGAGTTCTATTTGTCATTGTTTTCTTTTTCCAAGTTCTCAATCATTTTCTTCAATTCTTCATTCACACTTTTTATAGCCTCATATTTTTTATTTGCTGTTTTTGTTTCTTCTTCAAAATTTTGCATTCTGATTTTAAGTTCATCAATCACATTTTTCAGATTATCATTTTCACATCTCAAGCCATTTATGACAGTTTTAGATTCTTCTATTTCGGCAAGAGAATTTTTCAAGTCAGTATTTTCAGTTTTCATATGTGCAATCCTATCATGCAAAGTGGTGTCATTAACAAGGGAGTTTATTTTCTTTTTCAAGTGTCTATTCTCCCTACGAACATCATCATACTTATCTAGAATTTCAGCATATGCTTCTTCCCAATCACTATGAGTATAGTTTTCAAATGGGGAAGTTGCCTCATCATCTTCCTTCCCTTCTTCTTCTCTTCTGGCCATCAGGCACAATTTATCTTCGCCCTCACTGTCAGATGAGCTGCTCTAACTGTCTTCTTCTTCATCGCTCCAGGTGCTTACCATGGCCTTGCCCTTCTTGTTCTTCCACCTGGGCTATTTTTACTTCTGCAGTTCAGGACAGTCTGCCTTCAGATGCCCTGACTTCCTGCAATTGTAACAAACAATTCTATCAGTCTTTTTGGCAGTGTCAGATTTATATTTCGACTGCATCTTCCCTAAGTAGTATTTTCTTCTGAAACCCTTACCTTCCTTCTTTAAGAATTTCTTAAACTTTCTAATTAGCATAGCAAATTCACCTGAGTCTTCTTCGGAACTAGAAGAGCTATGCTCACTTGAAGACCCTTTGCTACTAGAATTTACCTTAAGCGCCAGGGCCTTTTTCTTCTTCTCAGAATCATCGACCCTTTTGAGATTCAGTTCATATGTCAGAAGAGAACCGATGAGTTTGTCGACAGTGGTAGTTGCCAGGTTCCTAGATTCTTCCATTACAGTGGCCTTCGTATGCCATATCGGTGTCAGGGATCGAGGATATTCCTGACTAGCTCATATTCACTATAGATTTTGCCTAAACTTCTCAAACCGTTAATAAGCACCATTAACCTAGCATACATCTCGGAAATTATTTCGTCAGATTTCATTTTAAAAGCTTCATACTCAGATACTAACATATTAGCTTTTGTTTCTCATACTTGAGATGTTCCCTCATATATTACCTCCAACTTGTCCCACATTTCCTTCGCTCTGGAGTAGGAGGACACTTTGGAAAACTCGGTGGGATGTAGAGCACATTGCATAGGATTGACAGCACTCCAATTCAAGGTTGACTTTTGAATTTGCTCCCGAGTACAGACATCTTCATCTTCGGGAAGCTCAAACGAACCTCAACTGACAACTCTCCAGATTTTGTAGTCTTTAGCTCATAAGAACACCTGCATTCGATTCTTCCAATATGCATAGTTAGTTCTATCGAAGAAAGGTGGCTTACTCACGGAATGAACCTCAGCCGTAAGTCCTCTAGCATCCATTTTCTTAGATCTCTCTAGGATGTTAAGCCCTTAAGGAGAGTTACGCTCTGATACCACGTGACAAGAATGGATGAACTACAGATCTAGAGGGGGCGGTGAATAGATCTACCCTAAATTTCAATTCAACAGCAGTGAATAAATACGGAATAAAGGTTCTGCTGTGAAACAATCAATCAATTGAAACTGAATTAACAGAGAGTATATCTAATTCAGACTGACGTCAATTCTAGATGAATTACCACACAGAATTGCAGAAGAGAAACAGCAACCAAGTTTAGTACTGGGCGGAGGTTCGATCAAGGATCTCCTCATGCAAGATGTGGCATTCCGGATAGGCTTAACCTATCTTTCAAGCCAAGCCTTTCTATATACCCTTTGGTTGATGACTCATGCACATTATATGAATGGACATATCAGAAACATCACATTCCAGACAAGAGCGGTCCTAGCCATACATATAGACGAATCAATGAAGAGCCAAACAATCACACACACATTGCAAAGCAATTTTAAGGTGGTTTGATCTCAATCCTGAGATCTACATCCACCCCTCACTCGATCGAGTGAGGCTTCCGTTGAACACAAAGCCTAGAAACCGCTGATTCACAACTTACAAATAGCTGAGCCTTGCAGCTTGCTATCCGAGGAACACTCCTCGCCACTACCTCACAGCTTGGTTTGCTGATTACACAGCTTACAGGCGATTTAGAAATGATTCATAACGAAACAAAGAAAATAGTAAAAATAAAACAGCTATAGCTCTTTTTTTGGAGCAATTCGACTCTGGATTTGATCTAGAAGTCGAGACCAACTCAGACTCTTCGCAGGCTCTCTCTTCTCTTAGAATTTCTCTTCCTCTTTCGATACTCTGCTTTCTATCTATCTTCTCTGCACTTCCACTTTTTTCAATTCTCAGGCTCGCAGTGGCTCTCACACTTTTCCCTAGTTTCTCCTTCTCTCTTCGATCTCTCCGTTTCTCTTTTCTCTAGCTCCTCTCTCGATTTTCTTCTCAGATATAGATGCATATCTTCTCACTTTCACCGCTCGAGCTCTGGCCTCTATTTATCCTCGCGATAATGAGTTCTTATGGTCCCCACAAGATTTGATTCAAGCGCGTGGAACAAATGCTCCCACCCAAGGCTTTTAGAAAAAGCTTGGCCACGTGTCAGATGTAGAGGTGAAGATTCTTTAAGTTGCAGCCACGTGGAATGGTTATTTCGTTAAGAGTCTCCAAAGTATTGGGACATCGCCTCGGATCACATGCCCTCAACAGTTGTACTTTCACGTGACAATCGGGAATATTGCCCCCAGTTGATTAATGAAGTTGCTTCGCAGCAAGAAAGCTTTATCCGTTAACATATAACTGAACTTTAACTTGGCCTGTCTTCTCATACCTTTATGCATCTAAGGTGTTCGAGCATGAATCTGAATTATTCCTTGATGATTTTGTTTTTCCTGCCAAAACAAAGGTAGAAATTTATTAACAATCTCAGCATCATGTAACTTATGAAACAAGTAATAAGTATCAGAAAATTGTAGGCTTAGATGTTTCATAAGAACATGCAAATCATATGAATGGGTATGTGAAGATATGCACATGCATCGATGTACAATCAAAAGTGCATCGACCTGACTTACTGACATGAAGAAAAGAATGCAGCAGTATGTCAAAAGAGCATCGACCTGTGTATTGCACAGGTAGACCTCAATCAGTCAGAAGGGAGGTATCTGCATTGTTGCACAAACATAGTGCATCGACTTGTTAATGCACAGGCCCGCCCAACATGTACAACAACATCAACGTGCCATCGAGGCATGTTGACCTGTAATGGATGATGAATAATGAGATGCTTAATGCATCAACGCAAGACCTTACTGCATCGACCTGACTTCAAAGCAGATGCACAAGGTGCATTGACCTTATGAAAGATGACCTTTATTGCACCGACCTTATACTATAATACTTTTACAGCCGCATCGACCTTCTAGACCAGAATGCATATATGCATCGACCTGTCTTTCTAAATGCATGAATGTGCATTGACCTAGTTTCTTATGCTGATGGAAGATGCATCGACCTTATTATGAACAAGACCTATTCTGACTTAAGTAGAAACTTCAGATCATCATAGTGTTGCGGTATCAAAATTAATTCATCACAGTTTTGCCAACATCAAAACTAGAGGAGCACAGCAACGCTGGCGTTGGATATGGTGGTCTTTGGTCTGTGACCAGCATGGGAGGATTCCCTATAAGTTTGAGTCGAGTGAGGTGAGGACTAAAGACTCCAGGATCTTGTCCATTGGTTCCGCCATGCTCCCCTGAGAGGGTAGAGTTGGCGTGGGGATAGGTCTGGATGTGGTGTCCGAGTGAGAATCAGCTCGTGATGTGGTGTTGGATGGTGCATGAGTCAGCGGATGGCCCGTCGAGATTTGGAATGTACTCTTCAGACTTGGTGAAGGACCAGGAAAGAAGGAAGAAGCTAAGTGAGTCAAGGGTTTCACGTTGGCGAGTGTCTGGTGACCAGTGTGTGGTCTTTCACAGACAGAAGATGCTGGATGCCGTGGCTTGAGAACTGTGAGAGCCTTGTGCCAGTGAGGCCTTTGGTGGCCGTTTCTGCGATGTGCCTTTTTCCAGATGGGATCTGGGGCTTTGTCGTAGTTTGAGTTTTGACAGAGCTGGTCCAGTGTTGTTTTGGGCGTTCAGCTTGCCAAGTGTAAGATGGTCCTTAGCGTGGAGCCGATGGTTATGCAACAGTCAGTTGGAAAGACCGCGTGAGCTGGTTGGAGGCTCAACGATGGTTGTCCCTGGTATGGGGCGTGGGATTGGTCAGCTGGAGGTGAAGCTGATGTTTGTTTGGTCTGCCGCGCATGTGGTTCTAATCGGTGGCTGTTTCTCGTAACGAGGACTATGTCTCCTTGGTGAGCGAGATTGTGGCAGCGGTGCCGTGATTGGATTTCATTGTGACTGAGGTGATGCCATACTTGTGCTTTTTGTGATATGCCTGCTCTGATGATTGATGTGTGCGGTGTGCGGAGCCAGGTGTTGCTCGTGATTATGGTCTGGCCGTATCCCTCAGGATTGGTGCTTCGTGAGAATCAAGGTTTTCTGTGCTGGGGCTCTGACAACGTTGTTAGTTGGTTCAGGGTGTTCTCCCCCTGTGGCTTGGTGTTAGTCCTAAATTTTAAGAATGAAATTTCTTTAAGGGGGGAGGGCTGTAACGCCCCAGGTTTTTTTCAGATATTTGTCGGGTCAGGATCTATGGGTTTCAGATTACTTTTGTGGGTCTCGGATTGAGTCTTGCGGTTTACGCGTGTTTTGTCGGACCTTCGAAACCCTGTGTAGGGCGAACCGTTGCGTTCTTCCACTCCGGGACGTTACTTGCGCGTTGTGCATTTTCTGAGGATCGTGGGGAGTATTTTTCCCTATTTTTTGTAATTTTTGGAATTTCTGGATTTTCTATATGTTAACCCTTTTTTTCTATCCACATCTCTTATTTCTCACCCTCTACCTCTCTCTTCTCTCACGCTCTCTCTTCTTTCCCTCTCTTCTCCGACAGCCGACGGAGGTGGACGGGGGTGAGGTGGAGGCGACGAGGGCAAGGAGCAGGCGCGGACGGGATGAGGATCGAGGCGGTGGAGGTGCGGTGAAGCTCGACCTCGAGTTCGGGGCACCGAGGCAGTTCGTGCGGCGTTTTCTTGGCGGATCGGAGTCCTCGGTGCGCGGAATCTTCGGTGGAAGTAGGGGGATGGTTCCCTAGCCCGAGTACTTCATTTCCCATAAGTTTAGTAGCCTGAGGCGAGCCGAGTGGGTTTATTTCTCCGTCGGGGTATAAATGCATGATTTTGGGCTGTGAGCCAGATCGGGTGTTTTGATCGCGTTTTGAGATTTAAGTGGGTCCTCTCGGTGCTAGAGAGGTTGGGGACTAGTTTCCCCTTATTTTTACCTTCACATGGCTGTGAACGGGGCGTGGAATGGGGTTTTCTACCGTGTTCGCCATTTTTGTGCTCGAGACGACCTAGCGGTCCTTCCAGGGACCGCAAGGTGACCTGGAGGCAATATAGAGACTGCCAGGGGTCCCCTTATGTCGGTTCGGCCTTGCGGTCTCGCGATGGACCAGTACATGGTGCTAGCGGTCTAGGCATGACCATTTTTCCCGCGCTAGTGGCCAAGGGGCTGGCCGCTATATTGTCTATTGGGTTCCGTGGGGTAGCGTCCTTGCGGTTGACAGTAGCCAGGGGTTGCGGTCAGGCCAAGGCCGCTACTCCGGGGGTTGTGGTCTAGGAGGTGACCGCCCCTGACCGTGTGTTTCAGGCAGGTTGCTGGCGGCCCAATGGTGGACCGCTAAGCTGGGCCTTGCGGTCCAAAGTAGATCGCTAAGCTGGGACTTGCGGTCTAGGGTGGACCGCCAAGCAGGGTAGCGGTCTAGGGAGGACCACCACTCTATTTTCAATGCTAGTTGTGTTCCGTTTGCGTTGTGTTGGCCTCCGGTCGACCCGGTTGTGACCCAGTGGTCGATCTTCGGCCTCGTGGATCTCCCAGACACTGTGAGTTCTGTGTTCATGTTTTGGGGGTGTCTGGAGGTACTGGGTTACCTCGATTAGCATGCCCGTGGGTCTTGGGGGTTCGGGTGACCCCATGTGTTCCGGGCTTTCAAGTTTTCGCTAAATCTAGTCACCGTGAGTCGCGTGAGTGCGGCGGGCTCTCCCCGCACGACTCAGCTTTCTCCGGAAGGTGGTTTCTGAGTGGGCCATGTGTGTGACCTTGGACTGTGGGTCCAGTTAACCCGCCTAGGGCTGGAGGTTTCTCGTGTGTCCCTTGGATGGGGGATTAACTCGGCAGCTTGTGAGCTACCTCGAGAATCATGCTACCATGGTTTCTAACCTAGGGATAGGCCAGATTGACGGCATGGAGCCGTCCCAGTACAACGGTCTTGACCCGAGTCCTGTGACTCAAGGACCGTTGGGTTAGTAGGTTTAGAAGACTGTCCCCAGTTCGGTGGCATGGACCACCTGTTACTCCGCGTTACTCGCGATGGGTGCGTGCGTGGCTTTCCGTATTCACGTTTAGTGACCTGCCACTGGTCGTAGCCTTCTTACAGCACGCGTGTGCTGACCCACTCGAGAGTGGTGGAGCGGCTTACCCGAGAGAGACGGTTTTTAGGCTGGTTGCCATAGGGCCCCTTCGCGCAGCCTGAGTCCAGACTTTGGGGAAGAACCAGCTAGAGGATCTGACCTAGGGCGCATGGTCTGTGTGTGTACACTTGGTTGGGGGCATCGGACCCGCGCTGACGAGTGCGACCCCAGTTAGTCCTTGTTTGTAGTACTGGTTGTGTGTCTCAGTCTCCACCTGGGGCATCATAGGGAGACACTAGGGTGCGGTGTAAGGCGTTAGTGGACGCATCCGGCCTTGCTTCTAGTGGGCAGTGCTCCCATCACGTGACGTGAGTTTCTAGTGACTCGAGTTTCCATTTGACGTCTGCGAGATATGGTTTTACTCGTAGTTTTTGGGTGGTTTCCCGAGGTAGAGGTCTAGGGTTTTTGGTGAGCGTCATCGAGGGTTTTCCCTAGACAGTGTAGGGTTCACGACGGTGAGGTCGTGAGCGTGTCTACCCAGTCGCGTCATCTTGGGTTGTGCCTTTATCTGTGAGACGGGCCTCCACGACAGGGTTGTCGTGGTGTGTTTTCTGGCGGTGTAGCCAGAGGTTTCCTGTTACTTTGGTAGTCCCCCGACTGTGAGATCGGGGCATGTTGGTTTCCGTTCCAGTAGGAGTAGCTATAGAGCCGAGGTTTTGTCGGCCACCAAGTTTGTTGTTGCTGCTGTAGTTGCCACTTTCCGCTATCGTCATTGTTTACGGTTGGGGTTCCGCGGGACCCCTACTGAGCCAATGATAAGAGGCTCACCCTACTTTTCAGGTGTGGCAGTTCATCCTCGAGGTTCGAGGGTGCTGCGCGGAGGTTCTTAATTGCCAACTCGCGGGGCCGAGTGTTCACTCGGTGTTAGGTACGCTTCTCTGCCTTAGACTGTATTTTTGTTGGATTGGACTCTGTAGTTAGATTGTTTACTTATGTTAATTATTGAATTGTCCAGCTTTATTTCCTATTTCTTTGTACCTCCACACTTCTTTTATCCCTTCCGAGCCCTCCGGCTCATAGGCGGCGGGTCAGGATTAGAATGGTATCGAGTTCTTCCCGGTATCCGGATCTTGGGTCACTACAGCCTCTGTCGACAATGAGGTTGAGTTCCATTTATCGCCGGCCATGTCTTTCAACATCACTTCTTTAGACGAGCTGGTCTGGCAGAATCTACAGATGTTGCGGCAGACGGTTGCGTCTCAACTGACACTATGTTATTATCAACTTTGGGGAATCGCGGAGCACCTGTTGATTGGCCTTCAGGTGTTAGGATGCCCCTTGAAGATATGGACTCAGCGGGTACTTCTTTTGCTAAAATTTATGAACCACCGAGATTTTCTAGGGCGCATCAGGGGTTCTAAACCCTAAAAATGTAGAGAGCTGACTGCCAAGCGGCTCTAGAACCTCTGGAGTCATCCCTTTAGGAGCATCACACCTTTCTTGCATCTACATCTGGGCACGTCACATTTCTTCGGAGCCGGATAGAGGAGCTGCGGGCGGAGCTTGCTTCTGCTCGAGAAGAGCTGCAACTTATCGAGGAAGCGAGCGGGCAACGTGCCAAAGAGATTGCCATGATGGTGGGCCAAACGGCTTCATTGCATACCAAATTGGCTCGGCTTCAGGAGGAGGAGACCCGTCTTAAGGAGCAGGCGGCAGCCCCATATGTCGGGCTTCTAGGCTTTGATGATATTTTTCGCCGACCTTAGGCTACTCTTGTGTAACTTTGTTCTTTCAATGCAGCTTCAATGTACTTCTTTTTGACATAGTGAAGATCAAAACTCTTTTGTTGCAGCACTTGTCTTTTCTGTGTATGGTTTATTTCTTATTGTTGCTTCTCTTCTCTTTTGTGCCGCCTTCATGTATGCGCCTGAGGGTAAGCATCCCGATGATAAGATTGACAAAGACTTTGCCATTTTTCGAGGAACACTACGCGTAGATGTAGGAGAGCGCTCACCCTTTCAGGGAAGGGATGATGGGTTCGCTCCACCACACTACGAGCACCTCGTGAACCCAAGACGTGGGTGTGATAGAAGATATTTGTTTAAGTGGCTGAGGATGCCGAAGCAAGGGAAGCATCGGCACAAAGCCTAGACTTGGTATTCAAGCTTTGATGTCGATATCACAAGATCAATAGGGCTAATTCTTCGACGTTGGGTAGATGCCGAAGCAAAGGAAAATTTATTTTAAGCAGTATAGGCGTAAGGCCTTATACCGAAGGGTTTAGGCATCGATCTTGACGATGATGTCGAAGGATCGATGGTAGTGTGTTCATCGGCATAGGGTAGATGCCGAAGCAAAGGAAATTTAGTTTTTAACAGTATAGGCGTAAGGCCTTTTACCGAAGGGTTTAAGCATCGATCTTGACGATGATGTCAAAGGATCAACGGTAGTGTGTTTATCGGCATAGGGTAGATGTCGAAGAAAAGGAAATTTGGTTTTTAGCAGTATAGGCATAAGGTCTTATACAGAAGGGTTTAAGCATCTATCTTGACGATGATGTCAAAAGATCAATGGTAGTGTGTTTATCGGCATAGGGTAGATGCCGAAGCAAAGGAAATTTTATTTTTAGCAGTATAGGCGTAAGGCCTTATACAGAAGGGTTTAAGCATCGATCTTGACGATGATGTCAAAAGATCGACGGTAGTGTGTTCATCGGCATAGGGTAGATGCCGAAGCAAAGGAATGTTCATTTTAGCAATATAGGTGTAAGGCCTATACTGGAGGGTTTAAGCATCAACCCTGACGATGATGTCAATGGGTCGATGGTAGTGTGTTCATCGGCATTGGGTAGATGTCGAAGCAAAGGAATGTTCGTTTTAGCAATATAGGCGTAAGGCCTATACTGGGGGGTTTAAGCATCAACCCTGACGATGATGTCAATGGGTCGACTGGGTTTGTTCATCGGCACGGGGTAAGTGCTGAAGCAAAGGAATGTTTGTTTTAGCAATATAGGCATAAGGCCTATACCGGAGGGTTTAAGCATCGACCTCGATGATGACGTCAACGGGTCGACTAATGTTTGTTCATCAGCACAGGGTAAATGCCGAAGCAAAGGAATGTTCGTTTTAACAATATAGGCGTAAGGCCTATACGGGAGTGTTTAAGCATCAACCCTAACAATGATGTCAACGGGTCGACTGGGGTTTGTTCATCGGCACGAGGTAAGTGCCGAAGCAAAGGAATGTTCATTTTAGCAATATAGGCGTAAGGCCTATACCAGAGGGTTTAAGCATTAACCCTGACGATGATGTCAATGAGTCGACTGGGGTTTCGGACTTCCCGGTGGGACATATGATGGACATCTTGCCAGGAATTTTCGTAAGTATGGGTCTAAAACATAAGTTTGAGGAAGCAAATGATGATGATTTGATTTTTTTTTTTTATTACCACATTACTAACCCAAGCGCCCTTTCGGGTTTTCGCCAGAGTCAGCCCCTTCTTGCTTTTGCCCACGCACCCTTTCAGATTTTCACGTAACAGCGTACCCTATTTTGCCTGTAGCGCCCTTTCGGGTTTTTTCCACAGCCAGGTTATAGCAATTTTTACCCTTGCTTAGGATATCTGAATAAGTCTGGCAAGGCACCTCTATTTTAAGCCCCATTTTTTTGAAATAAAGGTGATTGATACCAATTTATTCATGGACTGAAATGCAGCTTTGGAGTCCAATCCTCTTGCGAGCAGGTGCACGGACGTGCCTTTGCCTAAGTATTCATTAGCGTAGAGTAGATGCTAATGCAAAGAAAAGGGGCTTATGTGCCAGTTCAGATGTAAGATCTAAACTAACGGTAGTGCATATCTGATTTGGCTAGGGTGTAAAGCTCTCGCTGGTGGAACTGTGTTCATTGACGTGGGGATAACGCCAATGCAAAGGGAAAGGTTTAAGCACTGGTTCAGACGTAGGGTCCAATCTAGCGATGATATGTTTGGCTAGGTCGTGAAACCTTTCGCCAGTGGGACAGTATATTCATCAACATGTGGTTGTTACTAATGCGAGGGAAAGGTTCATACACTAACCCGGACGGAAGGTCCAGACCGGTGGCGATGCATGTAAGTCGGCTAGGGCACGAAGCCTTCTGCCGATAAATGATATATTCGTCGACGTGGGGTTAACGTCAACGCAAAGGATAGAAGGTTTCAACATCAATTTAGGCGAAAGGTCAAGATCGATGAGATTGTAAATATAGCGGCTTAGGCGCGAAGCCGTTCGCCAGAAAGTATGTTTTTGTTGACGCGGGGTTAACATCAGCGCAAGGGATAGAAGGTTTAAGCATCGATTTAGACGAAAGGTCTAGATCGATGAAGATGCGTGTATAGCGGCTTAGGCACGATGCCGTTCACCAGAAAGTGGGGTATTCGTTGACGTGGGGTTAACGTCAACGCAAAGGATAAAAGGTTTAAGCATCGATTTAGACGGAAGGTCTAGATTGAGGAAGATGCGTTTATAGTGGCTTAGGCACGAAGCCGTTCGCCGAAAGGTATGTTTTCGTTGACTTGGGGTTAACGTCAGCGCAAGGGATACAAGGTTTAAGCATCAATTTGGACGAAAGGTCCGAACCGATGGAGTTGTAAGTGTAGCGGCTTAGGCGCAAAGCCGTTCGCCGGAAGATGGGTATTCATTGACGCGGGGTTAACATCAACGCTAGGGATAGAAGGTTTAACCATCGATTTTGATGGAGGGTCCAGATCAATGAGAATGTAAGTATAGCGGCTTAGGCCCGAAGCCGTTTGCCGAAAATGTGTTTTCGTTGATGCTGGGTTAACGTCAGCGGAAGGGATAGAAGGTTTAAGCATCGATTTAAATGGAAGGTCTAAATCGGTGAAGATGTGTGTGGCGGCTTAGGCACGAAGCCGTTCGCCGGAAAGCATGTTTTCGTTAATGCGGGGTTAACGTCAGCGCAAGGGATAGAAGGTTAAAGTATCGATTTGGACGAAAGGTCTGAACCGATGGAGTCGTAAGTGCAGCGGCTTAGGCATGAAGCCGTTCACCGAAAGATGAGTATTCGTTATGCAGGGTTAACATCAATGCAAGGGATAGAAGGTTTAAGCATCGATTTTGACGGAGGGTCCAGGTCGATGAGAATGTAAATATAGCAGCTTAGGCCCAAAGTTGTTTGCCGAAAAGTGGGCTATTCATTGACGTGGGGTTAACATCAACACAAAGGATAAAAGGTTTAAGCATCGATTTAGATGGAAGGTCCAGATCGATGAAGATGCATGTATAGCGGCTTAGGCACGAAGCCGTTCGTGGGAAAGTATGTTTTCGTGAAGGGTGGTTATTGCAGAGCAAGGTCTCAGGCCCTGGCTCAACCAGCAGGCTCCCTCAACTATTCACCATTCCAGCTAACGAAGGTGGCGACATATGATATAGCTTCAAATATTTTCCATTGAGCGGTGGGAACTGCACCTCTCCTTGGTGGTTAACCACAACATAGGCTCCTCCCTCATATACCCGCTGGACCACATATGGACCCAACCAGTTTTCTGTGAATCTTCACTTAAGATTGGAGGCCATGACCTCCTTTTTCTTTACCATGACCAAGTCTCCCTTCTTAAACTCCCGCCCTTTGATCAGCCTGTTGAAAGCACAGGCCATACGGGCTTCATATATTTATATATTTTGTTGCACTCGAAGAAGCTTCCCCTCTAGGTCAGCTAGCTCTTCCAGCCTTCTTTCGGCATTTGTTTGTTCATCACTGACCAGACCATACTGAATGGCAACCCTTAGTGATGGCACTTCGAGCTTAATGGGGACCACAGCTTCCGAACCATATACGAGAGAAAAGGGTTAGCAGCTCGTAGGGGTCTTGTACACGGTTCGATATGCCTATAGAGCCTCGTACAAAGTCTTCCCAGTCTTTCTTGTGGGAGCTGACTATCTTGGACAGGAGAGTGCACAAAGTCTTGTTAAAAGCTTCTGCTAACCCTTTTGCTTGCGGGTTATATGGGGTGGAGGTTCTCCAATCAATCTTGTACTTTTCAGAGAGTCATTAAATCTTCTGATACTTGAAGTGACTATCGTTGTCCGATATGATTTGGCTGGGAACACCAAACCGAAATATAATACTTTGTTTAACAAATCTGGAAACTAACTCTCCAGTCACTTTCCTGAGTGCCATGGCTTCCGCCCATCTGGAGAAATAGTCTATCGCGGCCAGGATATATTTGCACCCAGCAGAGGATGCCGGGAGGGGGCCGACCACGTCGGTTCCCCATTGTGCGAAGGGCCAACTAGGTATTGGTGAATGAAGTGGCACTGGAGGCCTTTTGGGCACGGTGGAGTGCTCTTGACATTTCTGGCACGACTTTGCGATATGGTAACAATCGTCAAACATAGCGGGCCAGTAATAGCCCAGCTTTTTAATTTCAATCTTCATCTTCAGCCCGGCCTGATGCACCCCAGCCGCTCCAGCATGTACTTCCCGCATCACTTGGCAAGCTTCATCTGTAGACAGGCAATGGAGCAGGATCTTCCTGTGAGCATCTGCCATGATTCGGAACAAAGTTTCGCTTCTGAATTCATAGGAATATTTAATTCTAAGCAGCTTCATCCTTTGTTCCTTTTCCTTCGGCAATTGCTAGTGCCTGAACCACTGTAGGAGAGGATTCCTCCAGTCTAGCTTGTGTGTTTCTTCAGCCCTAATGACCTCATATTCGTCCGACTATGTATCCACCACACTGGGGACCTGCCGTCGGTTGATGACCATAATATTCAGGGTTTCATCTGGCGTCCACCAGGGAGCTGGCCAGCTTCACTAGGCATCAGCCTGGGCATTCTACCCCTGGCCCACATGATTAAGCTCAATGAAATAGAAGTTCACCATGAGGTGTAATGGCTTTTGGTGATAGGGGGTAAGCTCCAGCTTCTAGACATCGAACTCCCCTTGTACTTGTTTGACAATCAGCATGGAATCGCCAAACACTTGCAGCTTCCGAATCTCCATGTTGAGGGTGATCTGGAGGTCGATTATCAATGCTTCATATTGTTGACGATAAAAACAAAAAGAAGAAGAAAAGAGGAAGGGGCGACCCACACATAAATGGGCCAAACTATATGAAAAGAGGCCCAATTGAAGCAAAAGGCCATGAGAAAGGGCATATGCATAAAACCAAGGAAAAGAGGGGCTAAGAGAAATGGAGAAGGGAATTTCAAAAAAAAAAGGGAAATAGAAGAAAATTGGATGACACTGTTCACCATGTGTCTTTGTCTCACATCCCATGTGCCTCCTTCCCCCCTTCTCACAGCTCTGCCCAACGGATGCCACAGCACCCCGCAGCCTGTGCGTCCGACTGGCGGGCCATGGCGTTGGCCAACAGGCCATCACAGTGCCCGACGTGCCTTAGCGCTAGCTCGAACGGAGCCCTCCTCGACCGTCCCGAGCATTCAATGCTCGTAGGACTCCTTCCCCGATGGCCATGGCGCGCATCCCAGTCTGGCAAGGTCCGCATCCGCCAACGACGAGGGCAGGAGCACGGCTACCCCCGTGAACGAAAATCCCCCCTATCAGAGAAGTAACGGCAGCATCAGCCATGGGAAGAGCACCAGCAGCAACAGGCGGCGACAGCAACAGTGGGAGAAATAAGGGAAAAAGGGCAGCTGGGGAAGGCTTCGAACGGGATCCTCCGCCCCTATAAGAAGGGCCCTTGTGAAGCCAATTAGAGAGGTTGGGTTCTAGAGATCCTGATCAATCACTCCTACCTCCAGTTCTGAGTTTCAGAGATCATGGCTGTAGGAGGGAGAGAGGAGAGACTGTGTGAGACGTTGTAAAAAGTGTGGGCTCCTTCTTCTTTTTTTTCTCTCTTGCAATTTCTCCTCCCCCTCCCCTGACTGTGTGTTATGGTGTGGGGTTTCTATGATGTAACATTTCTCTTTCAGAAGAAATAAGATGCAGGGTATTGTTCCCTAATTCCTTTTGATGAGTTTGGTGCCCATCTCTCCACTCTACGTACATATAGGTGTAGCAGATGTGTATGCCTAGTGTTTTCTTTTTTTTATTTATCTGCTATGTTCCTTTGGCCCCTGGTCTCTGCTCTCACGAGCATGATGCCTGCTTGCACAACATAAATATACGTATGTATATATATGGCGACCATATGCTCATTATACTTCCATCGATTCTGTCCATTCTTTTAATATGTGTACGTGTTAATATGATATCACTGCATCTCTTCTACCACATTGAATCTTGATTCTTTGGTAGATATATGAATTCCCTTTTGATTTCCTTTGCTACGCATTGTTCGTACTATAGCCTACTCATCATCCTAGTGGCCACTGGCCTGGGGTTTGGCTTACTCCATAGCCATGGCGTCAGGTTGCCAACCACTGAGACCCTCCCAAATTCATCTACACAACATTTTTTTTATATGCATCCTCTAAATCCCATCTCGGTGTTTGGCTGGCTCCACCACCATGATACCGAAGGGATGAGGCATATGGGACTTGTCCTAGACTAAATATTCTCTTAAACCTCTCTTTGCTGTCCCAATTTTCTGCAACTTCTTTTCTTCAGAGTTTTGATTACTCTTAGATCCTCGGGGGCTCATTCCCATGTAATGTGGACCCCGGGTAATCCCCCCACTCAAAGGGTAAATATCAAAGGCCGCACGGTTTGGTAATAGTTTAAGACCATGTCCCGGAGTCGGGATCGAGGCACTATTTTGGTTATTGGAATCCCTTGTAGGCTAGTCCTCGGGATTTTCCATGGTGAATTCGAGCTACGGGGTTGCCGCTTCCATGCGCACCCTTTTATTTTGGGGCCATCTTAGTGTTTTCTCCGTGGATGCACACCCGTTTAAACCCGCCAACCACTATGGGTAAGGGGAGATGCTGCCGAATTTTTGCCTGGCAATTCGAAGGATGGACAAACTGAACTAAGGGATGATGACTAATAATCAAGAGGAAGGGCAGGTGGGCAGAGGACTGAACTAGATAATCCATGGTGAACAGAAAACTCAGAAGATGTAACAACCCAAACACAGTTCTGAAAGTTGCTGGGAATAGAACAAGCAGAACAAAAAAAACAACACAGACGTGCTGATCATGTAACTTCTTAACTCAAGAACTGAAATCTAATTTGGGGCCAACAGACATCAAAATCACAGAGATCAAATGCAATTTTTGAATTAACTGAACTCGGAATGGATGAAGGTTCGGCTGCCAATCTTGAGTTAAAACCTCCCCCAATCCAAAACTGAAATCGGAGTAGAAACTGAATGAAAAGGTTGGCTGGATACATTGCTGAATTCTTAAAGTCAAATTGGACAAGGGTTTTATTGCTAAGCATGAGTTTAAAATCTTGACGTGAAACTGAATTCCCTGTTTCAAAGCATTAACACTCTTGCACAAACGATGCATAATCATGCACAGGCAATGAGGGAGCAAGTGAATAATGAACCAATCAACAAAGAAGTTCATTGAAGGGCTGGGGCCTAGTTGAAATTCAGAAAACCAACCCCTATTCTCCTTTTTTTTTAGCATTGTGCATTCCCTGCCTGGGAGGGTAGGGGTCGACCCCTGCCCGTGAGGGAGTCGACCCCTGCCCGTGAGGGGGTCGACCCCTGTGCCAGGCAATTCTGTCTGCTATAAAAAAAAGAAGAAAGCTTTGTAAAGGAAAAACAAAGGGGTTGCTTGCAATCATGATAATAGCATTCATGTCGATCCCTCAATAGGATTCATATTAAAACCTTGTGTAAATAACCATGCATTCTGCATGATCAATGAACTCCTTTGAATTGTGAATTTGTATGCCCTTTCGCACACCACCCCAATGCATACACGGCATTCACGCACCGCATCTTTCCAAATTACTTGTGAAGTCATTACTGTAGATAGGATTTCCATGATCATTCCTCATCCGTGTGCTTGCTTGTCATGACCCCGCGGGTATATCAAATGGTGAATGGCAGAAGCTCGAATTATCTTCGCATGAAGGCCCTCACTATGCATGAGTCGAGAACTCTGCCTTATACCGAGGGATCCATGCATGGATGTGTGATCAAAAACTTACACAATAATCAAAGCATGCATCACCGCATTTCAAAAAAAAGCTATGAACAGAAGTCTGCTTCTGGCTGGGCTTAAGTCAACTTTGCCCCTAGCCAAGTCGACTTAAACCTGTTCCCAGAAGCAGAGGTCTGCTTCTGGCTAGGTCTAAGTCAACTTGGCCCCTGGTCAAGTTGACTTAACCCCGTTGGGCCCCTTTCCCATCAAAAGAAAAAAGGAGAAATAGCATGGCAATCAAAAAAATGATGACAAATGAAAGAACAATGCATGATCATGTGGCTGGATTTCACAAAAAATAACAGGGTAATAACTGCACTTGCATGATCTCATGATTTAATTTCAAGGGAAGGCAGGAAATAATCTTCAAGTGCATATGCATGGCTTATGAATGGGTTCAAGCATGAACCACGCCTCACTTGCATCTTGCGTGCATGAACTCAAGAATTCCATCTGCATATGTATAGAAAAGATAATTCCAAAAAAAATGCATTCAACATGATTTTTACCCATGTGCAAGAAGAGGCAAGAAATGCGTTCATGAGGTCCTTCATCAGACTGCCCAAACCCTTCGAAATTGGCTCATGCTCTATCGCACTTGTTTCTGTGCTTCGATTCTGAACTTGGCTGATATAAAATTTTTTATGCACATTTGAATAATCTGTAAGTCTTATGAGCCCTTCATCTTAAAACCCAAAGAAAAAAGAATGAATTGCATTGATGACTGGGTTCGATCGATCGAATCCAACTTTCGGTCAACCGATCTGCCTTGAAGTCGACTTAGCAAGCTGCGGGAGTTGACTCCGTTCATATTTCGGTCGACCGAACTGATATTTCGGTCGACCGAACTCCCCCCCTCCCCTCTTCAAAAAAAGAAGCTTTCACGGAACAAAAAAGAATGGTTGTGTTTGGCACGGTGACCTCCTATGACTGAATTTCTGTGAGCATTTGTATCCCGCCGAAGTTCTCATGTAGTTGATTGCCCGTTCGATAGGCTCATTGGATTTTCATGAGTCTTGGGTATGACTACCCTCTCTCTCTCATATACATCCCCATACCCTAGGTGCCCATCCTAGTTCTCCCCTACACTGTGCATGGTGATCCCTACAAAATCCCTCCTTTAGACTACACCCATGAAGATAGGTTTAGGCTTGGAGCTGACCTCTTATCCTTCCTTCATGAGAATCCCCCATCTCCGCCTTCCATCCATCATATACATGCATAGGCCCAGAGATGCCACCTTGTGTGCGCAAGTTTAAGAATTTTAGTCTATATGCCAGCATTGCCAGGACTACATTTGCATGCATGCCCTTATGTGAAAGAACCTCATCGCCCATTCCATCGAGATGGCATCCACATGCATCCTTACATATATGAATTCAGAATTGCATTCTTGCATACATAAATTCAGAACTGCACTTTGCATATATAAATCAAAGAAAGAAAGCGCATAGGAGTGCAGAAATGCGCTCGCATGTTTGAAACTCAAAGGCTCACTTGCCCATGTCCAAATTCAGGAAGTCTCACCTGCATTGATAAATCCAAAAGGTTCACTGCACTAATTTAGAAACTCATGGGCATGAACAATTTCAGAAAATTCATATATATGAACAATCAATCCCGACAACAAGATAACGATGAAAATTCCTCAAGATGACATCATAAAATGGGTAGTAATAAAAGTCTCAAAAAAAGGAAGGGAAACGCCCTCATTGAGATGGTTCAAAGATTTAACGGCGAATTGTCTGGAATTTCTTCCCTTTGACCCCGAGTAAGGGGGAGATGCCAAAGATGCCCTTGCAAGGCGTGCCCAACTCTTGGGGATTGCCCCGTTATGGCCGTCGCGCGACTTCGCACCAGGCCGATAACTCACTGGGTTTGATCCGTTTGGCTGGAATTCAATTGAATTTTGCCACTCCCCTATATATTGAACTCTCCGTGCCCTGGCATACATATGTTTTGATTTTACTAATGATTTTTAACCCTGACATCGGTTCGAACATGAAATGGTCAACATGCGACCGATACGGCTCTGAATGCCCTCTCCCCCCCGATATGGGGGCTTCAATGCTTTTCCATACGTTGTTCCTTCTTTTCATGAAAATTGATATTTAGGCCATGCCTCCCCATTTCTTGGTGACTAATCAAAGGTTTTCCCCTCTCTGAGGGGATGTAATTAACGCCACGACCTTCATGTCACAGCGGGTCTCCAGTCTCGACCCGATACCCACCATCGTCTGATTAGTCAGACGGAGCACACCTTGGGTTCTAGACCACCCCAGTCTTGGAATCCAAACACATTGTCACATACGTGACTAGCATGCCCTCGCACTTGATAAAACTAATAAAAGATACAACGATATGTTATTATCTTAAAGAAGTTAGTGCGTCCAACACATATTCAACTTCGTTGTTAGTACATGGCTTATTTATTGAGCAGGAGGTGTATACAACCTCCCCTTCTGGTGATTTCAGGATGATGCCTGCCCCTACTCTGACCTTGGCCTAGTCGGCTGAGGATATTTCAGTTCTTGAGGCTCTGTCAAAATATAGTTGCCATGTAACTTGCTGGGCTTGGAATGCCTCCAGGGTCTCATCATCAGGCAATTCTGTCATCAGATGAGAATCTGCAAGGACCAGATCTGCAGCAAAGAAATCCACGATAGCTTGTCCTTTGATGGCTTTCTACGGCATATAGGAGATATCAAACTCCATGAGGATTACTGCTCATTTGCCTAAACGGCCTTTGAGTGCCGGTCGGGACAATATGTATTTGAGTGGGTCTGCTTTGGATACTAGCTTTATTTCATGGGACAACATGTAGTGCCGAAGCTTCTTAACAGCGAAGACCAGGGCTAAGCAGATCTTCTCAATAAAGGTATATTTCTCTTCGGTTCTTATCAGCCTCTTGCTGAGGTAATACAGAGCATGATGTTTTCCTTCTTCATTGTTCTGGGCCATCATTGCCCCCAGGGAGTAGTCAGTAGCAGCTATATATAAGATCAACGACTTTCCTTTTATTGGTGCCCCGAGTACAGGAGGGGTCTTTAGATAATCTTTCAGCTTATCAAAGGCTGCTTGGCATTCTTCGTCCCAATAAAAGGGCACATCTTTCATCATTAATTTATGAAAAGGATGGCATCGACCAGAAAAGTTGGAGATGAACCGTTGGTTGTAAGCCAATCGGCCTTGCAATGATTGAAGCTCTGTGAGGTATACATAGACAACTGATTTCTTTCTTAATAGATGCCATTAAGGCCTTACAGGTTGGCCTTAAAGGCCAAAATACATCTGGTGCAAGCCAGGGGACAATTTAGACACGTGGGTCGGTCCCCGAGTCAGATCAAGATAAAGCAGATATCTTCATATTTTTACAGAGGCTCTCCACAAGGAGCTAAGGGCGTGCCCGAGATGCTGAGGGAGGGCTAGACTGGATGGCAGGGGTTAAGACTAGATGTCGCCTGAGGGAGGCCGGACGCGGCTCGAGATGAGCGGTCGGGTACGGGTCCAGGAAGGTGATAATGCGGAAATGTATGTCGTTACTACACGCGCGCTAACAATCTTAAAATCAAACTCGCACAAAATGATCAAAAGAGAACGTAGTACTATGGCAAGCACGGGTCGAATCCACAGGGAAGAAGAGATTTCTAAAGTTAAAAATCGTGGGTTCGTTGAGAGAATGTTTGTGATTTTTGTGTAACTCAAAGAAAATGATTAAAAAAGGAACAATTAATTAAAACACCTATGACTATGCGCCTACGCTAAGAGAATGAGTGCATAAAAAATGAAAAAGGAGAGATAGAAGAAGAAGATAGAGAAAGAGGAAGAGAGAGATAGATATGGAGAACAAGATCAAGATGAACCAAAAGATTGCTTTCATTAACTTAAAGAAAAGTACACAAATGCAAGACAAGCTTACACTAAGAGTGCGATGTGATTACAATGAAATAAATTGACACACAAACAATGAAGAAGACATAAAGAGCCTGGTGTTTGAAGATGGTGGCAGCAATGGTGATGATGGTGCCATCCTCTCTTTGCCTTGGATCACGAACCATCATGCGAGGATGTCATCTACGCCGGGAGGGAGTCGCCTTCACCTTTGGAGCCACCTTTGGAGGATGCCACGTCGAGGGAGAAGAGAGATCTTAGGAGAGATGGCGAGAGGGATATGGAGAGGTAAGGAAGAGGTAGAGGAGAGGTTATGGTGATCTAGATATGAGGGAGATAGGGGTGGCTAGAAGAGAAGTAGAAGGAGATGGATCGAGATATGAGAGAGTTTTAAAACATCAATACTAAAAATAGAGAAAGAATAAAATTGAAATAACTTTGAAAGCAAGAGGAATTGGAGGATGACGACGAAGAAGATGTTGAATAGGATGAGAAGAGGAAAAACTTTGATGAAGGATGCAGAGGGAGAAAAGGAGCATAAGATGGAGAAAAGGTGTGAAGAACATGGGATGCGGGTACGGATGAACAATAAAATGCAACAGATAGACTTTTGAAAAGTGGAAGGTAACGTGAAAATGAAGCAGAATCAGAGGAGAACGAAGAAGAATAAGTTGTAGATATTTTAAAAGGGAAGAACTTTGGTGAATAGAGAAGTGAAAGAAAAATAACAAAAGTTGGAGAAAACGTGCGAAGAACTAGGGGGACGCGTGTGGGTGAATAGTAAATGTAAAAGACTGACCTTGGAAAACTAGAAGAGAACGCAAAAATGGAGCCGAATCAGAGTAGGACCAAGAAGAAGAAGTTGTAGAGATTTTAAAAAGGAAGAACTTTCATGAATAGGGTAGGTCGAAAAGAGGAGCCAAAAGGTATGAAAAAGGGCGGCCTTTTCCTCTTTGGTCAAGATCCTCCCCCATTTTCCTCCTTTATTCTCTCCTTGATCTCCTCCTTGATTCTCTCCATTTCAAACTTTGAATTTTCTTTTCCCTCGAACAAAAATAGGTGGTGGTTGCATTTGACTTGGTCAACCATGAAGGGAGAGAGGGGAAGGCGCCCTAGGGCTTCCCCCTAGGAATGTTAAGACTATTTTGCCCCCAATTCTTCTTGCATATGCCTTCAGTGTCCTGCACACACATAATTATGATTTAATCTATAAAAATTATCACAATGTGCACATAAATCATAAATGCTCATAATTATGTAATGGAGAATTATTGTTCATGACCCTCAACTCCATTTTATTAAATGAAATCACCAAATTAATCAATTTATTTGAAAAGGCCCAATTTATGTGCGAAGTTGAGAGTAACTATGAAATATGCATAATTGCCTAATTATATGCACATAAAATAGTGTGTATGCAATGAATTATCATAGAAAATGGAGACTTATCACACACCCCAACTTGAACATTGCTAGTCCCTTAGCAATGTAAACAATTATAGAAGTAGGACTTAGCAAACATTCATGTGTCACAGTTCATGGCAAGAACATTATGCATAATGATTTAGACTTTGGAGTATCACAAGTTCAAGTAGTATGTGTTCAGAATAAATTTCATCAGTCCATGTGTTTAGACCTTTCCTCAGGATACACTCAAAATTAAATATTCCTTTGTGTAGAAGTGATATAACTTGATTAGTGGCTACCAAACAATCTAGATGAATGAGTCTTCTACCTTTCACTTAAAGATGATTTTCAATTTTTGCCCACATCTCGAATTAAGCTCTTGAATTACAGGTAGCTCCACTTTGCCTATTTATTCATTCCTTTTTTTCTTTTTTTTGACACATGGTGATGCACATCCCTTCACCATTTGACGCGAACCTCAACTCTTGTCTTAGGAGAAGCAGGCCCGATTACTAAGTTCAGGGGCATTTTCTATATTTTTTTTGATTTTTTGGCAGGTAACTTTTTCCTCATGATTACTTTCAACGAATGGGCATAATATCAATCATCACCTAAGTGTAAAGCAAAATTCCCATCATCCTAATATTTGTCATCGACCAATCTTGCTATTGTGCAATTGTGTACAAGTTCAATAGAGTTTCAGATGTATTCTGAGGAAAAGGCTAAAGACATAACCAATTAATTCACCCCTTTAACTTGCTACTCTCACAAGACTCTAAGTCCTATCATTCTAAGAAAAAGTTTCCCATCATGAAATATGAACATGAAACACTTGTTAGGGGTGTGATGAAAGGTTGCAAACGTATTGAGAAAATTTAAGCTCAAGCTACCCCCCAACTTAGGTGACATTGTCCCCAGTGGCATGAAGAAGATGTAGAAATGAAATGAAACCATGAAAAAGTGGTGGGAAGGAGAGATACAACCTAAAAAAGAGGCGCCATCTGTAGAGAAATACTGCTCCATGCTCCTTAAACAAAAGAAGAAAATCAATCACACATTTTTTTTGAAAAGAGAAAGAATAATTGGGTTGCCTCCCAACGAGCGCTAAATTTATCAGCCGAACATAATATAGCTTCATAACCAATGCGTTCCTTTAAGAATGAGCCACCAACTGATCTTATCCTCTTTTAAATTCCAACCCTTGTACCACGAGGGGAAAAGATGATACATGTAAGTGAAGGGGCCAAAAAAGTGCTAGGGTGGGTCTAGTAATCCAAACGGACCCCCTTAGAGAAGGGAAGAGGAGTGATCATGTCATCAATGATAAAATATTCCTCTTCAAACATAGGGTCTT
This sequence comes from Amorphophallus konjac, assembly GCA_022559845.1. Taxonomy (NCBI): domain Eukaryota; kingdom Viridiplantae; phylum Streptophyta; class Magnoliopsida; order Alismatales; family Araceae; genus Amorphophallus; species Amorphophallus konjac. Next base: position 188,141,410 of record CM040120.1, read on the forward strand.
TATAAGTGTTGAACATGTTAATGCAGATCTTATTGTTCCCCAAATTTTCTTCTACAACCTCAATTTTAAAATTTACTTGCATATGGTTGTGGTGAGAATAGCTTGGAGGGTGAGGGACTCTTGGGGCTTCCACCAAATGATTAGTGTCAAGGAGCAGAGTGATATCAGGAATGAAAGAAATATGCTCCTCAACACAAGGATGCTCATTAGGTTTAGGTGGGTCTGACCAATTAGCTAATTGTAATGTGTCTAAGGTGAGTTTCGATTCACCGAGGTCAGGAATGGGTAAAAGATTAATGCCCTCCCCTAGATCAAGAGACACCCGGTCAAGATGAAGTTCATGCGAGGTATCTGGTCCCTCCTTAACCCAAGAAAATTGCTTCATGAGTTCACTCAATTCTTTCTCCACCCTCACATCTTCTTCATCCTTCACTTGGAATAAGGACTCATCAAAAGCATGAAGGGAAATTAATGAAAGTTGATCATTAACTAGAAAATTCTCTTCCTCTTCTTCTCCCTCCAACTTAAGATCAACAAACTCATCATGATTCTCTTCATAGATAAGGTTGGGCTTGAGCTCCTCAATTTGATGCTCCATATTGCTAGCTCCCTCTAATACTTCATGGTGTGTCTTTTCCACAATCTCCCCATTATCAAGGCCAAGCATGTCATTGGATTGAGCTACCATGGGTTGATCATGAGGATTTAGGTGGTGGTCAAGTCCAGAAAGTTGATTTTCAAAACTTGTATTAGGGTGGCTAGACAATTGGTCCATTTCCAGTCCTTTCATGGTTTTGCCAAGCTGATCTAATAAGGTTTGGATGGATTGACGTTGAGCCTGAAAGGATTGTCGAGCCATGATGAGTTGATACAATTGATCGAACTTATCCTCCTTATTGAGATCAATGTGTGGAGGAAATAGATAAATGGGCTGAGAGTCAGACTGTGGTGGATAGTAATCTAGAGGGCAATCAGTCTGGTAGTGAGATAGTGGGGAGTATGTGGGCTACCCTCCATACTGGGCTTGATCATAAGGGTGATTTGGAAATTGAGTTCAATTCTAAAAATTTGGCTTAGGAGGAGTTTGCACATTATTTTGATGAGTTTCCCAAGAGAGATTTGATTGGTCTCTCTACCCATGATTAAGAGTGTATGGACATGGTTCATATAAAGGGTGTGAAGAAGCCTGAAACATTTGGGCTTGCTGTTGGGGAAGATGTAGAGTATGAGCCCCTTGGTAGAATTGAGTGAGTTGGGATTGATTTTGGGGAAAGGATAGGGACTGGGCCGCCAAGGATATGGACTTTCATAGGTGGTCGAGCTATGTTGGGTGAGAGGCGAAAATTAGTTTGGGCAATCAATAGTGTAATGGGCCGAATTGGTCCACATGTGATCATACTCTTGATTATAAGGTGACATGAAGAAGTTTGGATTCATTACCCAAAGAATGGATCAAGAAAAATAGGTCAATAAGTCCACCTTATTGAATATACGAGCCCACTCAAAGATAGGAATTTTCTCACCCCTTTTTTCATTTTTTTATTTTTTTTCATGCACCCTATTAAGAAAGAGAGAAGAGAAGAGAATTTTTTATGGTTTTTTTAATTATTTTTTTATTTTTATTTAACAACCACAAACAAGTTATTAAATAATTAACCTATAACTAAGTGGGTGCCCTATACCTATGAGTGAGATTTCTCACAAATCAATTTAAGTCCATCCCAAGTCCACTATCAAATTTGTCCACTAGTTAGGTAAGAGGCGGGGTTGTGGGAGGCTCCCCCTACTTACGTAGGGTCCTAATTAAGTAACCACAATCTCGTTTAAGGCGTTTGCCATTGGACTTCTTTCCTAGACACCAGTTTTCAAATTAATAATGGGCCTAAGTGGACCCAAATCTCAAAGTGAACCCTAGGGCCAATGCCTATGGAATTTTATTAGGCTTTAGGAAATGCAAGATGCAAGGATTGTGGTTTGTGGGCTAAGGAAGGGTGATCAAATCCCCACCTTATGTGATTATGGGTTTTGCCCTTAAGATAATTTAAAATGATATGCAACACCACAAAATCAAACAAGGGGTTCTTATGTAATATACATGAGCATGTATTCAAGAAGAAGTTTGGAAGAACTCACCTTGCCCCCGTAATCTTCAATGATGCAATTGACAAAAAAAAATAAATAACAAGAAGAATCATATCCTAAATGATGCATGACCTAAAACATGGAAGTGTGGGTTCTACTCTTGCAATGACGATTTTTATTGAAGTTCAAGTGATGATTTTTATTTATTTATTTAATGAACCTATCTAACCACAAGATATGGAATGTAGAGAAATGAAATTAAAATGAAAGAGGAAAAGTTTGGATACTTACTTAAAAAACATTCCCTCGTTCTTTTTTTTTTTTGAAATGAATGACTAAATCACAAAACTAAGAAAAACAAGGAAAACTTACCTCAGATTTTTTTATTATCTTTTCTGATTTTTGTTTTCTTTTTGGACTTTCTTTCTTAAGGACAAGACCTTTGCTTACATATTTCTGCTTTCTGCGACAGTTATTTTCTCTGATTTTTAGCTTTCTGTACTCTGCACCTACGTTTCAGCTTTTTACGACAGATTTCTTGACAATTTTTTTTCTGGATTTTCAGATTACTTTTTCTCCCTTTTTTTCTGCAAAAAATAAGAAAAGAGAACTTTATTAGCACACTATAAACACAAGGAAAATAAAGTTCTTAAGTCAAAAATCATCATTCTTCCCCGACAATGGCGCCAAAAATTGATAACGCGGAAATGTATGTCGTTACTACACGCGCGCTAACAATCTTAAAATCGAACTCGCACAAAATGATCAAAAGAGAACGTAGTACTATGACAAGCATGGGTAGAATCCACAGGGAAGAAGAGATTTCTAAAGTTAAAGACTTTGGGTTCCTTGAGAGAATGTTTGTGATTTTTTTGTAACTCAAAGAAAATGATTAAACAAGGAACAATTAATGAAAACACCTATGACTATGCGCCTACGCTAAGAGAATGAGTGCATAAAAAATGAAAAAGGAGAGATATAAGAAGAAGATAGAGAAAGAGGAAGATAGGGATAGATATGGAGAACAAGATGAAGATGAACCAAAAGATTGCTTTCATTAACTTAAAGAAAAGTACATAAATGCAAGAGAAGCTTACACTAAGAGTGCGATGGGATTACAATGAAATAAATTGACACACAAATAATGAAGAAAACACAAAGAGCCTGGGGTTTGAAGATGGTGGCAGCAATGGTGATAATGGTGACGTCGTCTCTTAGCCTTAGATCACGAACCACCATGCGAGGATGTCGTCTACGCTGGGAGGAAGTCGCCTTCGCCTTTGGAGCCGCCTTTGGAGGATGCCACGTCAAGGGAGAAGAGAGATCTTAGGAGAGATGAAGAGAGTGATATGGAGAGGTAAGGAAGAGGTAGAGGAGAGGCTATGGTGATCTATATATGAGGGAGATAGGGGTGGCTAGAAGAGAAGTAGAAGGAGATGGCTAGAGAGATGAGAGAGTTTTAAAACAACAATACTAAAAATAGAGCAAGAATAAAATTGAAATAACTTTGAAAGCAAGAGGAATTGTAGGATGACAAAGAAGAAGGTGTTGAAGAGGATGAGAAGAGGAAAAACTTTGATGAAGGATGTAGAGGGAGAAAAAGAGCATAAGATGGATAAAACGTGTGAAGAACAGGGGATGCGGGTACAGATGAATAGTAAAATGCAATAGACAAACCTTTGAAAATTGGAAAGTAACGTGAAAACGAAGCAGAATCAGAGGAGAACGAAGAAGAATAAGTTCTATATATTTTAAAAGGAAAGGACTTTAGTGAAGAGAGAAGAGGAAAGAAAAGAACAGAAGATGGAGAAAATGTGCGAAGAACAGGGGGGACGTGCCCGGGTGGACAATAAACGTAAAAGACTGACCTTGGAAAACTGGAGGAGAATGCAAACAAGGAGCAGAATCAGAGCAGGACCAAGAAATAGAAGTTGTAGAGATTTTAAAAGGAAGAACTTTCATGAAGAGAGTTGGTCGAAAAGAGGAGTCAAAAGGGATGAAAAAGGGAGGCCTTTTCCTCTTTGGTCAAGATCCTCCCCCATTTTCCTCCTTTATTCTCTCCTTGATCTCCTCCTTCATTTTCTCAATTTCAAACTTTGAATTTTCTTTTCCCTCCAACAAAAATAAGTGGTGGCTATATTTGACTTGGTCAACCATGAAGGGAGAGGGGGGAGGGCGCCCTAGGGCTTCCCCCTAGGAGTGTTGAGACTATTTTGCCCTCAGTTCTTCCTGCATATGCTTTCAGTGTCTTGCACACACATAATTGTGATTTAATCCATAAAAATTATCACAATGTGCACATAAATCATAAATTCTCATAATTATGTAATGGAGAATTAATGTTTATGACCTTCAACTCCATTTTATTAAATGAAATCACCAAATTAATCAATTTATGTGAAAATGCCCAATTTATATGCAAAGTTGAGAGTAACTGTGAAATATGTATAATTGCCTAATTATATGCACATAAAATAGTGTGTAAGCAATGAATTATCATAGAAAATGGATACTTATCAGAAGACGAGTGTCTTCATGCTGGGGAGTTAAGGTCGGTCCCGGGAATATTACTTTCGGACCAAGGTCCGGCTAACTCGGGTCAACGGTCTGGACCGTCGGTGGCCAGCTCGGGGCAAGCGGTGTGCCCGTGGTCCCATGGCAGGAGCAAATCTGACATTATGGCTTGCGCGTTGTTATCATAATGCGCCATACATGGGCAGACCCGATGTGCGGGTGCGATCGCCGTTATCAAAATGCCTCAAACATGAAGGAATGGACTTGAGTGAAATGGCTAGACGTCATGTGAGGGGAGTACATTCGACATACCCTCGGCATATACAAGCCGATCAACAAGCCACCAAACACGCTTTGCTCCTTGCGTGTTTGTCGGAAGCCTTGGGGCTTGATTCCTTGAGCGCCTGTAGGTGAGTATCCTTGCATGCATATGCCCCTTGAGCCTCTAAGGGGATTTTATAGGGGAAGTTGAAAGGTTGAGGGGGGTTTACACGGACTTGAATGGAGGGGGTGAGCTGGTCCCCATAAACCCCATTCAATAATAAAAAAATCTTTTTTTTATTTTATGAGAGTGGGAGGGGGTTCACGCGGACCTACCTAGTTGGGGGGGTTTACGCGGGGCAGAAAGCCCCTTTTTTGTTAAAATGTTCTTTTTTTATTGGCAGGGGGCTTACGCGGACCTGCCCAGGGGGGGTGGGCAGGTCCGCGTAACCCCCCCCCCCCCACCCCCACCCCCCTTGGGGGGTTTACACGGGGCAGAAAGGCCCTTTTTTGTTTAAAAAGTTTTTTTATTGGCAGGGGGTTTACGTGGACCTGCCCACCCCCCCCCCCTTGGGGGGGTTTACCCGGGGCAGAAAGGCCCCTTTTTTTGTTTAAAAAGTTTTTTTTATTGGCAGGGGGTTTACGCGGACCTGCTCGGGGCGGCCGAGCAAGTCCGCGTAAACCCCCCCAAGGGGGTTAACACTGAGCTGGTTGGGGGTTTTTTCATAGGTCTATAAATTCCTCATTTTTTATCTCTTGGGCCCACTTTTGACCCATTGTGACTGCAAGAGGATAAGGATACGAGATACGGACTGGTTGGTTGGCCGCACGTATAGAACGAGGAGGTTGACCTACTCCTTGTGCGAACTCGAGACCCCGTTTTCGCGAGCACCCCCAAGCTGGTATGTGGATTGATCTTGAGCATGACTGGGACCGGGATGAGCATACACTGAGATTAGCCGGGCTGGGTGGAGGGCCATCCCCCCAGGAGGGAGTTCGCCCCCACCTGGGCATGGTCGCGCCTGGGGTGAACTCCGCCCCAAGGCAAGCCAGCGTCATGGGGGGTGGTCCAGGGGGCTTTCCGGCATCATTTGTTGTTGTCCTTTGAAGGACTCGAGCCTCCGTGGTGCTGGGATTGGCCCATGGGGGTCAATAATTTGGTGTTGTCGCTGCCGCTCGCAAAGTATTCTGGGAAATTCCTGATACACTTTGGTTGTCGAACGGCAGAGGTAGTTGGCCAGTTGATGCGGGACGGGACGCGAACTTGGGACTCTACCTCACGAACGTCTCTAAGTGAGGGAAATGCGTGGATCTGTGCGGTTGAGGAACCGGTAATGAGTCTCGGGTATCGGCTTTTTCGCGTGCTCGGATCGAGTCACGGGACGGGTTCCACTCACTCACTCTTGCAGCGATGATAAAATTATAATGAGCTAATATCCTAACAATCGTTCATGCAGCGGCATTCAAAAAATAAACGAGATAAGCAAAATGCCATAGTAGGAGGGTGGCGAGCGTACCTTCATGCTCCGGGCGTGGGGAAGACGACCCCGGCCAAGAACCGTAACTCCCGGTACAGTAATTATTAATAATTTACAACAGTGAATTTTATTGCCTACTCCATGCAGGGAGGTAAAGGGCTACAATGGGACCTGGGAGTAACGATATTGGGTTGATGGTCAGCGAGCCGGAAGGGCTTTCAGGCCGAAGACGGGCTGCTGGTCTGACTCGACACTATTCCAACTCAGTTCAGCAACTCAATTCAGCCCGCTGGATAGCAATCGAACTCAACACTTGGGACGGTGGCTTTCGGTCATCTTCTGGCCACGGCGGTTGGCTAGGACGTTGGCGGGAGACTCCTCTTCGATCCCTGAGATCAGCGGCGGCTGAATCGACGCTGAAGTAATTTTGCAAGAATTAACTTGCTGCTGCTTTTGCTGGCCTGTTCACGGAACAGGTTCGCGCGACCCGGCGAAAAGAATTTTTGTGCACAGATCCGATGTCGGATTGAGGCAAGATCGGCGCCGTTGGATAGAGGACTCAAAGGGCTACAACATATAATTATTTCAGGTCTATCCAGTAGATGGATTAGAAATGAAAATGAATGTTCCCCAGGTCTTTCTGCTAGCTCAGATTACAGACAATCAGGATAGAACATGATCTGCCTGAGACTGAAGTTTGACTGACATAAAAACGATGGATGTAGACTCTAGGAGAATTATGGGTGGAAGAGGGGGATGTGAGGAAGACATATAATATTTTTGGGAATTTTTGGAGATGGCTAAGGGGGAGGGAAAAATACAACAACAAGATACTGTCCCGCACATCTGCAAACTGGCATATTGCTGGGGGGAAAACTTAATTACTGGGAAAATATCAAACGGTGGAGGATTGACACGAAATTTAAAATGGGAATGGATAACAAGGAGGGGGATGATCTCTCATAATTTCAAGATCATTAGACTCACAGATTTGGAGGACCAACTAGATCTTCAGGTTGTTGTTTTGGATTTCGTGGTTCAAGACAGCAGCTCGGAGATGTTGTTGTGGCGGCTTGATGGCGGCACGAACGGAGGCGGCGGCGGCGGTGGCTAGAAGTCGCATCCAGCGGAGGTGGCAGAGGTGGGAATCACTCCCAGAATCAAGGCTTCACACCTTGGATTTGCAACAATCACAACTGCATGAAGGGGAGAGGGGGGCACCCTTGGGCTCTTGAGCAAAAAATGGGATTTTTCTTCATTAATTGCTATGGAATTCACAAAATACATGGGTTATATAAAAATGGAAAAAAGACCTAGACTATCCTTAGATCTAGGGTTAGGGAGGGGCAAATAAGGTATGGGATAATTAATCCCCCATGTGGTCAAAATGACCAAATTAAAATAATATATAGGGGGGGCGCCCCTTGGACCAAGGGAGAGGTGAAATTTAAATTTTCTTCTTTTGTCTCCTTGGTCCAAGTCCAATCTTGGACTTTGAACCAGCCCCACATGGGCCCTAGAGCCTAGGTGGACCAATGGAGAATAAGGTGGGGGTTCCCGCTGGGCCAACATGGCCATTTGCGAAGAAACCCAAAGACTTCTAAGGACTAACACTTTGGCTTATAGTTGCCATACAATTGCAAACCCATTTAGCCAAGGATATAAATGCAAACAAAAGGATACAAATGTAAAAAAAAATGTTAGTGCCTGGTGTTGATTCCCATCACCGGTGGGCCCTAGATTTGGCTCCAGGACTCGTATGACAGCCCGTAGGAAATGAGGGAAGGCATTCTGGGCTTGCGGGCCCGAGCTTGGTGGGATATGCCGCATTGTATGGCGGGTTGACGTGTAGCCCTGGGTTGGCCTGGGTGCTAAAAGTAAACGGCTCATCGCCACGTGTTTGAGGGTTGAGGGTGGCCCCAACTTGTTGGAGGGTTATCGTAGGATACAGCTAGTGTGACCAGGCCACGGGTCGGCCCCTTGCTTGTTGTAGAATGCCGGGAATATACGCGCCCACGAGGTGCTCGGGGAAATTCCCGACACGTAACCGTGGGCCGTATAGGTGTGCTAAGGGCTTCAAATGCCCGCGGTTGACTGGGAAAGGTATCCCTTTGGCTTTATAATGCTAAAGGGGGGCGTTTTGGGGATGAATCCCACCCTCATTGCTGGCTGCCACGTGTCATGTCTTGTCGTCAGGGTGCCCCCGGCTTGGCCCGGGTGGCTCAGTTGAAAGCAGGCAAAACCACATGCTGGGTGATCGGGGGTGGCCCCCATCAATTGAAGGTTTCACCGTGAGTCATTGTCGAGTAGCCAGGACCCTCGGTTGGTCCCGACATGTCATAGAAGGGGTTGGATAGATGATGCCTTGAAGGTGTTCGGGGAAATTCCTGAGCCCTTGTTTCTCATTATTTTCTCTAGGAAAATGTCTTGGTACAACAAATGCCCCCCACAGGGCGTGCGTCAGAGGTGGAGACGAGGGAGGCTGGCCCATGAGCTCCTCGTTGGCTATGTCGTAGTTGTGTTGGAATTTCATACACACTTTATGTACATACATTCTTTTTTCTATGCTAGCCTTTTGTGTGTTGCTAACATTGTGGTACGCAATTGTCTTGTAGCTATGACAAGATTAGGCAGAGACTATTGGGCTCAGAGGCGCACTGCCCGTGAGAAGGACCACTGGGTGAGGCGGACTGGGCGGCCGATGTAACACCCCGAGAATTTATTTAAACAAAATTTCTATTTATTTCGATAATTTCTGCTTTATTAAATTAGAAATCCCTTTTTGGGTAAAATTCAACTAATTCATAAAAATCTGGAAAAATTATAATCAAGTAAAGGGCGAAACATTTAGACCAATTATCTTCTGGGGTAAACCCTAAATTAATTTTTAACCAAGACGAATTAAGGATTTAAGGTTAAAAATCGGACCTTTGAGTATCTAAACCTTAGATTGCCAAATTAGAGCCCAAATCGCGATCATTTGACCCCAAATCAAGCCCATTAGATCCGTCTTAATTGATAGCCCAATAGCCCTCTCTTTTCTCGCCAAAACCCTAACCTTAGAATTCAAATTTTGAGGAGGATGGCGGCGTGACCGGGTCAATGCGTGAATATCGCACGACCGGAGTTCGTGGACTCTTCCAGCCTTATCAATGCCTCTAGGGTTCAATTAATCCTTTAAAACCAACCCTAGCCCGACCTAGTGTCGACGTTTGCTGTGGCTCCCGGCGAGAAGCGTGGACGTGGGAGTATTTGGCGGCGAGGGCGAGGTTCCCTTCGTGGGGTTCGGGTGCTTGCATCATCTTCTTCCCTCGATTAAGGTAGGCAATCGTAGTCCAAACCCATTATAAAATATGCCAGTGGAAGCATCTACAAGTCCTCTTTCGATCCATACTAAAAGCCCTAAATTTGATTATGTATAGAGGTCGTATTCACAATTTTAGCAGAAGCATGTCGATTTTGGGTTTCGTCCCCGATAGCTCCCATTCATTGTTTAAATTTAGGTTGTATAGCAGGCTAAAGACAAATTAATCATGCCTACTTGTGTGGATTTGTATGCTCTTTCTATTGCTTCCATTTTTCCCAATTATCGTTTAGTGTATTGTTCGGATTTAGCGTCGTAAGTAAAATCTATCAAAGATCACTGGAGACCAGGGTGTCGACCTGTTTGCGGTCGTAATAAGAACCATTTGGGTCCCTAGCGGTCGAACGATGGACCGTTTCCACAGTAACTGTTCTGGGCCATACGGCCTATCAAATGACCGTTGAAGAAGTCTGGCGGTCGCTCGACAGACCATTTTTGTTCCCATATGCCAACCCTATTGATCGTCACCCTAACCGGTCAATCGATAGACCGCTAGCCTCTGTTAGCGGTCCTCCCTAGACCGTTTCGTGTCATTGACTTCATTTGTTGTATGTTTTAATTATGTTGATTACCTTGGCTAGATTGCATGTGTAGGATAGAAACCCACACAAAAAATTATAAATTATGGAATCATTTAACTATGTTTATGATTAATCTCTAATCCATTCCATCATACTATGTGCTCCAACATGATCTTGGTTATAAAATTGAAACTTGTATCAACATGTCACAAATGTGAAAATTTTCTAGGATTGTTTGACAGTCACTCCACTCCGGTGGTACTGACTGACCGATCATCTACGGTTTTCGGATGTTTTATTAAACCTTTAATATTGTAATGGCTGGGACTCTCTATCGGATATTCCTTCCATCGGACTAGGACCTCCATTATGAGACCTCCGTAAGACCCCGCGAGCCTGGGATTCCCACTAGGACGCTGGGCGGGTTGTACCTTCAAGACCTACGCCAATTACTCGATCGAATTGCCCATTTTATAGCCCGTAGTTCGGGTCTATCTTGACTTAAAGGCGGCCCTGCACTAGACCGTCTGGTGCTTGAAGTGGTCTAGTCATTACCGTTTTCTTACTGGTCGTGAGCCAGGTCCTACTAGTCATCTTCCTTGTTTCCCATCGACCTAGCAATGTCTAAGTTGACCAAATTGCCTGTGGCTTGACCTAAGAGGTGTGGGCACGACCCTAGTTCAGTTCCATCATGTTTTGGGTGGGCTAGGAGCCCATTAGGTCGGCTGTTTCAGTCTTGCTGGTCCCAGATTGTTTGTGATTGTCATTGGACCATTTTTCATCCTCCAAGCGGCCGTCCAAGGACCGTTTCTGGATGGGGCTGCCCAGTAAGTGACCGTTTACCTTGTTGTGGCCTAGGAACCGTCTCGTACATAGCGGCCCCTCTACGACCGTTTTAACGCTTGACTGGGTCTTGTTCTTCTTGCCCAGTATCGCCCATAGCGGTCCATGATAGACCATTTTGTCTTGTTGCGGCCCATGCATGACCGTAATTCAGTCCGAGGGTTGATTTCACGAGTTTCTTGTGTGTTCTGGAAAGCTGAGTCGAGATGGGCTTAAGTTACAATAAATCCTAATGTGGTTCTTGTCCCTGACAAGCCACAAATCTTATGGATTTCCATTTTATTATTGAAATCTCACTTGATTTTAGAGATTTAGTTACATAGCTTGACCTTGGAATTCCTGGCCGATTCCACTGAATGTCTAGATATTACTTAGGATCTTGGATCCACCAAATCAATGCCAACGCATCATAAGGGCCCGGTCTGGTCTTGAGAAGAGCGCCCGAAAAGTACTAGTGCCCCGGGGAGTTGTAATGACATGGTGAGACATTGCATCGAGTGCATGACTAGCGTGTGTCTATGACATTCATCCTTTTTCTCTATATATTTTATTAGATTCCTACATGGAATCTATCTCGATATGACTTGCTTGCGTGCTTAATCGGCCAATTTCCTGGAAATTGATATATCTTGGTTAAATTCATTCTGTTAACTTTGTTTCCATAAATTCTTCTGTTAACTTGTTTTCGTTCACATGCATGACAGTTACTTAACTTAGTTAACTACTTAAATTTGCCTACTATTACCTACTGAGCGTTCGCTCACCCAGTTTTCCCCCTTTTCAGGTAGCTCTGGTGATGAAACGTAAACGGATGGGGATGGGCAAGAGTAAAGACCGGAGTGAACCCTGGTAGGTGTGGACCTGAGTAGTGTTAGTCTATATGGTCGTATATTTCTGTTGTCAGTGCAAACTAGTCAATTCGAGTTGTAATCTTCTCTTTATTGAGTCGTGACTTAAGATGGTGTAGATATGGAAACATTGTTATTTCTCCTGTTTTTAAGAAGTTGGTTTCTTTTAGGATTAATTCCTTTGTATTTCATTTATGTTTTTTTTATACCGTTATTGCTCTGTTTCTCATGAATGTATATAACTGCCGCATTCCGATATTCTACGTCAGGGCGTGACAATTTTGTGGTATCAGAGCCTAGGTTTTTAAGTTCCTAGGTTTATAAGTGATGTCGTAGAACCTGTAACCTTGTTAAAGTCTAAGGATCTAACCTGGCAAGATTGGGTAGAGACTTGGGGTTGAGTTAACCAATAAATTCTAAAAGATTCTCACTAGACTATTTTTAATCAATTTTCCTGCACATATGTAGGATTTTATTCCGATGGCAGCGGAACATGCGCAATGGTGGGATATGCAGCGTACGGTGCAAGGCTTGACTTAGGCCCTCCAGCAGGTGGCCCAAGGAGGAGCGGTACACCATGGAGCCAGTGATCTCCACCGAAATTTCTGAGGCTTGAATCCCCCACGTTTTGGTGGATCGGCGGATCTCGATGAAGCCGAGAATTGGCTGAAGGAGATAGAGCGAGTTTTTAGAGTAATGCAGTGAGGTGATCAGTATCGAGTTCTTTTGGCAACTTTCCAACTAGAACGCGATGCATGCATTTGGTGGGAGGCTGTAGAAGCTACGCTCGGAAATAGGCGTGCGACATGGGACGAATTCAAGGAACATTTTAATAGCAAGTACTTCTCGGACCGGGTGCAAGAGAAGACGGTGGCAGAGTTCATTGCTCTGAAACAGAAAAACCTATCAGTTGCAGAATATGAAGCCCAGTTTGCCAGACTATCCCGCTATGCAACACACTTGGTATCCACCGAGAAAATGAAGGCCAAGCGTTTTATGAATGGGTTGAAGCTTCAATATATTAACCAGTTGGCACCGATGGAGATCTCAACCTATGCCGAGATTGTCAGGAAAGCTCAAGTTCTTGAAGATACATTAGAGATGACTGAGAGGATTCGAGGAAAGAACCCTAAGAAAGAGCATACCACTAGTTCTGGGAATTTTAAACCCAATAATGGCAAGAAGAGGCCCAATGGCGGGTCAAGTTTCTCGCAGGATAAGAAGTCAAGGAATGGAGATAAGAAGGCAGGTTCGACTGTCTCGTCTAAGACTATTTACAAGTTTTGTGACCGGCCAGGTCACAAGATGGAGGAGTGTTGGCGCAAGCTAGGCGCCTGTTTACGCTGCGGAAGCCAGGACCATCGTATTCCCGAGTGTCCCCTCATGTCCGACCAAGCTACACCAAACAAGCCGCAAGGATGTTAGAAGCCGCAGGGCAAGCTTCAAGCCCTACAGGAAACTGAGACTGAAACCACTTAGGAGGGTGGACTTGTGGAAGGCACACTTATTGTCTCTGATAAGCCAGCATTTGTTTTATTTGATACCAGAGCAACGCATTCTTTTTTTTCTCAGAGTTTTGCTAAATCTTTAACTATGAAACCGGTATTAATGAATTCTCTATTAGAAATATCAACTCCAATTGGTTCGGGTTCAGCAATCAAATATTACTACCCTTCCAGTAAGATCCTGATTAGTGGGTAGAATATGCCAGCTGATTTGGTTTGTATGGCAATGAAGGATTATGATGTAATCCTAGGAGCTGATTGGCTGGCTAGAAATGAGGCCAGTGTTCATTGTAGATCTAGCTCCGTGTCTTTTGCTGGACACCCCGAACTTTCTTTTGTTGGGGTTAGGCACTCCAGGTCTGTGCCGCTCATTTCGGCTCTTCGAGCTGAGAAGTTAATGAAGAAAGGATGTCAGGTTTTTCTAGCCTTGGTTTCATTAACCAATAAGAAGGAGTCTGGGATTAAGGATATCCCTATTGTCCGAGATTTTCCAGATGTCTTTCCTGAGCATTTGCCAGGACTTCCGCCTGAGAGAGAGGTAGTCTTTTCTATTGATCTGATTCCTGGCGCGTCTCCTGTTTCTAAGGCTTTGTATCGTATGTCTCCTGCATAGTTGAGAGAATTAAAGAGGCAACTAATAGAGTTGCTCGAGAAGGGGTTTATTCGCCCGAGTACATCCCCGTGTGGAGCCCCCGTGTTGTTCGTACGGAAGAAGGATGGTTCGTTAAGACTGTGCATTGACTACCGGTAATTGAACCAACTTACTGTCAAGAACAAGTATCCATTGCTGAGGATAGATGAACTGCTCGATCAGATAGCGGGAGCACAATATTTCTCTAAAATTGATCTTCGATCGGGATACCATCAGCGGCGGATCAAGGACGGTGATATCTTTAAAACTGCCTTCTGTAGTAGGTACGGGTATTTTGAATTTGTAGTAATACCTTTTGGACTAACGAATGCTCCTGCAGCTTTCATGCAGTTGATGAATAGTGTGTTCCGGCCCTACCTAGATCAGTGGGTCGTGGTGTTTATTGATGATATTTTGATATACTCTAAGAGTGAGGAGGAACATGCTGAGTACTTGAGGATGGCATTATAATTATTGAGAGATCACCAGTTGCATGCCAAGTTTAGTAAATGTGATTTTCGGATGCAGGAAGTGTCTTTTCTAGGACACATTATCACTAAGGAAGGAATTTCTGTTGACCCCTCGAAGGTGGAGACAGTAAGAGACTGAGATAGGCCTACGAATGTCACTGAAGGAAGAAGTTTTCTGGGCTTAGCAGGTTATTATCGAAGATTCATCAAGGATTTCTCCAAGAATGCGATACCCCTGACTAGATTGACCCGCAAGGAGAATCGGTTTGAGTGGTCGGAAGATTGCGAGCGGAGTTTCCAAACTATGAAGGATTGTTTGACCATTGCCCCTGTTTTGGCCTTGACTTCTGGAGAAGGAGGATTTGAAGTCTACACGGACGCTTCGGGCATTGACTTGGGTTGTATGCCTATGCAGAATGGCAGGGTGATAGCCTATTTTTCGAGGCAACTGAGGAAGTATGAAGAGAATTATCCCGTCCATGACTTGGAACTCGCTGCGGTGGTGTTTGCCCTGAAAATTTGGAGGCACTATTTATACGGAGAGGCTTTTACTGTATTCTCTGACCATAAGAGCCTTAAATACTTGTTTTCTCAAAAGGAACTTAACATGAGGCAGAGAAGGTGGCTCGAGTATTTGAAGGATTTTGATTTCTCCATCGAGTACTATCTTGGAAAAGGCAATGTGGTGGCTGACGCTTTAAGCCGCAAGACGATAGCAAGATTATCAAGTCTCATGTTACAAGAATGGAGACTGTTGGAACAGTTGGCTAGTTTAGATCTCAATATTTGTAAGGATCAGGTCATGATCGCTCAGTTTCAGCTTTGTCCAGAATTATTGAAGGAAATCAAGTCCCTACAAGGAAATGATCATATATTGGTAGAAATTAAGGAAAGTCTGAGAAATAGACTAGATTTTATGTTAACCGATGAAGACATGTTATTGTTTCGAAGAAGAACATGTGTTCCTGATGTGGCCGAAGTAAAAGGCAAGATCTTAGAAGAAGTCCATAGGTCTAGGTATACTATTCACCATGGAGGTACTAAGATGTACCGGGATTTAAAAAGGACCTTTTGGTGGCCGAGCATGAAAAAGGAAGTGGCAGAATTTATGAATAGATGCTTGGTTAGTCAGCAAGTAAAGGCTGAACATTTCAGACCCACAGAGAAGTTAAAGCCGCTCGATATACCACAATGGAAGTGGGAAAGTGTCGGCATGGATTTTATCATGGATCTACCTAGAACTCGTGGTGGATTTGATGCAATTTGGGTCATTGTTGATAGACTGACTAAGTCTGCTCATTTCTTATCCATTAAGTCAAAATGGACAGTTGATGTTTTGGCTGCCCTGTATATGAAGGAAGTTGTAAGACTGCATGGAGTACCGGTAAGCATTGTGTCAGATAGAGACCCCCGGTTTACTTCGCATTTTTGGAGAGGACTGCAAGAGTCCTTGGGAACCCGTCTGAATTTCAGTACTGCCTTTCATCCTCAGACAGATGGGCAGACTGAAAGAACTAACCAGATTGTTGAAGATATGTTAAGGGCTTGCATGATTGATTTTGGAGGCAGTTGGCATGATCACTTGGCTTTGATTGAGTTCGCCTACAATAACAGTTACCAGTCCAGTATTCAGATGGCTCCGTTTGAGGCCCTTTATGGGAGAAGTTGTCGATCACCACTGTATTGGGATGAGACAGGAGAGAAGCAATAGTTGGGACCGGATCTCATTTCAGAATCATCCAAGAACATCCGTGTTGTCCGAGATCGTCTGCAAGTGGCACAATCAAGACATAAAAGTTATGTTGATAGTAGAAGAAGAGCCTTGGAGTTTCAAGTAGGCGAGCATGTATTTTTGAAGGTTTCGCCTATGAGAGGAATTCGAAGATTTGGCATTCGTGGCAAGCTAAGTCTGAGATACGTTGGGCCATTTGAAATTTTAGAGAGAGTTGGAGAAGTCACCTACAGATTGGCTTTACCACCCAAGTTATCGGGAGTGCATAATGTTTTTCACGTATCTATGTTGCGGAAATATGTTTATGACCCCACTCACATCATTCAACATGCGGATCTGGAATTTAAGGAAGATTTGATGTATGAGGAGAAGCCCATAAAGATTTTGGATCAGAAGAAGCTACTTGAGAGTATGAAGATGCTATCCGAAAGCAATACCCCAATTTATTCTAAGGTCAGTTATCTTACTATCCCTATTTTTGTGAGTACAGTGAATTTGGAGGACCAAATTCCTTAAAGTGGGGGAGGGTGTAAAACCCCGAGAATTTATTTAAACAAAATTTCTATTTATTTTGATAATTTCTACTTTATTAAATTAGAAATCCCTTTTTGGGTAAAATTCAACTAATTCATAAAAATCTAGAAAAACTATAATCAAGTAGAGGACGGAACATTTAGACTAATTATCTTATGGGGTAAACCCTAAATTAATTTTTAACCAAGACGAATTAAGGATTTAAGGCTAAAAATCAGACCTTTGAGTATCTAAACCTTAGATTGCCAAATTAGAGCCCAAATCGTGATCATTTGAGCCCAAATCAAGCCCATTAGATCCGTCTTAATTGATAGCCTAATATCCCTATCATTTCTCATCGAAACCCTAACCTTAGAATTTAAATTTTGAGGAGGATGGCGGCATGACCGGGTCAATGCGCGAATATCGCACGACCGGAGTTCGTGGACTATTCTAGCCTTATCGACGCCTCTAGGGTTCAATTAATCCTATAAAACTGACCCTAGCCCGACCTAGTGTCGACGTTTACTGCGGCTGTCGGCGAGGAGCGTGGACGTGGGAGTATTTGGCGGCGAGGGCGAGGTTCTCTTTGTGTGGTTCGGGTGCTTGCATAATCTTCTTCCCTCGATTAAGGTAGGCAATCGTAGTCCAAACCCATTATAAAATATACCGGTGGAAGCGTCTACAAGTCCTCTTTCGATCCATACTAAAAGCCCTAAATTTGATTTTGTATAGAGGTCGTATTCACGAATTTAGTAGAAGCATGTCGATTTAGGGTTCCGTCCCCGATAGCTCCCATTCATTGTTTAAATTTAGGTTGTATAGATGGCCAAAGACAATTTAATCATGCCTACTTGTATGGATTTTTATGCTCTTTCTATTGCTTCCATTTTGCCCCATTATCGTTTAGTGTATTGTTCGGATTTAGCGTCGTAAGTAACATCTATCAAAGATCGTAGGAGACCGGGGTGTCGACCTGTTTGCGGTCGTAACAGGAACCGTTTGGGTCCCTGGAGGTCGAACGATAGACCATTTCCACAGTAACTGTTCTGGGCCATGCGGCCTATCAAATGACCATTTAAGAAGTCTAGCGGTCGCTCAACAGGCCATTTTTGTTCCCATATGCCAACCCTGTTGATCGTCACCCTAAGCGGTCAATCGATAGACCGCTAGCCTCTGTTAGCGGTCCTCCCTAGACCGTTTCATGTCATTGATTTCATTTGTTGTATGTTTTGATTATGTTGATTACCTTGGCTAGATTGCATGTGTAGGATAGAAACCCACACAAAAAATTGTAAATTATGGAATGATTTAACTATGTTTATGATTAATCTCTCTTTCATTCCATCATACTACGTGCTCCAACATGATCTTGGTTATCAAATTGAAACTTGTATCAACATGTCACAAATGTGAAAAATTTCTAGAATTGTTTGACAGTCACTCCACTCCGGTGGTACTGACTGACCGATCATCTACCGTTTTCTGATGTTTCGTTAAAGCTTTAATCTTGTAATGACTGGGACTCTCCGCCGGATATTCCTTTCATCAGACTAGGACCTCCATTATGAGACCTCCGTAAGACCCTGTGAGCCTGGGATTCCCACTAGGACGCCGGGCGGGTTGTACCTTCAAGACCTACGCCAATTACTCGATCGAATTGCCCGTTTTACAGCCCGTAGTTCGGGTCTGTCTTGACTTAAAGGTGGCCCTGCGCTAGACCGTCTGGTGCTTTAAGCGGTCTAGTCATTACCATTTTCTTACTGGTCAAGAGCCAGGTCCTGCTAGTCATCTTCCTTGTTTCCCATCGACCTAGGAATGTCTAAGTTGACCAAATTACCTCTGGCTCGACCTGAGAGGTGTGGGCTGGACCCTGGTTCAGTTCCATCATGTTTTGGGCGGACTACGAGCCCATTAGGTCGGCTGTTTCAGTCTTGCTGGGCCCAGATTGTTTGCAATTGTCATTGGACCATTTTTCTCCTCCAAGCGGCCGTCCAAGGACCGTTTCTGGATGGGGCCGCCCAGTAAGTGACTGTTTACCTTGTTGTGGCCAAGGAACCTTCTCGTACTTAGCGGCCCCTCTAGGACCGTTTTAACGCTTGAGTGGGTCTTGTTCTTCTGACCCAGTATCGCCCATAGCGGTCCATGATAGACCGTTTTGTCTTGTTGCGGCCCATGCATGACCGTAATTCAGTCTGAGGCTTGATTTCACGAGTTTCTTGTGTGTTCTGGTAAGATGAGTCGAGATGGGCTTTAGTTAGAATAAATCATAATGTGATTCTTGTCCCTGACAAGCCACAAATCTTATGGATTTCCATTCTATTACTGAAATCTCACTTAATTTTAGAGATTTAGTTACATAGCTTGACCTTGGAATTCCTGGCCGATTCCAATGAATGTCTGGATATTACTTGGGATCTTGGATCCACCAAATCAATGCCAACGCATCATACGGGCCCGGTCTGGTGCTGGGAAGAGCGCCTGAAAAGTACTAGTGCCCCGGGGAGTTGTAATGAGATGGTGAGGCATTGCACCAAGTGCATGACTAGCGTGTGTCTATGACATTCATCCTTTTTCTCTATACATTTTATTAGATTCCTACATGGAATCTATCTCGATATGACTTGCTTGCATGCTTAATCGGCCAATTTCCTGGAAATTGATATATCTCGGTTAAATTCATTATGTTAACTTCGTTTCCATAAATTCTTATGTTAACTTGTTTTCGTTCACATGCATGACAGTTACTTAACTTGGTTAACTACTTAAATTTGCCTGCTATTGCCTACTGAGCGTTCGCTCACCCAATTTCCCCCCTTTTCAGGTAGCTCTGGTGATGAAACGCAAACAGATGGGGATGGGAAAGAGTAAAGACCGGAGTGAACCCTGGCAGGCGTGGACCTGAGTAGTGTTAGTCTGTATGGTCGTATAGTTCTGTTGTCAGTGCAAACCAGTCAATTTGAGTTGTAATCTTCTCTTTATTGAGTCATGACTTTAGATGGTGTAGATGTGGAAACATTATTATTTCTCCTATTTTTAAGAAGTTGGTTTCTTTTAGGATTAATTCCTTTCTATTGCATTTATGTTTTTTTTATACCGTTATTGCTCTGTTTATCATGAATGTATATAACTGCTGCGTTCCGATATTCCGCGTCGGGGCGTGACAATCGATGCCTCCTTTGGGCTCGCCCATCATCACCGCGACCAATATTGGCCAGTTGGACTTAGGGCAGTCCTTGGTGGCTGAGGGTCCCGTCGGAGAGTGGATGAGTGAAGCCGGAGCCGTGGAGTTGGCTAGCATTTCCGAGACTAGTGGAATTTACACATATGACCCCTCAGGAGGCTACGCAATAGAGTTCCCTCTAGACTGGCATTTGTTTGAATTCATGAGGAGCTTCGTCCCCGTAGGCACAAAGGAGGGAGACCCTTCCTTGGCTGGAGAGCGCCGCTGGTTGGAGCGGGCCATATTGCTGGGCAGGGATAGCCTGCTTGGGATCACGGTATACAGCTTCCTGAGTTTTTCCGTGGACTTCTAGATGCAGAGGCTGTTCCCCAGTGTGGATTGCCTGGGGTTCTTTAGGAGGGCGGACCAGTTCGGGGTCCGAGTTGGAGTGCTGAGTCTGGCTTCTTGGGACTTGCATGACCACCACCGCGTTGAGACTGAGGGAGTGATCGGCTTGACACTGGAGCCGTCCGAGCTACAGTTCGTTGGAGAGGGATATGACGACCATAGCTTGCTAGACGGGATATTGCGCCAGACAGTTGTCAGCTGGTATGGCTGCTGGTCCGTGATGTCTTCTCAGAGATACCATCAGGGCACGACGGAGTGGTTGATGGGTGTTGTCCACCATTATTGGATTCTTCTGGACCAGACAGGGATCCGATATGTAGTGACTGCATCGTTGTACGGGTACCCCTGCTACACGGGGCTCATTTTGGCACTGGCGGAGTGCTTCAACCACCGGTGGAACATAGTGGCTACAGCAGAAGGGGAGACCTCACTAGACTTGTGGTCTCTCTTCAGGATCTCAGGTTTTCCAATCAGCGGCAAAGGATATGAGGAGGTAATGCTAGATGACCTCCACCGCAGCAATACTGATGGCTGGGATGATATCGGGTGTCACACAGCTACCGGTATCCATTGAAGACTTGGAGAGATTTGGCCCTAGCAGGCAGGGAGCGGCCGACGCAGACTCTAAGGGTGCCTTTGAAGGCATGGGTCCGTCACTTCTACAACTGGCCCTTCTGCTTTTATAATGAGTTTGCACCGGACCAGACTCCTTGGGAGGAGTACTCAGAAGTAGAGCTGCGGTTCAGGACTTATTCACGCTATATTTATGTGCCGAGAGAGGGGTGGAATCTCCATGAGCTGCCTGACGTCACCTACTTGGCCGCGTACCTGGCATACTGGCTGGCGACCTTCGTGGTTCCTCACGGCGAGGATGGCCTTCTGTAGGCAGAGCTACTGTGGCCCGCGTGTCTGTTGGCAGAGGGATGGAGGTTGGCGTTGCCCCCAGCGACTTTGGCCAACATTTACCATGGACTGGGGGCCTTATTAGTGCACCCTACACCATGAGAGAGGAGTCTCCTTCTACCAACCCACTATCTCAGCATGTGGGCTGGTCTACTTTTCCCAGAGTTCATGACGAGGGCAACAGTGGCGAGCCTGACGGCTCCTTTGCCTTTTGGTTTCACTGGTCAACCGGACGAAGACACTGCTGATCAACTGGAGAGCGCCAAGAGGGCCATGTCTTACCTGCCAGGCATGGGCGAGAACGGGCTTCCTTTTGACTATGGGTTGAGGGGCTTCCGACCTGTGCTAGCACTGACGAGCGATGGGGTGGCCTATGCCCTGCTGCACCGGCGTGAGCCAGACACGCCGATGTATACCGAGTGAGTGATCAGCACCTGACCGATGGTGTTAACACTACACCAGTCCAGCGCTAGTGTCCTAGAGCCCTACTACCCACATCGGTTTGCTAGGAACTTCAGGTACGATCAGGCGATCCCGCCGAACCAGGAGTTTCCCCTAGCAGGCTGGGTGTACAAGGGCAGGGATAGTCACTTACTGGTGGCCTCTTGGTGGGAATTCAATTTCCGAGGTGAGCCAGAGAAGTTGCTGACACTGGGGCTAGATCGTCGAGGGAGGTTTGACGTCCACTAAGCCCGGTGGTGGTTCGAGCACAGCCACTTGTATCGCTAGAAGGCTTCGGCAATCAAGAAGGCTGAGGAGGGCTGGATTTTGTGGGAGGACCAGCCTCCCATCTTGCTGGACGTAGAGTTCTTGAGATCCCACTTTTCCCAGATCCGCTGGGAAGTAGAGCGGATCGAGCAACAGTGGCCCCGGGACAGTCGGGTTTCCTCGTTGTCAAGGTGGTGTTACAATGGGGCGATCAAGCCCCCGAGGCCGACCCTCGCAGGGCCTGCGAGTATCGGTGTTGGGACGTCATGGTCAAGGCTGCCAAGGACCTGGTGGACCAAGTCCCGAGCTGACTGGGGCTTCGGGAGGAGCCCCACCCTCCATGGCGTACTCCCGGAGGGGAGCTTTGCCTACACGGCCGTCCCTGACTGGAAACGTCACATCGCTCACATGATTAGGTCGGCCAGACCGGTGGAGTTCGTCTCTCACATAGAGCATGCCTACACGTTGAGAGACATTAAGAAGGCAGTTATGAAGGCTGCCCGAGTGTTTGGGCTGAAGCCGGAGCAACTGGTTCCTCTGCCGTTGACTCCCTTTGGTGCTTCAGGTAAGACATGTTCTTTATTGCATTATCTTTACCTTTCTTCTTTGTCTTTTTGCCTGAGATATAATTCATTGATATATATCTTTGGCTCGTTCCCCGATGGCGGAAGATCATTCCTCAGTGGGGGCGTCTGCTGGGAGTGGCGATGGGGACGTTCAACCTAGGCAGTCTTGAGTGTATAATTCATGGCTTTGGAGACCGACCCTTTGAGGGAAGGCAATCTTGAGTGTATAATTCATGGCTCGTTCCCCCATATTGATGTATAATTCATCAGAAATTTCATCATAGCCATGTCTACTTCTCTCTCCTCCCGTCTCTGCCCTCTGGTTTCCTCTCCCGCGTGAGACCCTTTCTCCTGTGGACTGCCCTTCCTCACCGTTCCTGAGCTCCGGTGATGGCCGGCGGAGGGGGGGGAGGCTGCGTGCCTCCCCCTCCCCCTTCTGCTCCCCCTCCGGCGTTGCCCGTGGCCCACGGTGGGACGCCCGCGTTTCCCGCTGCTCCTCCTGCTTCGGTCGTAGCTGGCTCGTTCCTCGCGGGTGGACCGCCGGGCGTCTCCTCTGTTGGTTCCGCTCTTCACAACTGCCCCCCTCCTGCCGTTGGTTTCAGCGGTGGTGTTCTTTGCAGCTTCGACGAGCCCAGGCCGCTGGTGGGGCTTCCCGTTGCTCCCCCCTCCATCCCGCCTCTTGCTCCGGTATCCTCCGCTTCGAGCAGCTCGTTTCTACCTGCCGGCTTAGCCGGCGATGTCTTCACCACCTCCACTGCTTTGGCCGTCGCCCCGGCCTCCGGAGCTGCTGCCCAGTCGGGGGCCTCTCTCCCCGCCGGCAATCCCTCCTCCTTGCCTCTACCAACCGCTGCCTGCCACGTCTTTGGCAAGCCATGCACGCCACCGTGCCCATCCATCTCGACTGCATCTGGGCCCTCCAACGCCTCCCACCACTTTTTGCTTTGCTCCCATCGACCGTTGACTTGTGCTGACCGCGATGGGACATCTACCCAAAACGGTGCTCTATTTTTGGGTTGTCATTCGGCCGGTGCCCCCTCGTCGGCTTCGACGGTTCCTATTGGTGCTCCTGCTGCTACTCCGGCCTTCGCCGCGGCAAGTGGCACTGCATTGAACCCCAGCCTTCTTGGCCCCCTACCGCACCCCTCCTCGGCGGCTACACCGTGCTCACTTGCCCCTGCTTGTTCTCAGAATGGGCCCACTGTTCATGATGGGACTGGCGCGCGAAACGGTCCTCTGTTTCACGGGGCCTCCAGCCTTCCTCCGATTGGCTCCTCTTCGTCTGCCACGGTTGCGGCCGGCGATCGCCTGTACACTGCGGCACCTCGCGACGTTCTTGCCCCCACGGCTTCTGGCCTTGTGACTGCCCCTCCCGCTGCCGTCTCAGGTGCTACGGCGCTGCCGCAGACGGGTGCTAGGCAAGCTGCCGGTGGCCCTGCCACTCCAGCTGCCCCTGCAAAACTTCCGTGGGCTCGCGTCCCTGGTGCCTCCTTGGATGCCCCCCCCTCCGCTCTGGTGGGTCCATCCTTTGCTCAGGTGGTCCTTCAAGCGGTGAAACCGCCCTCTCTTCCGCTTATCGTCCATGCCCCAGCATTCACGGACTCTGGGGAGCCTGCAGCTTTCTTCACCGATGAGGAGGTGAAGATTTCTTGCCAGCCCCTGGATTTCGCCATTATTGCTAGGACACTTCATGGTCGCCCTGCCTTCCAAGAGATCCGGTACCACCTGGCTCAACGGTTCAAGCTTCGCCAGGACTTCATCATCAGCTCGCTTGACTCAAGGCATTTGCTCCTGCGGTTCCACAACCGTGAGGACTTCCTTCAAGTGCTGCTGAAGGACACTTTATACATCAAAGGCCGGCCTTTTGTCTTCTCCAAATGGTCTATGGGATTCTCTAAGGATGCTGACTCCCCCCTTGTCCCAGTCTAGATTGAGCTTCCAGACCTCCCGGTTAATTTCTACAATGAAGCTATGATCACCTCCATCGCCGGAAGCATTGGCCGAACTCTACAAATCAACCGCAACACCCTATGTCTCACCAAATCGCTCGCTGCCCACGTTTGTGTACAGCTCGACATCTCCAAAATCCTTCCCCACAGGGTTTATATAGGCCATGGAAGCTCGGGCTACTGGCAGCCTATCTCCTACAAGGACCCACCTATCTACTGTTCCACCTGCAAACGTCTGGGCCATCTAGCCCTCAAGTGCAAGAAGCCAGCATCGGGCCCCTCTTCTGAAGCTGCCCCCCGGCCAGCTCGACAAGGCCCCCCCCTCCTGGCAGTTGTCCCTGCGTCGACTCCCCTGCCGATGCACGCTGCTGCACCACCACATGCTTTTAACGCTTCTCTCGCTGCAACTCCACCCTCAGGCAGCAGGGCTCTCTCCACGCAGCCCCCCGCTCGTGGCTCTACAGATGCTCCTGCCTGTTCCCCGGGTGCTCCCACACAGGCCGTGGTGGGTGTGGCCTCTGCATCGACGTGCTTTATTGCTGCCCCCCCCTCAGCCGGCCGTTTGCTCCCTGCCCCCTGTCTCCCTCCCGGTGGAGTCTTCTCCGCAGCCGGCCACGGTTCACTTAGAGGGTCTGCGGGCCGCACCTTCTGGCATCCTGCCCACGCCAGCCGCACCTTCAACCACCGTCCCGGCTCCGACCGTTGCGGCTCCTGCCATTGGGTCCTCCGTGGAACTGAGCACCTCATTCTCGCTGCAGGGCCCACTGCTCCACCTCGAGCCCGTGCTCCCGTCGCCACAGCACCCATCGCCCAATGCCTCACCTCCCATGGTCGGTGCAACGCCAAAAGGGTTCTCCGTCCCGGGTGGTCCGTTTGGCGCCCGACTATCTCCCGCGGCCTCTGCATGCGCCAGTTCGGTGCCCACCACCCTGCACGGTTGCCTTGTGCTCGGGGCCTCGTCTGAGGCTGTCAAGGAGGCGCCCCCTGTTGCTGTGGAGCAGGCCCCATCTCTTGCAGCTGGTTCACTTGAGGCTCTGGTCGTCCCTGAGTTTGATGCTGGAGCTACACCTCTGGGTTTGGAGCCCATCTTCCACTTTCCAGACTTGCCTACAGCACATGCGAGATTTGTCGGCCTCGCCCCTCCTCCGGTCCCTGGAGACCGTGGCGTTCGCCCCCCGTCTCCTCCGACGATGGGCATCGCGCCCTTCCCCCCGGTAGCTCCCCTTTTTGGGAAAGGCGATCCACTTCCGTGCTCAGTTGTGTCGGCGGGTTTCCCTCCTGCGGCCCGGGTGTCCTCCTCTTTGGTCCTCGGCCTCCCGGCGCCGGACGCTCACCCCCTTGGCGGCCCCTCCTCTGGGCTTAATGCCGGGGCAGTTGCTTGGTCCCCAGGGGCACATCCCTCCTCCAAGGCGGCTTGCGCTGAAGGGTCCTTGGCTTCCTCCTCTTCTCCGACGGCTGCCCCTCGCCTCTCCTTCGCCCAAGCTTTGAAGAAGAAGATCAACCGGGCCCCGCCCGGGCCGATCGTCTCTGCTGCACCTTTTGTTCCATTACAGCCCGCGGCCACCCTGCCTCCTGCGGGTTGTGGTTCGGGTATCAAGCTCTCTCTACCCTTCCAGGTTCTCACGGTTCCTGGGCTCGAGCCCGCGTCAGGTTTTTCGGACCCTGCGGCGGCTCATGCGGCGTTCGTGGGGATGCCTACTCCGGACCGCTCGCGGCTGCCCATGCGGATGGACGCTGGCACTCCGCGGCATTCTCACCGGCGCTCCAACTCCACTTCCTCTTCGCGTGATCGGTAGTGTCTTTTTGAGGAGGCTCCTCCCCCCCATCGTTCTCTTCGGATCCAGTCTTCTTCGATGGCGCCCCCGCCGCTAGCCGTCTCTTCTTACTCGGAGGTGCTTGATCCCGACAGTTCGGAGGTTGATCCTCTAGACTTCTCTCCGGGTCGTCAGTGCGGTATCCGCTCCGTGTTCTCGTCCGACTCTGAAGGGGTCTTCGACGAAGATTCCTATTTGTAGAGGCTTTGTTTCTTCTGTGGGCTCTCGGGCTTCTGTTTGTCCTTCCTTGGGTTCTTTGGTCTCTTTTTAGGCTTTCTTCAGCCTTGGGCCTTGTACGCTTCTTGGCCCCCTTTGGGCGTTTCCCCTCCCCCCCCTCTGTACCCCTTTCTCTTTTATGCTTTCATATATGAAAATCGCTTGCCTGGTGGCTGGGATAGTGGTTTCATCGTCTTCCACAATGAAGAGATGAACCCCCTCTCCCGTCTCCCCCCTTGCAAGTATCAACTTTAGTTAAAAAAATGTAGATGCTGTCACGGTGAAGGCCGGGGAGTCCTCCTGAAGGTGCGGGGAGGATGAACACATTGAGGTGGAGCCGGCTTTGAGTAAGTGCCAATGCTTGACCTTTCTTATTTTATCGGTTTAGTCGTTATGATTGACTAACCTCACACCTATGGCTAGTTTTGTAGCTCCATTGGAGGCTGGGGCAGATGTGGCCTTCTCGCTGGCTTTGGAGACCGACCCTTTGAGGGAAGGCAATCTTGAGTGTGACCTTGATGTGGAGGAGGTCCTCCGGATGATGGATGAGATCGGTCCCGACATTGAGGTGCCTCCTCACTTTGAGCCGGAGGTGACTTCTGGGGGTGTTCACCCAGGTAGAATCTCTAAGACTGGTAATGTTTTGTCCATATCAATGCCTTTGCCTAGAAACTAATATTTGTTGGATATCTGGTTTTGATGATGACATACTATGATTCTTGATGAGTGTGAACTTATTGTGAGCATTGATTCTTGAATATGTTGACCAAGTGTTATATACACTTGACACATAATAAACCACATGACCATTAAAGTCAGTCAACTAATATACTACAAAGGACATAAGAGAATAGGTCGAAGCATCAAGTTGTTTTGTCGATGTAGCAGAACAAATGAGAACAACTGTTACAAGACAGGTCAACGCAACCAAGCGTTGCGTCGGTGCTATCGAACAAATATGTTGCAAGAACAGGTCAAAGCAGCAGATAGTGCTCCGACGCATCAGTTGGCAGGAAATAATTCGTCCAAAGCTACATCGACCTGACAACCTTATGCCTCGACGCAGTAGTCAACCCGAATTGAGTTATAAAGATCTGTTTCCAGATCCGATTCAAGTGGTACTCAAAGGATGATCTGCACATGATAATCATCTCAATGATTGAGCGCACGTGTGTTCGAGATTAGAGTTCTTTGGAAGCATCTTTCTGGCGGGAGAATCTCGTCCAAGGTAAAGTGAATCTCATGGTGTCCAGAGGGTGGTAGAGGTGGAAACAGAAGCGGGAAATTTTAGACGGATCATGGGATTGCACGAGGCAAGACAGTCGAAGGAAAAGGTGTAGAGGAACAAGAGGAAAAATGAGGAGAAGGGTGAGGAGTGTGAGAGACGGAGACTGATTGGGAATTCAGTGGCTGAAATGTTCCTGAGAGTTGATTACGAAACTCTGCAATCATCCACAGTGGCGAATTTGATTCCCTGGCTCGGAGTCAAGATTTCTGCTCCTGATTAAAGACAGCAGCTCCAACAACCCAGATCGTCTGGTTCCTCTGTTCATGGAACTACATTGCTTGATCAAGATCTGAAGTGTAAATCATCTAGAAGGAGAGTTGCTGAATCTCCAGTGGTGACATCTGTGGGAATTCAGATCGAGGAGATCAAGAGCTTCTCAGGGAAACCCAATTGCCTACAGGGAAAAGCTTTCTGCGGATACCTCTTTGTTATTCTGATCTTTCTGATCTTGTTCCGTAGCATTTCATTGTCATTTTATTTAGCTTTGAACCTTATTTTACTCAAGCTGTTTGCCAGCGTAGTTAATCTGTTTGTTAGCTATTTCAGTCCAGCGTGAAGTGCTAGGACTGGGTGTTATTCAAGATGTTAGATAGCTAGTTGTAAGGTGTGAATTCAGCGTGATTAAGTTGTAGCCTCGCTCTATTGAGTGAGGGGTGGACGTAGGTCTCTGTGTAGAGACCGAACCACCTTAAAACCCTGTCTCCGTGGTGTGTTTTCATGTTCTCATCTGTCTTCTTCGGTAGATGATTGTTTAGGATCGGTGTTGCAGATCTTATCGCAGTAGATTCTATTTCCGCACTATCATCTTACCGTTTTCGATTGTAATTGGGGGCGAATCTATTCACCCCCCTCTAGATCATCCATCTCGCTGAACCAACACGTGGTATCAGAGCCTAACTCTTCATTCAGGGCTTAGCATCTTGGAGAGATTCGGTGAAATGGAGAACAAAGGATATATTGCTGAAGGACATTTAGTTAATAAGCCACCCTTCTTTAATGGCACTGATTATGCTTACTGGAAAAATCGTATGCAGGTGTTCTTGAGGGCGCAGGACCACGAGATATGGAAGGTGGTCAGTCGAGGTCCCTTTTAGCTCCCTGAAGATGATGACGTCTGGACTCGAGAGCAGATCAGAAGATCCAACCTCAACTGGAGCGCTATGAACATTATGCAATGCGCCTTGCATCCTACTGAGTTCTCTAGGGTCTCCTCATGCTCCACTGCAAAGGAGATGTGAGACTAGTTATAGGTAATTTATGAGGGAACTTCACAGGTAAGGGAAACTAAAGCAAATATGGTGATTTCTGAGTATGAGGCTTTTAAGATGAAATCTGACGAAACTATATCTGAAATGTATGCGAGGCTAACCCAGCTCACTAACAGCTTGAAGAGTTTAGGCAAGGTGTACAGTGAATATGAGCTGGTCAGGAAGATTCTCAGGTCATTGACCCCAATCTAGCACACCAAGGCCACCGCGGTGGAGGAATCAAGAAATCTAGCCACCACCACAGTTGATGAACTTATCGGTTCTTTGGTGACCTATGAGTTGAACCTGAAGAGAACTGAAGAGGATGTGAAGAAGAAGAAACCCCTAGCACTAAAGGCAAGTCCCAGCTGCAAAGAATCTTCCAACGAGTGTGAGTCATCTAGTTCAGATGAAGACTCAAGTGAGTTTGCTATGTTGACCAGAAAGTTCAAAAAATTTCTGAAAAAGGAAGGTAAGAACTTCAGGAAGAAATCCAAATCTAGAAAAAGAACTTCTAAGTTTAAGTATGACAATATGAAGAAATCTGACAGAATGGTATGCTATAATTGCAGGAAGTCTAGACATGTGAAAGAAGAATGTCCAGAGGTTCTGAAGACTAAGCAGCCCAAGTGGAAGGGCACAAGGCCCAAGGTAATGATAAGCACCTGGAGTGATGATGAAGATGATGAAGATGAAGAGGGCACATCAGAGGAAGAAAGTGATGAAAAATTATGCTTGATGGCCAGAGGTGATGAAGAAGAAGAAGAAGAAAAGGTAACCTCTCCCTTCGAAGATTATCCTCATAGTGATTGGGAGGATGCCTATGCTGAATTGCTAGATAAATATGAGCATGTTCGAAGAGATAACAAACATTTAAAGAAAAAGATAAACTCCCTGGTTCATAATAATCCTGTGAATGAAAAGAATGCTTGTTTGGAAGCTGAAATTTGTGAATTAAGAAAAACTTTGACTGAATCTGATCAAGGTAAACTGGTAATTACTGAATTGAAATGTGAAAATGAAAACTTGAGGAATGCCATTGATGAACTGAAAATAAGAATGCAGAAATATGAAGAGGGAACAAAAGTTGCTAATGAAAAATATGAAGTTATAAAACGTGTCAATGAAGAACTGCATAGCAACCTAGAAAAACTGCAGAAAGAAGCTGATGACAAACAAAATTCCCTAGAATCTATGACCCAGGGCAGAGAAAACTTGAATGCAATTCTAGGGACTAAAATAAACTTCAAAAAAGAAGGTCTGGGGTTCAATCCGACTAACAAGAAAAATTTTGGTGTCAAAACAGTCACCTTTGTTTCAGAAAAGAAAACATCTCAATTCAACCCTCTAATAAAGATGAATTGTCTTGAAGAAAATGAAAATTCTCAAAATCCCAAGAAACAAATGAACTTGAAAGATAAGGGCAAAGAGAAGGTGGGACTACCCAGAAAATAGGGCTAGACTGCTCCTGAGAAAGCCTAGGACAATAGTCAGTCAGGTCAGAGCAACTCCTAGGGTAGGTCAGGACAGTCCCCAAACAGAATTGGTGAGAAAAGAAAGATTGAACAAACACGTCGACGTAGCATGCCTGAGAGGTCGACGCAGAGAAGGAATTCTTACCCAGCTAGATACTCAACTTGGCCAGGTCGACGCAGTGATAGGCCTAGGTCGATGCACAATTCCTTTCAAACCCAATTACCTCAGAATTACTCATCAATAGGTCGACACACAAATCACCACAGGTCGACACATACACCATTCAGAACCCCGTTCACACAGAACTACTCATGGGGAGGTCGAAGCATAAACCCAAATAGGTCAACGCAGCAAACCTATGCTCCATACTATTATCAAGGTTTTCAAAGGAAAAATCAGCCTAGTTACTCTAGGCAGTTCCACTCTTCAGCTACCATGTGGAACAACAAACCAAACAAGAAATCAAACTCATCCAACAAAAGATTTGTTGCAAAGTCACAAAGGACCAATGTTCCAACAAAACAGAATCATGTGAATAAGAGAAAATGGTCTAAGAATGCTTCAACTCTTGTGAAATCAGTATGGATTCCCAAATGTTTAATCAATTTGCTGAATGACATGAATGGTCAGGTGGGACCCAAAAATTTTTGGGTTCCAAAATCTCTTGGTTGATTGTTCTTGCAGGAATGCCTTACAGCCATCTATAACAGGTGGTGCCTTGATAGTGACTGCTCAAGGCACATGACAGGCGACAAGGAAAAATTCTGTATGCTGGTAGAGAAGGAAGGAGGACATGTAATATTTGGAGGAAACACGAAAGGGAAGATTGTCAGATTAGGTAATGTAGGTAAGAATCAATCTAGTTGCATTGATGATGTGTTGCTAGTAGAGGGTCTGGCTTATAATCTACTTAGTATAAGTCAGTTATGCGACAAGGGTCATAAAGTTACTTTTGATTCTCAATCTTGCACAATAATTGAATCAAAGTCTGATACAGTAAAATTCATTGGAAAAAGGGTCAACAACATTTACATGGAAGACTTAGATGATCATGCCCACAATAACCTATGTCTCATTGCAAATAAAGATGATTTAGCATGGTTATGGCATCGTAGACTAGGTCATGCTAGCTACAATGTTTTGCATAAGCTTGTTAAATTTAGCATGGTGAGATGGTTGCCTGATATTTCATTCAAAGAGAATAATAAAATTTGTGAGGCTTGCACCCAAGGAAAACGAACCAGACAATCATTTAAAACCAGAATTGAAAATCTGTCTTCAAAACCATTTGAGCTGATTCACATGGACTTATTTGGACCTACTAGGTCAGCTAGTTTGAATGGTAAAAGATTTGGATTTGTACTGGTAGATGACTTCTCTAGATATACATGGGTGTTTTTCTTGTCTCACAAAAAATGATGTTGTCAATGAATGTCAGGCCTTTTATAGAAAAGTGAAGCAGGATGGCAAGTCTGTAATTTCCAATATTTTATCAGATCATGGTGGTGAATTTGAGAATTTTGAGTTTGATGAATTTTGCAGGGAACTTGGAATAAATCATAGGTACTCTTCACCTCGGGCTCCAGAACAAAACGAAGTTGTTTAAAGGGGGAACCGAATGTTGGTGGAGATGGCACGAACAATGCTTGTGGAGAGCAATTTACCTAGAAGGTTTTGGGTAGAAGCCGTAAATACCTCATGTTACATCATAAATCAAGCAATGGTAAGACCTTCTAGCAAATAGACTCCCTATAAACTATTGAAAGGTAAGAAACCCTCTCTAGCTCATTTTAAGATTTTCGGAACTAAATGTTTCATTCATGTCAATGATAAAAGAGACCTTGACAAATTTGAGGCAAAAAGTGAACCTGGAATCTTCCTTGGTTATTCTGAACGCTCACGGGCTTATAGAGTGTTTAACTTAAAAAATGAATGTGTTGAAGAATCTCCACATGTCAAGTTTGATGAATCGACTCAGAAATCTGAAAATGATTCTTGCAGGAATTCCGATGAAGTGGAGATTTTGGAAAGCAAGGTGGAGTAGGAAACTCAAGGAGCAGAAACAAGGACCGAAGGATAAGCTGCGGGGTCGAGCACTTAGGGGGAGGTAAGCACAAATTTAGGTAATACAGTTACGAATATCCGAGTGCTCAGATATCATCCCTTGGAAAATGTAATTGGTAATTTGCATGAACCCCCCGGAACTTGGTCTCATTTCAAAAAAAAAAGTAGAAGAAATTTACTCCTTAGCACTTGTGTGTCAAATAGAACCCAAGAATGTTGAGTGTGCATTAAAAGATGAGCATTGGATAAATGCAATGCATGAGGAACTGCATCAATTTGAGAGGAATCAGGTATGGCACCTTGTTCCCAGACCCACTCATGGCTCTGTCATAGGCACCAAGTGGAGTTTTAGAAATAAAACTAATGAAGAAGGAAAAATTGTAAGAAATAAGTCTAGGCTAGTGGCACAGGGTTACAATCAAGAAGTTGGCGTTGATTTTGATGAGTCTTTTGCCCCTGTTGCCAGGTTAGAGGCCATTAGAATTCTAGTTGCATTTGCATGTAGCTTAGGAATAAAGCTCCAACAAATGGATGTTAAGAGTGCTTTCCTAAATAGACTTATAAAAGAAGATGTTTTTGTTGAATAGCCACCTGGATTTGAATGCATTGACTGTCCTAACCATGTTTATAAGTTAGATAAAGCACTGTATGGACTGAAGCAAGCTCTCAGAGCATGATGCGATAGACTGAGCACATTCCTTACAGGTAAAGGGTATTCTCGAGGTGAGGTTGACCAGACTATGTTTACTAAAATTGATAAGGAGGACATTCTTCTAGTTCAAATATATATGGATGACATAGTCTTTGGTTCAACCAAGTCTTCAATGTGTAAGGACTTTGCTAGTTCAATGACCAATGAATTTGAAATAAGTTTGATGGCAGAGCTGAAATTCTTTCTTGGATTGTAGATCTCTCAAACACCTGAAGGGAGCTTCATAAGTCAGTCAAATTATCTCAAGGAGCTTCTAAAGAAATTTCAAATGGAGAACCTCAAGGCAATAGCAACTCCAATGAGTATAGCTACTGAAGAGGCGAAATCTCGCGCTGAGTCTTGAGCGGGCTGTGGATCACCAGAAGATGAACTGCAAGACAGGGAAACGTATCAGAGGGCCCAGGGGGTTTCCCTGGGGCAAAACCCTCCGATGGCTAAGTCAGTAGAGCTGCGGTGGAAGCAATGATGGGGAGGAGAAAAGCTGGTGCGCGAGATTCCTCTCCACCAAAGGGGTGAAGCGGATTGCTCAGGAGTTTCGAGTGTGAGTGCCTTAATGGCTCCCTTTTTCTTCTTCTTCCCTTCCACCGGAGGGTAGCCCTGGTTTAAATAGTATGCCGCCTTCAGGAGTCCTGTAAGCTGAGGGGTCTCCGACGGGAGTTACGTCCTCAACGTGGGCTTTCATGGCCTTTATCGTGGGAGCGTTATCACCTTGAAGTCCGGAGGCTTCCTGATTCCCCTGTCCGTTGGGGACTCTTAACGGCAGCACGAACGGCTAATGTCTGGTCTGGCCGAGCTCCTGAAACGCCAGCCCTGTCCGGGCGATAAGCATAGCTCGGTGAAAAAGGGGTCGGATAGGTCGGCTAACGCCTGTCTCGCCCGGGCGGGGAAACGGCTTGGACCGGACCCACCTTGTGACCTGACCATCACTCGGGCCCTCCGAGCCTAGGGGCCGTCGGGGAGAGTTGGTTCCTCGAGTGTTTGTTCATTGGGCTTTTCTTTCCTGAGTGGGCCCCGTGGGCTATCACTCGGGTGAGCTTACCTCGTTGGACCCTGTTGGGTCTTGTTGGGCTGCTCTTTGGGTGGGCTACAGAAATCCCCCTCTCCACTTGTCCCCCTCCTACTCCCGAGCCATGGAGGCTCGGTCGAGTAGTTTTTGAGGCTTTGGACCGGCGTGGCTCAGGTGGGTGAAATTTTGTTGGCGTTGTGGAGCCACGTGTAGTGGTCGCCTGGGCCCGTAATGATGATCCTGACGGATTTGAAACGAAGGGGCCCCCCTTTTCTTGGAGCACGGAACGAGGCACCGCCTCCCTCCAGGGTTTTATAGGCGTTGGGCGCTGTTCGTCGTTCTAGGCTTCCCAGGGTTTTGGACTTTCCTTAGTTTCTTTGCTTTTGGGGCTCCTTGATGCGCCGTGAGGGCACAGTGGAGGCGCGAAGTCTTGCGGCGGCGTTTGAGGAGTTGGCGAGGATAACCGCGGAGGTGGTCCAGCAACTTCCTTCCCCTCCGGAGTCTTCGAGCTCGTGCGAGGGATCATCTTCCGGCTCGATGGCTGGTCTGCCTTTGGAAATCGGGCAGGTGAGGCGGGAGCCCGTCCCCAACTGCACTGAGTTGGGGGAGGCCGAGGTGAGGAAGTTGGAGCATCACTTTCGCTTGCCTCTCAGGTATAGCTTCGCTGCCGCCGCCCCGTATGAGACGAGTCTGGATAGCCGTACGGGGCACATTTGCACTTTCCTTCTGGCTTGGAAGAGCGGGTTCCGCCTCCCCTTTGAGCCCCTTGTACTCCAGCTTCTCGAGTTTTTCCGGTTGGCGCCTATTCAGTTGGTGGCCAACTCGTATCTCCTCCTCTCTGCCTTTCGGATTCTCTGTCGTCAGCACGACATTTTTCCTTCCTTGGACCTCTTTCATTATTTTTTCAAGTTGAAGGCACATCCGTCGGCGGGGAAGGGCTTCTACTTCATCCAGGCGAGGAGGAACAGGAGTGTCATCTCCCTCGCTGTGAAGGATTCCTCGCACAAGGGGTGGAAGACCGAATTCTTCTGGGTGAAGGCGGAGGCGACGGATGAGTTTTGGAGATGCCTGGTCTCGCCCAATTTTCACCCGAATCTTCCTCCTCGCCAGGAGGAGTTCCCTCCCCACGTGGAGCGACAGGCCGCCCGTCTGCTGGATAACCGCCAATCGACCGAGGAGATGGTGACGCCGGAGAACATCGAAGGGTGTTTGCTTACGTGGTTGACGTCGATAGGTGCCGCTCTCGAGGTTCTTCTCCTGGGGTGGGAGTTACTTTTCTTCTCCTGACCGGGTCTTCTTTCTTTGTTGCAGACGTGAGGCGGGAACCTCTGGAGGAAACTGCTGAGGTCATCGATCTGGGAGAAGATGACCCGGTGGCCGACGAACCAGAGACTCCTGCGGGTCGCACCCAAGCCCGGGATAAGGGCAAGGGGGTGGCCCCCGGGGGGTCTTCACGGCCAGCTGGTACGAAGCGCAAGGATCCCATGGCGGGAAAGTTGCGGGAGGCCGCAAAGGCCAAGAAAAAGGCCAAGAAGGCAGGTCTCCCTCCTACCGCCGGGGGTGACTCCGGCTCGGCGGCGCTCCCCTCTCGAGGGCAAGATGGGGCCGACCCCTCGGGGCCAGCTCCCCCACTTGCCAGGCGAGAGGGGGCCGAGGAGATCGGGGGCCCTTCGGAGGGCGACGATAGGTCGGCTCTCCCCCCCACGGGAGTAGAGGGGGCCGATGCTGAAGTAGCTGACGCTGAGGCCCGGGGGTCAGTCGGAGGCGGCGATGTCCCGGCCGGCGAGGTGCGGGCCGAGACAGGCAGGGCTGGGGGTTCACCCGCTAGGGCATTGCAGCCCCAGGTGCTTGGAGCTCCCGGTGCGGTCGGTCCCGCGGCACCGGTCGAGGTTGGGGGTTCGCCCGGGGAGGTGTCGCAACCCCAACCGACCGTGGCGTGCGAGGCGGCCGGTCCCGTCGCTCGAGCAGAGCCTTCTGGCGGGGTGCCCCGGGCGGAGCGGTCCCCTCTGCCGGAGCCCTTGGAGAGGCTCGGCATTACGGGCGACCTGTATCGGGTCTGCCAGTCGATTGCCGCAAGGACGAAGGGGGGAGAAAGGCACAATACCCCCCCCCCCCCCCCGGGCTCCTTGATGTTCTGATGGAGGGCGGCCTGGTTATAGCTCGGTCGACGGCTTTGATGGCGGAGGCGCACGCACGGACGGAGGCGGAGCGGTCGAACCTTGCCTGGACCCTTGGGGGATGCGAGAGGAAACTGGCCCGACTCAAGGGGGAGCATGAGGGGCTCCGGCAGGAGTTCTCCGCGTTCCGGGAGGTGGCGCGGGCGAGCCGACTGGAAGCCGGGGTGCTGACCGAACAGCTCGCCAAGACCCGAGAGTCTCTTGAGAGGGCAAGCCGATCCCTGGAGGAGGAGCGTCTGCGTCGCCTCGAGCTAGACAATCGCTGGCAGCTCGAATGCACCGAGCTGCTAGATCGGGCGGAGATGGCGGAGTGTCTCCGAGCTGAGGCTGAGGCAGACCGGGCCTGGGCAGAGGAGCGTGCAGCCGAGGCGGAGCGGGCTCGGGTCGAGCTCGTCGGAAGGGCGGGGCAGATCGAGGCGGAGGCAATCGAGCGTTACAGGAGCTCGGATGCTTACTCGGCCGACCTGGTGGAAGCTGCCCTACCCTATTACGAGGTAGCACTACGCCGGGGTGCTCGAAAGGGGTTCAAGCAGGGCTATCGCCGGGC
Source organism: Amorphophallus konjac (assembly GCA_022559845.1). Taxonomy (NCBI): domain Eukaryota; kingdom Viridiplantae; phylum Streptophyta; class Magnoliopsida; order Alismatales; family Araceae; genus Amorphophallus; species Amorphophallus konjac. The sequence goes on from CM040120.1 coordinate 188,178,413, forward strand.
GGTAGACTACGCCAATGAACAAAACTCCGCGATCGAGTTCCCCTTTGGCCAGTGTTATGACTCGATGAGTCGGTTTCTAGCTCTTCTTCGTCGGTTGGGGAAGATTCGGAGGGGTCGCCTCCGTCGGGGTCACCGGCTCAGGGCGTCTCGGGAGGGCTCACGACCGAGACAGTTCTCGCACAGGCGAGGTCAGTGTCAGAGCCGGCCATCACCGAAGGCGCCGGGGGTGACGCGTCTCCTTCCGCCTGTCTCGAACGTCAAAGTGGGCCCGAGGCCTGATGTATTTTACCTCTTTCCCTTTTTGTCTCTCTTTCCTCTTTTTAGAGGATTTCCTTTTGGTGTGATAATAAATGACTTGCTCTGTTTGAGTGCTATCCTTGCCGTGATTTGGTTGGCGGATCTTGAGTAGTTAGGAGGTGTCGATATGTCCTGCACGGTTTTCGCACGCTGTTTTGGTAGGCTTCTGACGGGGCGTCCTTCCGTTCCCTCATGCTTTGAATGTCAGGCCGCTTCGTGAATCCCGCTAGGGCAGAAAACGAGAAGTTGGAGGTGACTGTTCAGGGGAGAGATCCTTTGGCGTGTTATCGAGGGGGGGTCATTTAAGGCGTGTAGCCTCCTTTGGCCTATAAGAAGGACCGAAAGGCGCCCTTTCCTCTCCACTGCTTGGGATTTTCTCTAACAGTCTTTCCTCGCTCCTTCCTTTTCACTCTGCATTGTGCCTTTGCATTCGGAGCATGGAGGATCCTTCGGAGGGCGATGCCGCCGACGACGGGGAGTGGCGGGCTCCCGCTGTCTTGTAATGTTGACCGGATCCCACGGTCACCGCGCGTGCACGAGATGGGTCCGACGGTCGCCGCGCGGATCTGGGGAGGACTTTGGCATGTGGAAGCACGCCGTTGGCCTCTTCTTAGCTCCGGCGAGGCTTCCGGGTGGACGCCGAGGCGGAGGACGGATGGGGGCATCAGGGAAGTCTGCCGTCACTTCCCTCCGTGTGAGGGGAGGAGGCATATCAAGCTCCCTCCTCACCGAGGCCTTCCTCCATCTGCAGCCTCTTTCTCCCTCTTCTGTCTTCATTTCTTTCACTCTTCGGGGGCTGCTTGCTCTCTCCTTCCTTCCAAGGAGTTGGCAGATTGGAAGAGGGGAGGCCTTTACGGCGCTCCTTTTTCCTGGTTGTTGCCAACTTGGGAGGTAGCCTTCCTCAGCGTTTAAAGGTGGCCTTCCTCCTGAAGTCCCTCTATCACCTTTGTCACGGGCCATCCGAGCCAACTGGCTCGACCACCTTTTGTCCGAGCCAGTTTCCGCACGAGGCAGAGTCAATGGCTGGACGCGAGGAGATCAAGACCGAGTCAGTCGAGCGATGACCCCTTGAAGCGATGTTAGACGGATTTTTTGTTTTGCTTTTGCTATGTGATGTACTGGCATTTGCCTACCTGATGTACCAATGGTTTGGAATGAAAAGAACAGGGATTTATTCCGTCCATCTTGCTGTACAATTTTAAAAGTAAAATTTGCGTAGTGCGGCTGCGTTCCATGTCCGAGGAATAGGTTCCCCTTCCATTGTCGCTAACCTGTACGCACCTTTTCCGAGCGTCTCGACCACTCGGTAGGGGCCTTCCCAGTTGGGGGATAGCTTGCCCGCCGCCTCTAGTGGTCAAGAGGCTTCGGCCTTCCTGAGGACGAAGTCCCCCGGTTGGAAACGTCTGTCTCAGACTTTGGCGTTGTAGTATCGAGCGAGGCGGCGCTGGTACTCCGTTGCCCGGACGTTCGCGATCTCTCGGAGTTCGCTTGCCAGGTCGAGGTTCTCGAGCAACTTTTGCCCGTTTGCCTCGAGTGAGAAGCTGATCACTCAGAGAGACGGATTGGCAATCTCCAATGGAACGACGGCTTCGGTGCCGTATACCAACTAAAAAGGGCTTTCACCGGTTGCCGTCCTGGGGGTTGTTCGGTGCGACCACAGTACGCTAGGCAATTCCTCGAGCCAGCTACCTTTAGCCTTGCCGAGTCTGGTTTTTATGCCTTTCAAGATAGTCTTGTTGGCATTTTCAACCAGCCCGTTGGCCTGAGGGTGGGTGACCGAAGTGAAGTGGTTGCGAATATTTAGGTCGGTGCATCTATCTCGGAAGTACTGAGAGTCGAATTGCCGACCGTTATCGCTTACTATCACTCGGGGGATGCCAAAGTGACAAATGATCGATTTCCAAACAAAGCCCCAAACGACTGCCTCGGTGATCTTGGCCGTAGCCTCGGCCTCGATCCACTTGGTGAAGTAGTCGATGGCGACGACGATGAACTTCTTCTAGGATTGGGCCGCTGGGAATGGCCCAAGGATATCGATTCCCCACCGAGCGAAAGGGTAAGGCTCGGCTAGGGTGACAAGTTCCGTGGCCGGCTGATGGACCAAATGGTCGAACCGCTGGCACCGGTCGCACTGTTGAACATAGGCCGAGCAGTCGCGTTGCAGGGTGGGCCACCAGTACCCCTGTCGTAACAGGATTCTGGCCAGCGACCTTGCCCCTGAGTGCGCTCCGCACAGGCCTTCATGAATCTCTTGGATGGCTCAGCCTGCCTCGTCGGGATCGAGGCACTTCAGGAGGGGACCGGAGAACGATCTTCGGTAGAGGGTGTTGTCGAGGACGACGAAGCATCGAGCTTGATACTTCATTCGGCGGGCTTCTCGAGGGTCGGAGGGCTCTTGGGAGTCTTGTAGCCAGGACAGGTAGGGGGAGCGCCAGTCACTTGGAGTGGCCGAGTCAATAGCGAGGAGCTCCGTGTCGATGCTCGGGCACTCTAGCTCTTCTAGGAGGACCGATCGTGTACCTTCCAGGTCTAGGGAGGAGGCCAATCGAGAGAGGGCATCCGCCCGAGAGTTTTGCTCCCGGGCTATCCGGACTACCTCAAATCCCTCGAACTGTTGGGCCAGGCTCCGGACCAACTGAAGGTATTTGATCATGGGTGCCTCCAGAGCTTCATACTCGCCGTTGACCTGACCTGCGACTAGTTGAGAGTCGGTGTGAATCCTGACTCGCTCGACCCCCAACCATCGGGCCATGCGTGCTCCCGAGATAAGGGCCTCGTATTCAGAAGCATTGTTGGATGCCTGAAAGTTGAATTTTAAGGCGTACTGTAGCTCTATCCCTTCGGGGGACCTCAGGAGGATCCCCGCACCGCTGCCTGCCGAATTGGACGATCCATGTACGAACAGTTCCCAGGTTGGCCCGGTCGTGGTCGGAGGCCTATCCTCGGCGGGGATGGTGCTTTCGGCAATGAAGTCGGTGAGCGCTTGGCCTTTGATTGCTGATCGCGGCCGGTACGAGATGTCGTAGGCCCCGAGCATAATGGCCCATTTGACGAGTCGCCCTGAGGCCTCGGGGTGGGCCAGAATCTTCTTCAACGGCTCGCCGGTTAGCACGGTGATGGGGTGCCCCTGGAAGTAGGGGCGGAGGCGCCTCGCGGAGGTGACCAACGCTAGCACGAGTTTCTCGGTTGCGGGGTACCTCCGTTCGGCCTCATTGAGCACCTTGCTAGTGTAGTAAACCGGTCTTTCGATTCCTGAGTAATTTCTGACTAGGACTGAGCTGACCGTGGATGGCGTCGCCGAGAGGTAGAGCAGCAAGACTTCGCTTGGGACGGGATTGGAGAGCACCGGTGGCGAAGCCAGGAGCTCCTTAAGCTCGGCGAATGCTGTCTGGCACTCCTCATCCCATGCGAACATAGCGGATGCTAGCTTGGGTCCCCTCATCAGTTTGAAGAAGGGCAAGCATCGTTCGGCCGCATGGGACAGGAAACGGCTGAGAGCGGCGACACGCCCTGTCAGACGCTGGACGTCTTTAATGCACGTGGGCGGGCGCATGTCCAGGATGGCCTGGACTTTGTCGGGGTTGGCTTCGATCCCGCACTGAGTGACCAGGAAACCCAGGAACTTCCCGGATTTTACTCCAAAGGTGCACTTGGTGGGGTTGAGCTTCATGTTGTACTTCAGGAGGGTGCCGAAGGTTTCGGCGAGGTCGGTGAAGTGGTCTTGGGCCTTGGGGGTCTTCACGAGCATGTCGTCAATGTAAGCCTCGACGTTCCGACCTAGCTGTCCCTCGAACATATGATTTACCAGTCACTGATATGTGGCTCCGGCGTTCTTTAACCCGAAGGGCATCCGAGTGTAGCAGTACACGCCGCAGTCGGTGATGAAGGCGGTCATCTCGATATCTTCTGGATTCATTCTGATCTGGTGATAACCCAAATAGGCATCTAGGAAACTGAGTATCTCGTTGCCCGAGGTTGAGTCAACCAATTGGTCGATGCTCGGTAGCTGATAGCAGTCCTTGGGGGTAGCCTTATTCAGATCGGTGAAGTCCACGCACATTCGCCACTTGCCTGTGGTTTTTGGCACCAGGACGACATTGGCTAGCCACGTAGGGTACAAGACTGGTCTGAAGAGACCTGTCTCTTGTCCCTTGGTGACCTGCGCCTTGATGACCACCTGCTTCTCGGGCGCATGATTCCTTCTCCGTTGCTGTACGGGCCTGACGGTGGGGTCGAGGCTGAGCTTGTGCATCACGGTCTTCTCTGGTATGCTAGGGAGTTGATCGTCGGACCAAGCAAAGGCCTGGACGTACTTAGAAAGAAATTTCTTATATTGCTGCTGTTCCTTGGGTGGTAGGTCAGCTCCGATCCTTACTCCGAGGGCCGGGTCATCGTTTAGGAATACCGTTAGCAATTCGCCACCGGGCTCGGCGGTTACGGTCTTCCCTTCGATTCCCTTGGGGCCCTTATCCCCCCCGTCCGGCCTTGAGGCTTCCACCGAGATGTTGTAGCACCTTCTAGCCGTGGCCTGGTTACCTCGGACTTCCCCCAACCCATTTTTGGTGGGAAACTTCATTTTCTGGTGATAGGTAGATGGTACGGCCTTTATTCGGCTGAGAATTTTTCGGCCGAAAATGGCGTTGTACGCTATCATACCCTTGATCACTATGAAGTCCACCATGACCGTAACGGTTTTGGGTGGGGTGCCGATGGTGACCGGCAGGCTTAGGGCTCCCTCGGGGTAGGTGGCCAGGCCGTTAAACCCGCAAAGGGGTGTTCGGATCGGGCGGAGCTTGGATGGGTCTTCCCCCATCTTGAGGAAACAGTCATAAGATAATACATCGGGGGCGCTCCCATTGTCAACCAGAATTCTATCTACGTTACGATGGTTTTTTGTGGCCGAGATAACGAGGGCATCATCATGCGGGGTGCTCAGCCCTTCCAGGTCTTGGTCGGAGAAGACTATGACCTGGGGCTCCCTCGGCGGGCCCCCTGAGGGCTTTGAGACCCGACTGGCCCGCTCGGCATGACGCTTCCTTCCTCGACTGGTGTCGCTGCCCGATGCCATTTCTCCGGAGATGATGTTGATGTGGACCCCTCGGGGGGCGTTGTCGATCTCCTCGGCGGCGTCTCGGTCTTCTTTGCGCCCAGCTGCAAATCGGGCCAGGTGCCCCTGACGGATGAGACGTTCGATCTCGTCCTGGAGCTGGTGACAGTCGCCGGTGTGGTGCCCGTGGTCGCCGTGGAACAGGCAATGCCTGTCGCGCTTGCGGTTCTTCGATCTCATTGGTTCGGGCTGGCGGAGGAGTCCCGAGTCTTTGATGTCTTCATAGATCTCGTAGACTGGCGTGGTCAACGGGGTGTACCGCTCATACTTCCGTTTGCGTTCTCCTTCCCGATCGTGCTTCTTGCCCGAGCCAGGGTTTGGCTCGGAGGCCCGCTTCTTGTCCCCCTCCCGACCCGAGCCGGTTGTGTCTTGGCAGGCACTGAGTACTTCTTCGCACTCGGCGTGGCGCAGTGCTAGAGTCACTAGCTCGGCAAGGGTCGAGGGAGGGTGGAGGACCAGTTCGTGGCGGAGATTCTCGTCCCGGGTGCCCCTGGTCAGAGCGGTCGTGGCCGAGGCCACATCCAGGCGGGGAATTCTGAGGGCTTCCGATTTAAATCGGTGGACATAAGCCCGGAGCCTTTCCCCTTGTGCCTGTTTGAGGGCCAGGAGCCCCGCTACTGACTTTGGGGGGGCACTTCCGGCGAAGCTCTCCTTGAAGACTCGCCCGAATTGCCTGAAGTCCCGGATGGACCCAGGGGCGAGGGCCCGGAACCATGCCTGAGCGACTTGGACCAGGGTGGCCGCAAAGGCTCGGCATTTAATAGGATCCGGTGTTCCATGCAGAGTCACCAGGGCGTCGAAGCTGTCGTAGTGGTCGGCTGGGTCACCCTGGCCATCATAGAGCTTGAAGGTCGGAATGGAGGTTCTGGGAGACACCTCTGCCTTCAAGATGTATTCGGAGAAAGGGGATTTCTCCTCATCCTCCGGGAGAGAGGTCTTCTGTAAGGCGCGGAGGGCGCGCTCTTGCTCTGCAAAATGTCTTTCGAAATCCCTCAGCCGGAGGGATAGTTCCGGCTGCGGTCGCGCCGTGGGACTGGGGGGAGCGTCGTGGCGATCCTCAAGACCACCGGCGCTCGGGCGTGGAGGCCTCGCCCCCAGTTTCCCTTTTCTGGGCGTGGAGGAAGCCTCTTGCTCCGGGGGCGGAGCTTGCGAGAGTCCTCCCGCGTTGTTGCGGATGAGCTGTTGACCGCGGAGGGTGAAGCGGCCCCCAACGGTATGCTGGGATGCACTTCGACGGGGGGGGCTCCCAGACGGGGCGCGAGACCTGGCATCCCTTGCCGCCTGGGCCCTCATGAGCTCCACGAGGACGTCAAGCTTCTTATTGAGGGCCTGGAAGACCTCGTCGCCACCGTTGGGGGGGTACCCCCGTCGCCGTCGGAGGGGGCGGCGGCCCATTGGTGGGGACGCTGGTGTTGGAGGGAGGGTTCTGTGAGGCCCTAGAGGGGCCATCTCCTGCCGCCACCACGGCCTTACCCTTCTCGACGGCGGATCTCCTCCCTGAGCTTCTTCTCACCATCTTGGCTCTTCGTGCATTTCCCACAGACGGCGCCAGATGAAGAGGCGAAATCTCGCGCTGAGTCCTGAGCGGGCTGTGGATCACCAGAAGATGAACTGCAAGACAGGGAAACGTATCAGAGGGCCCAGGGGGTTTCCCTGGGGTAAAACCCTCCGATGGCTAAGTCAGTAGAGCTGAGGTGGAAACAATGATGTGGAGGAGAAAAGCTGGTGCGCGAGATTCCTCTCCACCAAAGGGGTGAAGCGGATTGCTCAGGAGTTTCGAGTGTGAGTGCCTTAATGGCTCCCTTTTTCTTCTTCTTCCTTTCCACCGGAGGGTAGCCCTGGTTTAAATAGTATGCCGCCTTCAGGAGTCCTGTAAGCTGAGGGGTCTCCGGCGGGAGTTACGTCCTCAACGTGGGCTTTCATGGCCTTTATCGTGGGAGCGTTATCGCCTTGAAGTCCGGCGGCTTCCTGATTCCCCTGTCCGTTGGGGACTCTTAACGGCAGCACGAATGGCTAATGTCTGGTCTGGCCGAGCTCCTGAAACGCCAGCCCTGTCCGGGCGATAAGCATAGCTCGGTGAAAAAGGGGTCGGATAGGTCGGCTAACGCCTGTCTCGCCCGGGCGGGGAAACGGCTTGGACCGGACCCACCTTGTGACCTGACCATCACTCGGGCCCTCCGAGCCTAGGGACCGCTGGGGAGAGTTGGTTCCTCGAGTGTTTGTTCATTGGGCTTTTCTTTCCTGAGTGGGCCCCGTGGGCTATCACTCGGGTGAGCTTGCCTCGTTGGACCCTGTTGGGTCTTGTTGGGCTGCTCTTTGGGTGGGCTACAGAAATCCCCCTCTCCAGCTACAAATGTGGATGCTGACCCAGAAGGTAAAAAGGTAGATGCTAAAGTTTATTAAGGTACGATCGGATCTCTGCTTTATCTTACTACCTCTCGTCCAGACATTCAATTTAGTGTATGTCTTTGTGCTAGATTTCAGGTTAATCCTAGAGAATCTCACATGAGTGAAGTGAAAAGGATTTTAAGATATTTAGCTGGTACTCATGATCTCAGATTGTGGCATCCTGCTCGATGTCAGTTAAACCTAGTAGCCTACACTGATGCAGACTATGCTGAATGTAGATTGGATAGGAAAAGCACCAGTGGATATTATCAGTATTTGGGAGGTTGTCTAGTGTCTTGGGCATCCAAGAAGCAACACTCAGTTACTCTTCCACTCCTGAGGCAGAATATGTCACAGCTGGAAGTTTTGCAGCCCAAGTACTCTGGATAAAACATCAGCTCCAAGACTACCATGTGGATCTTGGATGTGTCCCAATACTGTGTGATAACACTAGTGCTATCTCAGAAAAATAAATTACAGATATTTTCACGAAACCTCTCTACAATGAAATATTTTCAATCTTAAGGAGAGAACTTGGCTTGTGTAGACCTCAGCATGTTGATTGAATTTTTTTCATGTGTTTCTTGTTGGTGAAAACATGTGGTTACTGTGAAATTGAATGTCATGCTATCAGGGGGAGTTGTTCTTGGTATTGGGCATCATAATTTAAGGGGGAGCAATCTTATTGTTCACTGATTATTGAGCATTGCATGCATTTGTGGAATCATGGTATATCACATGGTGTGTGGTTGAAAGACAAGTTAAGCTTGTTCGGAAACCCTCACTATGCATGAGGTGATCTTCGGATCAAAGTTCTCTGCCATGTACATATGATCCACTGTGAATAATTTTTAGTTGCATACATAAGCATACATAAGTTCATTGCATTTCATCTGTGATTGGTGTCACTTGCATTGTTTTAAAGTCATTAATTCATGCATTGATTGAGGGGGGGCCTTGAATGTTGGTTTAAACTGTTAAGATTCAAGGTCAAATTGTTAAGTGCTGATCTCTTTTGAAAAGCATGTGGACTCTTGGAGTTGAAGAGATATTGTAAGTGGATGCTGTGTCAGAATCCTATGATGCTGTCAGGTTTTATCACTGAATCTGTTTTGATTAGTTAGCTTGATGAGGTCGACGTCCTGTTCAAACTACATCGACGCTGCAGTTAAAACTCCTTGAAAACCAGCTTCTGTTTAGCTTCAGTGAGTCGACGCTTGTGGCAGTTGCACCGACTCCTTTGTGAATGTTGTCAAAACAACCCGTTCTATCTGGCAATGTGAGGTTGATGCATCCTTGCATGTAAGTCAACGCTGCACACCTGTGGCTTGTTAATCTGGATTTAAGTTGTTCTAATGCTTCGACGCAGCAACCTTGTACGTCGAATCAATCACTCTTGTCTCATCTGTCTTCAACTTCTTAAGTCTTCCAAAACCATGTTCAACTTCTTAAGTCTTCCAAAACCATGTTCAGCTTCTTAAGTCTCTTATGTTACTCCCTTTCTAAATTGTCTTCTCATTCTTAAATCTTGTGCACAAAAAGGAATAGCTTACGATTCTTTGAATCTGTTCATAATTACTGACTTAAGGGGAGCCATTTCAAGCACTCTTCCTTCAAGAGAACCCTTGGTCTTGGCCGGCCAACCTCTTATATTGTAGTGGTATATTGTTTATAATCATTAAATCTGAACTCAATTGTCCAGAAACTGATCACTCTTGCATAATAATAGGTTAAAAACATTCTGAAAAAGTTTCTGCCTTAACCATCTTTGAATCTGTGAAAATTATGAGTAAATGAACATCTTTGGTAAAAGAATCTTCTGCATATATTGTCACTAAACCGTTCTAAGAAAAATCTGAAAGGAACTAGGGAATACGCCATAATAATAATTTAAAAAACTATGGCAGAGCAATGGCATGACCTTCAGAGAAACTGAATCTCTGCATCAATGAAATGCTTCAGATCATGTCATGATGAGGGTTGCTAACTCTGCTAAAAAAGAAGCATGATGGTTCGCCACACTGAGTAACAAGGGACTCTGGCGTCTAATCAACATGCTTCCTTGAGTCAAATAGTTTAGGCTATACTAGATTGCTCAATATTAAAAAAAATGGTTGACTCTTGCTTACTTCAGAATTCTTAAAGTGTTTATTTTCAATATCTGTTAGAGATTCTCCCAGAGATGTGAGCTGAAAGTAATGAGTAAGTGTGAAGGAAATGGGCAGGGCATGATCCTCAAGATGAATGTTTTTCTTATGTTACATATGCATAATAGGTTAGTTTAAGGTCATTTGTGTCTTGTGATTTAATCTTATAAACCCTAAACCATTATAAATTGTAAGAGTTTTAATGCCATCTCTAAAAGGAAGGGCAGTTTGGTAATTTTCCCTGGCAATCGGTAAATAAGTCGGTTTCACTGTCTCGTGACTACCTTTTTATCTTTCTCAATATCGTCTTCACCGGTTCTTACTCTTTCTGTAAACCCCAGAGTCCGTGCATCTCCTTCAACCCTCGACGCACCAGGGTCTTCCTTTCCATCACTCCGTCGTTGGTATCCATTCAAAAATACAGCACCCTTCCACATTCATCTCGATCTTGTCTCTCGGTCTGTCACCCTATTTTTCCCAATTTTCTTCTCCATGCTCATCTCCTGACATAATGTCTCCGCCAACCATTAGAAGCAAAGGAAAGCAGCCAGCTCCAGAGAAACGACCATCAGGTGCTTCAAGCAGAACCATTGAGCCCCGAACGAAGTTCGTGCATGACAATATGAACAGAAAATTTGATATGAGGATAGCTCACATTGAGCAACAATTGAACAACCGCTGGGAGAAATTTTGGCCAGATAAATAGAGAGATCCGAAAGAAAGTTGCATCAGTTTATGGATTCCATATTGCATGTATGCGAAAAATCTGGCAATGTCATGCAAAGACTCAAAGAAATACATGAAGAAACCCGTGAGAAGCTTCATGACATGCAGAGGTATAACTATGACATCAAAGAAGAGCAGCACGGCTTATCTTTAAAATATGCCCAATTGATTGACAAATCCACTATGGTTAATGAACAAGTTGAGAAAGTATATGAACGAACAACATTGGTGGGTGGTGAAGTGATCGACATGATCCGCATACTACAAGAACACTTTCCACCAACTCTGGAAGAGATTAGTGAGGGTTGGTACCCACCTCAGAATGAAGCCACTTCTTCTTATGTACCCAAAAAGGCTTCCCAGCAGAAAGCTCAAACAAAATATATATGTGAAATGTTACATGGCTGGTTTGAAGATATCACTTCTAAGATTCAAGCTCTTGATCGCAACGTTCATCAAAGGGATCATATTCTCTCAGACAGAATTCAGTCACTTGCTGCTAACATCTCAAAACTTCAGCAAAATTTATTAGAAATTCGAGCATTCTCACTGCCTGGCAGCTCAACATCTGTCTCTCCTCAGCCACAACTCACTACTAGAATGCCCCCTCAATGATGATGTGAAAGGGGGAGTGAAATGGAGTCATGAAGGGTCAGGTTGCATCATTGCATTGTAGTTGCATTTTCTGCATTTCGTTGCATTTCATTGTGTCATCTTGTTTTTGAACAGTGTTTGTTTTCATGGACACCACTTTCCTTGTATGAAATGCAAGAATACTGTTTTGATCTTTGTTTGTTGAATGAAAATCACTCTATGGATTGTTGTTTGTGAAATATTTTATGAATTGTAAACTGTTCCAACGACTCATAGTTGTCATCATCAAAAAGGAGAAGATTGTTGGATCTCTCACTTTGATGATGACATACTATGATTCTTGATGAGTGTGAACTTATTATGAGCACTAATTCTTGAATATGTTGAACAGGTGTTATATACACTTGACACATAATAAACCACATGACCATTAAAGTCAATCAACTAATATACTGCAAAGGACAGAAGAGAATCGGTCGAAGCATCAAGTTGTTGCGTCGATGCAGCAGAACAAATGGGAACAGCTGTTACAGGACAGGTCAACGCAACCAAGCGTTGCATCGGTGCTATCGAACAAATATGTTGCAAGAACAGCTCGAAGCAGTAGATAGTGCTCCGACACATCAGTTAGTAAGAAATAATTCATCCAAAGCTGCATCGACTTGACAAGCTTATGCCTCGACGCAGTAGTCAACCCGAATTGAATTATAAAGATCTGTTTCCAAATCCGATTCAAGTGGTACTCAAAGGATGATCTGCACGTGATAATCATCTCAATGATTGAGTGCATGTGTGTTCAAGATTAGAGTTCTCTAGAAGCATCTTTCTGGCGGGAGAATCTCATCCAAGGTGAAGTGAATCTCATGGGGTCCAGAGGGTGGTGAAGGTGGCAACAGACGCGGGAAATTTTAGGCGGATCATGGGATTGCACGAAGCAAGATAGTTGAAGGAAAAGGTGTAGAGGAACAAGAAGAAAAATGGGGAGAAGGGTGAGGAGTGTGAGAGACGGGAGACTGATTGGGAATTCAGTGACTGAAAGGTTCGTGAGAGTTGGTGATGAAACTTTGCAATCATCCACGGCGGCGAATTCGATTCCCTAGCTCGGAGTCAAGATTTCTACTCCAGATTGAAGATAGCCGCTCCAGCAACCCAGATTGTCACGCCCCGAGCGCAGAAAGAACCCGATACACGTGATGAGTTTATATCAATCATGTTAATTAGAGCATAAGGAAATTTGACAAATAGACAGAGTGCGTAAAATAGAGAAAATAACCAAGTCCTTTATTCCATTAATAAACCAAATACTTCAAGTACATAACTGACATTTAACTAGACCCAAATAAAAAGAAAATTACAATAAGGACTTAATAAATAGGAAAAGACACAACTAGACAGTAGCTTCAACGATCGGACGGCTCTACACTCTTCACTCGTGTCCATTCCCATCTGAATGATCTTCGTCATCAGAATTACCTGAAAAATAAGGGAAACACTAGGGAGAGCAAACGCTCAGTAGGAATTTTATCTCAAGAACAAGCTTGCTTTAAGTAAATAACATGTTACATGAACTAGGCATGATAGCTATGCATGAAGAATGTGGAGAGGGGAATAACAAGAAGCAATATAGATGGACTAGCAAGATTTTGAGATACTCGTGTAAAGCTAGAAAGAATTTCAAGCATGTAATATCAAGTCATGTCATGAGAATTGGCTATTTATAATTTCAAGCAAGTAAATACCCATTCCGGGCCACGCAAGTCATGTTATGTCAAGTCAAGTCAAGCACGAGATATTGTGGAATGCCATAATCTAGAAAGTTATGCACTCCGGTACAATGCAACACCGTGGTCAATATAGCTCCTATGGGCACAAGTGCTTTTGGGCGCTCCTCCCAAGACCAGACCGGGCCCTATAATTGCCAGGTATTGAGTCATGTAAATATTTTAGACATCCACTATAGTTTATAGCCAATAGAGTTCCAAAGAGTTTAGCCATTGTAAGAACATAAGGTAGATTCATGGAATCGAGATTCAAGGATAAAACTTGAGTAAGGATGACATATCGATAAATCACATGAAAACTCATGACAATCTGGAAATCTGGGTAATTGGAGTCCACTCAGACTGGCACCAATTACAGAAACAACGTCCACTGCTTGGACGCCAATTCTTGTGAACAATATAGGCACGAAGACATAGCAACCACCCAAACGGTCGTTAATTCAATTAGCGTCCACTGTCTGGTCGCCAATTCCAGATAGAGACAGACTTCCCATAGAAGCCATAAATAGTGCTCTGTGAGGGCTAGGGCATCACGTTTCTTAAGAGTGACATGACAATCAATGGTTCCAGGGTTTTAAGGGTACAACCTACTCGGCTGCCTTGAGGGAATCCAAGGCTAGCAGTGTCTTATGGAGGTCTCAATGAAAAGAGTACCAGTCCGAAGGAAGGAATATCCCGCGGAGGGTCCAATCATCACCAAGAGTTGAGGTGTAACCGTGAAACAACGTGAAACATGGACTTTATCTTCGGATGTGAGATAAGAGTGCCAAAAGACCCGCGATATGGGTCAAAAACCTGATAAAACACGTGAGAGTAGGAAATAGCGTCCATTCAGACAGACGCTATATCAGAAATCAACGTCTATTTAGAATGTCACCAAATAGATATTTTACAAAAGTTTTATAATTATCATAAGAATTAGTGTCTGGTTACAAAGTCGCTAAATCAATAATTTAACAAATTTTAATAATTTCACAATAAATGGGCGACTTCCAAGAAGGCACCAGATATTTAAAGAGCGTCCAAGTGATGAACGCAAATTCTTATTTTTCTGTATTATTTCAATTTTTTAAACAAAATAATAGGAATCAGTGTCTCTGTGCAGAGGCGCTATATCCAAAATAGGCGGCTGTTCAAACAGTCGCTCATTCTTTTATGTATACAACTTATAATGCATCAGGCAGGTACGTTGCTAGACTCAAAACACTGTTCATTTCTTTCAATTTAACATGAACAGTAGCATATTGATGTTTATGATGATTTTCAGAAAACTGATCACATGGTAATGTAGAGAAAAATATGGAGATCATGAAAACATACTCATGCAAGATTAACAGAATTAGGTTCCATAGTTATTAACTTTTGAACATGGGTTAATTATTAAATGTTGTGAGGAGATTGTGTGGGATAATGTGTGTCTCATGTTGTGTCTTCTTTAACTTGATTCTCTAAATTTAATTTCTTATTAAGTTTTGATGATTGGCAACAATACATTTTATCTTCAACTTTTGGCAACAATACTCTGAATCTACTTTTCATTATGGCAACACTGTTTAGTATCTTATAGCTTTTCATGTATGTGTTTCTCACTAAGGTCGATGCATATTCATACATACTACATATGAAGGTCGGTGCATGCTCATAGTGATGCATATGTAGGTCGGTGCATGTTCATACATACTGCATATGAAGGTCAGTGCATGTCTGCATGTAAACGCATAGGGTCGGTGCACATAGCCATTTGTACATACTAAGGTCGGTGCATATTGTCATTGTTGCATGCAAAGGTCGGTGCACATCTGCCTTGTTCATATAGAAGGTCGGTGCACATTTGCCTTGTGCACATAAAAGGTCGGTGCACATCTGCCTTGTGCATATAGAAGGTCAGTGCACATTTGCCTTGTACATATAGAAGGTCGATGCACATCTGCCTTATTCATATAGAATGTCAATGCACATTTGCCTTGTGCACATAGAAGGTCGGTGCACATCTGCCTTATTCATATAGAAGGTCAGTGCACATTTACCTTGTGCATATAGAAGGTCAGTGCACATCTGCCTTATTCATTTAGAAGGTCGATGCACATTTGCATTGCTCATCTTCAAGTCTGAGCACATGCATAGATTCTTTTCTACACAGGTCAGTGCTCATGCACATATAAAGTCGGAGCACATGCACATCGTTAGTTTGTTAAGGTTAGTGCACATGCACTACTTTGCTCTGGCAGGTCGGTGCATCCATTGTTATCTCACTAAGACAAGTCGAAGCACATACTTTAGTATGATGCTTCAAGTCTGTGCACTTTTCAAGGTATGTGCACATGATGCAACAAGGTCTATGCACATGTGCAGATCAAAGTTGATGCACATGTAGATTCACGTTAACAAGTCTATGCATCAAAATCGATGCTCTAAGGCATTTGCATATACATTCATATTATGGGTCTGAGCATAATTTTTCTCTGATTACTGCCTAAGTATGAACTCTAACGTATAAGGTGTTTGACTAAATGTCTGTCTTCTGATTGGCAGGATTATGGCAAACATCAAGTGTATGAGAGCAGCAGAAATTCAAGTGGAGCACGTGATCCAAGATTCTAATAATTGGCATGTGATTCAAGGCGAATATTGTTATGATATTCTGCCACATGGATCATCGTACCATCTGCACCTGACATGTGGACTTCCAGCGGAGCATTCCTTTTTGAATTTCCTTGAGCGGGAACATGTTCTCCACGCGCCACAATCTCACAAGCTTATAAATTGAGGCCTGATCGCTCAAATGAAAAGATAGAGAAAGATAAGAGAGCAAAGCAAAAAGAAGTAGAGCGTATAGATCTGAGAGAGCACTTGCAGAGAGAGAAAAGTGAAGTAGATAGAAGGAGGGCAATCGAGGAAGAAAGGATTTAGAGAGGGATCTGAGAGGAAGTTTGAGATAGCCAGTTGTAGCGAGTTGAGGGAAAACAGAGTATCAGAGTATCTACAATCTGAGTGAGTTGTATATCGACTACTAGATCAGATCCAGAGCCGAATTGCTTAATTGTGAGCTACATTTGCATTTCTGTTTTCATTTTATTTTCAAATCTCTTGTAAGCTGTGTATCAGTAGAGCATGCTGTGAAGCTCAACAAGCGAGGTTGAATCCTCGGACAGCAAGCTGTGAAGCTCAGCGGTTGAAGCTGTGAATCATCGGTCTAGCAAGCTGTGAAGCTCAGTGGATTGTAGGGATCTAGTCCCCGAAGCTGTGGATCAACGGATTCAAGCTGTGAGTCAACAGTAAGCCTTAGTTTAGTAAGGGGTGGATGTAGATCTCGAGCTCAAGATTGAACCACCTAAAATTGCTTTGTTCGTTATGTGTTTGCTTATCTACTTTTCGCCACTCTACTAGATGAATGCCTAGGAAAGTCTAGCTCTAATTTCTCTGATATGTCTGCGTATTCATCTGAAGTCTTCTATATTGGATTGATGTGCCTGTTCGCTGAAGTCTGAATCTATTCTGAATTGAGTTGAATTCCTTCA
Source organism: Amorphophallus konjac (assembly GCA_022559845.1). Classification (NCBI taxonomy): domain Eukaryota; kingdom Viridiplantae; phylum Streptophyta; class Magnoliopsida; order Alismatales; family Araceae; genus Amorphophallus; species Amorphophallus konjac. The sequence continues at coordinate 188,194,971 of CM040120.1, forward strand.
TCATAATTCTGGTTTATAATAGATAACTCAGTGGTATATAAAAAGGCAAAGTCAGAAGGATAGATTACATCTATCTGGAAAACTGACCCTTGCGTGAGGAGATTATCTAATCAACCCTCCGTCTGGTACCATACTGAGTTATTAATTCAGTGAACTGTTGCTTCCATAGATGATTATTCATATTGGTTCAGTAGTTTGATTTGCAGTAGTTCATTCCTAATCCCGCATTTCTTTTAAATTGCTGTAAATCAATTATAATTTGGGGTAGATCTATTCAACCCCCCTCTAGATCTGTATTCATTCATTCCAACATTAAATGCTCTGAAAGAATTAGCGACAGGGTGATGGTCGTCAATTAATCAGTGGCCAGAAGACGATCGCCAATTCAGGAGTTGGCGCCTGTCTGCATGGGCGCTCAGTAATCAACGGCCACTGCTCTGGTCGCTATTTTCACATGCAACACAAAACTATAATCTCTACGTAAAATTGAAGAACAGAGAGCAGGTAAATATGGTATGGAGATCGTAATAGAACTACCTAGCATGCAATACTACTTATCATCATCTTGTGCTTAAGTTCTTGAGAAAACCTACCTCTTAGGCTTGATCGGGACGACAAAATGTGAAAGAAGAGGAAGAAAATATGCAGCAGTAGGCCAACAACTGCAGCAACAAACTCACGACAATAGCAACAGCAAATCACCGTAGCAGAGGAAGAATAAGAACAACTGCAATACCAGCAACAGTAGATGAAGCAACGACAGCAATCGCAGTAAGAACAACGAAGGAAGAAGATGCAGCTTCCTTCATGTGTGCAGATGAAAGAGGAAGACACGACCGGCAGTAGACCAGGAAGAAGACGCAGCAGAGGGGATCCTTCGAACATAGTAGCAACACCGTCCACTCAGACTGCCACCAATTACAGAAATAACGTCCACTACTTGGTCGCCAATTCTTGTGAATAGTACAGGCATGAAGAAATAGTGACCACTCAAACGGTCATTAATTCAATTATCGTCCATTGTCTGGTCACCAATTCCAGATAAAGACAAACTTCCCACAGAGGCCAGAAATAGCGCTCTATGAGGGCTAGGGCATCACGTTTCTTCAGAGTGACGTGACAATCAATGGTTCCAGGGTTTTAAGGGTACAACCTACTCTGATGCCTTGAGGGAATCCAAGACTAGCGGAGTCTTATGGAGGTCTCAATGAAGAGAGTACCAGTCCGAAGGAAGGAATATCCCGCAGAGGGTCCAATCATTACCAAGAGTTGAGGTATAAGCGTGAAACAACGTGAAACAGGGATTCTATCTTCGGATGTGAGATAAGAGTGTCAAAAGACCCGCGATATGCGTCAAAAACTCGATAAAACACATGAGAGTAGGAAATAACGTCCATTCAGACAGGCGCTATATCAGAAATTAGCGTCTATTTATGTAGCTCCCCAGAAATTTACATATAGAATAAATAATAAGGACTATAGAATATTAGCCAGATAACAAAGGTGGGAAATAAAATTTCCATAAAAGATAAAGTAAGATAGACATGGCTAAATAGCTAATGGGCCCTAATAATAATTGGTAGGCTTTAAAAATCCATTACACAAAATTCTTTAAGGATAAAAGGCCCCAACCGCATGTGAGACCCCTTGAGAACCACTAATGGGCTTTAGTAGAAACTAAGGCCTTTTAATAAATGGGTTTATAAAAAAGTATATACCTAAATGTTATTATAATAGGGTCTGTGGGCTTAACCGAAGAGCCTTCCTACATTCGAACACATGGAGTGGAATATTGGGGTTTTAATCCAACTAGGTAAGCGACTGTAAATGGGGAAACGATAGGATCAAATATGGAAAAGTATAATGGAAACTAGGATTCTAGTTTGCATGGAACTCTAATAGGATTCAAAACCCTATAAATAAGGCCCCCTAGGGTGATGGTAGAGCCATCATTGCTGGTCCTACTATTGCTGCGTCGACGTCCCGTTCGTCATCCTCATCTTCTTCTATTTTCCCCCGAGCGGTTCGCGCGGCTGCTGTGCTGTACGTGGAAGCGAACAAGGCTTCCTCTTCCATCTTATTCTTCTGTGCTGCCGTTGCTTAACGTGATGTGTTGCTATTGTCGCATCAGTTCTTTCTTACTGCAATTGCTGTGCTACTGTCGCATTGTCATCTCCTTCCTCTGCACACCTTCTGCTTTCTGTTTCCTCGTTAAGGCATCGTGAAAGGTAGGCAATCTCCCCAGCAAAACTCTTGAATATTCATGTAAAACGTGCAAAGTGCATGCTAGATAGTCCATGTAGTTTTATTGTACCATTATTGCATGTTTTGGATCGTGTTTAAGAGGTCTCTACATGAAAAAGGAATTAGCGACCATAGAGGGGTCGCTAAATCAGTAAACTGTGACAGCTCCCTGGACGCCAAATCAATTGATGCCTAACTCTCTATCGCTAAATATTTTAGACAATTAATAATTATAGCACCTTTAAAATTGTATATTTATGGTACTATGTACCTTAAAATCATGTGGTGCATATTTCTAAATCCCTGTGATTTTCTCTATTTTCCTATGCCTTTAGATTTTTGAAAATCCTTGTAATCTGAAAGTAGCACTGTTCATCCCCTAATGAACAGTAACATTTGGAAATGAACAGTTACTTGAGTCTGCAAGAGCACCCATGCGGTGCGTTGCAGCGTAAAACGTTAAAAAAGAATGTGGGACCATACCCCAATCGCATATTCATAAACCTGCGCCTTTGTGAGCAGGCGCTATTGCCATGCCAGAGGATTAAAGAACTTGTGCCCTCTTAAAGAGGCGCTATTTCTTGTAATTCCTAAAAGATATATATTGAGGAAATTATAATAGAATTAGCGGCTATTACATAGTCGCTGTTTATGAAAGTTATTTAAATCATGAATAATGGAGAGGGGGAAAATTTACCGCCAAAGAGCACGGCCCAACTAGGTCCAATCTGATCAAACTAGGCCCAGCTCTCCAAAGTGACAGCCCCGTTCTGGGCCCACTTACTCCAAGCCCCAAAACCCTCTCGGACCAGCACTTCCTAGGCGACCCCCAGGTCTAGAAGTTCGAGCGACAGGTCGATTGGGAAAGCCCCCACAAGGGCCCAGCGCGCCTTGTCCGAGCTATGCCTTCACCACTCGGAGGGACTCCCTACAGGTGCCCCGAGCTTGAACCGACCGTCGGAAGCACATTTAAGCATCCGTTACGCATCCTCCGGGAGCAAGGAACCCCAAGGGATAAGGGAGAGTCGGAGTCCTCGTGCTATTAAGAGCCCACGACACAGACGTAACCTCCCCGGAATCCCCTCGGCTCCCTGGACTCTTACATTAAACAGACTGCTATATAAATCCCAAGGAGACCCTCTGAAAAGGTAAGCAAGCATCCTGAGAGAAAACCACCACGCCTCTTGGTGGAGAAGAATCTCGCACCCATTCTTTCTCTTACCATCTCTCTTCGCATCCATGCTCTATCACATTTGCTGACATAGGCATCGAAGGATTTTCCACGGTATTCCATCCCTGGGCACCTCTGACCTATTTCCCCTCTTGCAGATTATATACGCGTGGTGACCGTGACCAAAGATTCCTCCAGGATCTCACGACTCAGGAGCAGCGCAAGATTACCCCTCTTCATCTGGCGCCGTCTGTGTGAAACGAGCAAAGAGCCATCATGGTGCGAAGAAATTCCTGTAGGAGAACCACCGGCAACAAGGGAAAGACCATGGTGTGATGGGGACATCCCTTGCCCCTCCACATTTTCTGAAGCTCGGATTGATCATCGGTGTACGCCATTATGTTCCTCATGTGTTAGTGAGTCAAGTCATGTAATTTCCTTATTTTTATTTGAGTCTTAATCATGTAATTTTCCCTTTATTTGAGTCATGTACCTAGGTTAGAAAGTCATTTTCCTAAGTCGTGTGTCATTATGTTGGTTCATTAGGCTATTGGGCCCAAATAGTGGGCTAGGCCCAAGGGCGCCCCTCCCTTGGAGTATTTGGTCATTATGTCAGTTGTCAGGGTCAGTATGGTCATGTGAAATGTCTTGTGCCTATAAATAGGCCACCCCACTCCTCATATGTAAGAACTAAAGCATGAATATTGAATTCCAGAAAAACTCCAAATCCCTCTAGCTTCCTCTCTCAATATCTCTCTCTCTCTTTATCCCTCTCTCTCTCTCTAAGGGGTCCCCCCCTCTCTCTCTCTCTCCCTCCACCCCAATTTTTGGAATTTTCTCTCTCCTCCCCATTCACCCCTCATTAAGACCTCTCCCCTTCCCCATACACTCATTTAACTCCCCCCCCAACCCAAGGTGGCATCCTCCAATCCACACCCCACCTCCTAACCCCCAACTACCCAACACCACTTCCTAAGCACCCCTTCCTCTCCCCAAGGTTGAAGGGGCTCTTCCCTAAGCCCAAATTCGAATTTCCCTCCCCTTGGGCTGTGCCCTTTCATCTCCCCCCACCCCCAAGCTCCCAAATTCGCCCCCCACCTCCCCCTTGGTCAAACCAAGTTCACCCCCCCTCCCCCTTGCTCTCCCCTTGCACATCTCCTCATTCTATCTCTGTTTCAGGCAGCAGAGTTGCAGCGACTTGCAGAGGCAGCCACGACCGTCCCTCATTAATTCAGGTGACATGTCCTACATTGCTGGAATCTTATGCGAGTTAGCTTTCCAACAAAGGTGGTCTCGCCAGCTTCCGAGGTCGGAGCTGTCCGTAGGAGCCGATCTCCCTCGACTGCGCAGAAGACCCCAGGCAGAGAGCCAGAGCGAGAGTGGAAGCTCGGCCACGGCGAACCTTTTGGGATTCAGAACAAGTGTTCTTCATAAAAATTCTTTCCTATAAAGTCCTCTTTCATCCTCAAGAAGCAGAGATGCATTTGGACATCGGCATTTCAAGTTACAAATTTTCTACTCCAAGTGTATCAGGTCAGTTTACAGGAGCCAGAACCGAGACCCCTCTACTCATCTGATCGTCCCGGTCTTCTCCGACATCTGCCGACCCTGCCGTTGGTGCCGACAGAAAGAAGACTCGACCACGGTTCCAACGGTTCAGGTCTCGCCTCAATCAGAGCTTGGTAGTGATCGTGGCACCCTCTGCAAGCAGCCACATTGTTCTGCACCAGACAGAGGCAGAACCAATCAGTCCGGTTCCAGACTCTGCCTCGGCCAGCAACAACTGTACCAGGCTCAGTAAAAATTCAGAGATCATCCTTGGTCCGTTAGCAAGCTTTTGGCGCAAGTCTCATCAGGTTCTGAGCTCGGTGGAATTTTTGGCAGCATCAACATCGACCCCCTGTCCAGAAATACAGAAGAAAGGCAGAACCGGCGGAGCTCGGAAAGTCGGTCCTCTTTGCATAATTCCCCACCCCGCTTGGCCGGCTTAAGGCCCCTCCCTGCGTGGAGGTAGTTTTGGCTGTAATTCACTTAATCCCCACCCCGAGATCCCCCCCTTGCATGGGGTGTAGTTCATGTCATTATTAAGTCGCAGGTTTGAAGCTTCAATCGACGCGGCGTGCGGGTGCATACCCTCGCCTCCCCGCTCGCCCCCGTCTCCGGCCGGAGTCGGCATCTTCACGCCGGCTAGGTGAGCTCCTGAACATCCCTCATTGCTGTAATGGACTTGCTTAGCTTAGTATTGCTTTAGTTACTCCATCGGCGGAATGAGAGTGTCCGATTTAAATTGCCACCAAATTGAGTGACCACCGCGGGCGAGTTGTGAGAGCATCCACTTAACCCACACCCTTGGTGTGTTGGCCGCCCATGATTTGGGCATCCTAGGCCCATTTGGGGTTCTTCCCAAGCTAGCCAACCACTTGAGCCTAAAGGTCCCGCCTCGGACCCTCTCCAACATCGCCTAGTCGCCATCGGGTACTAGTGTGCGCCATACGGGTGAGCTCGCTAGTGTGAGTCCGCTGCTCAAACTTGAATGCTTGCAAATAGGTCTAAGGTTGGTTTCACATCAAGTGGTATCAGAGCAAGTTCACAACTTGTCTCTATCAAGTTGGTCCTAGGGCATGTCTATGCATTTAGAGTCTTCAAGTGCATCACTCTTGTCCCCTAGTATGGCCACCTCATATCAACCTTACCAATCGGCCCACTCCATAAGTCCAAGCCACCAAGAGATGCCTACCACTAACACCCATAACTTCCCTGGCCATGTCAACTACTTCATGAAAGCCTTGACCTATGCCAATGAGCGGCTTGATAACATATCGGATCGACTCAACCAACTTGGAGAAAATAGGCCCGCCCCAAGGACAGACGATAGAATGGTCCCTTTCCCACTTCCCACCTTTGATGGAACCTCTCCTAGAGAATATTTAGATTGGGAAGCTACAATGGACCAATACTTCACTTGGTATCATATATCCGAGGATGAAAAGGCATTGGTTGCCAAAATGTAACTTACCAAACGGGCGGAAACTTATTGGATGCAAATTGTCGGGCTAAAGATACTTAGAAGGGAAACTCCCATCACCACTTGGAAGGACATGAAGGAGCAACTTAGAGTAAAATATATGTCCCCTTCCTACCCGGGTTACCAAAACTCGAGGAGCACTCTCACTCCTCCAAACCCACCCGTCCAAACCCTTACCACTAGAACCCAAGTCTCCAAGGCCTCCACCTCCCCACCTAATCCCATGAGGGCCCCCACACCCCAACCAAAACCCCCTTCACTAACCTACACTAGTCAAGCCTCTTTAGCCCCCACTTCCACCCCAAATGATCCCAAGGGCAAGAGACCCCTAACCGACCCAATTCCCTCCATGGTGACCACCACTCATCCAACCCTCACCATTAAAAATCATGTGGACACCGTGTCCACCCCTCCACCAAGGCCCATAATGGCCACCATCCCCAAACCCAAAACCTCTCACCCAACTCACCTCCCGCTTCCTACACCAATCTTTCCCCAACCTAGGCCTCCTCTACTTCCCCTTCCGATCCAAGTCCACCCTTGCCCACCACCCCAAGTGCACCATGCTCCAGCTATCACCAATTCTCCCGCATTAGACCTACCCAACCCATTAACACTAGGAATTGAAACCTCCACAACCCTCCACATGGGAGTAGATGCTAGTCCGGAACCCATTCCCACCCATAAGGAAGCCCAAGATGACACCAATGGTAAGGAAAAGCCTCAACCCTTTACCACTTCAAATAGCCCGGATCCTCAAGAGTCACCCACCTTCACCATGAATGAGCATATACTCCAATGGCTCAAGCAAGGACCCACCCTTCCTAGCTCACCCCCACCTCTCTCACCTTTGGGATATCCATCCCAAATTGTTCCCCTCCACTCCTATCACACCACAATCCAATCCTACTATGAGGTAGAAGATTGGGATGATCTCCTCAAAGGTCTAAAGTGGCAATCAGACTTGACTTCTTTATTGGCCCTAGGAGCGGACCAACCCAAGAGCCTTAACCTCATCCAACCATGCATTGGGTCTATCTCCTCGGTTTGCACTATTTATTGCTACACTAGTGACATCCTTTTCCTTCTCCCCATAGTGGAAGAGCCCATCCTGGTCCACTCCCCTACCATTGTGATTCCTAAAACCTTGACCAACCAGCCCACCCCATACACCGGCCCAACCATTCCACTAGAAGAAGATGACTCATCACCTTTTGAGGACCTTGAGGACATGGAGCCCCTTGGTAACCCACTTTATGATCCCTATGATCCATTCTAATGGGAGTCAAGGAACCCAAGTAACCCAACCACCTTAACTACCACCTACCTTTCCCTACCCCAACCCACCATGTTTGATCCAATCCACCCCATCCCAGACCCGGGTTACACCATGGGAACCATGACTTTGGGTGGTATACACCTAGGGATCGAGGAAGTGCCCCATCTCATGATATCCACCTTTCTAGACCCCTTCGACCCATTCCAATGGAAGTCCAAAGGCCCACACATAGGAGACATCTTTGTCACAAGAGTGCATAAGTCTTGGCATACAACACCACTTGGCATGATTCATAAGTCGGGTACATTCATTTACATCACCCACATGTCAAGTAGGAAGCATAAGTGGACCGTATTTGGATGTATTGGCCCACCCTCATTCATCATGAGTCTTAAGTATGAGAGGAGCATACATGGATGTCCGGGTCCCCCGACATTTGTCATACCCATGCATAAAAGGTTCATCTATGGATGTCCCGGCCCCCCTGAGTCTGTCACAATCTTCATAGCATCAAAGCATGATCGATCTACATGTAGCTGCCCCGGACCACCTTTGCATACCAAACATTGCCCACTCACATCGCATCATCAAGCATGGCATATGCATCCAAGCACATATCAAGCAACAAGCGGTGATATTCACAACAAGCGAGCAAAAACTCATGAGCGCCACTTGGAATTCCAAGTTGGTAACTTGACGATGATGACTTTGGAGTGGCTCTACCCCAAGGTCACCTCCAAATTGAGGGCACGAGGACTTGGACCTTGCCAAGTTCCGAGTGGCTTTGGCAACCCGGCTTATGGGTTGAACTTTCAAAAAGGGTTTTGGGATTCTCCCCATTTCTCATGTGGCAGATCTAGCACCCTCTAGGGGCACCGCGGTGGATCCTAGTGAGTGCCTTGAGCTTACACCTATCCTTCCGAGAGACACCTTCGGAGTGCCACCACAAATTAGCCCGAGAGCCCGACGTGAGCATACGGCAGCAATACTAGGCAAGCAAGACATCATAGCCAGCATGAGGGTATGACCGAGCCACTTTGTCGAGCTGAAGCGCCGTTCCCCGACTATGGTCGTGGGTTGAGTATGGAGATCGTGGATTGCCCAGAGCAGCAGTTCGGTGTGCTACTTCCCCCGTGGACCCATACTCGACAGGGTCGAGTTTTCCCCACCCCAGGGGTATGATGGGGACATCCCTTGCCCCTCCACATTTTCTGAAGCTCGGATTGATCATCGGTGTACGCCATTATGTTCCTCATGTGTTAGTGAGTCAACTCATGTAATTTCCTTATTTTTATTTGAGTCTTAATCATGTAATTTTCCCTTTATTTGAGTCATGTACCTAGGTTAGAAAGTCATTTTCCTAAGTCGTGTGTCATTATGTTGGTTCATTAGGCTATTGGGCCCAAATAGTGGGCTAGGCCCAAGGGCGCCCCTCCCTTGGAGTATTTGGTCATTATGTCAGTTGTCAGGGTCAGTATGGTCATGTAAAATGTCTTGTGCCTATAAATAGGCCACCCCACTCCTCATATGTAAGAACTAATGCATGAATATTGAATTCCAGAAAAATTCCAAATCCCTCTAGCTTCCTCTCTCAATATCTCTCTCTCTCTTTATCCCTCTCTCTCTCTCTAAGGGGTCCCCCCCTCTCTCTCTCTCTCCCTCCACCCCAATTTTTGGAATTTTCTCTCTCCTCCCCATTCACCCCTCATTAAGACCTCTCCCCTTCCCCATACACTCATTTAACTCCCCCCCCAACCCAAGGTGGCATCCTCCAATCCACACCCCACCTCCCAACCCCGAACTGCCCAACACCACTTCCTAAGCACCCCTTCCTCTCCCCAAGGTTGAAGGGGCTCTTCCCTAAGCCCAAATTCAAATTTCCCTCCCCTTGGGCTGTGCCCTTTCATCTCCCCCCACCCCCAAGCTCCCAAATTCGCCCCCCACCTCCCCCTTGGTCAAACCAAGTTCACCCCCCCTCCCCCTTGCTCTCCCCTTGCACATCTCCTCATTCTATCTTTGTTTCAGGCAGCAGAGTTGCAGCGACTTGCAGAGGCAGCCACGACCGTCCCTCATAGATTCAGGTGACAAGTCCTACATTGCTGGAATCTTCTGCGAGTTCTCTTTCCAACAAAGGTGGTCTCGCCAGCTTCCGAGGTCGGAGCTGTCCGTAGGAGCCGATCTCCCTCGACTGCGCAGAAGACCCCAGGCAGAGAGCCAGAGCGAGAGTGGAAGCTCGGCCACGGCGAACCTTTTGGGATTCAGAACAAGTGTTCTTCAGGAAAATTCTTCCCTCTCAAGTCCTCTTTCATCCTCAAGAAGCAGAGCTGCATTTGGACATCGGCATTTCAAGTTACAAATTTTCTACTCCAAGTGTGTCAGGTCAGTTTACAGGAGCTAGAACCGACACCCCTCTACTCATCTGATCGTCCCGGTCTTCTCCGACATCTGCCGACCCCGCCGTTGGTGCCGACAGAAAGAAGACTCGACCACGGTTCCAACGGTTCAGGTCTCGCCTCAATCAGAGCTTGGTAGTGATCGTGGCACCCTCTGAAAGCAGCCACATTGTTCTGCACCAGACAGAGGCAGAACCAATCAGTCCGGTTCCAGACTCTGCCCCGGCCAGCAACTACTGTACCAGGCTCAGAAAAAATTCGGAGATCATCCTTGATCCGTTAGCAAGCTTTTGGCGCAAGTCTCATCCGGTTCTGAGCTCAGTGAAATTTTTGGCAGCGTCAACATCGACCCCCTGTCCAGAAATACAGAAGAAAGGCAGAACCGGCGGAGCTCGGAAAGTCGGTCCTCTTTGCATAATTCCCCACCCCGCTTGGCCGGCTGAAGGCCCCTCTCTGCGTGGAGGTAGTTTTAGCTGTAATTCACTTAATCCCCACCCCGAGATCCCCCCCTTGCATGGGGTGTAGTTCATGTCATTATTAAGTCGCAGGTTTGAAGCTTCAATCGACGCGGCGTGCGGGTGCATACCCTCGCCTCCCCGCTCGCCCCCGTCTCCGGCCGGAGTCTGCGTCTTCACGCCGGCTAGGTGAGCTCCTGAACATCCCTCATTGCTGTAATGGACTTGCTTAGCTTAGTATTGCTTTAGTTACTCCGTCGGCGGAATGAGAGTGTCCGATTTAAATTGCCACCAAATTGAGTGACCACCGCGGGTGAGTTGTGAGAGCATCCACTTAACCCACACCCTTGGTGTGTTGGCCGCCCATGATTTGGGCATCCTAGGCCCATTTGGGGTTCTTCCTAAGCTAGCCAACCACTGGAGCCTAAAGGTCCCGCCTCGGACCCTCTCCAACATCGCCTAGTCGCCATCGGGTACTAGTGTGCGCCATACAGGTGAGCTCGCTAGTGTGAGTCCGCTGCTCAAACTTGAATGCTTGCAAATAGGTCTAAGGTTGGTTTCACATCATGGTGACAGATGGAGGACCTATGCCTCTCAACCTCGCGAAAAACCTCCCCTCCAATGACAACAATCAAGCTGATGAGCCGCCTCCACCGCCCGCGGGGGTGCAGTCCCCTAATGGGAATTCTGACGCTCTCCAAACCCTCAATGCAAAACTGGACATCCTCGTCAAACTGATGAGGACCCAGGAGGCTAGGGAAGAGAACTCATGACTTCTTGGGGAGCGCCCCCCCCCCCCCCCCCCCCCGCGATGGAGCTTCCCAAAAACCACCGGAGGCAGCTTCACCCTCCGAGGGCGACGGCTTATACGTAATCGGTCGGGAGGACCTTCACACGCCCCTCCTCCAGAACAAGAAGCCTCCTCCACCCCGAGGAGAGAAGGAACCTGTTGAACCCCCTCCTTGAGTGAATGTCTAATTTGATAGCTTTTGATGATGACCAAACACTATATGTATATACATATTTCTTTGAAGTGTTCTAGCATCCTAAAGTCTTGCCAAGCTTAACTTCCTTCAGTTAATTTGGGACTATGGTTTCCGCGTAATTCGAGCCTTGATTTGGTAGCTTATTCCGACGCCGATTATGTGGGCTGTAAAGTGGATCAAAAAAGCACCAGCGGGTATTGCCAGTTTCATGGGGGATGCGTGGTCTCATGGGCCTCCAAGAAATAAAACTCAGTGACATTATCAACAGCCGACGCCGAGTATGTGGCTGTAGGTAGTTGTGTTGCCCAGGTGCTATGGATCCAATAACAATTGATTGACAATGGCATTTCTTTCAAAAACACCTCAATTCTTTGTGATAACACTTCAGCCATAAATCTATCAAAGAATCCTCTCCATCACTCTCGCACGAAGCATATTGAAATTAGACATCATTTCCTTAGGGATCATGTAAGCAAGGGTGATGTGGAAATCAGGTTCATTGAAACAGACCAACAAGTTGCTGACATATTCACCAAACCTCTTAGTGAAGACAAATTCACAACATTCAGGAGAGAATTAGGGGTTTGTAGGATAGACGGGTCTGAATCATGATCATTTGCACAACTGTGTGTATATGTCATTGCATTGCATGCATTTTCATTAGTTAGGTGCATAATTGATTTTCTTTGACATGCATGTGCATTATGTTGCCTGAAAAATTAAAAGAAAAAATATTGTGTGAAAAACCTTGTGGTGTGTATTGCATTACTTCTATTTATATTTAAACACACATTTTTGTCAGTTCTATGGACGATATTACCTTGAATATACTCAAATGCCAATTAGGGAGCAAAAACCGTTCAAAATATGAAATCCGGAGTATTGGTTGAGAAACGTCAAGTATGATCTTCAATTTTCTTAAACAACTCCCCAATTGATTTCAACCCTTAAACAAATCAATTTTCCTTGTTTCCAACATGAATTTATCATTGGGGACTAGAGCCGAACCTTGTTGATCTTCCATTTCACTTCAGTCACAATTTTTATTGTAAAATTCAACGGAAGGGTCGACCCAAGGGGTTGACCCTCGCGGACCTGAACTGAAGGGTCGACCCCAAGGGTTGACCCTCACGGATCTGATATCTGGCTGGGGCCGGGGTTACGGGGGTCGACCCATTGGGTCGACCCGTTACGATCGGGCGGCTCTAGCCGCATCTGAACTACCTTTCAAGTGGGTGGAAACCCTATGCTTCCCCTTTCCCATCTCTTAAAACCCCTCAAGCCCCCTTCTAACCCTAGCCACCACCTCTTGCAAGCCCACAAATCATCTCTTGGCACCCAAAAACGCTCCAAGCCCTACCTGCGGATTCCTCCGGTGGCATCCCGCGGATTCATCCTTGCAACAGTTCACGGTATCGTTCTTGCTTCCAATCCGTCTGAGGTATGTTCTTGGTGTATGGAGGATCTTTTATTCCATGCATTATCCTTCCATCCTTGTTAAACCATCAAGATCTACAACCTCATCAAGCGGTTCTTTCGATTTATGTTCTAGATGGCCCCAAGGAGGCGTCCTTCTCAAAGAGGAGAAGCACCGGGCTCCGCAAGAGAGCGTCGATCTAAACGGGCAGCACAAAGCGCTGCTCTTAGAGGAAACCCATCATCAAGCAAGGTTTTGGATAGAAAAGTGCTCCGTCCGAGGGCGGTCGACTTTGGTAATCTTAACCGCCATATCCCAAGTCTTGTGGATCTAATATGCAGTCAACCAAATCTAGACATTTTCATGTCCGCACATCACCACAGTTATCCAAACTTGGTGCATCAATTTTATAATAGTTTGTCCATGTCGGGTGACACACCAATCACTGTGGTAAATGGAGTTCACATTATACTTACACCACAGCTTTTAGGCGCAGCATTTAATTTATCTCCTGAAGGTTATGCATTTGGCGATATTGTGGTTCCGGATGAAATAGTGTATCTATACATGACATCCGAAGAAAAAAGAGATAGATCACTCACTGGTTTGAATGCCAACCATTTTCCTCCTATACAGCACATATTGCACAAAATGATCACTACTATCTTGCTACCGAGAGGAGGAGGCCATGATAAAGTTACTGAGATTCATATGTTTCTATTTTATTGCTTCTTGGGTGGCATTCCTATAAGTTTTCCCACACTTATTTTGGACCACATTTGTTCAAGCATAAAGCACAAGAATAGGACATTACCTTATGCTGTCACATTATCTGCTATTTTTGAGTACATGGACATTGATCTCTCAAAAGAGCCCTCCCAAACAATACGAGATGCTGACATTTACTCAATTCAGACTATTTGTCACAACATGGGTTATGAAATGAGGGATGGAGAATTGGTTCGCCAACTGAAACATCCTGCCCAAGTGGTTAGTTCTAAGGAGGATGATGATGATGATGATGGAGAGCCGGCTGGAGAGCACAACCAACATGTTCCTAATGAAGGGATGCCCTCCGAGGAGGTTCAACTGCTCATGGATCATTTGGACACAATTGATGACCGTTTAGACAGGTATGGGGAGACAATGGAGGCTATTGAAAAAGAATTGTTTGATCTGAAGCTATCTCACCAAGAATCTACTCAGTCCTTCGCTGAAGCCTTAGCACATCAAGCCCATATGTTTGAGGAAATTTTGGATTATGTTCGCCATCCACCGCCTCCAGATGATGACTAGATGGTTGCACTCCTGCGGAATGGCACACTTCTTATCCCACTTTCCCCCCTCCTTTTTGATGATGCCAAAGGGGGAGAAATTTTGTACTCTATGTGTGCCCGGCAATCGGCTACCTATACATTATGTGTGTTGTGTGCTTGCATGCATGTGTGATCTTCTCATATTTCTGGTTATTAGCTATGTTGCATTTCAGTTGCATCTCATGCATTGCATCTTGTAATTTTCCCTTGAACTCAGACCTTGTTCCCTTTAAATTATTTTGTCGGCAGAAATGTTTGAAACATGCCTTTTATGGTCAATCTTATATGTTTGGATCGGTATGGTTATATCCAAATGCTTCTTGAATGATCCATGTGAAGGATGAAAGTTTTATTCTTAGTATGGAGGTTGAAGATTGAATTTCATATGAATGCTAAATCATTTTCGAAGTCACATGTTTATGCAAGGCATATAGTATTTTGTCATCATCAAAAAGGGGGAGATTGTTGAACCCCCTCCTTGAGTGAATGTCTAATTTGATAGCTTTTGATGATGACCAAACACTATATGTATATATATATTGTCTTTGAAGTGTTCTAGCATCTAAAGTCTTGCAAAGCTTAACTTCCTATTGATGTCATGGAGCAAAGAAGGTTAAAGGACAATCTCAACGGGTAAGCCTCTTGAACTCAAATTACAAGGCTACATCTAATTTCCAATTATGTCTTTGCAGGGCAAGGAATGTGCCTAAACACTTGAGGAGCTCAAGGACGGTCGGTGAGATCCACTTCAACTTATTGGCCCTTGATATTATGGTTTGATGTTCATTATTTTTGATCTCAAGGATCATATTGGTTTGGGTCTTATCTAAGCTTAAATGTATTGGGTTTTTCCTATCCATGTCTTAACAACATTCCCTTTGATGTTTTAAAACCCAACATGGAACCCCCTAGCTTGTTACTTGAACTAAGAGTATTTTTTTTCTTATTGTTAAAAGTCCAGGGACAAGGGTTGACCCCATGGGTCGACCCATGGTGGCTTGATTTTAACTCCCGCCGGGTCCTTTCGCCATAACTGCAAAGGTCGACCCCAAGGGTCGACCCATTCACGCGAGGGTCGACCCCTGAGAGTTGTTTTTTTTTAACCCGCACGGAAGGGGCACAAGGGTCGACCCCAAGGGTCGACCCATTGAATCTAGCTCTTGAAAACCCCATGAGAATCGACCCCAAGGGTCGACCCTTTCCGATCCGGAGCGGCGCCGTCAAATACGACCTTTGTGTAGGCGCACCAAAAGTCTTCCAAGTCCGGTCCAATTACCCCAAATCACTCCAGGATATGTGGATCTGGTCCCTAGGCTATCTTTTGACCATCCAAATTATATAAAACATCTTGTTGGGTTGTAAACCTAAGTGAAAATTCGGAGAGATCTAAAGTGTGTTATTATTCTAACCTTTGTGAGTGCAGGTTCGCAGCAGCAGCTCCAGGGGCTTCTTCCGCCTTGTTCTGAACCTGAAAGTGAAGGGAAGAAGATTGAATCAAGGCTCTACATCATCCCCAATAGCAAGCTGCGTGGGATATCAAAGCTGCAACCTTATTTGTGCGACAT
The DNA here is from genome assembly GCA_022559845.1 of Amorphophallus konjac. Lineage (NCBI taxonomy): Eukaryota > Viridiplantae > Streptophyta > Magnoliopsida > Alismatales > Araceae > Amorphophallus > Amorphophallus konjac. The sequence goes on from CM040120.1 coordinate 188,210,822, forward strand.
AGCCTCATTCTTCCTCAAGGATCGATCTTCCTCCTGCCGAAGCACCAAACTACGTTTAAAGAAGAAGAAGGGGGAGCTCCAACTACGATAAATCATTCTTCACTCCTTATTCTCAGAATCATTTAGTTTGAACTTGAGCATTTGTTGTAAAAACTTGAATCAGATTCTTGTGTGTGGTGTTCGTGTTCGGAAACACGAACGTGTGTGTGTATGTGTGTGGTTGCCCAAATCGGGTGTCGCGTGTGTGTGTTTGTTGTTCTACACAGCATGTGTGTGTGGCTCACTTCATAGTGAAGTCTTTATCCTCACTGTTAGGGGTGGACGTAGGGGACACTTCAGTATACCCAAACCACCTAAAAACTCCGTGTGTTACTTGTGGTTTGATTTTCCAGATTCTTTGTCGAGTGGGCTTCACGGTGAGTTGAGCGTACACCAATTCCTTAATCAAACACCTACCTTTATCTACACGCATTCACAATGAGATCATGTTCGAGTGAAGCCAAGTGCTTGTGAGTTTAATTAACATTATTTTCACTTGGAAGAAATTTTTATTGGCCAATCAATTCACCCCTCCCCTCTTGATTGCCACCGTTCGGGACTCAACAATTGCTATCAGAGCTTTGGTCTCTATTTTACTCGACCACATGGTCGTAGAGCAGATCCCTTTATATGGCAAACAAGGGGATGATGCCCGAAGGGCATTCTATCCAAAGACCCCCGTTCTTTGATGGATCAAATTACCCTTATTGGAAAAATGGAATGTATGTCTTTCTACGTGCCCAAGACTATGACGTGTGGCGCGTCATTAGCAAGGGTCCGTATACTCTGTCTCAAAATGAGGATGAGTGGGATGATGAGGATATAAATAAGTGTTCAGCAAACTTTAAAGCCATGAATATAATTCAGTGTGCCATTCATCCTAATGAATACTCACATATTTCCATGTGTTCTTCTGCGGAGGAGATGTGGAACAAGCTGCGATTGATCTATGAAGGAACACCGGAAGTAGAGGAAACCAAGGTGAATCTGTTAGTCTGGGATTATGAGTTGTTTATGATGAAACCAGAGGAGTCCATTTCTGATATGTTTGCAAGATTGACGGAAATAACAAATGGACTAAAGGGTCTAGGTAAGGAATATTCAAATAAGGAACTCGTCAGAAAAGTTTTGAGATCCCTGTCATCACAATGGCACACAAAGGCCACTGTAATTGAGGACTCATTGGATCTCAGCATCTTGAAATTGGACGAGTTAATTGGCTTCTTGATGACTTACGAAATCAACATCAAAAGGAGCGAGGACGATCACAAGAAGAAGAAGATAGTCACACCATTGGCCCTAAAGGTGAACCCACAAGAATCAGAGGGCAGTGACAATGATTCCACCGGCAACACCGAAGATGAGGAGCTGGTTGCCATGATCACAAGAAGAGCAAGAAGATTCGTCAAAGGAACAAGAAAGTTCGGTGGCCAATTCAGAAAAGGGCCAAGGAAGCAAGGTCCTAACAGAGGTAAAAGTAGCAAAAAGGAAGAAGTTATTTGCTATGAATGCAAGAAACCCAGTCATATGCGGGGTGAGTGCCCCGATCTGATGAAAAAGTTCAAGAAAGGAAAGTTCAAGAAGCCAAAGGCCATGGTGGCCACATGGAGTGATGAAGATGAGGAAGAGTCGGCTAATGAAGATGAACTGGATGAGCTGGTTCAAAATTTATGTTTCATGGCAAATGAAGACGACGCCAATGAGGTAAATTCTGAAACCGAATCTCTTACATGTGAACAATGGCAGATTGCTTATAAGTCTTTGTATGAAAAATACAAAAAATTCAGATCTGAAAACAGAAATCTGAAAAAGAAAATTGATTATCTTGTGCATGCTGCAAAGTCTTGTGAGAATTGTCATGTTTTAAAATCTGAGTCTGAAAAGTTGAAACATGAAAATGAAATTCTTGTGTCTAAGGTTGAGCTATTTGAAGATGAGAGTTCATGCATGCGAGAGGACCAAGCCACCTTTACCAAAATGCATGAAGACTTAAAAAGAAATTTAGAACAAGAAAAGTTGGAAAGAAATGCATGCATTCAAGCCAAAGAAATGGCTAAAAACAAGATTCAATCACTAAAGCATGAAGTCAATGAGTTAAGGGATGCTATTGCCATTCTTGAAAAAGGAAAAACATTACAATATGAAACACATTCAACTCATGTGTATCCCATAAGTTCATCTCCATCCTCTTCAAAAACACATGTGCATAATTCATTCTTGAATGAAGGCAGGAGAAGAAAAAGGGATAGAGCCATTACATGCTTTTATTGTGGAAGGTTAGGCCATGACATGTATGATTGTAGAATTCTGAAATTTGATGTTGAAAGCTTTGCTGGAATAAGAAATAGATCATACACATCTCATGTCTCTAACCATCGTGGACCCAAGCTTACTTAGGTACCAAAATCCGCATAAGTACTTGTGTTGTGCTTGCAGGTCTGCTTGAGAGCCCAAAGGAATAGATGGTACTTGGACAGCGGATGCTCTCGGCACATGACGGGAAACAAAGATTTGTTTACGGACCCGCATGAAAAAAATGGTGGGATAGTAGCATTTGGTGGTAAGGACAAAGGTAAAATTATCGGAGAAGGTAAGATAGGTAAGAATCAAAATCATTCCATTGAGAATGTCCTGCTAGTGAAAGGGTTGCATCACAATCTTCTAAGCATAAGTCAATTGTGTGACAAAGGATGCAAAGTGATTTTTGATTCTAACCACTGCACTGTTGTAAATAAAAATACTCATGAGATAAAATTCATTGGTTTTAGGCATAACAATGTATATATGATAGGTTTGGATGATGCCTCTCATGATAACTTGTGTTTGGTTGCAAGGAATAATGGTGATGCTTGGCTTTGGCATCACCGACTTGGGCGTGCTAGTTTTACTGTTTTGCTAAAATTGTCTCGAAATGATTTGGTAGTGGGTTTGCCTAAGCTGAAGGTTTTTGATGAAGGAGTCTGTGGGGCATGCAGCATGGGTAAGCAAACAAGGACATCATTCAAGTGCAAGAATGATGTAACCACATCGAGGCCTCTTGAGTTAATCTACGTTGACATCTTTGGACCAAGCATAACACATAGCTTGGGTGGTAAACTGTATGGATTTGTAATTGTGGATGACTACTCAAGATTTTGCTGGGTATATTTCCTTTCACATAAAAATGATGCCCTGATGGAGTTTGAAGCATATTGCAGGGTTGTTCAAAATGAAAAAGGGTGCTGCATCAAAGCCATGCGGAGCGATCATGGTAGGGAATTTGATAATAATGAGTTCAACAATTTTTGCAGGACTCAAGGCTATATGCACGACTTCTCCGCACCAAGAACCCCTGAACAGAACGGAGTTGTTGAAAGGAAGAACAGGACACTGACTGAGATGGCAAGAACCATGCTTAATGAGAACAACTTGCCGAGGTACTTTTGGGCTGAAGTAGTGAACACTGCCTTCTACATAGTCAACCGTGCCATGGTAAGACCATTGTTAAAGAAAATCCCCTATGAGCTGTACCGAGGTAAGAAGCCAAACATCTCTTATCTTAGACCTTTTGGCTCGATTTGCTACATTCATAACAATGGTAAAGTAGACCTGGCAAAATTTGATCCCAAAAGTGATAAAGGTATATTTCTTGGGTACTCTCTTAGCTCAAGAGCTTATTGAGTGTATAACTTGTGAACTCTTGTAGTTGAGGAAAGCCCCCATGTCATTGTTGATGAATCATCTTCCAAAAGCACTAATGAAAAATCTGTTTTGCAGGACGATGAATTGAATGACGGTGATATCGGGATGATGGAAGGAAAAACTGAAAAACTAGAAGTAAAAGAACCACAAGAAGATGAAGCAAATCTGGAAAATCAGTTGGAACAGTAGTTACCAAGGCAATGGACATTTGCTAAGGACCATCCGCCGGAGAATGTGATGGGCAATGTTGATGAAGGAATAAGAACACGAGCCTCCTTCAGGGAAGTTGAAAATGCAGACTATATAGCCTTACTTTCTCAGTTTGAACTCACTCCATAGAAGAGGCCTTGAAAGATGAGTCATGGATCATGGCTATGCAAGATGAACTACATCAGCTCCAAAGGAACAAAGTGTGGTTCCTCGTGCCATGTCTTAGAAACCACTCAGTGATCGGAACAAAGTGGGTCTTTCGTAACAAAACAGACGATCAAGGAGTGGTAACTAGGAACAAGGCCATGCTAGTAGCTAAAGGCTATAGCCAAGAGCTTGGGATTGACTTTTATGAGTCTTTTGCTCCCGTAGCAAGACTCGAGCCAGTGAGAGTTTTATTAGCATTTGCATGTTGCAACAACATTAAACTATTTCAAATGGATGTTAAGAGTGCATTTTTGAATGGCTATATCCAGGAGGACGTGTATGTGGAGCAACCACCGGGGTTTGAAGACACAAAGCATCCAGACCATGTGTACAAGCTAGACAAAGCACTCTACGGTCTGAAACAAGCACCTCGAGCGTGGTATGAACGGTTAAGTGATTTCCTTGTTCAAAATGGATTCAAACGAGGTAATGTTGATCAAACTCTTTTCACAAAATTGGATAGTAAGGAAATCCTAATCGTAAAAGTGTATGTAGATGATATCATTTTTGGCTCCACTAAAGATGCCTTAAGCAAAGACTTTACAAAGTTGATGCAAAGTGAATTTGAAATGAGTCTTATGGGAGAGCTAACATTCTTCTTGGGATTGCAGGTCACACAAACAGTTGATGGTTTGTTTATACATCAAAAGAAATATGCTATGGAGTTGCTGAAGAAATTCAATTTGGCATCAACTAAACCACAACCAACTCCCATGTCCACTTCAATAAAGATTGATCAAGATGAAAAAGGTAAATCTGTAGACCAAAAACTCCTTGAAGCATGATAGGCTCATTGTTGTACTTAACTGCTAGCCGGCCCGACATACAATTTGCTGTATGCTTATGTGCGAGATTTCAGTCCAATACGAAAGAATCACACATGTCGACTGTGAAATGGATTTTCAGATATATTGCTGGTTCAGTTAATTTGGGATTATGGTTTTCGCGTAATTCGAGCTTTGATTTGGTAGCTTATTCCGACGCCGATTATGTGGGCTGTAAAGTGGATCGAAAAAGCACCAGCGGGTATTGCCAGTTTCATGGGGGATGCGTGGTCTCATGGGCCTCCAAGAAACAAAACTCAGTGGCATTATCAACGGCCGACGCCGAGTATGTGGCTGTAGGTAGTTGTGTTGCCCAGGTGCTATGGATCCAACAACAATTGATTGACAATGGCATTTCTTTCAAAAACACCTCAATTCTTTGTGATAACACTTCAGCCATAAATCTATCAAAGAATCCTCTCCATCACTCTCGCACGAAGCATATTGAAATTAGACATCATTTCCTTAGGGATCATGTAAGCAAGGGTGATGTGGAAATCAGGTTCATTGAAACAGACCAACAAGTTGCTGACATATTCACCAAACCTCTTAGTGAAGACAAATTCACAACATTCAGGAGAGAATTAGGGGTTTGTAGGATAGACGGGTCTGAATCATGATCATTTGCACAACTGTGTGTATATGTCATTGCATTGCATGCATTTTCATTAGTTAGGTGCATAATTGATTTTCTTTGACATGCATGTGCATTATGTTGCCTGAAAAATTAAAAGAAAAAAATATTGTGTGAAAAACCTTGTGGTGTGTATTGCATTACTTCTATTTATATTTAAACACACATTTTTGTCAGTTCTATGGCTGATATTACCTTGAATATACTCAAATGCCAATTAGGGAGCAAAAACCGTTCAAAATATGAAATCCGGAGTATTGGTTGAGAAACGTCAAGTATGATCTTCAATTTTCTTAAACAACTCCCCAATTGAATTGAACACTTAAACAAATCAATTTTTCTTGTTTCCAACATGAATTTATCATTGGGGACTAGAGCCGAACCTTGTTGATCTTCCATTTCACTTCAGTCACAATTTTTATTGTAAAATTCAACGGAAGGGTCGACCCCAAGGGTGGACCCTCGCAGACCTGAACTGAAGGGTCGACCCCAAGGGTTGACCCTCGCGGATCTGATATTTGGCTGGGGCCGGGGTTACGGGGGTCGACCCATTGGGTCGTGGGTCGACCCATTACGGTCGGGCGGCTCTAGCCGCGTCTGAACTACCTTTCAAGTGGGTGGAAACCCTATGCTTCCCCTTTCCCATCTCTTAAAACCCCTCAAGCCCCCTTCTAACCCTAGCCACCACCTCTTGCAAGCCCACAAATCATCTCTTGGCACCCAAAAATGCTCCAAGCCCTAGCCGCGGATTACTCCGGTGGCATCCCGCGGATTCATCCTTGCAACAGTTCACGGTATCGTTCTTGCTTCCAATCCGTCTGAGGTATGTTCTTGGTGTGTGGAGGATCTTTTATTCCATGCATTATCCTTCCATCCTTGTTAAACCATCAAGATCTACAACCTCATCAAGCGGTTCTTTCGATTTATGTTCTAGATGGCCCCAAGGAGGCGTCCTTCTCAAAGAGGAGAAGCACCGGGCTCCGCAAGAGAGCGTCGATCTAAACGGGCAGCACAAAGCGCTGCTCTTAGAGGAAACCCATCATCAAGCAAGGTTTTGGATAGAAAAGTGCTCCGTCCGAGGGCGGTCGACTTTGGTAATCTTAACCGCCATATCCCAAGTCTTGTGGATCTAATATGCAGTCGACCAAATCTAGACATTTTCATGTCCGCACAACACCGCAGTTATCCAAACTTGGTGCATCAATTTTATAATAGTTTGTCCATGTCGGGTGACACACCAATCACTGTGGTAAATGGAGTTGACATTATACTTACACCACAGCTTTTAGGCGCAGCATTTAATTTATCTCCTGAAGGTTATGCATTTGGCGATATTGTGGTTCCGGATGAAACAGTGTATATATACATGACATTCGAAGAAAAAGGAGATAGATCACTCACTGGTTTGAATGCCAACCATTTTCCTCCTATACAGCACATATTGCACAAAATGATCACTACTATCTTGCTACCGAGAGGAGGAGGCCATGATAAAGTTACTGAGATCATATGTTTCTATTTTATTGCTTCTTGGGTGGCATTCCTATAAGTTTTCCCACACTTATTTTGGACCACATTTGTTCAAGCATAAAGCACAAGAATAGGACATTACCTTATGCTGTCACATTATCTGCTGTTTTTGAGTACATGGACATTGATCTCTCAAAAGAGCCCTCCCAAACAATACGAGATGCTAACATTTACTCAATTCAGACTATTTGTCACAACATGGGTTATGAAATGAGGGATGGAGAATTGGTTCGCCAACTGAAACGTCCTGCCCAAGTGGTCAGTTCTGAGGAGGATGATGATGATGATGATGGAGAGCCGGCTGGAGAGCACAACCAACATGTTCCTAATGAAGGGATGCCCTCCGAGGAGGTTCAACTGCTCATGGATCATTTGGACACAATTGATGACCGTTTAGACAGGTATGGGGAGACAATGGAGGCTATTGAAAAAGAATTGTTTGATCTGAAGCTATCTCACCAAGAATCTACTCAGTCCTTCGCTGAAGCCTTAGCACATCAAGCCCATATGTTTGAGGAAATTTTGGATTATGTTCGCCGTCCACCGCCTCCAGATGATGACTAGAAGGTTGCACTCCCGCGGAATGGCACACTTCTTATCCCACTTTCCCCCCTCCTTTTTGATGATGCCAAAGGGGGAGAAATTTTGTACTCTATGTGTGCCCGGCAATCGGCTACCTATACATTATGTGTGTTGTGTGCTTGCATGCATGTGTGATCTTCTCATATTTCTGGTTATTAGCTATGTTGCATTTAAGTTGTGTTGCATTTCAGTTACATCTCATGCATTGCATCTTGTAATTTTCCCTTGAACTCAGACCTTGTTCCCTTTAAATTATTTTGTCGGTAGAAATGTTTGAAACATGCCTTTTATGGTCAATCTTATATGTTTGGATCGGTATGGTTTTATCCAAATGCTTCTTGAATGATCCATGTGAAGGATGAAAGTTTTATTCTTAGTATGGAGGTTGAAGATTGAATTTCATATGAATGCTAAATCATTTTCAAAGTCACATGTTTATGCAAGGCATATAGTATTTTATCATCATCAAAAAGGGGGAGATTGTTGAACCCCCTCCTTGAGTGAATGTCTAATTTGATAGCTTTTGATGATGACCAAACACTATATGTATATATATATTGTCTTTGAAGTGTTCTAGCATCTAAAGTCTTGCAAAGCTTAACTTCCAATTGAGGACTTGAAGCTAAGAAGGTTAAAGAACAATCTCAACGGGTAAGCCTCTTGAACTCAAATTGCAAGGCTACATCTAATTTCCAATTATGTCTTTGCAGGGCAAGGAACGTGCCTAAACACTTGAGGAGCTCAAGGACGGTCGGTGAGATCCACTTCAACTTATTGGCCCTTGATATTATGGTTTGATGTTCATTATTTTTGATCTAAGGATCATATTGGTTTGGGTCTTATCTAAGCTTAAATGTATTGGGTTTTTCTATCCATGTCTTAACAACATTCCCTTTGATGTTTTAAAACCCAACATGGAACCCCCTAGCTTGTTACTTGACTTAGAGTATTTTTGTTCTATTGTTAGAAGTCCAGGGACAAGGGTCGACCCCATGGGTCGACCCCTGGTAGCTTGATTTTAACTCCCGCCGGGTCCTTTCACCATAACTGCAAGGTCGACCCCAAGGGTCGACCCATTCAGCGAGGGTCGACCCAAGGGTCGACCCCTGAGAGTTGTTTTTTTTAAACCCGCACGGATGGGGCACAAGCGTCGACCTTGGGGTCGACCCATTGAATCTAGCTCTTGAAAACCCCATGAGGGTCGACCCCAAGGGTCGACCCTTTCCGGTCCGGGGCGGCGCCGTCAAATACGACCTTCGTGTAGGCGCACCAAAAGTCTTCCAAGTCCGGTCCAATTGCCCCAAATCACTCTATGTGGATCTGGTCCCTAGGCTATCTTTTGACCATCCAAATTATATAAAACATCTTGTTGGGTTGTAAACCTAAGTGAAAATTCGGAGAGATCTAAAGTGTGTTATTGTTCTAACCTTTGTGAGTGCAGGTTCGCAGTAGCAGCTCCAGGGGCTTCTTCCACCTTGTTCTGAACCTAAAAGTGAAGGGAAGAAGATTGAATCAAGGCTCTACATCATCCCCAACAGCAAGCTACGTGGGATATCAAAGCTGCAACCTTATTTGTGCGACATAGCCTCATTCTTCCTCAAGGATCGATCTTCCTCCTGCCGAAGCACCAAACTACGTTCAGAGAAGAAGAAGGGGGAGCTCCAACTACGATAAATCATTCTTCACTCCTTATTCTCAGAATCATTTAGTTTGAACTTGAGCATTTGTTGTAAAAACTTGAATCAGATTCTTGTGAGTGGTGTTTGTGTTCGGAAACACGAACGTGTGTGTGTATATGTGTGTGGTTGCCCAAATCGGGTGCCGCGTGTGTGTGTTTGCTGTTCTACACATCGTGTGTGTGTGGCTCACTTCATAGTGAAGTCTTTATCCTCACTGTGATGGGTGGACGTAGGGGACACTTCAGTGTACCCGAACCACCTAAAAACTCCATGTGTTACTTGTGGTTTGATTTTCCAGATTCTTTGTCGAGTGGGCTTCATGGTGAGTTGAGCGTACACCAATTCCTTAATCAAACACCTACCCTTATCTACACGCATTCACAAGTGAGATCATGTTCGAGTGAGGCCAAGTGCTTGTGAGTTTAATTAACATTATTTTCACTTGGAAGAAATTTTTATTGGCCAATCAATTCACCCCTCCCCTCTTGATTGCCACCGTTCGGGACTCAACAGAACCAGGACATGACGACAGTTCCCAGAAATGGATCCCCCCAAGGGACGACGCGGCAGCCCGTAGGGACACCCCCACAACCCCTCGGTTCAGCGGCAACCGGAGCTATCCCTCCAGTTGCGGGACTTCGAGCGACGATTCGCGGAACAAGAGCATGCCCTCCGTGCCCTGTAAAAAACTTCCACCAAGAAAGATGAGGAGCAATCCCCATTCTCCGACCATATCTTGAAGGCCGAAATCTCCCCCAGAATCTCACTGCCGACCTTCAAGTCATACGACAGCCAGGGAGACCCGGCCGACCACTACGACAGCTTCGACACCCTAATGACCTTGCATTGGGCCGCCGACGCTGTCAAGTGCCGAGCGTTCGTGAACACCTTGGTCCAAGGCGCTAAGGCCTGGTTACTCGCCCCTAGCAGCATTCGCGACTTCAGACAATTAGGGCGAGTATTCAAGGAAAGCTTCACCGGCAGCGGCCTTCCAAGGTTGGTAGCGGGGTTGTTGGCACTAAAGCAGATGCAAGGGGAAAAGCTTCAGGCTTATTTTAACTGATTCAAATCGGAGGCCCTGCGCATCCCTCGCTTAGACGTTGCCTCAGCCATCACCGCGCTGATCGGAGGTACCCACAATGAGAACCTCCGGAGAGAGCTGCTCCTCCATCCCCCCACCTCCCTTGCCGATCTGGTGACCTTGGCCCTGCGCCACGCAGAGTGCGAGGAAGTCCTCAGTGCTTGCCGCGGTCCAACGGGCTCGGGTCGGGAGGGGGACAAGAAGCAACCATCCGAGCAATGCTCGGGCCAAGGAAAATGGCGGAACCAGGACGGGGAGCAGAGGGAGCCCCCTCAAAAATACGAGCAGTACACCCCCCTTTCCGCCTCCGTCTACGAGATATAGGAAGACATCCAGGGCTCGGGCCTTCTCCGCCAACTCGAGCCTATGAAGGCCAAACGCCGCAACTGCCGCAAGCATTGCCAGTTCCACAACGACCACGGGCACCACACCAAAGAATGTCACCAGCTCAAGGATGAGGTCGAGCGTCTCGTCCGCCAGGGTGATGTGGACGCATAAAATTGCACGCCCATATGTCCCGCTAAGCTCCGCATTAATGTCAAAGTCAAAGGAAGAAGACCTGGAGAGACTGGCCATCCAGGGCTCCGGGAAGATACTACCGCCCGGCAAATCCCCGCATTCGCACGGGCGCATTAAGAGACCGAGAAGTCACAGGATGTCCTCCTGAATTAACACATTGCTAGGGACCCTCCCTCGGGCCCTTGACGGTGAAGAAATATCCCAAAGAATGCACGGCTTCAAGCTACTTAAGCAAAAGCAAAGGCCCTCCAGCGGCATGGGCCTGAGGCCCTTCAGCGGCACGGCCATAAGCCCCAGCGGCACGGCCCTTAAGCCTTTCAGCGGCACGGCCATATGGCCCTCTAGCGGCACGGCCATCTAGCCCTCCAGCGGCACACTTCATTCAGGGTTTCACCAAGTCCATACATCCGTCAGACGAAGTCTATACACTCATGTCTGAAGTCTGTACAGGCTCATGCATGCTCACAGTGTGAAGTCTGTACAGAGTCCATGACCACGAAGTCTATGCGCTCATGTTTGAAGTCTGTACAGAGTTCAGGCAAACGCGAAGTCTATACACTCATGTGGCAAGTCCGTACATTCACCAGTTCAACTTCCAAGTCCATACACTGGTGAAGTCTGTACATCCTCCGGTTGAGCTCATCGGCCCCTGCAAGTCTATACGTTGCAGCTGAGTTGAAGTCTGTACAGCCTTTGCTCTGCCAAAGTCTATACAATGATGAAGTCTGTACGCTGCTTTTGACGCTGGCCCCTGCAAGTCTATACATTGCAGCTGAGTTGAAGTCTGTACAGCCTTTGCTTTGCCAAAGTCTATACATTGTGAACGCTCAAGTCTGTACAGAGTCCATGTCCACGAAGTCTATACACTCACTCACCAAGCCTGTCTCCCAGTGGCACGACCTCAAGCTTCCCAGCGGCACGGGCCTCCTTGCCCTCAACGCCCTGCGCCATTTCCCCAGCGGTACAGCGCTGAAAGCTTCCCGACGGCACGCACCGGCAGAAGATACAACGGTCAATAGGTAGATCCATTGGCGCGCAGTCCAGCAACTTCAAAGCCAGCTAGCGCTTGTCTCCGTGTCACCTTCTGGCTGGAGGAGGGGAGATCTTCGCCTGACGAGGAAGATATCGAAGTCAACCTCGGATGGCAGTTCCATCATGAGGCGACCTCGTCAACCGTCCGCATATAAAAGGCCCCCCACAGATAGAAAAAAAAAGAGAGGGATTTTTGCTAGAGGGAGGAAGACAGAGAAAGAAGAGAGGATCTTCGTGCGAAGAGGCTCGTTCGAAGCGAAGAAGAAGAGAAGAAGAAGGTAGAAGAAATATAAGAAAAAGAGAGAGGAGCGTTGCATGTAGCAGAGGGGGGAGGAATGGAGGAAAGGGAAGTCCTGCCCTTCCTCATTCCAACCCTCTCCCTAACTTTCTTTTCTTTCATGTTCTTAGTTTTCTTCGCCCCTTTTGTTTAGGGATGCATTGTACGATGTATGGTTTTCAGGCCATGATCTTTGTTATCTTGAATCCTCCATGAATGAAATAATGTTCGGTTTTGCTCCTTACTGCGTTTGTTGTCTCCTCCTCACCAGGCTCTTGTGGTTTTACATTCTCTTCCCGCAACCTCTCAGCTCCATGTTCTACCTGATTTCCCGTGGCGCTGGTTCGTACAGTCAATAGGGTTTGTTCCTGGTTTGACAGGGTCTGGCCAGCCTCCTCCCTCTTCAACCGCTTTCCATTGCATAACAACTATTGACCTTGCCATACGGGTCTCTGCGAGCCCATTCTCTTTAACACATTGGAGTCACTCAACACCCAGAACATCCTCCTTTGCCCTCCTTCGGGACCAGTGGTATGCCCACACACCCTCAAGCTCCCAATCATTCTACCACTCAGGGCCCACAGCGGTACGCTTCTCCCATTCGGCCGTTTGGTGGTACACCTTCCTTGGCCGCCCAGTGGCACACCCTTTCTTTTCTTGCCAGCGGTACGCCCCTCCCTCCTACTGCCAACGGCACGCTCCTGGCTGCGCCTAGCGGCACGCATTGATTGTCACTTCCTGGTGTACTCACAGTTTGCATCAGTCTACTGGTTCCTGGTTCGATGTTTTCTCCGAGTTTCCCGAAGTTTCCCTAAAGGCGGCTGCTCCGGCACCCCCCTCAGCTGTTGGTTCATGCCACCCCCGTGGGCATGTTCCTTGTTATTCCTTTACCTCCCGGGTCAAGGGGAGGTGCTGCCGAATTTTTGCTAGGAATAACAATCAATCTAAAAAGATGAAAAGAAGCTGCAAACAGATGGAATGAGCAACAGTAAAAACACTCAAATCAATTAAAAGGGCTATGCAAGATTCAAGGAACTGAACAGAACAAGACTTCGAGCACTGTATTGCTAAAATATGACTTGGGACTCAATCTCATGACAGGAAACTGAAAGCTTAACCATCTAAGATGCTTCATTCTGAGCTGAACAAGGAACCCTCTCTTGAGTCCTGGCCACCCCTTCAGCGGCACACTCTACCTGGTTTCATTTACCACTTTTCCCAGCGGTACACTCTCCTTTACCTTCAGCAGCACATCTTCTATCCTTCAGCGGTACGCTCCCCTTTGGCCCTCTAGCGACGCACTCCCCCAATTCCTTTCCCAGTGGTACGCCCCCCTTGCTGTCTGAGCGGTACGCATCCTCCCAGCGTTCCATCAAGTCTATACATCGCTGCATCATTCACGCTCAAAGTCTGTACATCGTCTTCTTGTTCATGCATTGCATCATTGGAATTGAAGTCTGTACAGCCTATGCATGAAGTCTGCACACTGTCTGGTCGCACACACTTATAAGTCTATACATTGGCAGCTCTACCTACGTTGCACTCATAAGTCCATATGTTATGAACTCTCAAGTCTGTACAAACCTCGCTTTGCTCAAGTATGTACATCGTCTAGTTGTCTTGGCTAAGTCTATACGTTGATTGTCTGCTCACGCATCACTCCTTCGGCAAGTCCATACATTGTGAAAGTCTATACATTCCTCATTGGCTTGCTTCATGCACCAAGTCTGCACATTCCTTTCTAAAGTCTGTACGTTGCATTGCATGAAGTCTGCACATTCCACGCTAGCGAAGTCTGTCTAAGTCTATACATTGCTTCTTCATGCATCGCACGAAGTCAGCACATTGTGTGCTGCATGCTCATCAAGTCCATACACTGGCTAGTCTGCACAAGTGTGTAAGTCTATACATTGGCTGCCGAACGCTCTTCAAGTCTACACATCGCAGCATGCCTTCATCTCAAGTCTGTACAGTGCATCATGCGCTTCAAAGCATTTCCAAGTCTATATACTGCACCGTCTCATTCATCATCTTGCAAAGTCCATACATCGCCGCTATGTGTGTGCATCATTGAGCAAGTCTATACATCGTGTGCATCTCGCTGCTAAGTCTATACGTTCACTGTACCGCTTGTCAAGTCTCTACATCGTCCGTTGCATAACACGGAAGTCTGTACAGCCCTCGTGGCTCGTTCGCACACCGTCTCCTCCAGCCCTTCCAGCGGTACGCTCCAGTCCCCCGGCGGTGCGCTCCACAGTCTTCCAGCGGTACGCTCTCAATCCCCCAGCGGTACGCCCCACCTTTACCCTTCAGCGGTTCGCCCATCTTCATTCTTCCAGCGGTACGCTCCCCAGCGGTACACCCTTCCTTACAGTTTGAACCGCACACACCATTCATCTCTCAGCGGTACACCCTAGTCTCCATCATCTCCCCTACGAATACACACAGGTATGCAATAAAAAGGGGAGGGGGCTATATGATAAAAGAACAATGAACAGTAATACTAATAATGAGATAAAAGGGGTGGTTCTAACCAAGATGACAACAAGGGAAAATAATAACAAAGAAAGGGTAGTGTCAACAAATAAATGGTAATAACAAGCATCGACAATCATCGCGAATACGATAATGTGGCAGCAGTCTCTCCTTCCTGGATTCCGAATCCGGGGATATTAATGGTGCTCCTGTAGGTCGGAAGTCACTCCCGGGAGTTCTCTCTCTTGTCATGGTGACCGCCCGGCCTTACCTCGGGCTGATAATTCATCAGGGTCCCCTCCCTCGTCGGGATCTGATTTGCCACCATGTATTAAAATTGCCATCCCTCGGCAAACATTTGTACGGATTCGTCTCCCGGGTTATCATCTCGTTTTCCGTGTGAACTTGTGTCCAAACATGAAATGGTCCATCAGTGACCGACATGACCCGAGCATTCATGCCCCCACCTCGGGCTTACCGCATAGCCCGACGGGTGTTTCCTTCCTGCGTTAATCAGTATTTCTTTCGACCGTGGAGCCCTTATTTCTGGCAATTAATCAAGGGTATTCCCCTCTCCGAGGGGATGTAAATGACGTTGCGACCTTTATGGCACAACGGGTCTCAGTCCTGACCCGAACCACACAATCGCCTGACTGAGTCAGATCGAGCGCACCATGGGCTCTCCGGAGCCCAAACAAATCGTCACTTTGTGACTGGCACGCCCACGCACTTAATAAAACCAACAAATAGATAAACGAACCCGATAAACGAATAAACTAAGACGTAATAAAAAGTGCGTCCACAAGTCTGGCACGCCCGGTGGGACAGGATCACCCTTCATCTTTTTGCCAGAACCAAGGGCTCCACGGCCCCCTTCTTGTAATACTGATTCCCTAATTTGTGAATGCAGGTTGTGTTACGGACGTCCCGATGGCACTCACTTTCGGCCACCAACCCGTCGAGAGTCACGTGCGGAACGGCTACATGGCCGTCCCTCTCACCTTCGGGAGCTTCCCTCCCTCGGTTGGCTTCCCCAACTTTTTGGGAGTGGCCTTCACTCACCTGTTGGACGTGGAAGCTTCTGACGGGATCAAGGACGACGCCTCCATCCAGGGGGCCACCAAAGCTGCTACCGGCCGACCAATGGCCGAACCTCCCAAGGCTGCCCCTGTGAAGACATTGGGCTGCAACGTGCACCATGTGCATGAAACTGTCGGCCCATCTCGCCCAGGCTCGGCTTCCCATCAGAGAAGGCTCTGGAGGAGCCATGCAACTACATCACCCCGAGGCCGGGTCTCCAGCACCGGCAAGTCTACTATCGTCGGAACGTTCCGGGTGCATCTTTCCGGGCGGCGCTCCGAAGTGACCCCGGATCGCATCATACCCTCAGTTCCAGTGTGCAACTCCTTCCAGCCACTGGGGAAGATGAAGGGTAGGATGATGTTCGCAGCTCCGGCTGCAGTCCCACAGCACCAACCGGCCCCTAGGCCGACCAAGGGCAAGAAGATATGGGTTCCCAAGGCAACCCGGGTTACTTCACCAGCCCAGGCGGGACCCAGCACCTTTCGCCCGGCAGGGGCACAACAAGTAGACCGGGTCAAGACATCGGCCCCCGTCTATCAGCCGACATCGGCCACACTGACCCCACCAGAGAACACCCGCCGTCGACACCACCGACATCACTATCAGGCTGCCTGTGCGGAGCCTGCAGCCTACATACCTGTTACTGTCAACAGGGCCGCACCACCGGCTTCTCCTTCATATCAAGACTGGGAAGGAGTGGAGCAGGCCATGAGAAACTATCTGCGGGGCCCGGGGAGCACTCCCCTGGGTCGTCAGAGATTGCTGGGGGCGGTGGCCTCGGCATTTGAAGAAGAAGAAACCCGACCTGTGCCTAGTGCCGAGTCGAGGAACTGCTCTGAGGAGCGCTATCAGTCCCCGCCGAAGGAAGAGGTGAGGCCGCGGGGGTCGGTCTTTGACAGATTGGTCTTCCCAGGCAGGCCGTCAAGAAGAGCAACAAGAAAAGGCAGAGACCTAAGGGTCTACACTTGCAATATGGCAGGAGTGTCCGGCCGGTACGGGGCCTTACCGACCGAGCTCGGAGAAATGGCCAGACTTGTGTCAAGGCCGGGACCCCTCACTAGAAGAGGGAAGGCAGCAACCGAAAAGACACAAGCTCACATTGGAGGAACTGAATACGGGGAGTCGTCGACGGCCCTGGCCGCCAATGTCATTACTGAAGGCACCATGGGGGGACCATCCACTTCGTCCGAAGAGGCGCCAGCCAAAGAGAGAGGGGGCACCCCTAGCCTCTCAGTGAGTGACCCTGCTGTATTACTCATGATGCAGCAATATCAAAGAGAGATCAAGTTGCTAAGAAAGTAGTTGACCGACAGAGCTGCTCAGCCCTCAACATTCGGGCAGACCGAAGCACTACCAGAGACCCCTGGGGGTAACGGTCAGGCCTCGGAAGCTTCCCCACAGGCGACGGTGTCTCCACCGATCCCCGGCTACACCGGGGGCATACCCCTGCACCAGCCACAGCACATAACTCCGGCCCCGCCGCCGAACCTGCCGTTCCAGGGATCCACCATTGTGCCTCAGGCGACAGTGTTAACAACGCCACTGGCGCAACCGGCTCATTTATACCCGAACCTGGTGGACCCGGCGACGGTGAACAGACTTATGTTGGAACAGATGATAGACATGAAGCTGGCAGAAAGGGGCGATAGTGATTGCATGCCCTTTGATGTGTATCGGGTACCTTATCCGGCACACTATGCTGCAAGGAGGCTCCCAGCCGGCATCACCAAACCGCCGAAATTTGAAAAGTGTAATGGGCAAGGGTCTCCCAGGGAGCACATAGCCTACTATGTGAATATTATGGGGGATTTAGCTGCAGATGAAGCCTATCTCCTCAAATTCTTTGGCTCAACACTTACCGGGCTTGCTTTCGAATGGTACTCGAGCCTGCCCGCCGGGTCCATTGCAGACTGGCCCGACATGCAGAAGAAATTTAAAGAAAGGTTCTACATAGCTGAACGGGAGGTCACCGTGGCAGAACTCTACGCCACGAGGCAAAGAAGTGATGAGTCGGCACTCGACTACATAAAGAGGTGGAGGAACCTCAGCATGAGATGCAGGCGTCCCCCGCATCAGGAGGACGCGGTGCAGATTTGTAAACAGAACCTGAAGAAAGAAATCCTTGAGAGAATGATCGGTGCGGAAATAAAGTCATTTGACCGCTTAAACAATATAGTGGCGGAGATCGAGGCATTCCTTGCTTGATACTCTTCCACTCCCACTGCATCAAGTCAAAGGGCCAGACAAGCCGAGAAGAAGCCGATGCCGCCAGAAGTCCACACATTGGACTTTCAAGCTTTTGAGAAACAGACGGAGAAGGCCAAGGAGATGGCCAACCCACCTCCAGCCAGGGCAACTGGACGGCGGGAAGGTCCTTCCCTGCGGGAGAAAATGAGGAATAAGTTGTATTCTTTTCCTCGAGATAAGTCCCGGATCTTGTTTGAATGGGCCACCAGGTACAATAGATTACATTGCCAGAACCAAAGAGGCCTGGCGACATAAAAAGAAAGGATGATCCTCGTTTCTGCCCGTACCACCAGATGTTGGGGCATACTATCAAGGAGTGTTATATCTTCAAGGATGTCATTGAATCCTTGATTAAGAAGGGGGAGCTGGACATGGGGGAGCACAAGGTGGATCCTCCGCAGCCGCATGAGATGCCAAACCTCGGCACTTCTGTTAACATGATCTCTCTTTACCAGAAGCTACCTGAGGAATGGGCAGAGGCCAGTACAACTGCAACATATGAAGCCTTTGTCATGGCACCAGCTCAAGACCAAGGAGGTTGGCAGGCCGCGCCGATGAGGAATAGAAGAAGAAGGCAAGCCCCCTGGCCCATGCTAGAGGTTCATATAAGGGGTGTCACACCTCGACCAGTCCCACTACCAGTGACGCCTATTTGGCATGATACAGCCCCCCGGCTAGTTGTGCGGTGCTTCACTAACAACAGGAAGAAGCATACCCCGATGCGGGTGCACAAAGAGACCAGTCCCGCAGTGGAAAGACTCCAGGCCATTATTGATGGGCTTGAAGATTATGAGCAGCCCGAAATCCGGCCTGTGGAGCTGAAGGAATATGTCCCCTGGAGGGAGTTCGAGTCACTCGAACTGGCCCCAGAAACAGAAGCCGAGGCAAGGGAAGAGCCCCTCTTGTGGGGTGAGCCTCCCCAAGGCCAGTTGCCAGACACTGAAGAAAAGAAGAAAAGGAAGAAGAAAAGGCCCGGAAACAAGAAGAAGAGCGGGGTCGTTCTCTCCTGCAACACCCTATCGGCGTTGTTTGACACTGCCCTCTCTCTGGGAGAGGAAGAGCAAGAGACGCCCATTGAGCCATCAGAAGTGAACCAGGCCGAGGCATCCACCTCCCAACATGCCACCAGGTCGGGAAGGAAATGGGGACGCCCTCCTCTGGCCAACCATAACATCCTGCTCAGGGGAGAACAACCATATCATATCCCTGAACCTAGGATCCAAGGCATGGAGATTCCCCCTCCCTCGGGTCTCTACCCCGGAGAGCCGGTCGGCCAGAATACCCCTTCATTTATTGAGTTTCTCACGACTCAAGGGGGAAGGCAGTCATGCCCCCGAGAGTCTCGACAGGTCAGAGAAGCAAGTAGCCTCTCGGCCCCACTCGTGGCAACTCCTCTTTTGTCAAGGGAAGAGCTTGACAACATCCCGAGCCTCATCGAGTTCATGCAAGAGAAGGTAGAAACCTAACAGGCCCCGCAAGCCCAAGTAATGCCTGACCCGACGGAGGAGGCGCCCCCTGAGCCGGCTCCCCAGGCCCTGACTGGGGGAAGGCGTAGCAGAGATGAAGTTGCTCGAGGTCCGAGCCGGCAACAGAATAGTCAAGCACTTGAAGAAGATCCCAGCCAGGTTTACCGTCTGGAAGATTCTATCTCTGGATGAAGAGACACGGCGGGCCGTCATCGTGGCACTCCAGACGCCAGCTTATGTGGAAGCTTGCCTTGCAGAGACGTCACCCGAGGTAGCTGTGGCCTTTACAGAAGAAGATATGCTTCTGCCTACCTGCAGTCACAACATGCCACTTACATGAAGGGGCAGCTGAATGGGCACCCCATCAATAGGGTATTAATTGACCCTGGGGCGGCAGTGAACATACTCCCCTACCGGATATACCAGAAACATTACTTTGATGTACACTTGGTCGAGGTCAAGAATGTTAAGATTGCTAGCTTCAACCAGAAGTGCGAGGTCCCCATGGGGATTGCCGAGTTTAACCTCTCTCTCGGCGATTTCACGACTAAGGTCCAGTTTCATGTGATTAACTCCAGTACCTCCTACAAAGCATTACTTGGCCGGCCTTGGCTGCACCAGAACAGGGTAGTGCCATCTACTCTGCATCAATGCATCAAGTACCCCGGCGATGGGAAGAGGGAGAGAATCTTTGCTGACCTCCACCCTTTTGAGGTGTTCGAATGCCATCTCTCAAATGCCAATTTGTATCTAGAGAAGCCGAAGCAAACTCCCCAAGTCACCCTGGACAAGGGAAAGAAGAAGGCGGAGCCCGACAGCTAGTTCCCTCCACCATTGCCAGGCTACGTAGCTCCCCGTCAAGTATCATTTGTTTCTGGGGCGGAAGGAGTAGTCAAAGCAACTCCCTTTTCCATATACCCCGCGCCGGGGTTGCCGCACCTCGAAGACTTGCTGGAGGACATCAACGTCCCGTTCGGGATCATCAAGCCTCTCGCAGAAGCTGACTGCCAAGTGGCGGAACCATTGAGGACCTTTGAGGTGCCTAACCCCGGAGGACGGTGCACCATTTTCTATGTGGCTAATGAACACCCGATCAGAGGGGACGATGATTGTAAACTCCCTGACGAGCTGCATGACCCACTCGTCCCGATCACGGGACTGCCCAACATGACTGGTCGTGTAGCCAGAATGACCAGGAAACAAGGGGTCCCCTTTCGCCAGCTCTCCAGTCGGAAGGACATGTTCGAGAAGATGTGGAACCTACCAAACCTGGACCGGAGGTTGTTGCAAATCACCCGACACCCGAGATTAGGTTTCTCATTAGAGGATTCCTACGAAGCCGATGTTATATCGGTCTCGGCTCCGAACGGCAGCAGCCTCACAGGCGCCCAAGGCCCACAGGAAGTGCAAGGTCGGCAGTACCTTAAGCCTTCAGTCGGTGAAGATCAGGATGAGGAGGTATTCTTATGGAAGCCGCCTCCCTGCAAGAACAAGAGAAAGGCCCCGTCCTCCTCTGAGGGACCGGCCCCGAACGACTCCAGCGACGGGCCGTCATTGCCTTCGTCGGACGTTGATGCAAAAGGCAAAGAAGCAAGTCGAACTCCGGGCCTCCCTCGGGGCGACTCCGCCCTGTTTGCCCTGTGCTATCAACAGCAGCGAGAAATCGAGATGCTGAAGGCTCAGTTGGCCGAAGTGACCGTACTCATATCTGACTTGATTGGGGGCATCTTCCGCCAGCAGAGTATCGGCATGCACCTGCCCCCGGGGGCCACCCCGAACATCCCTACGCACTGGAGAAAGCAGGCCAGAGGCGCAACTGTTTCCCCAGTCAGACGGCCGGTCGACCGGAATCCCACATTACAAGAGAGAATGCGGAGGCCCTACTCCTTCCCGAGGAGTAAAACCCGAGGGATCTTCGAATGGGCTTGCTACTATGGCAAGGTTACCCTCCCAAGGCCCAAGAGGCCGCAAGATGCTCGCAGAAGTGGTGACCCTTTGTTCTGTCCGTACCACCAAATATTGGGTCACTCCATAGAAGATTGCTACGTCTTCAAGCACATTGCTCAGGACTTAATTGAGAAAGATGAGCTCAGAATGGGAGATTACGTGGTAGCTCCACCACACCCTCATGCGACAAGCAACCCCAAAAGAAATATCTGCATGGTGTCGATCCAGCACCATAGTTCTGAAGAGGCAGTGGAGAATGGGCAACCCCGATCACCGGCAGAGTACCGGCCCCCGGTGTGGCAATCAATTACTCCGGTCCCGGCTGGAGCCATCTATGATGATTACCAGGAAGACCCTGGAGAGGTTCTTTGTCTCCCCGCACAGGAGGACCCCCCAGAGCCACAACCTGCAAGCCTGGAACAGGGGGATATTAGCAAAGCCTCATTGCCCAATGAGGCGGAGCAGGGTGACATCTATCGTGTCCTTGAAGCAGAAGACGGCGAAGATCAAGATTTCGTCGACTTATTGCCAGCACCGCCAGAAATTGAAGATGGCGATCAGGCCACAGTAGATGAACTTATCGAGATTAACCTGGGCACGGAAGGCGACCCCAGGCCGACCTTTCTAAGTGCCCTTCTTCCTCTACAGAAGAGGGAACAGTATATCAAGTTGCTGCGAGAGTTCCGGGACTGTTTTGCCTGGAATTATAAGGAGATGCCCGGCCTGAGTCCTGGCATGACTCAACATGTTCTTGCCATCGACCCCATGGTTGAGCCGGTGAAGCAGTCTCCCCGACGCATGAGACCGGAACTGATACACCAAATTTGTAAAGAAGTCGACAAGCTCATAGATGTCGATTTCGTAGCTGAGAATCAGTATACTACCTGGCTGGCCAACATTGTGCCGGTGAAGAAGAAGAATGGACAAATCAGGATCTGCGTGAACTTTCGTGACCTGAATAAAGCATGCCCAAAATATAATTTCCCGGTGCCCAACACTGAAGTCATGATTGATGCAACCACTGGCCACGAGGCCTTGTCCTTCATGGACGGATCATCCGGCTATAACCAAATCTGGATAGCTGAACACGACCGAATTCATACGGCCTTCCGGTCGCCCAAAGGAATATTCCATTACAAAAGAATGCCCTTCGGCCTCAAAAACGCCGGTGCCACCTACCAGCGGGCGATGACCAAAATATTCGACGAGCTGCTGTACAACAAAGTTGAATGCTACATTGACGACTTGGTCGTCAAGACAAAGAAAAGGGAAGATCACCTGAAGGACCTTAGAGTCGTCTTCGAGAGGCTCCGGCAGTACGAGCTGAAGATGAACCCGATGAAGTGTGCCTTCGGCGTCTCCAGCGGGAAGTTCCTCGGCTTCATTGTCCGATATAGAGGGATCGAGATCGACCCTTTCAAAATAAAAGCCATCCAGGAGCTGTCTCCTCCGAAGGATCTGGGAGAGCTAAGATCCCTGCAGGGCCGGCTGGCCTACATCCGAAGATTTATTTCCAATTTGTCGGGGCGCTGTCAGCCATTCCACAGATTGATGATGAAGAATGCACCTTTTAACTGGAACCAGGAATGCCAAAAGGCCTTCGATCAGCTGAAGGACTACTTAAGGACCCCGCCTGTGCTGGGGGCACCTGTTAAGGGGAGGCCGCTTATTCTATACATAGCCGCCACCGAATGCTCCCTGGGGGCAATGCTCGCTCAGAACAATGATGAGGGGAAGGAGCAGGCCCTCTATTATCTCAGCCGGAGGCTAGTGGGGGCAGAAGCAAAATACACCCCGATCGAGAAGATCTGTCTTGCCCTGGTCTTCGCAGTCAAGAAGCTGAGGCATTACATGCTCTCCCATGAAGTGAGCCTGATCTCCAAGGCCGATCCAGTTAAACACATTCTCTCTCAGCCAGTCCTGAAGGGACGTCTCGGCAAGTGGGCCGTGCTGCTAATGGAATTTGATATCACCTACGTGCCGCAAAAGGCCATTAAGGGTCAAGCCGTGGCCGAATTCTTTGCAGCACATCCTGTGCCCGAAGATTCTCCATTGGCTACAGAGCTGCCCGAAGATGAAACACTAGAGGTGGACCAAGTCCAACAGATCGCTTGGCAGCTGCACTTCAATGGAGCTTCGAGAACAGAAATGGCCCCGTCCGGACATACAAAAGTACGGGCAGGGGCCGGCATTGTTCTCAAATCCCCCGAGGGAGAAGTATTGCATACATCTTGCTCCATCAATAAACCTTGCACAAATAATGAGGTGGAGTATGAAGCTCTGATTATTGGTCTCCAAGTTGCGTTGCAGATGGAGATTAGAATGCTGCAAGTGTTTGGCGATTCGTTACTAGTCATCAAGCAAGTCCAGGGGCAGTTTGATGTCCGAAAGCCTGAGCTGCTACCTTACCATGCTAAAGCGAAGCGGCTCATGGAACAATTCTACCTTATTGAGATAGGCCATGTTGCCCGGGGAGAAAATGCACAAGCCGACACACTGGCAAAACTGGCAAGCTCATTAGCAGTCCCGCCTGATGGATCTCTTAGCATCCGGGTGGTGAATCAGCGCCAGGTGCCTAGCATGATAGAAGAGCCAGAAGAAGAAGAACTGGAGGTCGCTGCAACAGAAGCTGTCGGCCTACCGGACTCGAGGGATTCCCTCATGCAATGGTTTAAATACCAGCAATTGCCCAAGCAGAGAGAAGAAAAGATCAGGCTGATCAGAACAAAGGACTCTTATGAGGTCCGGAACGGGATCCTATTCCGAATTATGGCGGATGCCAAACGGAAAGTACTCCTGCGGTGCCTATCCACGGAAGAAGCTTGGAGGGTCATGAAAGAAGTCCACGCCGGAACAGCAGGTGCACACCAGGCGGGACCAAAGATGAAAATTGAAATAAAGAAGCTTGGCTACTACTGGCCAACCATGTTTGATGACTGCTGCAAGTACGCCAAGTCTTGTCAGAAATGCCAGGAGCATGCCACAGTACCCAGGAGGCCGCCTGTGCCGCTACATCCGACATTGCCCAGCTGGCCGTTCGCCCAGTGGGGAACAGACGTCGTGGGCCCACTACCCGCGTCATCCGCCGGGTGCAAATACATTTTGGCGGCAACTGATTACTTCTCCCGTTGGGCAGAAGCCGTTGCTTTGAGAGAAGTGACTGGTGAGATCGTCGCCAGATTCGTCCGGTGCAACATCATATTCCGGTTTGGTGCGCCAAACCGAATCATCTCAGACAATGGAAGTCACTTCCGCAACCAGAAAGTCTACCGGTTGGCTGAGAAGTACAAGATCGACTGGAGAATGTCAACCCCCTACAACCCACAAGCCAATGGTTTGGCTGAAGCTTTCAACAAGACTCTTTGTACTCTCCTGTCCAAAATTGTTAGTTCTAACAAGAGGGACTGGGAAGAGAAAATGTATGAGGCCCTGTGGGCGTATCGGACTGTATACAAAACTCCGACGGGTTGTTCACCCTTCTCTTTAGTGTATGGCTCAGAGGCACTCATCCCCATTGAGCTGGAAATACCCTCCCTTCGGGTCGCAATCCAACACGGGCTAGTCCATGAAGAGCAAACAAATGTCGAGCGAAGGCTCGAAGAGTTATCCGACCTAGAGGGGAAGCGGCTTCACGCCCAGCAGAACATCCAGATCTACAAGCTCAAATAGCTCGCGCGTTTGACAAGCTCGTCAAAGAGCGTGAATTCAAGAAGGGTGACCTCGTTATGGTCAAAAGGAGGGAAGTCATGGATTCCAACCCCAAGGGCAAGCTGAATGAAAATTGGCTTGGACCCTATGTAATCCAAAAGGTTTATGAAGGCGGGGCATATGTGATAGTCGATCATCGGGGGGAGGTCCAGTTTCCACCCCTTAATAGTAGGCATCTAAGACTGTATCATGCTCCAATTCTTCCATTCAATGAATAATACATTTACCCGCCCCACGGCGGGCGGAATTGCTTTCAATTGCTTGAATGGTTTGCTTGCCGCCTGTTACGGACCACAAGAGAAGCGACCAAAGGGAACGCGCGCATACCAAAAAAAAAGGAAGGAAGAAGGAAAAGGAAAAGGAAAAGAAAGAAAAGGAAAAGAAAGAAAAGGAAAAGAAAAGAGGAAAAGAAAGACAAAAAAAGGGAAAAGAAAGAGAAGAAAAAAAAAGGAAAGAAAAGAAAAAGAAAGAAAAGAAGAGGAGGATTCAGCCCCTCCCAATAAACGAATCAACCCTGTCAGCCCTTGACATTCTGTCGGCACTGACGAAAAATACCCCACCCGGGCCTCTCGTCCGAGATTGGGGAATCAACCCATCTCCTTGAGTCGGCACTCACCCGTACCGGCGAATATTCTAATAAACGAATTAATCTTGTCTGCCCTTGACATTCTGTCGGCACTGACGAAAAATACCCCACCCGGGCCTTTCGTTTGAGATTGGGGAATCAACCCATCTCCTTGCGTTGGCACTCACCCGTACCGATGAATATTCCAATAAACGAATCAACCCTATCAGCCCTTGACATTCTGTCGGCACTGACGAAAAATACCCCACCCGGACCTTTCGTCCGAGATTGGGGCATCAACCCATCTCCTTGCGTTGGCACTCACCCGTACCGACGAATATTCCAATAAACGAATCAACCCTGTCAGCCCTTGACATTCTGTCGGCACTGACGAAGAATACCCCAACCGGACCTTTTGCCCGGGATCGGGGAATCAATCCTCCTCCTTGCGTTGGCACTCACCCGTACCAACGAACACACCCAGAGACAAATAAACCACACCTGTCATCGACACTCGGTCGACGCAGATGAACAACACTCTTTTGACCAAGACCTCCCGTCGGGGTCATTAAACGAACAAACTCTTCTCTCCATCCCTTCGGACGACGAACAACCCCTTCTGACCAATACCTCCCGTCCGGGTCGCCGGATGAACAAAGTCTTATCTCCGCCTCTCCAAGGTCGGATCAACCTACTTGGTTTAAACGTACCGGCGACATCATTCGACTGAGTCGCTTTATGGACATGGTGGAGTGGTCCCCTCGTCCCTCCTCTGGAAGGGGCGAGCACTCTCCTATGCTCATATGCGAATCTCACCAGGCTCTCCCCGAATAAACTATTAGCATGAACTTGCGTTCCATCACATAGCAAGAAAAGAGAAAAGGAGGGAAGAAATCGCCCGACACCACACGCATACCATAGACACATGGAATAATTGCATTGTATTCTTTTCAGAAAATTTACATCGGCTTCGGGGCATACCCCGGTGTCACATGCAAAGAAAGGAATGGAAGGGGAATCGGCCGCTATTCTAGCCCTCGAAAGATGTCCTCAAAAGGGAGGATCCCGATGCAAGGGAAGCTTATCATCTCACGCAGACGGCCCTCCTGCGCCTCGAGGCGTTCCAATTCTGTCGTCACAGAGGCCACGGCTGCCTCGGCAACGACCAACTCTTCAGCCTCCTGGGCCTTACCCGTCTCTTCCTTGAGCAGGTCAGACTCCGCCTGGGTAAGCCAGCCCCGGAGTTTCTCTATCCGGTTCCCCAAGGCGTCGATGTCGGCATTGTACCTGTCCAAGGCTCCTTGATGTTGCTCCCGGCTGTCTCTCCGAACAGCCAGCGCCTCCAGATATTCATCCCTCTGGGCACCGATAGCTGTGAGCTCAGTCGGGGCTTGCGTCTCGAGGAATGTGTGACGGTTCACGTACTTCAACAATAAGAGAACGCGTCGCGACCAGTCTTCAATCTTCAACCCGTGCACTTGGAGGAGAACATAGAGCCACGTGGTGTCCTTGTAATTTTCTGGGTTCCGTTCCTCCCTCCTCACAAATGTGCGATAGGGACAAAGTGCGTCCCTCTCCGGTTGCCAGCTCCTCGCCGGGGTGCCTTCTTCCTCCATCGGGAATGGATAGTTGATCAGTTCCAGGTGGTCACTCCTGATGTGGCAGAGGTCTCGCAAGGTCTTCTTGAAATCATTCTTTGCCACAGGAGGCAGTTTGGCCTGCGGCGCTGGCTTGGTCTCACGAGCTACCTTGCGCGCAACCATGTAGGCGGCGACTTCCTGTTCCTTGCCACGCCTCAATCGGAGTAGGTGCTCCGGGTCAATATCCAGTACCGGCACTGGCTGTCGGGTCAAAAATCTCCTCTCGGCCCCATCCCAGCAGTTGGTCTGACATAGTCGGTAAAAAGCTATCCGGGCGTTCCACCACTTCACATATTCGGGAGTCACCCGTGGAACCCGACCCGGGGCTGGCACCCTGAAGCTGGCAGTGTCTGCCCGATGAAAGAAATCCCACCAGGTTCGGGCAGCCTCGGCAGTAGGACTCCCCCGGAGACTTCGCACCGGTAATTCAAAGCGAGCACTATGTGCCGGGATATGCTGGTCATATCCAAAATTCCTGCCGAAGCGAAAAGGATAATATGGCTCCAACAGCAAACTGTCCCCTTTGCAGAAGGCCATCACACTTGGACGGATGGACAGCGCCTAGGCCCTGAGTTCCGGCTCCAATAGCTGGCAAATCACGTTCTCCTGACTGATCGGGTGCACATATTTCTCCACTTGGTCATCTCGGCACTCCCGGTTACTGTTTACTAATGGACTTGAGTGAGCGGCCAGGGTCCAAAAGTGGATGGTGCCCGCGGCATCAAGGGGCACCGTCGTCAACTTGCCTCGAATGTCGTACAGTCGCATGGACATCGAGCTTGATGCCACGCTCGTGAACTCCAACATCCGTGGAACCAATCCCTAGCCTTGGATGGTGCGCGGGGTGAATTCTGGGAATAAAGAACAAACCCACGCATTGAAAAAATGCAGTGGGCACACATACCGCGCTTGACGTGGGAACTGTTGACGACTGATGTCCCCGAGCGCTTTGTATATCAGACACAGTGTGGCCGGGCACAAAGACAGCTTGATACCCCAGGCCATCTGACAGGCTGGGTAAATGGCGTCTGCGTGAATGACGGTCTCGTCCCCGTGGGGCATGGCGAACGAGCACAGCCAGTACGTCAGATACGCCGCGTAATGCGTCAATGGGTCGACTCCCATCGGGTTCGACCCGCTGCGGCGCCCTCGAGAAGGGATCTTCACGTCAACCTTGGACTTGGCACGTTTCTTCTGGCCGGCAGCAGTGCCAATGTGTGGGAACTCCTCATACTGCTTCAGCCCATCATAGAAATACTGCACCCAGAGGACCATGCGGACCCTTTTCCAGTCCCCTCGGGGGGGTTGCCTTTCACCGTGCGACAACTGATACAATTCCCGGTACGCCTTCATAAGGTACCGATATGAATAGCCCAGAGAATAGTAGCCATCCCCGTTGGTTTCATCCTTGATCATATCCGGGGGGCAGACTTCTTCATAGGGCTCCCCGTCAATAGGCAAGCCACTGAGCTGACTAAGACTCCACAGATCTAACGAAGTCTCGCCCTCTGCAGTGTAAAAAGTGTTTGTCTCTGCGTTAAATACCTCGATCATCCCGCAGCAAAGACCCCTGGAAATAGGGTAACTGTACCGGGAGGCGTACACACTGTGGTAGACGCCAGCCCGGATGAGGATCGGGGCATAGTTGAAAAACACATACTCTGTGAATTCCACGGCCCCTTCCCGGAAGTTGTGCGCGTCTTTGAGCTTCAGCTCCCCGAACCAGCCCAGAGCCAGTTCATGCTTGAATCGGATGGCCAAGTAGTCCAGCAGAAAAGGTTCCTCTCTGTATCCCCACTTCAACGGAGCCAGGAACAGACCAAACCGGGGATGCTCACTTTGAACCCGCCCGGCAGATGTGTCCCACCGAGCAGGGATGAACTGAGGCGCCCGCACTAGTTTGTCCTCTGCCGGCAGCACGGCTTCGAGCCCCAAGATGGGCTTCCACTCCCGAGCTTCTCCCACTAAGTACATCGAGATGCTCCTCGAAACACTGTAAAATAGGCTGTCCCGGGACTGCAGAATCGTCCGCTCAGCCTCTTTGACAACCCGAAAGTTCCGCCTCTCCTGGTGACAGAGGTGCTTCAGGAAGTGAACGAGATGCTTGTCCTTCGGGAAGTCCTTCCGGTACTCCCCCGTAGCATGGTCAAAAGTCATGACGCCGTCAACCCGGGTAAGCCTGCGGTAATCCATTGTCTCAGTTTCTGAGCCCGACGATCCGGCCAGCGCCGCTATCTCGGTGTGCTCCCTGTCCAAGTCTTCTACGTTGAACCAAGTGACTACTGGCACCGGAGGTGGGGGAACGTGCTCGGCGTCAGAAACAATGAAATCTCTCGGGGCAGCCATTTCTCTGCGAGGGGCAAGATACCGCAAGTCAGAACAAGGCATAAATAAAGAAAAAGAAAGGGAATTACAAAGGGGGCTACACTACAGTTGAATTAAAAGAATGCCAATAATTTCTGACGAAATTTCGGTAGAGTTTCCCCTAGGCCGGAGGCGTAAGGGAAAACACGGGTGCACGCCCACAAGGAGTGACGGCCCCAACAAAGTCACGGTGTGCCCAAGGGCGACACCGGAGGTCCTCCGGTTGAAGAAGTCTTCTTTCCTCTCTTCGGCGGTACGCCCAGGCCACATCCCCTGGCGGCACACCCTGTGCCTCTTCCCAGCGGCACACCCCCTAGCGGCACGCCCTCAGTGGCCCCAGCGGCACACTCCCTGTGCCTCTTCCCAACGGCACACCCCCTGGCGGCACGCCCTCAGTGGCCCTAGCGGCACACCCCCCTGGCCGCCCAGCGGCACACCCTCAGTGGCCCCAGCGGCACACCTTGTGCCTCCTCCCAGCGGCACACCCCCTGGCGGCACGCCCTAAGTTGCCCCAGCGGCACACTCCCTGGCCCCCTGGCGGCACGCCCCTTTGACAACGCCTAGCGGCACGCCCGTGCCAACCCTGTCCAGCGGTGCACCCCGTGCCCTTCTTCCAGCAGCACACTCCCACCATTGCCCGGCGGCACACTCCCACTAGCTACAAGCGGCACACTCCCACTAGTGCCCAGCGGCACGCCCCGATGCCACAACCTACCCACACTAAAAAGAAGAAGGAGAGGAACGAGAGGAAGAAAAGAAGAGGAAAAGAAGAGGGGGAGAAGAAGAAGGAAGGGAGACAGAAAAGAAGAGAAGAAAGGAAGGAAGAGGACGACGGAGAGCTTAGGGCTCCGTCGTCCCCCGAACGGAGAAGTCACGAGGGGAAGAGGAAGAAAAAAAAGAGAGAAGAAGAAGGAGAAGAGGAGGGGAGAAGGAAGAATGAAGAAGAAGAAGAGGGGACCGACGCCCTCACCGGCGGCAACGACGACGACGACAGCGGCGGTGGCGCTCGCCGGAGAAGAAAGAAAGAGGAAGAGGGATGACGGGGGTCGAAGAGACGAAGAGAGAGAGAGAGAGGGAAGGATCTTGAAAAGAGAAGGGGGGGAGTTCCGAACCCCCCCTCCCCCTTTTATAGTCGTCGAAGAAAAATGAGAAAAAGGGAGAAAAAAAGGAAAAAAGGGGGGGAAACGAACGAACGGAAGGGGGAATAAAAATGAGAAGAAAAAGAGAAAGGAAAAAAAAAGGAGAAAAGGAGGGAATAAAAATGAGGAAAAAAGGAAAAAAAAGAAGAAAAGGAAAAAGAGAAAAGGAAAAAAAGAGAAAAAGGGGGGAAAATGAATGAAAGAGAGAATTAAAAAAAAGAGAGAGAGAAAGAAAGAGAGAAGAAAAAGGTAGAGAATAAATATATATATATAATAAAATAACAATAATCATAATAACGTAATACATATATAGAAATACAATAAATATACGACAGAGATCATGATGTCCGCATCACGTGTCTTATGAACGTACGTCGAATAATGTACGTTAATTCCCCAGACACACCCGCGGGCATCGTCTGGCTCATCCTTCGCCCGCACTGCCCTCGGGTGGAGGGCATTTGTGGACGCATAAAATTGCACGCCCATATGTCCCGCTAAGCTCCGCATTAATGTCAAAGTCAAAGGAAGAAGACCCGGAGAGACTGGCCATCCAGGGCTCCGGGAAGATACTATCGCCCGGCAAATCCCCGCATTCGCACGGGCGCATTAAGAGACCGAGAAGTCACAGGATGTCCTCCTGAATTAACACACTGCTAGGGACCCTCCCTTGGGCCCTTGACGGTGAAGAAATATCCCAAAGAATGCACGGCTTCAAGCTACTTAAGCAAAAGCAAAGGTCCTCCAGCGGCACGGGCCTGAGGCCCTTCAGCGGCACGGCCATAAGCCCTAGCGGCACGGCCCTTCAGCCTTTCAGCGGCACGGCCATATGGCCCTCCAGCAGCACGGCCATCTAGCCCTCCAGCGGCACACTTCATTCAGGGTTTCACCAAGTCCATACATCCGTCAGACGAAGTCTATACACTCATGTCTGAAGTCTGTACAGGCTCATGCATGCTCACAGTGTGAAGTCTGTACAGAGTCCATGACCATGAAGTCTATGCGCTCATGTTTGAAGTCTGTACAGAGTTCAGGCAAACGCGAAGTCTATACACTCATGTGGCAAGTCCGTACATTCACCAGTTCAACTTCCAAGTCCATACATTGGTGAAGTCTGTACATCCGCCGGTTGAGCTTCCAAGTCTATACATCAGCCCCTGCAAGTCTATACGTTGCAGCTGAGTTGAAGTCTGTACAGCCTTTGCTCTGCCAAAGTCTATACATTGATGAAGTCTGTACGCCGCTTTTGACGCAGGCCCCTGCAAGTCTATACATTACAGCTGAGTTGAAGTTTGTACAGCCTTTGCTTTGCCAAAGTCTATACATTGTGAACGCTCAAGTCTGTACAGAGTCCATGTCCACGAAGTCTATACACTCACTCACCAAGCCTGTCTCCCAGCGGCACGGCCTCAAGCTTCCCAGCGGCACGGGCCTCCTTGCCCTCAATGCCCTGCGCCATTTCCCCAGCGGTACAGCGCTGAAAGCCTCCCGACGGCACGCACCAGCAGAAGATACAACGGTCAATAGGCAGATCCATTGGCGAGCAGTCCAGCCACTTCAAAGCCAGCTACCGCTTGTCTCTGTGTCACCTTCTGGCTGGAGGAGGGGAGATCTTCGCCTGACGAGGAAGATACCAAAGTCAACCTCGGATGGCAGTGCCATCATGAGGCGACCTCGTCAACCATCCGCATATAAAAGGCCCCTCACAGACAAAAAAAAAGAGAGATGGATTTTTGCTAGAGGGAGGAAGATAGAGAAAGAAGAGAGGATCTTCGTGCGAAGAGGCCCGTTCGAAGTGAAGAAGAAGAGAAGAAGAAGGTAGAAGAAATATAGGAAAAAGAGAGAGGAGCGTTGCATGTAGCAGAGGGGGGAGGAATGGAGGAAAGGGAAGTCCTGCCCTTCCTCGTTCCAACCCTCTCCCCAACTTTCTTTTCTTTCCTGTTCTTAGTTTTCTTCGCCCCTTTTCTTTAGGGATGCATTGTATGATGTATGGTTTTCAGACCATGATCTTTGTTATCTTGAATCCTCCATGAATGAAATAATGTTCGGTTTTGCTCCTTACTGCGTTTGTTGTCTCCTCCTCTTGTGGTTTTACATTCTCTTCCCCCAACCTCTCAGCTCCCTATTCTACCTGATTTCCTGTGGCGCTGGTTCGTGCAGTCAATAGGGTTTGTTCCTAGCTTGACAGGGTCTGGCCAGCCTCCTCCCTCTTCAACCGCTTTCCATTGCATAACAACTCTTGACCTTACCATACGGGTCTCTGCGAGCCCATTCTCTTTAACACATTGGAGTCACTCAACACCCAGAACATCCTCCTTTGCCCTCCTTCGGGACCAGTGGTATGCCCACACACCCTCAAGCTCCCAGTCATTCTACCACTCAGGGCCCCTAGCGGTACGCTTCTCCCATTCGGCCGTTTGGCGGTACACCTTCCTTGGCCGCCCAGCGGCACACCCTCTCTTTTCTTGCCAGCGGTACGCCCCTCCCTCCTACTGCCAACGGCACACTCCTGGCTGCGCCTAGCGGCACGCATTGATTGTCACTTCCCAGTGTACTCACAGTTTGCATCAGTCTACTGGTTCCTCGTTCGATGTTTTCTCTGAGTTTCCCGAAGTTTCCCTAAAGGCGGCTGCTTCGGCACCCCACTCAGCTGTTGGTTCATGCCACCCCCGTGGGCATGTTACTTGTTATTCCTTTACCTCCCGGATCAAGGGGAGGTGCTGCCGAATTTTTGCCAGGAATAACAATCAATCTAAAAAGATGAAAAGAAGCAGCAAACAGATGGAATGAGCAACAGTAAAAACACTCAAATCAATTAAAAGGACTATGCAAGATTCAAGGAACTGAACTGAACAAGACTTCAAGCACTTTATTGCTAAAATATGACTTGGGACTCAATCTCATGACAGGAAACTGAAAGCTTAACCATCTAAGATGCTTCATTTTGAGCTGAACAAGGAACCCTCTCTTGAGTCCTGGCCACCCCTTCAGCGGCACACTCTACCTGGTTTCATTTGCCACTTTTCCCAGCGGTACACTCTCCTTTACCTTCAGCAGCACATCTTCTATCCTCCAGCGATACGCTCCCCTTTGGCCTTCTAGCGGCGCACTCCCCCAATTCCTTTCCCAGCGGTACGCCCCCCTTGCTGTCTGAGCGGTACGCATCCTCCCAGCGTTCCATCAAGTCTATACATCGCTGCATCATTCACGCTCAAAGTCTGTACATCGTCTTCTTGTTCATGCATTGGATCATTTGAATTGAAGTCTGTACAGCCTATGCATGAAGTCTGCACACTGTCTGGTCGCACACACTTATAAGTCTATACATTGGCAGCTCTACCTACGTTGCACTCATAAGTCCATATGTTGTGAACTCTCAAGTCTGTACAAACCTCGCTTTGCTCAAGTCTGTACATCGTCTAGTTGTCTTGGCTAAGTCTATACGTTGATTATCTGCTCACGCATCACTCCTTCGGCAAGTCCATACATTGTGAAAGTCTATACATTCCTCATTGGCTTGCTTCATGCACCAAGTCTGCACATTCCTTTCTAAAGTCTGTACGTTGCATTGCATGAAGTCTGCACATTCCACGCTAGCGAAGTCTGTCTAAGTCTATACATTGCTTCTTCATGCATCGCACGAAGTCTGCACATTGTGTGCTGCATGCTCATCAAGTCCATACACTGGCTAGTCTGCACAAGTGTGTTAGTATATACATTGGCTGCCGAACGCTCTTCAAGTCTACACATCGCAGCATGCCTTCATCTCAAGTCTGTACAGTGCATCATGCGCTTCAAAGCATTTCCAAGTCTATATACTTCACCGTCTCATTCATCATCTTGCAAAGTCCATACATCACCGCTATGCGTGTGCATCATTGAGCATGTCTATACATCGTGTGCATCTCGCTGCTAAGTCTATACGTTCACTGTACCGCTTGTCAAGTCTATACATCGTCCGTTGCATAACAAGCAAGTCTATACAGCCCTCGTGGCTCGTTCGCGCACCGTCTCCTCCATCCCTTCCACCGGTACGCTCCAGTCCCCCGGCGGTGCGCTCCACAGTCTTCCAGCGGTACGCTCTCAGTCCCCCAGCGGTACGCCCCACCCTTTACCCTTCAGCGGTACGCCCATCTTCATTCTTCCAGCGGTACGCTCCCCAGCGGTACACCCTTCTTTACACTTTGAACGGCACACACCATTCATCTCTTAGCGGTACACCCTAGTCTCCATCATCTCCCCTACGAATACACACAAGTATGCAATAAAAAGGGGAGGGGGCTATATGATAAAGGAACAATGAACAGTAATACTAATAATGAGATAAAAGGGGTGGTTCTAACCAAGATGACAACAAGGGAAAATAATAACAAAGAAAGGGTAGTGTCAACAAATAAATGGTAATAACAAGCATCGATAATCATCACGAATACGATAATGTGGCAGCAGTCTCTCCTTCCTGGATTCCGAATCCGGGGATATTAATGGTGCTCCTGTAGGCCGGAAGTCACTCCCGGGAGTTCTCTCTTGTCATGGTGACCGCCTGGCCTTACCTCGGGCCGATAATTCATCAGGGTCCCCTCCCTCGTCGAGATCTGATTTGCCTCCCTGTATTAAAATTGTTGTCCCTCGGCAAACATTTGTACGGATTCGTTTCCCGGGCTATCGTCTCATTTTCCATGTGAACTTGTGTCCAAACATGAAATGGTCCATCAGTGACCGACATGACCCGAGCATTCATGCCCCCACCTCGGGCTTACCGCATAGCCCGACGAGTGTTTCCTTCCTGCGTTAATCAGTATTTCTTTCGACCGTGGAGCCCTTATTTCTTGAAATTAATCAAGGGTATTCCCCTCTCAGAGGGGATGTAAATGACGTTGTGACCTTTATGGCACAACGGGTCTCAGTCCCGACCCGAACCACACAATCGCCTAACTGAGTCAGATCGAGCACACCATGTGCTCTCCGGAGCCCAAACAAATCGTCACTTTGTGACTGGCACGCCCACACACTTAATAAAACCAACAAATAGATAAACGAACCCGATAAACGAATAAACTAAGACGTAATAAAAAGTGCGTCCACAGGTGACTTATATCGGTACGTGTCCAAGCACCAAAATGAGGACAGTGGCATTCCAAAAGAGATTGACAATCGCCCCCATGGGGTCCACATCAATGTCATTTCTGGCTGTGCGACATTAGGAGGAGACAGTAGCCGAGGAAGGAAGCGTCACGCTGAGCGGGCAAGCTGGGCCTCCGAGCCCCCCAAAGCCCCGCAGGCAAGCGAACAACATGCCTTGGTGTTCTCTGACCAAGACCTGGAAGGATTATCCACCTTGCACGATGACACTCTTGTAGTATCGGCTACTATAAACCATTATAACGTAGACAGAATATTGGTCGACAATGGTAGCGCCCCTGATATACTCTCGTACAAGTGTTTTCTTAAGATGGTTGAGAACCCATCCAAACTCCGCCCGATTCGAACCCCCCTCTGTGGGTTCAATGGCCAGGCAACCTACCCCGAGGGAGCCCTCAGCCTGCCAGTTACCATCGGCACCCCTCCTAAGATCGTTATGATTATGGTGGATTTCATAGTGATTAAGGGGATGTCGGCCTATAATGCCATCTTTGGTCGAGGTATCCTTAGCAGAACAAAGGCAGTGCCCTCCACCTATCACCAAAAAATGAAAATTCCCACCAAAAACGGCATCGGGGAAGTCCGGGGTAACCAGGCAATAGCTAGGAGGTGCTACGTAATCTCGGTTGAAGTCGTAAATCCAGAAGGGAAAAAGAAAGGGGCCGAGGGAACCGAGGATGGACCGGCAACATCCGAGCATGGTGGCGAATTGCTGACAGTCTTCCTCAGGGATGACCCAGCCATAGAAGTAAGGATTGGGGCTGATTTACTGCCCGATGTACGAGAGCAATATAAAAATTTTCTTTCAGAGTATAATCAAGTCTTCGCTTGGTCTGATGAGCACCTTCCCGGGATTCCTGGAGAAATGGTAGTGCATAGGCTCAACCTCGACCCGTCGGTAAAACTTGTCCAACAACGCAGAAGAAAGCATGCCCCAGAGAGGCAGACGATCATCAAAGAACATATTATCGAGGGAAAGAAAACCGACCTATTTCGACCGATCCTTTACCCAACATGGCTCGCCAATGTCGTCTTGGTACAAAAAGCCTTGGACAAATGGCGATTGTGCGTGGACTTCACCGACCTCAACAAAGCCACTCCGAAAGATTGTTACCCGTTACCGAGCATCGACCAACTAGTCGACTAGACCTCTGGTAATGAGCTGCTCAGCTTTTTGGACGCCTACTCCGGCTACCATCAGATCTGGATGGACCTAGCAGATGTCGAGAAGACCGCTTTCATCACCGACTTCGACGTCTACTGCTACACCCGAATGCCCTTTGGGTTAAAGAACGCCGGAGCAACGTACCAGCGATTGATCAACCTCATCTTTCAAGGACAAATCGATCGAAACGTCGAAGCCTACGTCGATGACATGCTCGTCAAGACACCCAAGGCCGAGGACCACTTCACCGACCTAGAAGAGACCTTCGACACCCTCCTAAGATACAACATGAAGCTCAACCCAGCCAAAAGTCCCTTCGGGGTTCGATCTGAGAAATTCCTGGGTTTCCTAGTTACTCAGCACGGGATCGAGGCCAACCCCGACAAAGTTCAGGCCATCCTGAACATGCGGCCGCCCACCTGCATCAAGGATGTCCAGCGCCTAACTGGACGAATCATTGCGCTCAACCGTTTCTTATCCCGAGCGGCCGAATGATGTCTGCCCTTCTTCAAATTATTGAGAGGGCCTAAAATGGCATCCGCCACATTCGCCTGGGACGAGGAATGTCAGAAGGCTTTCACAGAACTGAAGGAGTTTCTGGCTTCCCTCCTGGTGCTATCAAAACTGATCTCGGGAGAACCATTGCACCTCTACCTCTCGTCGACCCTTTCTACGGTGAGCTCTGTCCTGGTTCAAGATGACACAGGAGTGCAGAGGCCAGTGTATTACACTAGCACGGTGCTTAACGAGGCTGAATGGTGGTACCCCGCAACCGAGAAACTCGTGCTAGCGTTGGTAACCTCGGCAAAGTGCCCCCGGCCCTACTTCTAAGGGCACTACATCATCGTATTGACCAATGAGCCCCTGAAGAAGATCCTTGCTCACCCTGAAGCTTCGGGTCGCCTCGTCAAGTGGGCCATAATGCTCGGGGCTTAGGATATCTCATATCACCCCTGCTCGGCCATCCAAGGGCAGGCACTAGCGGACTTCATCGCGGAGAGCACTATCCCGACCGAGGAAGTCCATCCGCTGATGCCCGGACCCACCTGGGATCTTTTCATCGACAGATCCTCAAACTCGGCCGACAGTGGCGCCGACGTTCTTCTCCGATCTCCAGAAGGAGCAGAACTGTAATATGCCCCGAAGTTCAACATCCCGGCATCCAACAACGTCTCTGAGTATGAGGCTCTCATCTCGGGAGCCAGGATGGCATGATGATTGGGAGCCGTACGAGTCAGAATCTATACTGACTCCCAGCTAGTCGCTAGCCAGGTCAGCGGTGATTATGAAGCTTGAGAGGCACCGATGATTAAATACCTTCAATTGGTAAAGGAGATAGCCCCACTATTCGAGAGCTTTCAGGTCATCCGGATAGCTCGGGAAGAAAACTCCCGGGCGGATGCCCTCTCTCGGTTGGTCCTCCTCGAAGAGCTAGAGCGTCCGAGTATAGAAGCGGAGCTCATGACCGTTGATCAGGCATCATCAAGCGACTGGCGGACCCCATATATCTCCTGGCTTTGAGATTCTTAGGAGCCCTCCGACCCTCAAGAGGCACGGAGACCGAAGTATCAAGCTCGGTGCTTCATCATCTTAGACGAAGCCTTGTACCGACGGTCTTTTTCCGGACCCCTCCTCAAGTGCCTCGACACCGAGGAAGCTTGCAATTCAAGAGGTCCACAAAGGTGTCTGTGGCCCGTACCACGGAGGAAGATCGCTCGCCAGGATCTTGCCGCGGCAAGGCTACTAGTGGCCCACTCTCCAGCACGACTGCTCGACCTACGTACAAAAGTGCGACCGGTGCCAGCGCTTTAACCATCTCGTCCACCAGCCCACCTCAGAACTCGTCACGCTTACCCAGCCATACCCCTTCGCTCGGTGAGGGATCGACATCTTGGGACCATTCCCAACGACCCAGGCCCAGAAAAAGTTTGTTATAGTCGCTGAAACTACCACCCAGATCACCAAGTCGGTCGTATGGAGCTTCGTTTGGAAGTCGATCATCTATCGCTTTGGTATCCCCTGAGTGATTGTGAGCGATAACGGTCGGCAATTCGACTCTTGTTACTTTCGAGACAGATGTGCTGACCTACACATTCGCAACCACTTCACTTCGGTAGCCCACCCCCAGGCTAACGGGCTGGTCGAAAATGCCAACAAAACTATATTAAAAGGCATTAAGGCCAGGCTTGGTAAGTCCAAGGGTAGTTGGCTCGAGGAATTGCCAAGCGTACTATGGTCACACTGAACAACTCCAAGAACTATCACTAGTGAGACTCCTTTTTACTTGGTGTACGGCACAGACGCCGTGATTCCTTTGGAAGTCGGTAGCCCATCTCTCCGTGTAGAAACCTGATAAATTAAAATGACAAATAATTTTTTCCAATGAATTATATAATTAAAATCTTCATGAAATAATTAAATTATATTTTTACTATATGAAATAAACTAGATAAATGCATTTACTTAAATTTACTTAAGGTAAATAAAAATTAAATACTCTAACCCTTAGAAAAATCATAGTAAGCCCAATAAAATTCCATATAATGGATTAGAATTACAATTGGCCCATTGGATAATCCATAATGGGCTGAATTAATGGTTAAAAGATTCAATAAAGGTTAAATTAACCTTAAATTCGTAACATGTGTTTAATATGGCATTTAAGGGATTAAAATAACTCCATTTATAGAAGATTGACTCAAGAATCAACCCTTACCTACCAGCCACCTTAGACTAACCATTCTATTTTTCTACCTCTTCCTTAGATCTGCTCAAAGGTAGGTGTCTCTCAGACCAAATCTTAATTAAAGCATGCCACCTTGTTTATTTTTCTGTGCTCTTTCCATTGATACCTGTTTCCCTAAATTTCATTAAGAAATGGATGAGTTATGGTCGTTTTAGTGAAGGAGTATCCCCCATTTTTTTCAAAAATCGGACTTTGTTAAGAACGCGCCACAGCCCAGGGCCGCGTTCATGAACCCCCTCCCGCAAGGCGGAAGAAGAACCCCTTCTTCTTTTTCTGCTTTCCTTAATGAAAACACTTGCCTGGCGGTCGGGGTAGTGTGTTCATCTTCTTCCGCAATGAAGGGATGAACCCCCTCCCCTCTCTTCAACCTTGCAAGGATTGACTTGAGTTAAAAAAAAAATAAAGTTTACTCACTATGAAATAGGAATTATAGCATTTGAAATTCACATTAATTGTAAGCATTCAGTCACCAAAAATAAGGAAAAGTAATATTAGCATGTTTAAAATTTTACAACATGTTAAAAAAAATTTTGTAGAATAAAAATTATTTTTAGCATGTAAAAATCTATTTTTACCATATTATTAGTAAACTAATACATGAAAAATATTTTCAGCAGATTAAAAATTACTTCCAGCATGATAAAATTATTTTATCCATACTGAGATATGAAAACTATTTTTCAGCATGTTAAATCTATTTAAAACTATTTTTTTTACATGCTAAACTTAATTTTCTATGAAATAATTAGTAAATTGATGCATGAAAATTACTTTCAGCATGTTGAAATTACTTCCAGCATGATAAAATTATTTCCAGCATGGTAGAATTATTTTTAGCATGTTAGAACTATTGTCAGCATATTGAAGCTATTTAAAAATTATTTTCAGCATAATAAATCTATTTTCCCATCAAATAATTAGTAAATAAATGTAAAAAAAATTATTTCAGCATGATAAAACTTATTTCGTTATTAGAGAATTTATGTAATCAGCATGGTAAACTTTTTTTATCATCTCATCACTAAGTTAATGTATGAGAATTAGTTTAGCATGTTAAGTATTAATTTTAGCATGTTAAATATTAATTTTCAGCATGATAAAATTACTCTCAATATGATAAAATTATTTCTAGCATGTTAAAAATTACTTTAACATGTTAGAATTAATTTTAGCATGATGAAACTATTTTTAGTATAATAAATCTATTTTTCTTAAGCATGAAAATCTATATTTATCATAATATCAGTAAATAAATATATGAAAATTACCTACAGCATGTAAAAATCTGTTTTATCATGTTATCAACAAATTGGTGTATAAAAATTACTTTTTATCATGTTAAATTATTTTCTGCATGATAAATATATTATTCTATCTTATTATCATTTATCCTATCTTATTATCATTAAAAATATCAATAATATGTGAAATCACGATTTTATTTCAAAAGTATATACATCTTATCTAAAACTTAATATTTCTGAATTTTAACAGAATTAAGAATGAATTCTCAAATGATTTCGTTAACATGGTGCTTACCTACACCACGTTCATAACAGAAATCCGATTGGCTATAAAATCCGCGTTTTGGCTAATCTAAAATACCTCCAGGATATAAAAAAAACTTTCTGAAAACATACCTAAACACTTGTTAAATCAATTGAACACAAGATTAAATTGTGGAATTAAAATAGATCTATTAGTTCTATTTACTTGAATTTTCTTCCTAGTTACCGTTCGTTCTTGAATTCCACGACTTAATGTCGTTAAACATGATGCCTTAAAATTATTATTCACTTTTCTTGCAACTTCTGAGATTTTTGCAAGATCTGTACTTTTTACAAATGAGCTTATTCTTGAAATTCATTAGCCATAGTGTTAAGTGGATCTCTAAACGTACTTGGGATCTTATGATCCACCGACCCAATGCTTGGCATTAATGGGGCCCGATCTGATCCTGGGAGGAGCACCCGAAAGTACTTGTGCCCATGGGAGTTGATTGACAACAGTGTGGCATTGCACCGAAGTGCATGACTTGTTAGATTTTTACGGTATTCCACTATTCGTACTTGTTACTTGTTTACATGATTACTTGAAAATTATATGAATTACTTGAATTGCGTGAAATGGCCAATTACATGAAATTCTTTACTTGTTCAAAGTTATTACTTGAAAATTTCTCTTGATATCTTGTTATCTCAATTATTTGTAAATTCCACTCATGTTATACACTTTTCGATGCAACTTGGAAAGATTACTTAAATTGTTAAACACTTAAAGATTACATGGTTTTTAGAGATATAAAATCTTACTGAGCTTTTTGCTCACCCTACGTTTTGGTTAAATTGTTATAGAAAATGACATTGAACAAGGGAATGGACAAGAGTGAAAGAGTGATTTTCTTTTCCCTAGGATTTATGTAGATCATTAGTGTTTTACAAGAATCATGTACTTTGGGTTTGGAAGTTTGTAATTTACCTTTATGGCTTATAAATTAGCAATGAAAATCTCTATTTTGATGGAATAAAAGTATCATTTTCTCATCAATCTTTATCTTACAATTAAATTTATACATGCTCTGATCGACACGCTTGATTACGACTCGCTCACGCCCTCGATATTCCGCGTCGGGGCATGACATTCTTTGTGGTATCAGAGCCTAGGTTACATAAAACTTAGGATTCTTAAACTTAGGTTAGGTTTTAGATCAATATCTAGAAATTGGATAGATCTTAAAACCTTCTCGGTAAGATTGGGTAGAAACACGGGTTAAGTTTTAAAAAAAAAGAAAAAGGGAATTATCAGGAAATAAATACCAAAACAAAAATAACAAACCTTGGAATTATGGTTTCAGGCTAATTCTCGCAAATGGCCGCCAGGAGAGCTCAATGGCGTGAGATGCAGCGCTCCGTTCAAGGCTTAACCCAAGCCCTCCAACAGGTTGCTCAGGGAGGAGCAAACAGAGGAGCTGGTGATTTGCATATTAATTTCCGAAGCATGAACCCTCCCAAGTTCGCTGGATCTACGGATCCGGATGAAGCCGAACACTGGATTAAGGAGATCGAGAGAATATTCTGAGTTATGCAATGTGCTGACGAGGAAAAGGTCATGCTCGCTACTTTCCAACTGGAAAGAGATGCCCGTGCCTGGTGGGAATCGGTCGAAGCTACTTTACCGCACGACCAAATTCTATGGGAAGAGTTCGTGGAACACTTCAATAATAAATATTTTTTCGACCGAGTGTAAGAAAGGAAGGCCACCGAATTTTTCGCTTTGAAGCAAAGGGGTTTATCGGTAGCCGAATATGAAGCTCAATTCTCAAGATTATCTCGGTACGCTCCACATCTCGTGGGTACCGACAAAATGAAGGCAAGGGGGATCTTAAATGG
Source organism: Amorphophallus konjac (assembly GCA_022559845.1). NCBI lineage: Eukaryota > Viridiplantae > Streptophyta > Magnoliopsida > Alismatales > Araceae > Amorphophallus > Amorphophallus konjac. The sequence continues at coordinate 188,254,193 of CM040120.1, forward strand.
CTTAAGGCCTCAATATATTACTCAACTCACCCCGATGGATATCCAAATTTATTCTGATGCGGTACGGAGAGCACAACTCCTAGAAGATGCAGCGGAGTTATCGGATCGCATCTGAGGAAGGGAAGCCAAGAGAGAGCAAGTTATTGGGTCCGGAAGTTTCAAACCTTCCTTCGGGAAGAAAAGGCCCAATGACGGGCGTAACTTTAGCAAGGATGAGCGGAATTTCAACAAGGGTGGACGTAACTTTCTAGGGGACAAGAAGCCAAGAACCTTTGACAAGCAAATTATTCCTTTCTCTATGTCATCAAAGGAATTATGCAAATTCTACGAGAAACCCGGACACAAAGCCGAGGAATGTTGGAGAAAGCTCAGTGCATGTCTTCGATGCGGGAGTCGAGAGCATAAGATCCCGAATTGTCCTCTTTTCAATGAGCAAGCTCCACCGGAGAAGCTTCCACCTATTGTCAAAAAGTAATTAGACTTCAAGGACTTATGGATGCGGAATCTACCGAGGAAGGAGGCGTAGTGGAAGGTACTCTTTCTGTGTACTCAAGGCATGCCTCTGTCTTATTTGACACCGGAGCTACGCATTCATTTATATCTAGAAGATTTGCTGGTCTTTTACCTATGAAGCATGTTCCATTAGATTCTACACTCACTATTACTATCCCTAGTGGAACGGGAATGGAGATTAAACATTTCTATCCTGCTAGTGAAGATCTAATTAGCGGTTATAACTTACCCGCTGATTTGGTATGTATGGAGATGGACAGATATGATGTTATATTGGGTGCCGATTGGCTATCTGCACATGGTGCTAGTGTCAACTGTAAGTTGGGTACGGTAACTTTTATGGGTTACCCCAACCTCTTATTTTCTGGTATCAGGCATTCTAGACACATATCTCTCATTTCGGCCCTCAAAGCCGAGAAATTATTAAGGAAAGGTTGTGCCGGTTTCTTAGTTTCTATCACTATGACCGAGCACACGGAACCCTTTCTAAAGGACATTCCTATCATTCGGGATTATTCTGACATATTTCTGGACGAGTTGCCTGGTATTCCTCTAGAGAGAGAAGTTGTCTTCTCTATTGATTTAATTCTGGGAGCTGCACCAGTTTCTAAAGCTCCATATCGGATGTCTGCCGTTGAAATGAAGGAGTTAAAGGAACAACTATTAGAGTTATTGGAAAAGGGGTTTATTCGATCAAGTACTTCACCTTGGGGAGCCCCGTGTTGTGTTAGATGGAAACACTCTGTCACCACGAAGTGTGGATCTAGAGGGGGGTGAATAGATCGATGGCCTAATTTAAAACCAAAATAAGGCTCTAATGCGGAATTTCAACAGATCTACAAGATTACCCTTTCCGGGATGGTATTGTATATTGAAGTCGAAGTCCTTGAGATATTCTAGCCAACATCTTTGTCTCATGTTTAGCTCTTTTTGTGAAAATAGATATTTGAGACTTTTGTGATCAGAGTATACAGTAAACTGCACTCCATAGAGATAGTGTCTCCATATCTTTAGGGCAAATACCACCGCGGCCAGTTCTAAGTCATGGACGGGGTAATTCTCCTCATGCTTCTTCAGTTGACGTGAAGAGTATGCTATGACCTTTCCTAGTTGCATTAGGACACATCTGAGGCCAATGCCAGAAGCATCTGTGTAGACCTCGAATTTCTCTCCTTCTATAGGTAGAGCTAAGACCGGAGCTGTAGTAAGATGATCCTTGAGAGTTTGGAAACTTCCTTCACATTCCTCACTCCATTCATATCGGATCTCTTTACGAGTTAATCTTGTAAGGGGCACGGCGATCTTGGAGAAGTCTTTGATGAATCGTCGATAATATCCTGCAAGACCTAAGAAACTTCTGATCTCACTTGCATTAGTAGGTCTTTCCCAATTTCTCACAGCTTCAACTTTTGACGGATCTACAGATAAACCGTCTTTGGATATGACATGTCCGAGAAAAGCCACTTCTTCAAGCCAGAATTCACATGTGCTGAGTTTTGCATATAATTGATTTTCCCTCAATACTTGTAATGCGATCCTTAAATGCTTTTCATGTTCTTCCTTAGTTTTGGAATATATCAATATATCATCAATGAAGACTACTATGAATTGATCCAAGTAAGGCCTGAATATGCTATTCATTAACTGCATGAAGGCAGCAGGGGCATTGGTTAGTCCAAAAGGCATAACAACAAATTCATAGTGGCCATACCTACTTCTGAACGCAGTCTTATGAATGTCATCATCCTTGATTCTTAACTGATGATATCCCGACCTGAGATCAATCTTGGAAAAATATTTGGATCCGGAAATTTGATCAAATAACTCATCGATTCTCGGCAGTGGATACTTATTTTTGATAGTAAGATGATTCAACTGTCGATAGTCGATGCACAATCTCATGGATCCATCCTTCTTCTTTACAAATAAGACTGGTGCTCCCCACGGGGAAGTACTTGGTCTAATAAACCCTTTTCGAATCAGTTCCATCAACTGCTCCTTCAATTCTTTGAGTTCCGCAGGGGACATTCTATAGGGTGCCTTTGAAACTGGACCAGCACCAAGGACTAAGTCAATGGTGAAGGCCACTTCTCTTTGAGGGGGTAATCCCGGCAAATCTTCCAGAAATACGTCTGGAAATTCTTGCACTACCTGTATGTCTTCTATCTTGGTTTCCTTAGCTTCTTTAACAGTGACAAAAGCAAGGAAGGATACACATCCTTTCTTGACGAGCTTGCTTGCTCGAAGAGCCGAAATAAGAGGGGATTTGCTCCGACTCTTGGAGCGAGTAAAGACTAATTCTGGAATATCTTTGAAAGCAATTTGGCTATTGCGGCAATCAACCGTTGCCTGGTATTTGGATAACCAGTCCGCTCCTAGTATAACATCATACTCCTTTTAGATCGAGGCATATGAGATCTATAGGTAAATTCCTACCTTGAACTATTACCTCACAGTTTTGGTAGTGATGAGTAATATCATTTTTACTTCCAAGAGGAGTAGTTAGAACTATTTTTATCCATTCTGGTTCTAACGGTAACGGGTCGGCAAACTTCTTAGAAATAATGGAATGCGATGCACCCGTATCAAATAAGACATAAGCACCTTTGGAACAAACTGTTAATGTACCCTCTACCAGTCCACCTTCTTCTTGCTCGGTCTCCTTTATTGCATGAAGTCGAGCGTTCTTTGTCACCGGGCGTTTACCGTCTCCGGTTTGGTCATTAAGTAACGGACAGTCGGGAATCAGATGTTCACGGCTCCCACAACGGAGACATGCTCCTAATTTCCTCCAGCATTCTTCGGTCTTGTGACCAGCCTTGTCACAATGCTTGCATACTACGTTTGAAGGTGTAGTGGTGAAAGAGAAGGGCTTGGATTTCTTGAACTTGGAATCTTGAGAGGATGAACCTCCATTATTGGGCCTCTTCTTAAAGTTGGGTTTGAAAGAACCCGAACTTGTGACTTGCTCCTTCTTATCTTTCTCACGGATCCTATCAGATAGTTCCGTGGCATCTTCAAGTAATTGAGCTCGGCGCACTATTTCAGAATACACTTGGATGTCCATAGGCGCCAGTTGAGTAATGTAGTAGGGCCTAAGCCCATTAAGAAATCTACGGGCTTTCATCTTCTCCATGCTAATAAGATGCTTAGCATATCTAGACAACCTGGAGAACTGAGCTTCATAATCTGCTAATGATAAAGATCGTTGCTTCAATGCAGCGAATTCTGCAGCCTTCTTTTCTTGGACTCGGTCCGAGAAATATTTAGCATTGAAGTATTCCACAAATTCTTCCCATGTTACTTGAGTAGGATCGATGGTTGCTTCAATAGACTCCCACCAGCGTCTAGCATCTTTCTCTAACTGGAATGTAGCTAATAGAACTTTGTCCTGATCCGTGCATTGCATGACACGGAATATGCGTTCGGTTTCCCGAACCCAATGCTCGGCATCGTCCGGATCGGTCGATCCCATGAACTTCGGGGGATTCATGTTCTTAAATACTTGGTGTAAGCTTCCAGCTCGTGGAGCACCACCTTGTGCTACCTGTTGTAGCACTTGAGTCATCCCTTGGAGGGTACGCTGCATGTTGCGCCATTGAGCACGTTCGGCAGCCATTATCCTACAATTACAATAGCTACGTTAGTATTATATCACTGTGATCTTATTAAAAGACTTATCAACCCTTGGTTCTACCCAATCTCACTGGTTGAAAGGTTCAAACTTATCCTTGGACTTGGGTTTTTCCTAGGAATTGAATACCTTAGGCTCTGATACCACAAAGACTGTCACGCCCCGAGCGCGGAAGATACCCGGAGGTGCGCGACGTGTCTATATCAATCATGTCAATCAGAGTGGTCGTGTTATTCGACACAAAGACAGAGATGCGCAAAATAGCAAGATAACCCAATCCTTTATTTCATAATGGATAGACTATTACAAATCCAATACTCTGTTTAATAAAAAGAAAAGTACATAGTTGACTCAAGAAAAATAGGAAAAAGACTAGATGACACTTGGACAAGCTCTAACTCTTTCACTCTTGACCATTCCCATCCGATTGACTTCCATCGTCGTCGGACTTACCTGAAAAGTAAAAAGGGACAAACGGGATGAGCGAACGCTCAGTAGGAAATTATATCTCAAGTACTAGCAAGGGGTTTAAGTGATTACATTTTTCATGAATGCAATAAAGCTATGCATGCTCGCATAAAACGACAAGATAGAGAGAATGTAATATCAAGGAAATAAGATGAACTTAATCATGAACTTTCAACAAGATAACAAGTTTATTCAAGATATTCAAGCAAGTACGTTTAACAAGTCATGTCAAGAACTTTGGCTATCATGTATCAAGCAAGTAAATTACCCTTTTTCGGGCCACGCATTTCATGTCAAGTCAAGTACGATTCAAGTACAAGATGTGTGTGGAATGTCCAATCAAGCAAGTCAAGTACTCGGTATAATGCCAGATACCTTATCATTTTAACTCCCATGGGCACAAGTACTTTCGGGTGCTCCTCCCAGGACCAGATCGGGCCCTATATGCGCAGGCATTTATCATGTGTTTTGACATCCACTCTTGTTTATAGCCAACATAGAATTTCAATAATCAAGCTTGTAGACACGTATGACAACTTTGATAGAATAGAGTCCAAAATATGACAAATGACATAGAATGGCGATAATAACGGTATAATCACAATATCGATAAAAATCTAGGTAGAATATGGTTCCCTTAACTTGGGTACCATGACAAATCAATATGGACATTCTTTATATAGAATTGAGGTCCACATGAACAGTATATCAAAGGTAAATACCCTTATTCTTATCATAGAATTGAGGTTTACAAGAATGACATGATATGGCATGATATCATCATCCCATTAAGAATTTCTTATGATACACTCTTTGTATAATCATAAGGGCCGGTATCCCATGTTTCTTTAGAGTGACATGGCATCAATGGTGTAATGGGTTTTTAGGGTACAACCAGCTCAGTCGGCCTTGAGGGAATCCAAGGCTACGAGGAGTCTTACGGAGGTCTCTATGACTAACTCGCTAGTCCAAAGGAACGGTATGTCCAATGGAGAGCTTGTATGTCAATGAGAGTTGAGTGTGATCGATAAAACAACGTGAAAAGTGGGACTATACTCACGGAGTGGAGAATAGTGCCGATATATATATTATATAATATGAAACCATCGGTTAACAAAATCAGGATAAAAAATCATTTTTACAGTAAAATAACGACTTATGCCAAGTCGTTTCTCAAGTAAATAACGCCTAACAGAAGGGCGTTTACACATGTTTCCATTTTGCAGAATTTTTAATATTTCAGTAATTTATCTAAAACGCGCCCTGGTCAGGGTCGTTTCTTAAAGATTTGACGACTACACCAGAAGGCGTCTTATTATTTACATATTTGACAGAATATAATTTATTTTTAGGAATTATCAAAAACGCGCCCTTGGCAGGGGCGTTAATCATTAAATTCTTATTTTTACAGAATATATTGTTCGGGAAAAACGCGCCCTATGAAGGGGCGTTACTTTTCCAATTCACGCCCTGTGAGGGGGCGTTAACACATGGAAAATGACCTTGTCGAAGTCGTGAATTCAAGAAATTGCAGTAATTGACACGAACAGCCAGAAGTTTCACAATAATCGATGTACAGGATGGTATTTATATAGTCGTGACAGGAAGAATTTCACAGGGAGAGTCATGCATTCGATATTTCATATTTATGGATTTTTAAACATGAACAATTTAATTACATGTGATTTTCGTGGATAATCAGTTCTTAAGATAGCTGATTAACATTACATGAAATTAACGCCTGTGTACAGGGCGTCAAATATGAAATTGACGACCTGGGCAAGGTCGTGTCTTGTCAATTAGTGCCCTTGATAGGGGCGTCTCTTTCAAAATATTGCAGAAACTTAACAAAACCATATTAAACCGTATGCATGACATGCTTATATATATATCTTGCATTAATTTCATTTGGGCTACAGTAACTTGAGAAAACCTACCTTTAATGGTTGATATCTGGAGAGGGGACACGTGATTAACGTGATAAGAACACACTGAAGCTTCTAATACCCTTGATAGCAGCAGTATGCAGATGAAGAACCTTGACTCAGTTGATTGTTTTCTTCAACAGTCAACCTGGAGGCAGAAGAACGAAGAGATCATGCTTCGTATTAACTGGAGAGGAGGTAAAGGAGGAGAAGGGAAGAAGAAAGAAGACTTACCCGTTAGTCTTCTTAACCTGCAAGAATAGAAGAAACGAAGAATATTAATTCTTCAGATACTACGTTCATAAGGAAAAGAATCAGAAGAAGAAGAAGAAGAAGAAGAAGAGCATATGTTCTTCACGCACCTGCAGTTCGAACGTCCAAATAGCATTTTAGGGTTAGATAGTAGATTATTTATAGGCTATGGAAATCCTATTAGAGTTAGTGTTCGTGTGAGGGTAATATATCCCTAATAGAGTCCTTACCCTAGTAGACACTTACTGGATTAGGTTAATCTTTCCCTGGATAAGCTCCCGTGTCGAACGGAACTCGAATGGAATTAACGACTTTGGTCAGGGCGTCTATTCTTGAATTGACGACCTTGTACAGGTCGTTTCTTAAGAAGCGCCTTGTATAAGGGCGTTCCTTATTTTTAAAACACGCCCAAGTAAAGGGCGTTTCTTGGCCTTGCCCTTTTTGGCGTTTGGAATTTGACGCCGTCAGGTGAGGGCGTCCTTTCTTTAGTCACGCCGTAGATAGAGGCGTTTCTTTTTAAATTAACGCCTTGCTAAGAGGCGTTATTTGTATCTTGTTTTATTTCATCTACTTAACCCTCTTCTTATTATCTGTATTACTTCTGTAGTATATATATTTTAATTCATTTTAAATATTTATTTATCAGGGTTGCTACACAACAAGACAATGTGTAGACTTCAGCTCGTGCAAGCAAAGTTGCACTGACTTTGAATGGCAGTCTATGCAACCAATGCAGTGTACTGACTTTGTGTGTTTATAAAACCAGGGAACATAGGTAAGAATAGGAATGTATAGACGTTAAATGTGTGAAACACACAGACTGTACAGACTTGGTCCGATGTACAGACTTGACCGATGTACAGACTTTGCATGAGACGCTCAGTGAGACACAACATAAGACGCTGGATATGTTGAGACGGTACATGAGACGCAACATGAGACGCTCAGAATGCAATGCATCTAGCAAGTGTTTGAGTGCACCGACTTGCCTGCACGGACATACATGCATAATGCAGTGATGCACTGACTCAAAGCAGACTTGCCTGTACGGACCTTCTACTTATGCAAAAGAAGAATATGTGTATGTGCCATCAACCTGAATGATGACTCATGGTGTTTGCTATCATCAAAACCATAGGGGCACAACACCCCGGTCCTCTTTGTTAAAAAGAAGGATGGTTCGATGAGACTATGTGTTGATTATCGGTAATTGAATCAGCTCACCATCAAGAATAAATATCCATTGCCGAGGATTGATGAATTATTCGACCATATTTCTGGAGCTCGATATTTCTCAAAGATCGATCTTTGATCTGATTATCATCAATTAAAGATCAAGGAAGGGGATATTCACAAAACTGCATTTCGGAGTAGGTATGGGCATTACAAGTTCACCATTATGCCTTTTGGCCTAACAAACGCGCCTGTCGCACTTATGCAATTAATGAACAGCGTATTCAGGCCATACCTCGATCAATTTGTGGTTGTCTTCATTGACGACATTTTGATCTACTTCAAGTCAAAGGAAGAACATGAAAAACATCTCAAGAAGGCCCTTCAATTATTAAGAGATCACAAGCTTTATGCCAAATTAAGCAAGTGTGATTTCTGGTTGGGGGAAGTTTCTTTTCTCGGTCACATAATTTCTTGGAACGGTATCGCTGTCGATCCTTCAAAGGTCGAGGCCGTAAAGAACTGGGAAAGACCTACTAGTGTGACGGAAATCCGAAGCTTCTTTAGATTGGCTGGATATTATCAAAGATTTATCAAGGACTTCTCCAAGATTGCGGTATCTTTGATAAGATTGACAAGAAAGGAGAATCCTTTTATATGGTCCGGGGAATGCGAGAAGAGCCTTCAAACTTTAAAGGATTGTCTGACGACTGCCCCTATTCTCACATTACCTATGGAAGGAGGAGGATTCGAAGTGTATGCTGATGCATCTGGAATTGGCCTAGGTTGCGTATTAATGCAGCATGGTAAGGTTATAGCCTATTCTTCAAGGCAATTAAAGAAACACGAGGAAAATTATCCCGTGCATGACCTAGAGCTGGCAGTTGTGATCTTTGCTTTGAAGATCTAGCGACATTATCTCTATGGTGAAGCCTTTATTGTGTATTCCGATCACAAGAGTCTCAAATACTTATTCTCTCAAAAGGAGCTCAACATGAGACAAAGACGGTGGTTGGAATAGTTAAAGGATTTTGATTTCTCTATACAATACCACCCTGGAAAAGGCAATGTCATAGCTGATGCTCTTAGCCGGAAGCCAATGGCCTTATTATCAAGTTTGATGGTTAAAGAATGGCATCTACTTGAAGAAATGGCAAATTTAAACCTCAATGTGGAGGAGAGGAAAGATTGAGTGTTTATTGCAAATATTCGACTCCAACCCGAGTTACCCTCGGAAATCAAGGAACGTCAAGATGATGATCCAATGATCGTTGAAATTAAAGAGAAACTAGATCAACGACCGGATTTCCTTCGATCTGATGATGGAAGGTTATTATTCAAAGGAAGAACTTGCATACACGATTGTTCTACCATCAAGGGTAAAATCTTGGAGGAAGCACATCGGTCAAGGTATACTATTCACCCCGGTGCTACAAAAATGTACCAAGACCTCAAGAGAACTTTCTGGTGGCCTAACATGAAAAGAGAGGTAGCCGAGTTCGTAAGTCGATGCTTGGTATGTCAACAAGTTAAAGCCGAGCATCTCAAACTGGCTAGTAAACTCAAGCCTCTCGAAATACGGGAATAGAAATGAGATAGTATCGGTATGGACTTCATAGTTGGATTGCCGAAGACCCGAAGTGGTTTTGATGCTATATGGGTAATTATGGACCGGTTAACCAAGTCCGCTCACTTTTTACCTATCAAGACTAAATGGACCGTGGATGTTCTAGCCGCCTTATATATCAAAGAGATCGTAAGGCTGCATGGTATTCCAAGTTCTATTATTTCAGATCGAGATCCGAGATTCACCTCTCACTTCTGGAAAGGTTTGCAATCATCTATGGGTACTAGGCTAAGATTTAGCACTACTTTTCACCCTCAGACTGATGGATAAACCGAGAGGACGAATCAGATATGTAAGGCCCGTGCCTTAATGGATCCTTAATGGATTTTGTTCTAATATTTGTTCTGGAATTTCTGGCTATTTTTCTGGATTTTTAGGAATTTGTCTGGTATTTTTCCGGATTTATTCGGGGTTAATTGAGAGTTATTAGAATTAATAAGATTTTTATATATATAATAATTATATTATATATATATATTAATTATATTTTATTTTCTTTTAACCCTCACCCTCTCTCCCCCGTCGATCTCTTTCTCACCTCACACTCTCTCTCTCCTCTCGCCGATCGTCTCTCTCCCCTCCCCTGGGAAGCAGGCTTTTTGGCGTCGGATTGAAGCGTGGGAGGTACCGATGGATTCCTCGCGTCGAGAGGAACACGTAGGTGCCCACTTCGGCGTGGTTTGGTGATCGTGGGAGCGTGGTGGAGCTTGAAGGCTCGGTGAGCCTACCTCCTTGCATGCGGTGTTCTTGGCCGTTTCGACTCGCAAGAGGTAGGGGGATGGAATCCTGATCTCGCTAGGATCATTTCCTATGGCTAGTTCTGTTGATTAGAACCCCGTGGCCTGCTTAATGTTCATATTTCATAATTTTGGGGTTTTAGCTTAATTCTTGATTTTAATGCTTATTAGGCGCTGCATGTGATGTTTGTAGGTGTTATCATGTTGTATGGATTGCATGGTTTGACAGGTTACAGGTTTCTACGGCGTTACCCGACGATTTCTATCGTCCGGGGGGGGCTCCAGTTTCCAAACCGAACCCGCCCGTATCCCAGGTGGTGTGACGGTCCTGCCAGGAACCGTCACACTTCTGGCGGTCCATATTGGGCGCGTTACTTCAAAGTAACGGCCCGTCGGGGGTGCGTTACATTGAAGGTAACGGTGGGGCTCCCGACCGTCGTTTTCTCCTTGAATTACATTGACCAGGTCAGGCGGTTAGCCCGATGGCTAGTCGGCCAACCGTCGCTTTGATCCGACGCGCCTAGGCTAGTGCGTCGCTTCGCCTGCTTGCGGTTTTGAGCGCGGCACGTTGATTTTCGACCTCGGGTGGAAGTAACGGCGGGGATCCAACGCGTCACGTTGAAGCGACGCGCTGAGCCCCTACCGTCACTTTCCCTTTTAGGTCTCTTGAGCTGGAACTCGGGTGGGAGTAACGGATGGGGACTAGTGCGTCGTTCTTGAAGTAACGCGCTGGCCTCCGACCGATTATTTGCAAATAGCGCATGGGCAGTCGACCGCCGCATGCCTGTTGGTTCCCAAAAATTGCCAACCCTTTTGTTATGCGTGCCACTCCGTTTATGCGCCAGATCTACATTATTGTATTATATAATGGCATATTTTTAATACCAATTGAGTAGCTTTTCTGTCCATGCAATGGAGCCACTGTTGTTGCCCTAGGTCTGTTGAGTACCGACCCTCTTGAGGATAGTGGAGGGGTGTTTCCCATACACGGTTTGTAAGCTAGTTCCGTGGGCTCCCAGCCAATGGTAGCGTCCTACCAAGGGAGAAAACTAGCTAGAGGGCCTGGCTCAGGCTAGAGTCAGTGTGTGCACACGTGGTCAGAGACTGTGGACTGACACCGACGGGTGCCACTCCGACTGGTCACTTGGTTTGGTACTGCTTGCGCGCTTTGCTTGTCGCCTTGCCGACTGCAAGTGCTTGAGACGCAGTGTAAGTCGTCAGTGGACGCATCTGGTTTCTGTTCCAGTGGTTGTCCTTCCTTGTTGTTTGGATTAGTTAAGGCTTATTCTATTTGGTAGGTTTAGTTTCAGTCGCTTGCATTTATTTAGCTTTGGCATGTGTTAGCTGTTATACCTGCTTAGTTAGAGTTTACAGCTTTACTTGAGTAGTTTATTCATGCCAATGCCTGCTAGTTTAATTAAATGCATGCTCTAATTGCCTTTATTGATGCATGAATGCATGATTAGTGCGAGGTAGGGATCCGCGTGACCCCTACTGAGTCTGGCTGTGACTCACCCTTTCTCCTTTCAGGTGAGCCGCGCCCGTCTTCTCCCGGTGCTTCCTGAGCTGTTTTGGAGACCGCGTCTAGCTGCCAGCTGTAGTCGGGCAACCTTTTTGAGGCTTTTCTCATACTTTTGCTGGGGTATGCCCCGTGTAGTTGTACCTTGTGGGCTAGTACTTTGGTTTATCTAGACTAGTATATTTATATCACTCTGGTTATTTTGAATTGCTTCCGCACTTGTGTTAATTTTGTCACTTAATTGTAAATTGCGCGTCCCAAATTGCAATTCGTTATACATACCCCTCAGCACTTTCCTCTAACCCTTCAGGGGCCTCATCAGCCTCTTGGGTGGCTTCCCCAGTTCTTGGTATCGGTATATCGATGTTATCGGTGTCTCGGTATCCTGAACTCTGGGTTGTCACAGTTGGTATCAGAGCGTAAGTTGAGGATTGTATAAGGAATTGGAATTTGCGCTTGTCCAGAGCTAGTCCTTGGTTTCGTCTATTGCTGGCATAGGATGTTTTCCGTATAATTAATGAGTTTTATTGTTGATTTATGTTTTGGCAGTGTAATTATGCCTCCTCGTCGAGGAAGACCTCCTCGAGTCCCTCGAGCTCCTCGAGATGCGCCCCGGGAAGATAGTGGTTCTGCACCTCCTCCTGCAGTTCCAGCTATTCCAATTGCTCCTCCAGCGCCGATCATTGCTCCTCCTGTTGAAGTGCCTGGCAGTCGAGGCAAGGCTTTGAAGGAATTCCTGATGTTCAACCCGCCTGCGTTCGATGGTCAAGCTGATCCAGAAGTGGCAAGGCAATGGTTGGATGCGATCGAGCGGGTGTTTGTCTCGATGGAATGTGTTGAAGATGATAAAGTTATGCTTGCTGTTTTTCAACTCCAGGGTACAGCCATTACGTGGTGGAAAGCCGAGTGGCAGATCGCTTTTCATTCAAGACCTCTTCGGCAGATCACTTGGGCAGAGTTCGTTGCTGCTTTTGAGCGTGCTTACACTCCTGCCTGTTTGCAAATGGCGAAAATGTATCAATTTATGGAGCTGACGCAGGGCAGTATGACGGTGCTTCAGTATCGAAATAAGTTTATGGAATTGGGTCAGTATGCGCCCCATGTGCTGGCCAGTGAAGCTTTGAAAATCCAGCAATTTTTGCGAGGTTTGAGGCCCGAGTTGAAGATGCCCCTCATTGCCAGTCGTGTTGCAGACCTGGATAGTGCGTGCCAGACAGCGGTGGCACTTGAGCTGGAGATGACGAGACCGGGTGGATATCCTCAGGCAGGGTCAGTTCAGCCCGCAGTACAGTCTCAGCAGGCTTACCGATCGCTAGTGCCAGGTGTTCCCTCAGTCCAGTCAGAGGTTAGCAGTGCTTCCTCTCCTTCCAAGCCCAAGTTCAAAAGGTTCAAGAAGAAGAAGAAGTTTTTCCAGCAGCCGTCCGGTACAGATTTTGTTCAGCAGCCGACATCACCTTCTTCTCAGACTCGTCAGAGCTCAGCTGTCAGTCAGCCATGGACGTGTCGGACATGCGGTGGTCATCACAAGGGCCAGCCGTGTACTTTTCCCGTTGTTTGCTTTCGGTGTGACCAGCCGGGTCATGTGGTTCAGGATTGCCCGCTGAGGCCGAAGCAATTGCAAGCTCCTCAGTTTCCTCAACCTCAGCAGCCACAATTCAGACCTCCTCCTGCACCGCAAGCTCAACAGTTCTTCTCTCAAGCGTCGGCGTCTTCTCAGCAATCCTCGGCCGGATCTAAGAAGCAGAAAGGCAAGGTTACTCATTTGACTAGAGCTGATGCTGTTGCGTCCCATCTGGTTGAAGGTACGATTATGCTTTATGGTCATTCAGCTCGTGTCTTATTTGATTCTGGTGCTTCTCACTCTTTTATTTCTGAGGATTTCATGGCATGTATTGAGGAACCGACTTCAGAGATAGCTTGTGAGATGTATGTTGAGATGCCTTCTGGAGATTTCATGATTACACCTTTGTGTCTGGAAGAGTCTCCTGTGATGATTGATAATCACCAGTTGCCGGCGAGATTGTATGCGTTGCAGCTGGCAGATTATGATGTTATTCTGGGAATGGATTGGTTGGAGCATTATGGAGCTGTGGTTGACTGCAGATCGAAGAAAGTCTATTTTCAGCCACAGGGGAAATCAGCCTTTTATTTTCAAGGTATTCGATCCCGTTCTTCTCGTATGATTATTTCTGCTATTCGAGCCTTTAGGTTGCTTAGTGCAGGTTGCCAGGGATTCTTAGCTTCAGTGGTTGCTGCTGAAAAACCACAACGGGATGTTTGTGATATTCCGGTTGTTTGTGAGTTCCCTGATGTGTTTCCTGACGAGTTGCCAGGTTTGCCTCCGGAGCGAGAGATAGAGATGGTGATTGAACTGATTCCAGGTACAGGCCCATTAGCGAAGGCACCGTACCATATGGCTCCAGCTGAATTGAAAGTACTGCGAGCACAACTACTTGAATTACTGGAAAAAGGTTATATTCGCTCCAGTTTTTCTCCGTGGAGTGCTCCAGTGTTGTTTGTGAAAAAGAAAGATGGAAGCCTGAGGCTTTGTATTGATTACATGCAGCTGAATCAGGTGACTATCAAGAATAAGTATCCGCTTCCCAGGATTGATGATTTGTTTGACCAGTTACAGTCTGCTACTGTCTTTTCACGGATTGATCTCCGGTCTGGCTACTTCCAATTGCGAATCCGGGAATCGGATGTGGAGAAGACGGCTTTCAGCACTCGTTATGGTCACTTTGAATTTCTAGTCATGCCGTTTGGTTTGACTAATGCCCGAGCAGCTTTTATGGACCTGATGCAGCGTATCTTTCGTCCATTTCTTGATCAGTTTGTGGTGATTTTTGTTGATGATATTTTGATCTATTCTGCCTCTGATGAAGATCATGTGCAGCATTTGAGGATCGTTCTGCAGACTCTAAGGGATCACGAGCTTTATGCGAAGTTCAGTAAATGTGAATTCTGGCTTCGGGAAATTCACTTTCTTGGTCACGTGATTTCTGGTGGAGTGGCAGTGGACCCTGCAAAAATTGATGCTGTTTTGAGCTGGCAGAGACCGAGAACTGTGACAGAAATACGAAGTTTTTTAGGTTTGGCTGGGTACTACCGCAGATTTATCCAAGATTTTGCGAAGATTGCAGCCCCGATGACTAGACTGACTCGTAAAGATGTACCTTTTATCTGGTCGGATCAGTGTGAGGCTAGCTTTGTTGAATTGAAAAGGCTGTTGACTTCTTCTCCTGTGTTGACTTTGCCTTCCGACTCGGGTGGTTTTCTGGTCTGTACGGATGCTTCTCGAGTAGGTCTGGGTGCAGTGCTGATGCAACATGGTAAAGTTATCGCATATGCATCTCGGCAATTGAAACGACATGAAGAAAATTACCCCACTCATGATCTGGAGCTAGCTGCAGTTATTTTTGCCTTAAAGATCTGGAGACATTATCTGTATGGTGAGAAATTTTAGATTCTTACTGATCACCAGAGTTTACAGTATATATTCTCCCAGAAAGATTTGAATCTCAGGCAGCGCCGATGGATGGAATTCATGAAAGACTTTGACTTTACACTCTCCTATCAGCCGGGTAAAATGAATGTTGTGGCTGATGCTCTAAGCAGGAAAGTGCAGGTCAGTCATTTGATGCTTCATGAATGGAAATTGTGGAAATGGCTTCCGAGCGAGGCATTCAGTGTAGAGTTTCCTTCTGATCCGAAGATGGCAGTTTGTGCTAGTTTGATTTTGGGTTCAGCTCTATATCAGCAGATTAAAGAAGCTCAGCAAGCGGATTCTGATTTAGCCCGTGTTATATCAAGATATGATGTGGAATTTGATGACGAGCTGGTTGTCAGTTTCCAGGGCAGATGGTATGTTCCCGCTGATGATGGTTTGAGGCATGAGATTCTGAGTGAAGCCCATGGTTCCCGTTTTGCTATTCATCCAGGTGTCACCAAGATGTATCAGAATTTGAAAAAGTAGTTCTGGTGGCCGGGTTTGAAGAAAGACGTGGCTATATTTGTTTCTAAGTGCTTGACTTGTCAGCAGGTTAAAGTCGAACATCAAAAGCCAGGTGGTTTGCTTCAGCCATTAGAGATTCCGATGTGGAAATGGGACCATGTTACTACAGATTTTGTGGTGGGTTTGCCTCGGACTTCTCAAGGTTTTGATGGTATCTGGTTGCTTGTCGACAGATTGACTAAAACTGCCAGATTGTTGCCGATTAAAGTTACTTGGAATGTGCAGAGGTTGGCCAAGCTGTATGTGCAGAGGATCGTGCCACTGCATGGAGTTCCTGTTTCACTTGTGTCAGATCGTGACCCACGTTTTACCTCCGGCTTCTGGCGTAGTTTTCAGAAAGCTTTGGGCACTGAGTTAGCTTTCAGTTCAGCGTATCACCCTCAGTCAGATGGACAGTCAGAGAGGACTATTCAGACTCTGGAAGACATGCTAAGATTGTGTTGCCTTGATTGGCAGGGGTCGTGGAGTCAGCATTTGCCACTTGTTGAATTTGCTTATAATAACAGTTTTCACTCCAGTATTGGTATGGCTCCTTATGAGGCACTTTATGGTCGTCCTTGTCGAACTCCTCTGAATTGGTTAGATGTTGGAGACAGACTGTTGACAGGACCGGACATGGTGCAGCAATGTTCTGATGTGGTTCGTCTGATCAGGCAGAGATTGTTGACGGCTCAGAGTCGACAGAAAAGTTATGCAGATCAGCGCAGACGTCCACTGCAATTTGATCCAGGAGATATGGTGTTTGTTAAAATATCTCCGATGAAGGGTGTTTCCAGGTTTGGGAAGCGTGGAAAGCTTAGTCCGCGGTATGTTGGCCCTTTTCCAATTGTTGAAGCTATTGGTCAGGTGGCTTATCGTCTGCAACTGCCAGCGGCCATGCAAGCTATTCATGATGTATTCCACGTGTCTCAGTTAAGGAAATATGTGCCAGATGCTTCTCATGTTCTCGATGATTCAGTATGGCCTGAGGTGACTGCTGATTTGTCCACGCCAGAATTTCCTATCAGAATTGAAGACCATCGTGAGCAGCGGTTGAGAAATAAGGTTATCCCTCTGGTAAAAGTTGCTTGGCAGCGTCACTCTGGTAATGAGTCCACTTGGGAGCGCGAAGATGAGATGCGTCAGCTTTTTCCCTTTTTATTCCAGTGAGGTATACGTCCTTTCTCAGTTTCCTCCTGTTTTTGTTATTGTAAATTTCGAGGGTGAAATTTTTATTAGGAGGGAGGGACTGTAAGGCCCGTGCCTTAATGGATCCTTAATGGATTTTGTTCTAATATTTGTTCTGGAATTTCTGGCTATTTTTCTGGATTTTTAGGAATTTGTCTGGTATTTTTTCGGATTTATTCGGGGTTAATTGAGAGTTATTAGAATTAATTAGATTTATATATATATATATTAATTATATTATATATATATTTATTTTATTTTCTTTTCTTTTAACCCTCACCCTCACCCTCTCTCCCCCGTCGATCTCTTTCTCACCTCACACTCTCTCTCTCCTCTCGCCGATCGTCTCTCTCCCCTCCCCTGGGAAGCAGGCTTTTTGGCGTCGGATTGAAGCGTGGGAGGTACCGATGGATTCCTCGCGTCGAGAGGAACGCGTAGGTGCCCACTTCGGCGTGGTTTGGTGATCGTGGGAGCGTGGTGGAGCTTGAAGGCTCGGTGAGCCTACCTCCTTGCATGCGGTGTTCTTGGCCGTTTCGACTCGCAAGAGGTAGGGGGATGGAATCCTGATCTCGCTAGGATCATTTCCTATGGCTAGTTCTGTTGATTAGAACCCCGTGGCATGCTTAATGTTCATATTTCCTAATTTTGGGGTTTTGGCTTAATTCTTGATTTTAATGCTTATTAGGCGTTGCATGTGATGTTTTTAGGTGTTATCATGTTGTATGGATTGCATGGTTTGACAGGTTACAGGTTTCTATGGCGTTACCCGATGATTTCTATCGTCCGGGGGGGCTCCGGTTTCCAAACCAAACCCGCCCGTATCCCAAGTGGTGTGACGGTCCTGCCAGGAACCATCACACTTCTGGCGGTCCATATTGCACGCATTACTTCAAAGTAACGGCCCGTCGGGGGTGCGTTACATTGAAGGTAACGGCGGGGCTCCCGACCGTCATTTTCTCCTTGAATTACGTTGACCAGGTCAGGCGGTTAGCCCGACGGCTAGTCGGCCGGCCGTCGCTTTGATCCGACGCGCCTAGGCTAGTGCGTCGCTTCGCCTGCTTGCGGTTTTGAGCGCGGCACGTTGATTTTCGGCCTCGGGTGGAAGTAACGGCGGGGATCCAACGCGTCACGTTGAAGCGACGCGCTAAGCCCCTACAGTCACTTTCCCTTTTAGGTCTCTTGAGCTGGAACTCGGGTGGGAGTAACGGATGGGGACTAGTGCGTCGTTCTTGAAGTAACGCGCTGGCCTCCGACTGATTATTTGCAAATAGCGCATGGGCAGTCGACCGCCGCATGCCTGTTGGTTCCCAAAAATTGCCAGCCCTTTCGTTATGCGTGCCACTCCGTTTATGCGCCAGATCTACATTATTGTATTATATAATGGCATGTTTTTAATACCAATTGAGTAGCTTTTCTGTCCATGCAATGGAGCCACTGTTGTTGCCCTAGGTCTGTTGAGTACCGACCCGCTTGAGGATAGCGGAGGGGTGTTTCCCATACACGGTTTGTAAGCTAGTTCCGTGGGCTCCCAGCCAATGGTAGCGTCCTACCAAGGGAGAAAACTAGCTAGAGGGCCTGGCTCAGGCTAGAGTCAGTGTGTGCACACGTGGTCGGAGACTGTGGACTGACACCGACGGGTGCCACTCCGACTGGTCACTTGGTTTGGTACTGCTTGCGCGCTTTGCTTGTCGCCTCGCCGACTGCAAGTGCTTGAGACGCAGTGTAAGTCGTCAGTGGATGCATCTGGTTTCTGTTCCAGTGGTTGTCCTTCCTTGTTGTTTAGATTAGTTAAGGCTTATTCTATTTGGTAGGTTTAGTTTCAGTCGCTTGCATTTATTTAGCTTTGGCATGTGTTAGCTGTTATACCTGCTTAGTTAGAGTTTACAGCTTTACTTGAGTAGTTTATTCATGCCAATGCCTGCTAGTTTCATTAAATGCATGCTCTAATTACCTTTATTTATGCATGAATGCATGATTAGTGCGAGGTAGGGATCCGCGTGACCCCTACTGAGTCTGGCTGTGACTCACCCTTTCTCCTTTCAGGTGAGCCGCGCCCGTCGTTTCCCGGTGCTTCCTGAGCTATTTTGGAGACCGCGTCTAGCTGCCAGCTGTAGTCGGGCCGCCTTTTTGAGGCTTTTCTCGTACTTTTGCCGGGGTATGCCCCGTGTAGTTGTACCTTGTGGGCTAGTACTTTGGTTTATCTGGACTAGTATATTTATATCACTCTGGTTATTTTGAATTGCTTCCGCACTTGTGTTAATTTTGTCACTTAATTGTAAATTGCGTGTCCCAAATTGCAATTCGTTATACATACCCCTCAGCACTTTCCTCCTAACCCTTCAGGGGCCTCATCAGCCTCTTGGGTGACTTCCCCAGTTCTTGGTATCGGTATATCGATGTTATCGGTGTCTTGGTATCCTGAACTCTGGGTCGTCACAAGATAATTGAAGATATGTTGAGAGCATGCATGATAGACTTCGACGGAAGTTGGCATGGACATTTACCATTGATTGAGTTCGCTTATAACAATAGCTATCAGTCAAGTATACAAATGGCACCATTCGAAGCTCTTTATGGCCGAAGCTATAGATCGCCTCTATGCTGGAGCGAGGTTGGAGAGAAGGGATTGCTTAGTCCCGATATTGTCCAAGATACAACTGAAAAAATCCGATTGATTCAAGAAAGATTGAAGGTAGCTCAATCACGGAAAAAGAGTTATGCCGACAATCGGAGGAGAGACCTCGAGTTCCAAGTGGGGGAGCACGTCTTCTTAAAGATCTCACCCACTCGTGGAATTAAAAGATTCGGCATCAAAGGAAAGTTGTGTCCAAGATTTATCGGCCCTTTCAAGATTCTGGAGAGAATCGGCGAGGTGGCGTATAAGCTGGCTTTACCACCTCAACTGGTCGGTGTACATGATGTCTTCCATGTATCAATGCTGAGGAAGTACGTGTACGATCCTTCGCATGTGATACAGTTTGAAGATTTGAAGCTACAAAAGGACTTATCATATGAAGAAAGACCGATCAAGATACTGGATCGAAAATTAGACCAACTGAGGAATCGGGCCATTCCGATGGTAAAAGTTCATTGAAGCAAGCGTGGATTCGAGGAAGCCACCTGGGAATTGGAAGAGTCCATCAGGAAGAAGTATCCAGACTTAATCTCAAGTTAGAAATTTGACTTCTCTATTCGAATTTTTGAATTTTAGTTATATAATGTGAATTTGGAGGACCAAATTCTTTTAAGTGGGGAAGGATGTAAAAACCCGATAAATTAAAATGACAAATATTTTTTTCAATGAATTATATAATTAAAATCTTCATGAAATAATTAAATTATATTTTTACTATATGAAATAAACTAGATAAATGCATTTACTTGAATTTACTTAAGGTAAATAGAAATTAAATACTCTAACCCTTAGAAAAATTATAGTAAGCCCAATAAAAGTCCATATAATGGATTAGGATTACAATTGACCCATTGGATAATCCATAATGGGCTGAATTAATGGTTAAAGGATTCAATAAATGTTAAATTAACCTTAAATTCGTAACATGTGTTTAATATGGGCATTTAAAGGATTAAAAAAACTCTATTTCTAAAAGATTGACTCAAGAATCGACCCTTACCTACCAGCCACCTTAGACTAGCCGTTTTTACATTGGTTTCACATCAAATTAAGGCTAGATTAAGAGGAGAAGTTAGAATTTTCTTCTAATTCGGAGTTAATGGGTTTGGTAAAATTAGGTAAGGAATCTTGACAAATTTGGACAAGTTTTGGCTATAAATAGGACCCTATTCGACCCTCAAATCATCCTTGGTGGCCTAGGCTATGCTGCTGCGGAGATTGGAGGGGATTGCAAGGGAAGATTCGGAGATCAAAGGGTTTTCTTATTATTGGGGTTATTTTTCTACCTCTTCCTTAGATCTGCTCAAAGGTAGGTGTCTCTCAGGCCAAATCTTAATTAAAGCATGCCACAGCCCATGGCCTAAATTTCATTAAGAAATGAATGAGTTATGGTCATTTTAATGAAGGGGTATCCCCCATTTTTTCAAAATTCGGACTTTGCTAAGAACGCGCCACAGCCCAGGGCCGCGTTCATGAACGCGCCTCCTCGATACAGCGCGTTCTTACCAAGTCAAAAGCTCGGCTTTTTAATTTCAAAAAATATATATACAATTTATCAGAACGCGCTCGTCTAAGCGAGCGCGATCTGAAGAACGCGCCAATTGCCTGTAGCGTGTTCTTAAGAACGTGAGACCCTGCCACGTCGCGTTCTTAAAAAACCAACCAACCAACCAACCAACCAACCTCGGCACGGCACGGCACGGCACGGCACGATATGGCACGGCACGGCACAAATAAATAAATAAATAGTTTCGTATCCACACACAACTCGAGCCCACATCTTATGCCCCTTGGGTGATGACCCAAGGGTGAACTCTCCAACATATAAAGCCAATGAAGTTTTTCTAACTTCCAATGTGGGACTAAAGTTTAGTCACTATACAATACGAATTATAGCATTTGGAATCCACATTAATTGTAAGCATTCAGTCACCAAAAATAAGGAAAATCAATATTATCATGTTTGAATTTTTACAGCATATTAAAAATTATTTTTGTAGAATAAAAATTATTTTTAGCAAGTAAAAATCTATTTTTACCATATTATTAGTAAACTAATACATGAAAAATATTTCCAGCATGTTAAAAATTACTTCCAGCATGATAAAATTATTTTATCCATACTGAGATATGAAAACTATTTTTCAGCATGTTAAATCTATTTAAAAATATTTTTTTTGCATGCTAAACCTAATTTCCTATTAAATAATTAGTAAATTGATGCATGAAAATTACTATCAGCATGTTAAAATTACTTTCAGTATGATAAAATTATTTCCAGCATGGTAGAATTATTTTTAGCATGTTAGAACTATTGTCAGCATACTAAAGTTATTTAAAAACTATTTTTCAACAAGATAAATCTATTTTCCCATCATATAATTAGTAAATAAATGTAAAAAAATTTATTTCAGCATTATAAAATTTATTTTGTTATCAGAGAATTTCTGTAATAAGCATGGTAAACTTTTTTTTATCATCTCATCAGTAAGTTAATGTATGAGAATTATTTTAGCATGTTAAATATTAATTTTCAACATGATAAAATTACTCTCAGTATGATAAAATTATTTTTAACATGATAAAATTATTTTTAACCTGTTAAAACTATTTTAACATGTTAGAATTATTTTCAGCGTGATGAAACTATTTTTAGCATAATAAATCTATTTTCTTAAGCATGAAAATCTATATGTATCATAATATCAGTAAATAAATATATTGAAATTACCTACATCATGTAAAAATCTGTTTTATCATGTTATCAGCAAATTGGTGTATAAAAATTACTTTTTAGTATGTTAAATTATTTTTTACATGATAAATCTATTATTCTATCTTATTATCATTTATCATATCTTATTATCATTAAACATATCAATAATATGTGAAATCATGATTTTAATTCAAAAATATATACATATTATCTAAAACTTAATATTTCTGAATTTTAACAGAGTTAAGAATGAATTCTCAAATGATTTCGTGAACATGGTGCTTACCTACACCCCGTTTTGGCTAAACTAAAATACCTCCAGGATATAAAAAAAACTTCCTGAAAACATGCCTAAACAATTGTTAAATCAATTGAACACAAGATTAAATTATAGAATTAAAATAATTCTATTAGTTCTATTTACTTGATATTTCTTCCTAGTTACCGTTCGTTCTTGAATTCCACGACTTAATGTCGTTAAACATGATGTCTTAAAATTATTATTCACTTCTCTTGCAACTTCTGAGATTTTTGTCAGATCTATACTTTTTACAAATGAGCTTATTCCTGAAATTCATTGGCCATAGTGTTAAGTGGATGTCTAAACGTACTTGGGATCTTATGATCCACCGACCTAATGCCTGGCATTAATGGGGCCCGGTCTAGTCCTCGGAGGAGCGCCCGAAAGTACTTGTGCCCATGGGAGTTGATTGACCACGGTGTGACATTGCAGCGAAGTGCATGACTTGTTAGATTTTTACGGCATTCCACTATTCGTACTTGTTACTTGTTTACATGATTACTTGAAAATTACATGAATTACTTGACTTGCATGAAATGGCCAATTACATGAAATTCTTTACTTGTTTAAAGTTATTACTTGAAAATTTCTCTTGATATCTTGTTATCTCAATTACTTGGAAATTCCACTCATGTTATATACTTTTCGATGCAACTTGGAAAGATTACTTAAAGTGTTAAACACTTAAAGATTGCCTAGTTTTTAGAGATATAAAATCATACTGAACTTTTTGCTCACCCTATGTTTTGGTTAAATTGTTGTAGGAAATGACATTGAACAAAGGAATGGACAAGAGTGAAAGAGTGATTTTCTTTTCCCTAGGATTTATGTAGATCATTAGTGTTTTACAAGAATCATGTACTTTGGGTTTGGAAGTTTGTAATTTGCCTTTATGGCTTATGAATTAGCAATGTAAACCTCTGTTTTGATGGAATAAAAGTATCATTTTCTCATCAATCTTTGTCTTAGAATTAAATTTGTAGATGCTCTGATCGACACGCTTGATTATGACTCGCTCACGCCCTTGATATTCCGCGTCGGGGCGTGACACTCCGAGTCGTTAATTTCTCGCCTGAGGTAAACGAGCAGAAATTGCTAGAAAACCTTGATATGGCAGGCGAGATAAGAGAGGCTGCAAGCATCCGTGCCATGGAATATCAGCGGCGCCTCGCCCGATACTACAATGCCAAAGTCCGAGACAGAAACTTCTGCGTCCTAAGGAAAGTCGAAGCATCTCGACCATTGGAGGCGTTGGGGAAGCTGGTCCCTAATTGGGAGGGCCCCTATCGAGTGGTCGAGAGTCTCGAGAAAGGGGCGTATCGATTGTCTACCATGGAAAGAACGCCTATTCCTCGGACATGGAACGCAATAACATTACGAAAGTTCTATTTTTGAGGTTTCCTCAAGCATGTAAGCTACAAATGGTGATTATTTTCCTTTCATTAATATTTTTTGTACATCAGATAGGCCACAGCCAATATAGTACATATCAAAAACAAAAATACTACATCCACTGGTACTACGACACGAGTTGAATACTCGACGCGGACGGGGCAAGCGCCCCCAAACCGAGCCACTGACTTCACCCGGTGTGGAAACTGGCTCGGGTAACGGGGTGGCTGACCCTGCTGGTTTGGGAAACTCAGAGGAAAGGTATCAGAGGAAAAAGAGGAAGGAATACAAGTGAAGGCCTCCTCTGCCAACTCTTTGGAAGGAACAGAGAGCAAGCACCTCCAAATGGTGCGAGCAAAGATATCCTCCAAAGAGTGAAAGAAGAGGGAGGAAGTTGGTGGAATAGCAGAAGAGGGAGAAAGAATGAACACCCCCTCGAAGAGATAAGAAGGGCGGCGGGGATAGAAGAGGAGGGAGAAGCGTACAAAGGTGAGGAAGGAGCTGGACGAGGCCGCCGTGTCGAACACCCTGTTTCCTCGATCCTCCTTCCACTTCTACCTTCCTCGTAAGATTGTGGCGGCAATCCAGCGGTCGGGAACAGGCGCACTATCCCTTCTTGCACGCCGCACGCCCATCGCAGTCCCTTCCTCCACGCCGAAGTAGCAGGAACACCTCGGCAGCCACCAGGGTCATCGTCTTCCGAGTCGCCCTCCATGCCTCGCTGACAATTCCGCAGTACAACCGCTTCGCGAGAAAGGAGAAAGAGGAAGAACTGCGAGAAAAGCCCTAAGCGTTGAAGGGAGATGGAGGCGCCCTTCGGGACCTTTTATAGGCTGAAAGGAAAACCCTCGCCTTAATTAATTCTCCCCTTGAAAGAATGCAAAATGCAGGAACCCTTCTCTAGGGGCAGTTACTCCGTTTCCCTCAATAGCTTTTCTATAAGGACACGCGAAGTGGCAAGTCATTCAAAGTATAGAAAATCAGAAAGGCGCCAGCACCATGACAGTCGCCGCATGCGAGATATCCATAAATAAAATCCCCACCTCTTTAGCAACTGCAGATACGGCAGTCAAATCGTGCCAAAAGTGGTAAGAAACAGTCAACTCAATGCTAAATATTATTGTCATTATATATCGGAAGGGCAAACCTTACATGGCAACAACAAAGAAAAAAAAAGAAGTGATGTGACACAACCTAAGACTTAGGCAAACAAGCACATTTGTAATCAAAACGGGCCAATTTGGGCCGCCGCTCTCTCGTCGCTCACCCAAGCCCGGGGTAACTTGGCAATGCCAAGGTGAGGTTGAGGGGTTGGGCCCTTGCTGGTAGAGGGCCAGCAAGGCCAAGATGAGATTCCCAATGGGTGTGGCCCAATTCAAGGGGGCCGACAAAGTGCCAAAGGCACCGGTTGCACTCCTCCCACGGTGATCACTCAAGACAACGGGGCTTGAGGATCGGGCTCTCACTCGCATAACCAGCGGAATTAAGAACTAATATTGAAAGACAAGCACTAAATGGAGTGAAGGTGTGAGCACTTACTCGACCGGTTTGAAGAAACCGGTCCCGATCGGAGACGAGGGCGAGCGGGGAGGCGAGTGGATCCCCACACGCCGCGTCGGTGTAGCTTGACCTGCTCAAAGGTTTACAACACTACACCTCTCACAGGAGGGGGACCTTGGGGTGGGGGTTAATGATATTACAATCAATACAACCTCCACGCAGGGAGGGGCCTTCAGCCGGCCAAGCGGGGCGGGGAAATTAGAGCAAAGAGAGATGACTAAGTGATGGCACCGAATCTGCCTGCCCTCTGCAATAGGAAACTAACAGTTGGTGTTGAAGCTGCAGAACTCGATCACTAATTTCACCGAGGGCGAGACCAGTGGGGAACCCTTCATTACTGGGGCTGGAATGCTTCAGAATTTTTTCAATTTCTTCAGGGGTCGCTGCTGGCCTGGGCGGGAACTCGAACAGGGTCACTGATTCTCGGACTGACAGCAACAGATTACTAACAGCAGGAAGAAGAAGTTGCCCCGGCCGCTCCCGAACTCCAAATCAGGTGCCATCAGAACCGTTGGAACTGTGGACGAGTCCTATTTGCAGCAGAACAAACGAGGATGCCAAAAAATGCCGGAGACGATCAGTGGATCTAGAAGAGTGAGGAGAGGTCGGTGCAGACTGTGGGGAAGCAGAGTCGCACTGCCGAGGAAGAAAATTGATAACTTCTGCTACCGGATGCTGAACGGGATTCTGCTTCTTGATTCTGAAAGTAGATAGGAAGGAGAAGAACTTTGGATAAGAGCTCGTGGCCTGATTCCTCCCTGGTTCATCGTGGTGAAGCTTTTTCTCCGGCTCAGGACCTCTGCAGGGGCAAACCGGCACAGTCGTGGAAGAATGGGCTTCCTGGGCAGCACCGAACTCCGATGGCGACGAAACCACTGCCGTTGCGAAGAGGACAGGCAGCCGCTTCCGTGGATGCCTCATGGGCCTTCAAAATCGTAGGGAGGTGACCGGGGTGGCTGCTGCAAGATACGGGTATAGCTACATCTTCTGAACAGCAACCTGCAACTTTGACAAAGCCCCCAATGGATCTAGCAAGAAGAAGAAGAGAGTAGTATATGGTGAAGGGGAATGAAGAAAGGTGGAGGGGAGGTATGGGAGGTGTGGAGGGTTGCTAATGGCAGAGGGGAGGTGGAGGAAGAAGGGGGAGGGTGCAGGTTCAGCTAGAGGAAGGGGGAGTGGAGGGTGGATGGGGTAGTGGATGGTGGGGTGGAGTGAAGGGGAAGGGGGCGAACCTAGCCTAATGGAAGTGGAGAGGGGCGGCCAAGTCAAGTGGAGGGAAGGTTGTTTTCAAATTCAAATATGCTTTGGAAGTTGGGTGAATGTGTGGGGAAGAGGGGGAATTGTGTTGGAAGGGGGAAGATTTTGTTGGAATGGGGGAGATTGTGTTGGAATGGTAGAAATTCTACCTTGGGACTATGGGGGTGGAGTAATGGCAGCTATGGGAAGTGGAGGGCCTTTAATGGGGTAGGTGGGAGGTGGAGGTGGTTGGGGAGGGGAGGAGAGAGGAAGGGGGCGAACCCTACTTGGGGAAGAGAGAGAAAGAGAGAGAGAGTGGAAGGTGGGTGGGAATCTCTCACAAGGGTCTCTCACCCTAACTAATGGAATCTCTCCAATGTGGACTATTAAAATGGCAATTCTCATTCAATGATTCATTACTTTCAAATGAAGGAAATGGGGCCCTATATATAGGAAACCCACATTTTACAATAAGTCCCTTACAAAAGACTCAATGACAAATAACCGAAGGGGTAGGGGGGGCTCTTGGGCCAAGCCCGAAGAATTGGGCCCAATAGCACATTACACAATCTAATGACACTCAAACTTAGGAAAATAAATGTAAGACCTAGGGACATGACTCAAATAAAAGAAAAATTACATCAAAATGACTCAAATAGATAGCACAAAAGGGATAATTGGGCCTTTATAGAGAGGCCCGAACTCAAACGATGCCGGAGTGTGAAGAAGACCCTTGCCAAAGGGAGTTGTGGATGATGCCTCCATCAAATCCCCTGGGCTGTGAAGAGCTCGACTCCGTCGAGTAGGGGTCCATCCGGCTGTGGTACTGCTCGAGGAGGTCTGGATCTAACCGCTGGAGATCCTCCCGACTCACCCAAGAATCCTCCGAAGGAGACCGTTCCTTCCACCTGACGAGATAGCGCTCATATACCTTGCTCCTAGTGGTAGTGACTTGTACATCCAATATTTGTTCAATTTGTTCACGCTGGGCTCTCTTGGTTGGTGGTCTCTCCTCACGGGTGGGTACTCTCTCAATGGAAGAAGTAGGCTCAATCTCCTCACTAGGTACCACCGTGGGTCCCTTATATGGCACTAGGTCGGCGACATTGAATGTGGGACTTATTCCATACTCCTCAGGGAGATCTAACTCGTAGGCATTTGCACCAATCTCAAGACCTGGAAGGGACTAGCCCCACGTGGCCTCAGTTTAGAGTTGGCTCCCGGGAAGAGCCTCTCTGTCCTTACCATCACAAACTCACCCACATGGAATTCTTGGTGATGCCGATGAGAGTCGGCCAGCATTTTATAAGCCTCATTCTTTTTGCTGATGTGCTTGCGAATTTCTTCATGCAATTCTCTAACATGTTGTGCAAAAGACTCGGCTGAAATGGACACTCTAGCATACTGGGGAAGGGGAATGAGATCAGAAGGCTTTCTTGGTTTGTACCCATGCACGGCTTCAAATGGACTCATCCCTATTGACTTATTGATAGAGTTGTTATATGCAAACTTAGCTTGTGGTAGAGTGAGATCCCAATTTTCCGGTCGATCCTCAACAAGACATCTAAGGAGGTTTCCTAGACTCCGATTGACCACCTCGATTTGACCATCTGTTTGGGGGTGGTAGGCAGTAGAGAATTTAAGGAGGGTGCCCATCATGTGCCAAAGAGTTTTTCAAAAGTAGCTAGTGAATTTGACATCCCTATCGGAGACTATGGTCTTAGGTAGCCCGTGGAGACGGACAATCTCATCAAAGCACAATCGGGCCACATGGGAGGCATCGGAGGTCTTGGAGTATGGGATGAAGTGGGCCATCTTGGAAAACCTATCAACTACCACATAGATGGAGTCATGCTTTCTTTGAGTCTTGGGTAATCCTAGCACAAAGTCCATGCTTAGGTCTTGCCATGGCCGGTCGGGGATGGGAAGTGGGGTATACAAGCCGGTGTTTTGCTTCACCTGCTTGACCGAAGCACATGTGCGATATTGACCCACTATTTTGCCTACATCTCTCTTGAGACTTGGCCAATAAAACTGACCCTCAACTAGAGCAATGGTCTTGTGAACCCCAAAATGACCGGCTAACCCTCCCGCATGTAATTCCCAAACCAAGAAATCTCGGAGTGAGGTCCGTGGAATGCAAAGCTTGGGTCCCTTGAAGAGGAACCCATCCTCTAAGACAAACCCCTCATGTTCTTTGCTAGAATGGGTGGTCAAGGTAGTGAAGATGTGCCCAAAGTCGGGGCAGCTAGGGTACTCATCCTTGATCCTATCAAATTCGGTTACTTCCACTTGAATAGTGGAAAGTAAGGAAACTTTCCTACTAAGGGCATCCGCCGCTCGATTCTCACTCCCGGCTTTGTGTTTGATGACAAAAGTGTAGGATTGGATGAACTCAACCCATCGAGCATGTCGGGCATTTAACTTTTGTTGGGAGTTGAGGTATTTGAGGGCCTCATGGTCGGAAAAGATGACAAACTCTTTAGGCAACAAGTAATGCCTCCAATGTCGGAGGGACTGCACCACGGCGTAGAACTCCTTGTCATAAGTGGAGTATCTTGTCCTAGCATCACATAGCTTCTCACTAAAGAAGGCTACCGGGTGTCCCTCTTGACTAAGAATCCCTCCTATCCCTATCCCGGATGCATCACATGTGACTTCAAAGACTTTAGAGAAATCGGGAAGGCATAGGACCGGGGCTTGGGTCAACTTCTCCTTAAGTTCTTGGAATGCTTTAGAGGCCGATTTGGTCCACACAAAAGTTCCCTTCTTGAGACAATCAGTGATGGGGCCGGTGATAGTGCTAAACCCACGAATAAACCTCTTATAGAATGTGGCTAATCCATGAAAACTTCGGACCTCATGAAGGGTGTGAGGTTCCGACCAATCAAGAATAGCTTGGACCTTATCGGAGTCCATGGAGACACCCTTGGTAGACACCACAAATCCTAGGAAGGTGATGGATGTGGTCATGAAGTGGCACTTCCCTAGGTTGGCAAATAGGCTCTCTTGTCGGAGGACGGTGCAAACTTGCCTAAGATGGTCAAGGTGGGCCTCTTGGGATTGACTATAGATGAGTATGTCATCAAAGTATACCACTAGAAAGATCCCAATGAAAGGCCTAAGGACCTCCGTCATAAGACGCATGAAAGTACTTGGGGCATTTGAAAGCCCAAAAGGCATGACTAACCATTCAAAGAGACCATCTTTGGTTTTGAAAGCCGTTTTCCACTCATCCCCGGGCCTTATCCTAACTTGGTGATAGCCACTCTTAAGGTCAATTTTGGAGAAAATGGTGGCTCCGGCTAACATATCAAGCATGTCATCAAGCCTAGGGATGGGAAACCTATACTTGACGGTGATTTTGTTAATGGACCGACTATCCACACACATTCTCCATGACCCATCCTTCTTAGGAGTGAGAAGGGCCGGCACGGCACATGGGCTTTTGCTAATGCGAATGAAGCCCTTCCTAATGAGTTCCTCTATTTGCCTCCGAAGTTCAACATGTTCCGTGGGATTGAGGCGATAATGAGGAAGGTTTGGGAGAGTGACCCCCGGTACTAGATCAATTGCGTGTTGCACATCACGCATGGGAGGGAGTTGGTCCGGGAGCTCCGTTGGGAACACATCATGGAATTCTTCTAGGAGTTGTTGGATTTCTATGGGATGTGGATTGGTGGGAGTGGGCTCTCCTAGGCAAATGACCACCACACATAGTGGTACTCCTTGAACTATCTCTTCTTCAAGTTCTTTCCTAGTGATGAGATGAAGACCCTTGGTCAACCCCGAGGTCCCACTTTGTTTGGGAGTTTGGGTGAGGGATGGGGTTGGAGGGGTGGAGTTCCCCGAGACTTGTGGGGTGATGGGGTGTTGCCCTTGAGGGAGAGTGTCTCTCTTGGTCATGGGATGAGGTGGGGAGGGGTTAAGACGGATAGTCTTTCCCTCATGTTCAAAGGTGCACATGTTGCTCTTACCCAAGATGGTGGCATCTACATCATAGAGCCAAGGTCTTCCTAGAAGGATGCTACCTACTTCCATGGGTATGATATCACACCATATTTGACCATGGTATGAAGAGAAGGTGAGGGGCACAAGACATTGGGTGTTGACCGGGATGGATTTGTTGTTGATCCATGAGACCCGATAGGGATTTGGGTGGGTAGTGATAATAAGCCCAACAAGCTTAATGGTATCGGGGGATACGGCATTGACACAACTCCCACTATCCAAGATCACTTTCCTTACATGGCTCCCTATCTTGACAAAGGTGTGAAAGATTGAAGTTCGGCGCCAATCCTCTTCTTGGGGTTTGGTGAGGGTGCACCTAATCACTCCTAGATGGGAGTTGGTAGATGGAGTGGTGTGATCTAGACCCGACTCAAGGTATTGAGCCTCATACTCTTCTTCCCAATCTAGTGAGGCTTCATGGTCCTCAACAACACTCTCAAGCACCTTTTGGGGTGGGGGAGCTTCTTCCTTAATAAGTAAGCTAGATAATCCCTTGGATGGACATTGCCCCGTAAAGTGGCCAAACCCTTGACACCTATAGCATTGTTGTCGCCCGCTACCCGGAGTGTTTCCTACACTTGGGCCTTTGGGATTGTCTTCCCTCCGTGGGAGAGGGTGACTAGGGGTGGGCTTGTTTGGAGTGATGGTGGGAGGGGGGTTGTAAGGCCTTAATGGGGTACTCCCACTTGGATTTGGGGCTTTCATGGGGGTGGCCGGAATGGGTCGTGGTCCCATGTTTTTGGGATCGGCCGGTCAGGGAGTAGCAAATCGAGGGATCCTAGAGAATCTTTCTACATCCCTTGCTATTTGATAGGCTAGCTCAAGGTTATCAACATCTCTCATGAAAAGTTGTCTCTTGATGTGACTTTGAAGTCCATTCTTAAAGCGAGACAAGGTAACGGCCAGGTCCTCATGAACTCCGCACTTCAAAAGATAGGAGTCAAACTTCTCAATATATTCTACCACGGTCTTCCCTTCTTGGGTGAGGCTTTGCCATTCATCTAAGAGCATTTGATGGTAGGATTGGGGAAGGTATTTGTTCCTAAGTTGATTCTTCATACCGTCCCAAGTATCAATAGGCTCTTCCCGCCTAATCCTTCTTAGACCCTCTTGGTTTAGCCTATAAGTTTTGGCTAATTTAGTGAGATGCATTTTGGCCAATCTTACCCTCCTTTGGTCGGTCATAGGGTACCATTCAAAGTATTGGTCCATGGCGGTCTCCCATTCTAAGTAGACACTTGGTTCATGGGAACCATCAAAGTTTGGGGCCTCTACTTTAATCATCCTTAAGAGAGGGTCATCCGGGTCGTCCCGTGGACACCTTTCATGAATGTGATGGTGGCGAGGCCTCTCATAGTCATGGTAGGGGTCAAGGTCCAAGTCCTCCCTATAAATTTCAGCATGTGGGTGATGGGCTCTTGGTCCATTGTTTCTTGGGTGGAACTCATCCCTATGAGGCTTAACATGGGGAGGGTGGACTCTTGGGTCATTGTTCCTTGGGTGGAACTCATTCTTATGTAGCTCACCATGTGGTGGATGGACTCTTGGTTCATTATTCCTTGGATGAGGGTCTTCCCTATGAGGTTCAACATGTGGAGGGTGGACTCTAGGTTCATTGTTCCTTGGGTGGAACTCATGCTCTTCTAGCCTAGCAATTCGAGTGGAAAGGGACTCAAGTTGGGCAAGAATGTTGGTAAGGGCAGCGTCTACCCTATTCATTTGGCCTTGGGGTTCCTCCCTAGGAGCATCTTGGTTGAGTTGAGGATTGGGATCCATTGGTGGATTTGAAGATGAAGGATCGGGTCGGTAACTAGCACCACTACGGGTGGACATGCAAGACAAGGGACAAATGGAGTTGGATACACAATGCAAAGGTCCTAGGACTTAGACTTGATAGAGACAAGTCAATGACTTGCTCTGATACCAATTGATGTGACACAACCTAAGACTTAGGCAAACAAGCACATTTGCAATCAAAACGGGCCAATTTGGGTTGCCGCTCTCTCGTCGCTCACCCAAGCCCGAGGTAACTTGGCAATGCCAAGGTGAGGTTGAGGGGTTGGGCCCTTACTGGTAGAGTGCCAGCAAAGCCAAGATGAGATTCCCAATGGGTGTGGATGCCCAATTCAAGGGGGCCGACAAAGTGCCAAAGGCACCGGTTGCACTTCTCCCACGGTGATCACTCAAGACAACGGGGCTTGAGGATCGGGCTCTCACTCGCATAACCAGCGGAATTAAGAACTAATATTGAAAGACAAGCACTAAATGGAGTGAAGGTGTGAGCACTTACTCGACCGGTTTGAAGAAACCGGTCCCGATCGGAGACGAGGGCGAGCGGGGAGGCGAGTGGATCCCCACACGCCGCGTCGGTGTAGCTTGACCTGCTCAAAGGTTTACAACACTACACCTCTCGCAGGAGGGGGACCTTGGGGTGGGGGTTAATGATATTACAATCAATACTACCTCCACGCAGGGAGGGGCCTTCAGCCGGCCAAGCGGGGCGGGGAAATTAGAGCAAAGAGAGATGACTAAGTGATGGCACCGAATCTGCCTGCCCTCTGCAATAGGGGACTAACAGTTGGTGTTGAAGCTGCAGAACACGATCAGGAATTTTTCCGAGGGCGAGATCAGTGGGGAACCCTTTGCTACTGGGGCTGGAATGCTTCAGAATTTTTTCAATTTCTTCAGGGGTCGCTGCTGGCCTGGGCGGGAACTCGAACAGGGTCACTGATTCTCGGACTGACAGTAATAGATTACTAACAGCAGGAAGAAGAAGTTGCCCCGGCCGCTCCGAAACTCCAAATCAGGTGCCGTTGGAACCGTTGGAACCGTGGACGAGTCCTCTTTGCATCAGAACAAACTAGGATGCCAAACAATGCCGGAGACGATCAGTGGATCCAGAAGAGTGAGGAGAGGTCGGTGCAGACTGTGGGGAAGCAGAGTCGCACTGTCGAGGAAGAAAATTGATAACTTCTGCTACCGGATGCTGAACGGGATTCCGCTTCTACTTTGGATAAGATCTCGGGGCCTGATTCCTCTTTGGTTCATCGTGGTGAAGCTTTTTCTCCGGCTCAGGGCCTCTGCAGGGGCAGACCGGCGCAGTCGTGGAAGAATGGGCTTCCTGGGCAGCACCGAACTCCGATGGCGACGAAACCACTGCCGTTGCGAAGAGGACAGGCAGCCGCTTCCGTGGATGCCTCTTGGGCCTTCAAAATCGCAGGGAGGTGACCGGGGTGGCTGCTGCAAGCTACGGGTACAGCTACATCTTCTGAACAACAACTTGCAACTTTGACAAAGCCCTCAATGGATCTAGCAAGAAGAAGAAGAGAGTAGTATATGGTGAAGGGGAATGAAGAAAGGTGGAGGGGAGGTATGGGAGGTGTGGAGGGTTGCTAATGGCAGAGGGGAGGTGGAGGAAGAAGGGGGAGGGTGCAGGTTCAGCTAGAGGAAGGGGGAGTGGAGGGTGGATGGGGTAGTGGATGGTGGGGTGGAGTGAAGGGGAAGGGGGCGAACCTAGCCTAATGGAAGTGGAGAGGGGCGGCCAAGTCAAGTGAAGGGAAGGTTGTTTTCAAATTCAAATATGCTTTGGAAGTTGGGTGAATGTGTGGGGAAGAGGGGGAATTGTGTTGGAAGGGGGAAGATTTTGTTGGAATGGGAGAGATTGTGTTGGAATGGTAGAAATTCTACCTTGGGACTATGGGGGTGGAGTAATGGCAGCTATGGGAAGTGGAGGGCCTTTAATGGGATAGGTGGGAGTTGGAGGTGGTTGGGGAGGGGAGGAGAGAGGAAGGGGGCGAACCCTACTTGGGGAAGAGAGAGAAAGAGAGAGAGAGTGGAAGGTGGGTGGGAATCTCTCCCAAGGGTCTCTCACCCTAACTAATGGAATCTCTCCAATGTGGACTATTAAAATTGCAATTCTCATTCAATGATTCATTACTTTCAAATGAAGGAAATGGGGCCCTATATATAGGAAACCCACATTTTACAATAAGTCCCTTACAAAAGACTCAATGACAAATAACCGAAGGGGTAGGGGGGGCTCTTGGGCCAAGCCCGAAGAATTGGGCCCAATAGCACATTACACAATCTAATGACACTCAAACTTAGGAAAATAAATGCAAGACCTAGGGACATGACTCAAATAAAAGGAAAATTACATCAAAATGACTCAAATAGATAGCACAAAAGGGATAATTGGGCCTTTATAGAGAGGCCCGAACTCAAACGATGCTGTAGTGTGAAGAAGACCCTAGCCAAAGGGAGTTGTGGATGATGCCTCCATCAAGAAGTGGCACATCGAGCCTATTTTTTCTCCTAATCTATGGAGATGGGGGGACTCCGAGAGGCCCGCAGCCCTTCTTGAGGCTCGGTAGTTGAAGGATCCTCAGCACCAGAAGATCTGCCCCTGATATCTTGGGCGACGGCCGGTCCAGACACTGATCCCACCTGTGTGGGAACTGCCTTGACCATGCGCCCTCTGGAGGTGATCGGAGCTGGCGATCCATCTCTTGAAGCAGAGGCAATCCTGCTCTGCCCTTCACTCGACGACGAAGAAGGAGAATCGGTGGTATCCGCGTCCGAGTCGTAGCATTTCCCAAAAGGAAATAGAAGCTCGTCGGTCACCTGCTGCTGGGCCTCAATGACCCCGCGATGGAAGCCTTGGGCGAATCCCTTCCGCAGTCCCTGACGGTAGCTTGGCTCGGTGTAGCACCCCCGATAAAATAATTGAGAAAATTTAAAACTTCTTCCTAAAAGAATCCAACCTAAAGGCCTTATATAAAGAACCCAACCTCAAGAAATGTAAATGTACAACCCAACATCACTTTATGCCATCATGGGAAGTACGCAGTGAACTCTTCCTAAAGAATCTTATATTAAAGGCCTTATATAAAGAACCAAACCATAAGAGGACTATTATACAAATGTACAAGCTAAGTTTACTTTATGCCAACACATGGGCACATGGGTAGTACGTAAGTGGGGTTTCTTTTCCAACACCAAGAGAATGGGCGCCCCTTACCAGGGCGCCATTCAACAAATTGAACCCTCCTTGGACAGGCGCCATTTCCCTTGGGGCCACCATCCAGAGGGCATCTGTGAAGGCCAACACGTGAAGGTTGCAGTTTTGTCTAAAAATGGACGCCCTCTTGCAAGGGCATCTGTGACGACCCAGAGTTCGGGATACCGATATACCGATAACATCGATATACCGATACGAAGAACTGGGGAAGCCACCCAGGGGGTTGATGAGGCCCCTAAAGGGTTAGTGAAGTTTGTCGAGGGGATGCATAACGAACTGCAATTACATGCGCGCATATTAGAATTAAGCAATGAAGTTAACAAAAGTGCGGAAGCAATTCAAAATAACCAGAGTGATATATATATATACTAGTCTAGAAGCACAAAAGCACTAGTCCAAAAAGGTATAACTACACGGGGCATACCCCGGCAAAAGTACAACAAAGCCCAAAACGGCGATCCGTCTACTGCTGGCGGCTAGGCACGGTCTCCAAAATAGCTCACGAAACATCGAGAGATGGCGGGCGCGGCTCACCTGAAAGGAGAAGGGTGAGTCACAGCCAGACTCAGTAGGGGTCATGCGGATCCCTACCTCGCACTAAACAAGCATACATGCGAAGATAAAGGCAATTAGAGCATGCATTTAAATAAAATAACAAGCATTGGCATGAATAAACTACTCAAGTAAAGCTGTAAACTCTAACTAAGCAGGTATAACAGCTAACACATGCCAATAATAAATAAATGCAAGCGACTGCAACTAAATCTACCAGTAGAACATGCCTCAACTAATCCGAGCAACAAAGAGTAGGACAACCACTGGAACAGAAACCAGATGCGTCCACTGACGACTTACACTGCATCTCAAGCACTCGCAGTCGACAACACGACAAGCTAAGCACGTAAACAGTACCAAACCAAGTGACCAGTCAGAGTGACACCCGTCAGTGTCAGTCCACAGCCTCTGACCACGTGTGCACACACTGACTCTCGCCTGAGCCAGGCCCTCTAGCTAGTTTTCTCCCTCGGTAGGATGCTACCGTTGGCGGGGAGCCCACGACACTAGCTTAAAAACCATGTACGGGAACAATCCCCTTCGCCATCCTTAAGCGGGTCGGTACTCAACAGACCTTAGGGCAACAACAGTGATTCCATTGCAAGGAAAGTAAAGCTTACTCTATTGGGATCTAAAAATATGCCATTAGTTCATAAACTAATTCATACATGGTGTGTAGTCATTATCGAATGCATAAGGAATGGGCTGGAAGCTTTTTGAAACCAACAGGCAAGTGGCGGTCTGCAGCCACCGTGCTACATGCATGTAACGGCCTGGGGAAGGCGCGTTACATTGAAAGTGACGCGTCCACCCCTGGGCATTACATCCCCCGAACCCCAGCTCAAACGCAAACAAAATAGAGTGTAACGCGCTTGCCCAGGCCCGTTACAATGATCTAACGGCAGGCCAACTGGCTGTTACATCCACCCGAGAGCAAAACCAACACACAGTGTATCAGATCCGGTTGTAGGCAAAGTGACGCGCTCGCCCAGGCGCGTCGGGTCACCCTGACGGCCGGCCGACTGGCCGTCAGGTCAACCGCCTGACTCGGTCAATGCAAAACAATGAACATGTAACGGAGGGGAGCCCCACCGTTACTCTCGAAGTGACGCCCCATCAACGGGCTGTTACTTTCAAGTAACGCGTCCTCCAAGGACCATTAGGCGTGTGACGGTTCCTGGAAGGACCGTCACACCACCTGGGTCACAGATGGGTTAGGTTTGAAAACCGGTTCCCTCCCGGATGATAGAAATCGTCGGGTAACGACGTAAAAACATGTTTCCTGTCAAACCATACATCCCAAACAACAACATAACAACTAAAAATAGCACATGCAAAGCCCACAACGCATTAAATTCAAGAACAAGGCTAAAACCCCAAAAATAGAAAAATGAACATTATGCAAGCTACGAGGTTCTAATCAAACGAACTAGCTACAAGAAATGATCCTAGCAAGTTCAGGAGTCCATCCCCCTACCTCTGGCAAGTCGAAACGGCCGGAAACGCCGCATGCAACGAGGAGGGTCCACGGGGCCTTCAAGCTCCACCTCGCTCCCACGATCACCAAACCATGCCGAAATGGTTACCCACGCGTTCCTCTCGACGCGAGGAATCCAACAGCGCCAACCACGCTTCAATCCGACGTCGTCTCGCCTGCGTTCCCTTGGAGAGGGGAGAGGTCGATCGAACGAAGAGAGAGAGAGCGTGAGGGAAAAGAGATCGACGAGGGGAGAGAGGGGGTGAGGGTGAGGGTGAGGGATTAAAAGAAAATAAAATAAAATTAAAAAATATATAATATAATCATTATATATATTAAAATCTTATTAATTTCTAATAACCCTCAATTAACTCCAAATAAATACGAAAAAATGCCAGAAAAATGCCTAAAAATCCAGGAAAATAGCCAGAAATTCCAGAACAAATATTAGATCTAAACCACTAAGGATCCACTGAGGCACGGGCCTTACAGTCCCTCCCTCCTAATAGAAATTTCGCCCTCGAAATTTACAACAACGGATAAGGAGGAAACTGAGAAAGGAATGATACCTCACTGGAATAAGAAAGGAAAAAGCTGACGCATCTCATCTTCACGTTCCCAAGTTGACTCATTACCAGAGTGACGCTGCCAAGAAATTCTTACCAGAGGGATAACCTTATTTCTCAACCGCTGCTCACGACGGTCTTCAATTCTGATAGGAAACTCTGGCGTAGACAAATCAGCAGTCATCTCGGCCCAAACTGAATCGTCGAGAACATGAGAAGCATCTGGCACATATTCCCTCAACTGAGAGACGTGGAACACATCATGAATAGCTTGCATAGCCGCTGGTAGTTGCAATTGATAAGCTACCTGACCCACAGCTTCAACAATAGGAAACGGGCCAACATACCGCGGACTATGCTTTCCACGCTTCCCAAATCTGGAAACACCTTTCATCGGAGATACCTTAACAAACACCATATCTCCTGGCTCAAACTGTAGTGGGCGTCTGCGCTGGTCTGCATAACTTTTCTGTCAACTCTGAGCCGTCAACAATCTCTATATAATCAGACGAACCACATCAGAACACTGCTGTACCATGTCAGGTCCTGTCAACAATCGGTCCCCAACATCAAACCAGTTCAGAGGAGTACGACAAGGACGACCATACAGCGATTCATAAGGAGCCATACCAATACTGGAGTGAAAATTGTTATTATAAGCAAATTCAAGAAGTGGCAAATGTTGACTCCACGAACCCTGCCAGTCAAGGCAACACGATCTCAGCATGTCTTCCAGAGTCTGAATAGTCCTCTCTGACTGTCCATCTGACTGTGGGTGATACGCTGAACTAAAAGCTAACTCAGTGCCCAAAGATTTCTGGAAACTGCGCTAGAAGCCGGAGGTAAAACGTGGATCACGATCTGACACAAGTGAAACAGGAATTCCATGCAGTGGCACGATCTTCTGCACATAAAGCTCGGCCAACCTCTGCACATTCCAAGCAACCTTAATTGGCAACAATCTGGCAGTTTTAGTCAATCTGTCAACAAGTAACCAGATACCATCAAAACCTTGAGAAGTCTGAGGCAAACCCACCACAAAATCTGTAATAACATGGTCCCATTTCCACAATGGAATCTCTAATGGCTGAAGCAATCCACCTGGCTTTTGATGTTCGGCTTTAACCTGCTGACAAGTCAAGCACTTAGAAACAAACACAGCCACATCTTTCTTCATACCTGGCCACCAGAACTACTTTTTCAAATTCTGATACATTTTGGTGTCACCTGGGTGAATAGCGAAACGGGAGCCATGGGCTTCACTCAGAATCTCTTGTCTCAATGCATCAACAGCGGGAACATATAATCTGCCCTGGAAACTGACGACCAGCTCATCAACAAATTCCACATCATATCTTGATACAACACGGGCCAATTCAGAATCAGCTTGCTGGGCTTCTTGAATCTGCTGATACAAAGCTGACCCCAAAACCAAGCTAGCACAAACTGATGTCCTCGGATCGGTAGGAAACTCCACACTGAATGCCTCGCACGGAAGCTGTTCCCATAATTTCCATTCATGAAGCAACAGATGATTGACTTGCACCTTCCTGCTCAGAGCATCAGCCACAACATTCATTTTACCCGGCTGATAGGAGAGTGTAAAGTCATAATCTTTCATGTATTCCATCCATCGCCTCTGCCTGAGATTCAGATCTTTCTGGGAGAAAATATACTGTAAACTCTGATGATCAGTAAAAATCTAAAACTTTTCACCATAGAGATAATGTCTCCAGATCTTTAAGGCAAAAACAACTGTAGCTAGCTCCAGATCATGCGTGGGATAATTTTCTTCATGCTGTTTCAGTTGCCGAGATGCATATGCAATAACCTGACCATGTTGCATCAGCACTGCACCCAAACCCACTTGAGAAGCATCTGTACAAAGAAGAAATCCACCTGAGCCGGATGGCAAAATCAACACTAGAGAAGAAGTCAAGAGTCTTTTCAATTCAACAAAGCTCTCCTCACACTGATCTGACCAGACAAAAGGCACATCTTTACGAGTCAGTCTAGTCATTGGTGCTGCAATCTTTGCAAAATCCTGGATGAATCTGCGATAATACCCAGCCAAACCTAAGAAGCTTCTAATCTCTGTCACAGTTCTCGGTCTCTGCCAACTCAAAACAGCTTCAATCTTAGCAGGGTCCACTGCTACTCCATCACCAGAAATCACGTGACCAAGAAAATAAATTTCCCGAAGCCAGAATTCACATTTACTGAACTTCGCATAGAGCTCGTGATCTCTTAGAGTCTGCAGAATGATCCTCAAATGCTGCACATGATCTTCATTAGAAACAGAGTAGATCAGAATATCATCAACAAAGATTACCACGAACTGATCCAGAAATGGACGAAAGATACGCTGCATTAGGTCCATAAAAGCTGCTGGGGCATTAGTCAATCCAAACGGCATTACCAGAAATTCATAATGACCATATCGAGTGTTGAAAGCTGTCTTCTCTATATCAGATTCCCAGATCCTCAATTGAAAGTAGCCAGACCGGAGGTCAATCCGTGAAAAGACAGTAGCAGACTGTAACTGGTCAAACAAATCATCAATCCTGGGAAGCGGATATTTGTTTTTGATAGTCACCTGATTCAGCTGCCTGTAATCAATACAAAGCCTCAGGCTTCCATCTTTCTTTTTCACAAACAGCACTGGAGCACTCCACGGGGAAAAACTGGGGTGAATATAGTCTTTCTCCAGTAATTCAAGTAGCTGTGCTCGCAGTACTTCCAGTTCAGCTGGAGCCATTCGGTACGGTGCCTTTGCTAATGGGCATGTACCTGGAATCAGTTCAATCACCATTTCTATCTCTCGTTCTGGAGGCAAGCCTGGCAACTCGTCAGGAAACACATCAGGGAACTCACAAACAATAGGAATATCACCGACATCTCGTCGTGGTTTTTCAACAGCAACCACAGAAGCTAAGAATCCCTGGCAACCTGCACTAAGCAACCTATAGGCTCGAATAGCAGAAATAATCATACGAGAAGAACGGGATCGAATACCTTGGAAATAAAAAGCTGATTTTCCTTGTGGCTGAAAATAGACTTTCTTCGCTCTGTAGTCAACCACAGCTCCATACTGCTCCAACCAATCCATACCCAGAATAATGTCATAGTCTGCCAGCTGCAACGCATACAATCTCGCCGGCAACTGATGACTATCAATCATGATAGGAGACTCTTCCAAACACAAAGGTGTAATCATGAAATCTCCAGAAGGCAATTCAACAAACATCTCACAAGTTATCTCGGACGTTGGTTCCTCAATACATGCCACGAATGCCTCAGAAATAAAAGAGTGAGAAGCACCAGAATCAAATAAGACACGAGCTGAATGACCATAAATCATAATCGTACCTTCCACTAGATGGGACGCAACAGCTTCAGCTCTTGTCATATTAGAAACCTTGCCTTTCTGCTTCTTTGAACCAGCTGAGGATTGCTGAGAAGACGCCGACGCTTGAGAATAAAACTGTTGAGCTTGAGGTACAGGAGGAGGTCTGAATTGCGGCTGCTGAGGCTGAGAGAACTTAGGAGCTTGCAACTGCTTTGGCCTCAGCGGGCAATCTCGAACCACGTGACCAGGCTGGTCACAACGAAAATAGACCACTGGAAGAGAACACGGCTGACCCTTATGGTGACCACCGCATCTCCGACAAGTCCACGGCTGACTGACAGTTGAACTCTGACGAGTCTGAGAAGAAGGCGCTGTCGTCTGCTGAACAGAATCTATACCGGACGGTTGTTGGAAAAACCTCTTTTTCTTCTTGAACTTCTTAAACTTGGTCTTGGAAGGAGAAGAAGCACTGCTAACCTCTGGTGCAACAGAGGGAACTCCTAACATGGGCGGTCGGTAAGCCTGCTGAGACTGCAACGCCGGCTAAACTGACCCCGCCTGAGGATACCCACCTGGTCTCGCCATCTCCAGCTCTAGTGCCACAGCTGCCTGGCACGCACCATCTAAGTCAGCAACATGACTCGCGATCAAGGGCAACTTCAACTCTGGTCTCAACCCTCGCAAGAATTGCTGAGTCTTCAACGCTTCATTTGCCAGCACATGGGGCGCATACTGACCCAATTCCATGAACTTATTCCGATACTGCAGCACCGTCATACTGCCTTGAATCAGCTCCATGAATTGATACATCTTAGCCATCTGCAAGCAGGCAGGAGTGTAGGCACGCTCAAAAGCAGTAACAAACTCTGCCCAAGTGATCCGCCGAAGAGGTCTAGAGTGAAACGCAATCTGCCACTCGGCTTTCCACCACGTAATTGCTGTACCTTGGAGTTGAAACGCAGCAAACATAACTTTCTCGTCTTCAGCACATTCCATAGACAGGAATACGCGTTCAGTTGCATCAAGCCACTGCCTCGCAACCTCTAGATCAGCTTGACCATCGAAAGCAGGCGGATTGAACATAAGAAATTCTTTCAAAGCCTTGCCTCGACTACCAGGCACTTCAACCTGTGGAGCAATGACTGGAAGAGCAGGAACAGCGGGAACTGCAGGAGGAGGTGCAGAACCACTCTCTTCCCTGGGAGCATCCCTAGGAGCTCGAAGAACTCGAGGAGGTCTTCCTCGACGAGGCGGCATGATTACACTGCCAAAACACATAAAACAATAGCGAATACATCAATCACACGGAAAACATCATATGCCAGCAATAGATAACAGGAAAGGACTAGCTCTGGACAAACATGAATTCCAATTCCTTACACAAATCCTCAACTCCGCTCTGATACCAGCTGTGACGACCCAGAGTTCGGGATACCGATATATCGATAACATCGATATACCGATACCAAGAACTGGGGAAGCCACCCAGGAGGCTGATGAGGCCCCTGAAGGGTTAGTGAAGTTTGTCGAGGGGATGCATAACGAACTGCAATTACATGCGCGCATATTAGAATTAAGCAATGAAGTTAACAAAAGTGCGGAAGCAATTCAAAATAACCAGAGTGATATATATATATACTAGTCCAGAAGCACAAAAGCACTAGTCCAAAAAGGTACAACTACATGGGGCATACCCCGGCAAAAGTACAACAAAGCCCAAAAAGGCGATCCATCTACTACTGGCGGATAGGCACGGTCTCCAAAACAGCTCACGAAACACCGGGAGACGGCAGGCGCAGCTCACCTGAAAGGAGAAGGGTGAGTCACAGCCAGACTCAGTAGGGGTCACGCGGATCCCTACCTTACACTAAACAAGCATACATGCGAAGATAAAGGTAATTAGAGCATGCATTTAAATAAAATAACAAGCATTGGCATGAATAAACTACTCAAGTAAAGCTGTAAACTCTAACTAAGCAGGTATAACAGCTAACACATGCCAATAATAAATAAATGCAAGCGACTGCAACTAAATCTACCAGTAGAACATGCCACTACTAATCCGAGCAACAAGGAGTAGGACAACCACTGAAATAGAAACCAGATGCGTCCACTGACGACTTACACTGCGTCTCAAGCACTCGCAGTCGACAACACGACAAGCTAAGCGCGTAAACAGTACCAAACCAAGTGACCAATCAGAGTGACACCCGTCAGTGTCAGGCCACAGCCTCTGACCACGTGTGCACACACTGACTCTCGCCTGAGCCAGGCCCTCTAGCTAGTTTTCTCCTTCGGTAGGACGCTACCGTTGGCGGGGAGCCCACGGCACTAGCTTAAAAACCGTGTACGGGAACAATCCCCTCCGCCATACTTAAGCGGGTCGGTACTCAACAGACCTTAGGGCAACAACAGTGGTTCCATTGCAAGGAAAGTAAAGCTTACTCTATTGGGATCTAAAAACATGCCATTAGTTCATAAACTAATTCATACATGGCGTGTAGTCATTATCGAATGCATAAGGAATGGGCTGGAAGCTTTTTGAAACCAACAGGCAAGTGGCGGTCTGCAGCCACCGCGCTACAGACATGTAACGGCCTGGGGAAGGTGCGTTACATTGAAAGTGACGCGTCCACCCCTGGGCGTTACATCCCCCGAACCCTAGCTCAAACGCAAACGAAATAGAGTGTAACGCGCTTGCCCAGGCACGTTACAACGCTCTAACGGTAGGCCGACTGGCCGTTACATCCACCCGAGA
This sequence comes from Amorphophallus konjac, assembly GCA_022559845.1. Lineage (NCBI taxonomy): Eukaryota > Viridiplantae > Streptophyta > Magnoliopsida > Alismatales > Araceae > Amorphophallus > Amorphophallus konjac. The sequence continues at coordinate 188,298,799 of CM040120.1, forward strand.
GTAAAACCAACACACAGTGTATCAGATCCGGTTGCAGGCGAAGTGACGCGCTCGCCCCGGCGCGTCGGGTCACCCTGACGGCCGGCCGACTGGCCGTCAGGTCAACTGCCTGACTCGGTCAACGCAAAACAATGAACATGTAAGGGAGGGGAGCCCCACCATTACTCTCGAAGTGACGCCCCATCAACGGGCCGTTACTTTCAAGTAACGTGTCCTCCAAGGACCGTTAGGCGTGTGACGGTTCCTGGAAGGACCGTCACACCACCTGGGTCACGGACGGGTTAGGTTTGAAAACCGGTTCCCTCCCGGACGATAGAAATCGTCGGTTAACGACATAAAAACCTGTTTCCTGTCAAACCATACATCCCAAACAACAACATAACAACTAAAAATAGCACATGCAAAGTCCACAACGCATTAAATTCAAGAACAAGGCTAAAACCCCAAAAATAAAAAAATGAACATTATGCATGCTACGGAGTTCTAATCAAATGAACTAGCTACAGGAAATGATCCTAGCAAGTTCAGGAGTCTATCCCCCTACCTCTGGCAAGTCGAAACGGCCGGAAATGCCGCATGCAACGAGGAGGGTCCACGGGGCCTTCAAGCTCCACCTCGCTCCCACGATCACCAAACCACGCCGAAATGGGTACCCACGCGTTCCTCTCGACACGAGGAATCCAACGGCGCCAACCATGCTTCAATCCGACGTCGTCTTGCCTGCGTTCCCTAGGAGAGGGGAGAGGGCGATCGAACGAAGAGAGAGAGAGAGCGTGAGGGAAAAGAGATCGACGAGGGGAGAGAGGGGGTGAGGGTGAGGGATTAAAAGAAACTAAAATAAAATTAAAATATATATAATATAATCATTATATATATTAAAATCTTATTAATTTCTAATAACCCTCAATTAACTACAAATAAATCCGAAAAAATACCAGAAAAATTCCTAAAAATCCAGGAAAATAGCCAGAAATTCCAGAACAAATATTAGATCCAAACCACTAAGGATCCACTGAGGCACGGGCCTTACAACATCATTCTCTTGAATAGTGCCTCCCAGATTAATGGACGTCCCTTTACAAGGGTGTCATTTCATATGTGCTTCTAGAAGGTTGAGGCACGAACAACCTCATTTAGCTGGCAAAGCACCATTTCTAGGATCTTGTTCCTCAACGGGACCCGTAAGGCAATAAACCCATGCTCTACGTTTCTTATAACTAATTCTCTCTGTAGCACTAGCAGAGGCTACTGCCATGATCAGTGATGCTTGCAGAAGGGAATATTTCCCTTCTTTCCCTCGGAAGACGTGAAGGAGCGGCTTTCTACACTCTACGCCCTGCTGCTGGAGCTTTACGGTGGCGGAGGATGTGTGGCTTCATCCTTGGATTTCTATTCTTTCTTATGTACCACGTAATCACGCCAAAAAGGTAGGTGTTCTCAAGATCTGGCCTAACCAGTAGCAAATAGGTTAACGTAACATGCATGCTTAGAGTTAGATTAACTCATCTTCCATGTTATATTACCCGGCCTTATTGTGATCAAAAATAACCAAGTATACAACATGTTACACAGATTTTTGATAGCCTGTTACACCTGTCATATATGATTTTATACACCATCTGTTACCATGATTTTATGAGTTTTGAACATATCTTATTACACTAGTTTTACAACCTTAAATAATCATATTTTAACCCTAGTATATACCCTCTCTTACATGAGATACATACCTGTTTTTAAAACCCTCAAAAGCCAGCCCTCAGGTGAATAGCGCCCCCAGCCAGGGCGCTATTTCTTGAAGAGGCGCCCCCACCCTGGGTGCCAATTCTCGAAGGGGCGCCCCCAGCCACGGCGCCAATTCAACGAAGACACTGTGCAGTGTCGTCAATTCCATTTCTGGTAATTTTCAGTAATTATAAATCAACGCATTCAAAAATCCGTATCTATTGAACTAAAGCATGAAATTTTTGCATGAATATAGTTCTGTGGTCCTGATATTTTTCTCTACCTGTCCATGTCCTTGATTCCTGATTCGGAGAAACTTTAAAGAAATGAATAGTAACTTGTATCTCAGAATGTACCTTTCAGATGCAAAGCATGACTTACTGAAAAATGGCTCACTTGGTGACTCTCCGCTGTGACTTCAATTAATTGAAGACACTGCAGAGGGGTGCCAATTGGCAAGAGCCCTGTATATCAATTAGTGACACCCCGAGGGGTCTTCAATTAAATGAAGACTACTCAGAGGGTCGCCAATTGCATTTTTGAGAAATTAAAAACACAGCATTAGAAAATTTGATATCTATGAAACCAAAACCCAACAATTATACATGAGCATGTTTCTGAACTCCCGAGAATTTTCACTACCTGTTCATGTCCTTACTTCCTATTTTGGAGAAACTTTTACGAAATGAATAGTGTTTTGAGTCACATAACTACCTGGCTGGTGAAAATCACCAATGTAATTGGCGCCCCAAGCCAGGGCGCCAATTCACTGAATAGCGGCAGCTAGGTCGTCTTCAATTAATTGAAGACTGTCTGAAGGGGCGCCAATTTCCATATGTATATATATTTTCAGAAAAATATGAAAAATCTGAAAGACTAGCCCACCCTCAGGCGCCATTTACATGAAAGGGGGGCCAACCCCCAGGCGCCAATTTACTGAAAGGGGGCCAACCCCCAGGTGCCAATTCCCTGAAAGACCCCCTGACCCTAGGGCGCCAATTACCTGAAAGAGGGGCTGACCCTAGGGCGCCAATTGTCTGAAAGAGGGGCTACCCCCAGGGCGCCAATTGACTGAAAACCTACCTAACCCCCAGGCACCAATTCAGTATTAGCAGCTTATGATTCTGATCTATCTCGTGGTTTGTACCGACACAACCCTAATTAATTTTCCTGCATATTATGAGTCCTTCAACTCCATTCATGAAATCTACCTTATATATCCTACATGGTTAAACCTTGAACCTCTTAAAACTATCATTTGGGAGTGTGGGAGCTAGGTGCCATGAGGGGCAAAGTGCTACGTTGTGGGAGCCACCTCTTGAGGCCGTATGGCGTAAAGTGCTACACGACGGGAGCCACCTCTTGAGCCTGTAGGGGCCACCTCTAGAGTCCTCTATAACCAAATAACTCGTAAATCTTTGTCTGTAATACTACGCTTCTTAATTTCTTGAAATTCCACATTGGCTATAAATAAGAGTGGATGTCAAAAGTAATACATGAAATGCTATGCGTATAGGGCTCGGTCTGGTCCTAGGAGGAGCACCCGAAGGTACTTGTGCCCATGGGAGTTTATTGACCATGGTGTTTAGCATTGCACCGAAGTAGTTGCTTGACTTGAGACACTCCACACTTACTCTCTCTACTTGCTTGACTTGATTTGCGTGGCCCGAAAAGGGGCAATATACTTGCTTGATTGAAATAGCCAATTCTATTGACACGTACTTGATATTACTTGCTAGAATACGAACTTTACTTACTTGAACATGACTACTTGCTTGTACTTGAGTTCTTGCTTGCCCGAGAAGTGGCATCTATATCTATAAAGTTCTTGATATCCTCCTTGGTCAAATACTTGAAATCACGCGATACTTTTTTTATATAGTTCTTGATCTCTCATTGTTCATCATGCATAGATTTAGCTGTATACCTGATTTTCTTACTCGTACATCATGCATAGCCATACTGGTAATACATGTAAACTGTAAATCACTTAAAGATAGCTCGAAGTTGAGATGTAATTCCTACTGAGCAATTCACTCATCTAGTTGCTTCCTAACATTTTCAGGTAATTCGGATAGCGACATCCACCCGAATGGAAATGAGACCGAGTGAAGAGTGCTAGAATCACCGCCCATTGAACCGTCAGCTAGTCGTGTCTTTTGAATTTATTTGAGTCTGTACCTTGTACTTCCAGTTATGTGTGTGTAGTTGTCTAATTAAACCTTGTTAAGGCATGTAGCCTAGTGTTTGGATTTTTAATTTGGAATTATCATGGACAAGCTCTATCTTCTTTGGTTAATCAGATAATTATCACTTTGGACTATTGGGATCATTTAGATTTCATTAGTCTTTTGTGCACTCCGTATTTATGTGAAAAATTTTATTGCTCTAATGACACGATCTATATAGACGAGTCACGCATCCGAGTATGTTCCGCGCTCGGGACGTGACAGTCTTCGTGTTATCAGAGCCTAGGATTTTAGTTTCCTAGGTAAAACCCGAGTCCAAGGATAGTTTGTACCTTACCCGGTGAGATGGATAGAGCCATGGGTTAAGTTCTATAATGACTTTTGACCTTATAAATAAACCTGATCTTTATTATTCTTCAACCCTTTTGCAGGATCATGACCGCTGAAAGAGCATAATGGCGCGAGATGCAGCGCACCGTGCAAGGCCTTACATAGGCGCTACAGCAAGTGGTGCAATGCGGTGCTAACCATGGAGCTGGTGATCTCCACAGGAGTTTCCGTAACATGAACCCACCAAGATTCAAGGGTTCGTCTGACCCCGAGGATGCCAAAAATTGGTTAAAGGAGATAGAACGAATTTTCCGTGTGATGTAATGCACGGACGAGGAGAAGGTTCTACTGGCCGTATTCCAATTGGAGCGGGACGCTCGATGTTGGTGGGAATCCATAGAAGCAACACTGTCAGAAGACCATGCCACATGGGATGAATTCGCAGAGCATTTGAACAACAAGTACTTCTCCGACCATATACAAGAGAAGAAGGCCGTGGAATTTGCTGCACTGAAACAACGGGGCTTGAAAGTGGCCGAGTATGAGGTCCAGTTTTCAAGACTGGCTAGGTATGCACTTCACTTAGTGTGTACGGAGAAGATGAAGGCTAAAAGGTTCCTCAACGGTCTTCGGCCCCACTATATTACACAACTTGCACCGATGGACATCCAAGTCTACTCGGAGATGGTTCGGCGTGCTCAATTGCTAGAAGACGCCACCGAATTATCTGAAAGAATCCGAGGAAGGGACAAGAAGGAGCCTGTCACAAGCCCAGGAAAATTCAAACAATCCTTTAACAAGAAGCGGTTCTTCATGGGAGGGGAGCCCTCCAAGGAAAAGAAATTCCAGAAGAATGACATGCCATTCTCCACCACCACACCCTCTAAGGAGAATTGCAAGTATTGTGATAAAGCTGGTCGTAAGACCGAGGAATGTTTGAGAAAGTTAGGAGCTTATCTTTGATGTGGGAGCTGAGAGCATCGAATCCCAGACTGCCCATTGATGAATGAGCAAGCCACTAAAGACGAGAAGCGTCCGGCAAAGAAGCAAGGCCGTCTGCAAGCTCTCCATGAGACAGAACCCACGGAAGGTGGAATTGTAGAAGGTACTCTAACTATTTGTTCTAAAACTGCTCAAGTTTTATTTGATACCGGAGCAACTCATTCATTTGTTTCCAAGGAATTTGCTGCTTCATTTTCTAAGAAACATGAACTGTTAGATTTGGTCATATCTACACCTCTTGGGAATGAGTCCGATATCACTTATCACTATTCAAAATGTGAAGTGATGATTAAAGGAAATAGTTTACCTGCTGACCTGATATGCATAGATATGAAGGGTTATGATGTCATACTAGGTGCCGACTGGTTATCCACATACCAAGCAACCGTAGATTGCCGGCATGGCAAGGTAACTTTTGTGGATTTTTTAGAGCTGGTTTACACTAGCCCTCAGAGTAGATCACCTCTTATATCAGCCCTCCGAGCTAGTAAACTTATGAGTAAAGGATGTATGGCTTTCATAGCATTCGTGATTGCCACGGAAGTCGAGGAGATTAAACTTGAAGACATCTGTTAATTCAGGAGTTTCCTGACATTTTTCCAGAAGAATTTCTCGGTTTACCCCCGGAAAGGGAAGTGTCGTTCACAATCGACCTTGTCCCTGGTGCTGGTCCTGTTTCCAAGGCACCGTACAGAATGCCCCCTGCTGAGCTGAAAGAGTTAAAAGAGCAGCTAATTGAGTTATTGAAAAAGGGTTTCATCAGGCCAAGTACTTCCCCATGGGGAGCACCCGTTCTATTCGTCAAAAAGAAGGACAGATCGATGAGACTATGCATTGATTATCGGTAGCTAAATTACTTTACAATCAAGAACAAGTACCCGCTGCCGAGAATTGACGAGCTATTTGATCAGTTATCTGGAGCTACATATTTCTCCAAGATTGATCTTCGTTCTGGTTACCACCAACTGAAGATCAAAGAAGAAGACATTCATAAAACTGCATTCCGGAGCAGGTATGGGCATTATGAATTTATTGGTATGCCTTTCAGACTAACGAATGCCCCCGCAGCTTTTATGCAGTTAATGAACAGCATATTCAGGCCCTACTTAGACCAATTTATTGTGATCTTTATTGATGATATTTTGATCTATTCAAAGACCAAAGAGGATCATGAAGAACATCTGAAGAAGGCATTGCAAGTATTGAAGGAAAACAAATTGTATGCCAAATTTAGCAAGTGCAAGTTCTGGCTCGAGGAAGTATCCTTCTTGGGCCATGTAATCTCGAAGAACGGAATTTTTGTTGATCTTGAAAATGTCGAAGCCGTGAAGAACTGGGAACGACCCATAAATGCCACGGAGATTCGAAGCTTCTTGGGTCTAGCTAGTTACTACCGGTGTTTTATCAAGGACTTCTCCAAGATTGCTGTTCCTCTGACCAAGTTAACCCGCAAAGAAGTGCCTTATGAGTGGAATGAAGACTGTGAGAAGAGTTTCCAAGCTTTGAAGGATCTCTTGACCACTGCTCCAGTCTTATCATTGCCAATTAAAGGAGAGAAATACGAGGTATATACCGATGCTTCTGGTATTGGCCTCGGATGTGTATTGATGCAAAATGGAAGAGTCATTGCATACTCTTCCCGACAGCTCAAGAAACATGAAGAGAACTACCCGGTGCATGACTTAGGGCTGGCCGCGGTAGTGTTTCCCTTGAAGATCTGGAGACACTATCTCTACGGAGAATAATTTACTGTATACTCCGATCACAAAAGTCTCAAGTATTTATTCTCCCAAAAGGAGCTAAACATGCGGCAAAGGCGTTGGCTCGAATATCTCAAGGATTTCGACTTCACTATACAATACCATCCTGGCAAGGGTAATTCCGTAGCTGATGCCCTTAGTCGAAAGCCAAGAGCAATTTTGGCCAACTGTATGATACAAGAATGGAAGTTGCTAGAGAAATTTTCTGAGCTTGATATCAGTACCGATGAGAAGAACAGGTGTATTATTCTACCTCATATGAGTCTACATCCAGATTTGCTACCGAAAATTAAGAAGCTGCAAGAAGAAGATCCTGCACTAGTGGAGATAAAGGGTGAGCTGGACGAGAGACTTGATTTCAAGCTGGCACCTAATGGTAAGTTGCTATTTCATGAACGGACATGTGTGCCCGACTGTCTCGAATTGAAGAAGAAGATTCCTAAAGAAGCTCATTGATCGAGGTACACGATCCACCCTAGAGCCCCTAAGATGTACCAAGATTTGAAAAGAACTTTCTGGTGGCCTAATATGAAAAGGGAGGTAGCGGACTTCGTGTCTCGTTGCCTGACATGCCAACAAGTGAAAGGCGGAACATCAGAAACCCGCTGGAAACTTGCATCCGCTAGATATTCCCAAGTGGAAGTGGGAAGATATTGGCATGGACTTTATCATGGGTTTGCCCAAGTCTAGGAACGGACATGATGGAATTTGGGTAATCATCGATCGCCTAACTAAATCGGCCCATTTCTTACCCATCAAAAGCCGATGGTCAGTCGATGTACTTGCTGCCCTGTATATTAAGGAGATGGTTAGATTGCATGGAGTCCCTGTGTCAATTGTATCTAACAAAGACCCACGCTTTACCTCTTATTTCTAGAAAAGTCTACAACATTCTCTGGGGATGAAACTCAACTACAGCATTGCATTCCATCCCCAGACAGATGGACAGACCGAAAGGACAAATCAAGTTGTGGAAGATATGGTGAGAGCATGCATTATAGACTTCGGGGGAAGCTGGCATGACCACTTGCCCCTAGCCGAGTTTGCATATAATAGCAGCAATCAAGCCAGTATACAAATGGCACCTTTTGAGACACTATATGGCAGGAGTTGTCGATCTCCAATATACTAGGATGAAGTTGGTGAAAAACAAATTCTAGGCCTAGATATGGTAAGAGATTCTACCAAGAAGATACACCTTATTCAAGAAAGGCTAAAAATAGCACAGTCCAGGTAGAAATCTTATGTTGACAACATACGACAAGATCTGGAATTTCAAGTTGGAGATCATGTTTTTCTCAAGGTATCTCCCGAACGAGGTATTAGAAGATTCGATGTTAAGGGCAAGCTAACACCAAAGTTTATTGGTCCATTCGAAGTGCTGGAAAGACTAGGCGAGGTGGCTTATCGCATCGCCCTACCTCCGCAACTATCAGAAGTGCACAACGTATTCCATGTTTCTATGTTGAAGAAATACGTGTACGATCACTTCCATGTCATTGACCACAATGACTTAGTAATATAGAAGGACCTTACCTACGAGCAAAAGCCAATGAAAATCCTCGACCGAGAAGTTTGCGATCTAAGGAACAAGACGATCCCTAGAAAATCCAATGGAATCAATGCTTAGAACGAGAAGCTACGTGGGAAACTGAAGAGTCTATGAAGAGAAGATTTCCAAAGTTATTCTAGTTGTAAGTACTTCACACCCTTCCTATTTTTCGCATAATACAGTTGAATTTGGGGATCAAATTCTTTTAAGTGGGGGAGGGTGTAGCACCCTCGATAAAACAATTGAGAAAATTTAAAACTTCTTCCTTAAAGAATCCAACCTAAAGGCCTTATATAAAGAACCCAACCTCAAGAGGACTATTATGTAAATGTACAACCCAACATCACTTTATGCCATCATGGGTAGTACGTAGTGAAGTCTTCCAAAAGAATCCTGTATGAAAGGCCTTATATAAAGAACCAAACTATAAGAGGACTATTATACAAATGTACAAGCCAACTTTACTTTATGCCAACACATGGGCACATGGGTAGTACGTAAGTGGGGTTTCTTTTCCAACACCAAGAGAATGGGCGCCCCTTACCAGGGCGCCATTCAACAAATTGAAGCCTCCCTGGACAGGCGCCATTTCCCTTGGGGCCACCATCCCACTGTAGTATTAATATATATATACACCATGAAGGCCAACACGTGAAGGTTGCAGTTTTGTCTAAAAATGGACGCCCTCTTGCAAGGGCGTCATTCTCTTGAATAGGGCCACCCAGATTAATGGACGTCCCCTTACAACGGCGTCATTTCATCTGTGCTTCTAGAAGGCTGAGGCACGAACAACCTCATTTAGCTGGCGAAGCACCATTTCTAGGATCTTATTCCTCCACGGGACCCGTAAGGCAATAAACCCATGCTCTGCGTTTCCTATAACTAATTCCCTTCGTAGCACTGGCAGAGGCTACTACCATCATCAGTGCTGCTTGCAGAAGGGAATATTTCCCTTCTTTCTCTCGGAAGACGCGAAGGAGCGTCTTTCTACACTCTACGTCCTACTGTTGGAGCTTTATGGCGGCAGAGGGAATGTGGCTTCATCCTTGGATTTCTATTCCTTCATCTGTACCACATAATCATGCCAAAAAGGTAGGTGTTCTCAAGATCTGACCTAACCAGTAGCTAAATAGGTTAACGTAACATGCATGCTTAGAGTTAGATTAACTCATCTTCCATGCTATATTACCCGACTTTATTGTGATAAAAAATGACCAAGTATACATCATGTTACACATATTTTTAATAGCCTGTTACACCTGTCATATATGATTTTATACACCATCTGTTACCATGATTTTATGAATTTTGAACATATCTTATTACACTAGTTTTACAACCTTAAATAATCATATTTTAACCCTAGTATATACCCTCTCTTACATGAGATACATACCTATTTTTAAAACCCTCAAAAGCCAGCCCTCAGGTGAATAGCGCCCCCAGCCAGGGCACTATTTCCTGAAGAGGCGCCCCCACCCAAGGCGCCAATTCCTGAAGGGGCGCCCCCAGCCAGGGCGCCAATTAAATGAAGACACTGTGCATTGTCGTCAATTCCATTTCTGGTAATTTCCAGTAATTATAAATCAACGCATTCAAAAATCCATATCTATTGAACTAAAGCATGAAATTTTTGCATGAATATAGTTCTGTGGTCCTGATATTTTTCTCTACCTATCCATGTCCATGATTCCTAATTCGGAGAAACTTTAAAGAAATGAATAGTAACTTGTATCTCAGAATGTACCTTTCAGATGCAAAGCATGACTCACTGGAAAATGGCTCAATTGGTGACTCTCCGCAGTGAGTTTAATTAATTGAAGACACTGCATAGGGGTGCCAATTGACAAGAGCATTGTATATCAATTAGTGACACCCCGAGGGGTCTTCAATTAAATGAAGACTACTCAGAGGGGTGCCAATTGCATTTTTGAGAAATTAAAAAGACAGCATTAAAAAATTCATATCTATGAAACCAAAACCCAACAATTATACATGAGCATGTTTCTGAACTCCCAAGAATTTTCACTACCTGTTCATGTCCTTACTTCTTATTTTGGAGAAACTTTTACGAAATGAATAGTATTTTGAGTCACAGAACGTACCTGGCTAGTGAAAATCACCAATGTAATTGGCGCCCCAAGCGAGGGCACCAATTCACTGAATAGCGGCAGCCAGGTCGTCTTCAATTAATTGAAGACTGTCTGAAGGGGCGTCAATTTCTTTATGTATATATATTTTCTAAAAAAAATGAAAAATCTGAAAGACTAGCCCATCCTCAGACGCCATTTACATGAAAGAGGGGTCAACCCCCAGGTGCCAATTTACTGAAAGGGGGGCCAACCCCCAGGCGCCAATTCCCTGAATGAACCCCTAACCCCAGGGCTCCAATTACCTGAAAGGGGGGCTGACCCCAGGGCGCCAATTATCTGAAAGAGGGGCTACCCCTAGGGCGCCAATTGACTGAAAACCTGCCAAACCCCTAGGCGCCAATTCAGTATTAGCAGCTTATGATTCTGATCTATCTCGTGGTTTGTACCGACACAACCCTAATTCATTTTCCTACATATTATGAGTCCTTCAACTCCATCATGAAATCTACCTTATATATCCTACATGGTTAAAACCTTGAACATCTTAAAACTACTAGAGAGGGGGATTTCCGCAGCCCACCACAAAGGCAGCCCAACAAGACCCACAAGGTCCAACCAGGCGAGCCCGCCCGAGTGATAGCCCACAGGGCCCACTTAGGGAAGAAAAGCCCAATAAATAAGACTCGAGGAACTAACTCTCCCCGGCGGCCTTCTAGGCTCGGAGGGCCCGAGACAACGGTTAGGTCCCAAGGAAGGTCCGGCCTAAAGCCCTCTCCCCGTCTGAGAGAGATAGGCTCCAGCCGACCTATCCGACCCCACCCTCACCGGGCCATGCCTATCGCTCGGACATGAGCTAGCATCCCCGAGGCTTGGTAAGGCCGGTTGATTATCCACATGTGTAGCCGTTCAGAGTCCCCCGCCAGCGGGAGAGTCAGGGGAGCCGCCGGACTCCGAGGGGATAACGTTCCCACGATCAGGCCATGAAAGCCCCCGTTAAAGACGTAACTCCCGCCGGAAACCCCTCAGCTTACAGGACTCCTGAAGGCGGCACACTATTTAAGCAAGGGATACCCTCCGGAAGAAGGTAAGAGAAACAAGGTATTAACACACCCTTAGCTCCTGAGCACGATTCGCTTCACCCTTTGGTGGAGAGGATTCTCGCGCATCAGCTCTCTCCTCCCCCCATTATTGCTTCCACCATAGCTCTACTGACTTAGCCATCGGAGGGTTTTCCCCCAGGGAGATCCCCTGGGCCCTCTGATACGTTTCCCTCTCTTGCAGATTCATCTTCTGGTGATCCATAGCCCGCTCAGGATCCAGCGCGAGATCTCGCCTCTTCATCTGGCGCCGTCTGTGGGAAACGCACGAAGAGCCAAGATGGTGAGAAAAAGCTCAGGGAGGAGATCCGTCGGTGGGACGGGTAAGGCTGTGGCGGCGGCGGGAGGTGCCCCCTCTAGGGTCTCACAGAGCCCCCCCTCCAACGCCAGCATCCCCACCAACAGGCCACCACCCCCCCGGCGGAGACAGGGGCACCCCTCGACGGTGGCGCCAACGCCTTCCAGGCCCTCAACGAAAAGATGGACGTCCTCGTGGAGCTCATGAGGGCCCAGGCGGCTAGGGACACAAGGTCCCGCGCCCCGTCAGGAAGTCCCCCTCGAAGGAGTTCAACGCAGCACACCGCCGGAGGCCGCTTCACCCTCCGCGGCCGACAGCTCCTCCGCAACGACGTCGGAGGACCCTCGCAAGCTCCGCCTGAGGAGCAAGAGGCTTCCTCCACGCCAAGGAGAGGGAAGCAGGGGGCGAGGCCGCCGCGCCCGGGCACTAGTGCCCCGGGAGATCGCCAAGACGCCCCCCCCAGCCCCACGGTGCGACTGCAGCCAGAGCTGTCCCTCCGGCTGCGAGATTTCGAGAGACGGTTCGCAGAGCAAGAGCGCGCCCTCCGTGCCCTGCAGAAGACCTCTCTCCCGGAGGACGAGGAGAAATCCCCTTTCTTCGAGTACATCTTGAAGGCAGAGGTCTCTCCCAGAGCCTCCATTCCAACCTTCAAACTCTACGACGGCCAGGGTGACCCAGCCGACCACTACGATAGCTTCGACGCCCTGGTGACCCTTCATGGAACGCCGGATCCCATCAAGTGCCGAGCCTTCCCGGCCACCCTGGTCCAAGGTGCTCAGGCATGGTTCCGGGCCCTCGCCCCTGGGTCCATTCGAGACTTCAGGCAATTCGGGCGAATTTTCAAGGAGAGTTTCGCCGGTAGCGCCCCCCTAAGGTCAGTAGCGGGGCTCCTGGCTCTCAAACAGGCGCAAGGGGAGAGGCTCTGGACTTACGTCCACCGATTTAAATCGGAAGCCCTTAGGATCCCCCGCCTGGATGTGGCCTCAGCCACAACCGCACTGACCGGGGGCACCCGGGACGAGAATCTCCGCCGCGAGCTTGTTCTCCACCCTCCCTCGACCCTTGCCGAGCTAGTGACTCTGGCACTGCACCACGCCGAGTGCGAAGAAGTACTCAGCGCCTGCCGAGACGCAACCGGCTCGGGTCGGGAGGGGGACAAAAAGCGGACCTCCGAGCCAAATCCTGGCTCGAGTAAGAAGCGCGATCGAGAAGGAGAGCGCAAGAGAAAGTACGAGCGGTACACCCCCTTGACCGCTCCAGTCTACGAGATCTATGAAGACATCAAAGACTCGGGACTTCTCCGCCAGCCCGAGCCAATGAGGTCGAAGAACCGCAAGCGGGACAAGCATTGCCTGTTCCACGGCGACCACGGGCACCACACCGGAGATTGCCATCAGCTCCAGGATGAGATCGAGCGCCTCATCCGTCTGGGGCACCTAGCCCGGTTCACGACCGGGCGCAAAGAAGACCGAGACGCCGCAGAGGAGATCGACAACGCCCCCCGAGGGGTCCACATCAACGTCATCTCCGGAGGAGCGGCATCGGGCGACGACACCAGCCGAGGGAGGAAACGTCATGCCGAGCGAGCCAGCCGAGCCTTAGAGCCCCCCAGAGTCCCGCCGATGGAGCCCCAGGTCATAGTCTTCTCCGACCAAGACCTGGAAGGGCTGAGCACCCCGCATGACGATGCCCTCGTTATCTCGGCCACGATAAATCACTGTAATGTAGACAGGATTTTGGTTGATAATGGGAGCGCCCCCGATGTATTATCTTATGACTGTTTTCTCAAGATGGGGGAAGACCCGTCCAACCTCCGCCCGATCCGAACGCCCCTTTGCGGGTTTAATGGCCTGGCCACCTACCCCGAGGGAGCCCTAAGCCTGCCGGTCACTATCGGCACCCCACCCAAAACCGTTACGGTCATAGTGGACTTCATAGTGATTAAAGGTATGATAGCGTACAACGCCATTTTCGGCCGAAAAATTCTCAGCCGAATAAAGGCCGTACCATCTACCTATCTCCAAAAAATGAAGTTTCCCACCAAAAACGGGTTGGGGGAAGTCCGAGGTAACCAGGCCACGGCTAGAAGGTGCTACAACATCTCGGTGGAAGCCTCAAGGCCGGACGGGAAGGATAAGGGCCCCAGGGGAGTCGAAGGAAGAGCCGTGACCACCGAGCCCGGTGGCGAGTTATTAACGGTATTCCTGAATGACGACCCGGCCCTAGGAGTAAGGATCGGCGCCGACCTACCACCAGAGGAACAGCAGCAATACAAGGAGTTTCTTTTTGAGTATGTTCGGGTCTTCGCTTGGTCCGATGATCAACTCCCTGGTATACCAGAGGAGACTGTGATGCACAAGCTCAACCTCGATACCACCGTGAGACCCGTACAGCAGCGGAGAAGGAAGCATGCGCCCGAGAAACAGGCGATCATCAAGGCGCAGGTCACCAAGGGACAAGAAACTGGTCTTTTCAGACCGGTCCTGTACCCAACGTGGCTAGCCAACGTCGTCCTGGTGCCGAAGACTACAGGCAAGTGGCGAATGTGCGTAGACTTCACCGATCTGAACAAGGCCACCCCCAAGGACTGCTATCCGCTACCGAGTATCGACCAATTGGTTGACTCAACCTTGGGCAACGAGATACTTAGTTTCCTGGATGCCTATTCAGGTTATCATCAGATCCGAATGAGCCCTGAAGATGTCGAGAGGACCGCCTTCATCACCGACTACGGCGTGTACTGCTACACCCGGATGCCCTTCGGATTGAAGAATGCTGGAGCCACATACCAACGACTGGTCAACCATATGTTCGAGGTACAGTTAGGTCGGAACGTCGAGGCCTACATCGACGACATGCTCGTCAAGACCCCGAGGGCCCAAGACCACTTCACCGACCTTGCCGAAACTTTCGGCACCCTCCTGAAGTACAGCATGAAGCTCAACCCCGCCAAGTGCGCCTTTGGAGTAAGATCCGGGAAGTTCTTGGGTTTCCTGGTCACTCAGTGAGGGATCGAAGCCAACCCCGACAAGGTCCAGGCCATCCTGGACATGCGTCCGCCCACGTGTATTAAAGACGTCCAGCGTCTGACGGGGCGTGTCGCTGCTCTCAGTCGTTTCCTGTCCCGTGCGGCCGAACGATGCTTGCCCTTCTTCAAGCTGATGAGGGGGCCCAAGGTAGCATCTGCTACATTCGCATGGGATGGGGAATGCCAGACAGCGTTCGCCGAGCTCAAAGAGTTCCTGGCTTCGCCCCCGGTGCTTTCCAAGCCCATCCCGGGCACGGTCTTGTTGCTCTATCTCTCGGCGACGCCATCAACGGTCAGCTCGGTCCTAGTCAGAAATGACTCGGGAGTCGAGAGGCCGGTCTACTACACCAGCAAGGTGCTCAACGAGGCCGAGTGGAGGTACCCCGCAACTGAGAAACTCGTGCTAGCGTTGGTTACCTTCGCAAAGCGCCTCCGACCCTACTTCCAGGGGCATCCCATCACCGTGCTAACCGGCGAGCCACTGAAGAAGATTCTGGCCCATCCCGAAGCCTCGGGGTGACTCGTCAAATGGGCCATCATGCTCGGGGCCTACGACATCTCGTACCGGCCGCAATCAGCTATCAAAGGACAAGCACTCACCGACTTCATCGCCGAGAGCACCGTTCCGGTCGAGGACAGGCCTCCGACAGCAACCGGGCCAACCTGGGAGCTATTCGTTGATGGATAGTCCAACTCGATCGGTAGCGGCACAGGGATCCTCCTAAAGTCCCCCGAAGGAATAGAGTTACAATACGCCATAAAGTTCAACTTTCTGGCGTCCAACAATGCTTCCGAGTACGAGGCCCTTATCTTGGGAGCCCGCATGGCCCGACGGTTGGGGGCCGAGCGAGTCAGGATCCACACCGACTCCCAGCTAGTTGCAATCCAGGTCAATGGCGAGTACGAAGCTCGGGAGGTACCTATGATCAAATACCTACAGTTGGTCCGGAGCCTGGCCCAGTAGTTTGAGGTAGTCCGAATAGCTCAGGAGCAAAACTCTTGGGCGGATGCCCTCTCCCGACTGGCCTCCTCCCTAGACCCGGAAGGTACACGATCGGTCCTCCTAGAAGAGCTAGAGCGCCCGAGCATAGACTCGGAGCTCCTCGCCATTGACTCGGCCACTCCCGGCGACTGGCGCTCCCCCTACCTGTCCTGGCTACGGGACTCCCGGGAGCCCTCCGACCCTCGGGAAGCCCGCCGAATGAAGTACCAAGCTCGGCGCTTCGTCATCCTCGACAACGCTCTCTACCGAAGATCGTTCTCCGGGCCCCTTCTGAAGTGTCTCGGTCCCGACGAAGCAAGCCAAGCTGTTGAAGAGATTCATCAAGGCCTGTGCGGAGCACATTCAGGAGGTCGGTCGCTGGCCAGAATCCTGCTAAGGCAAGGGTACTGGTGGCCGACCCTGCAGCGCGACTACACGGCTTACGCACAACATTGCGACCGTTGCCAGCGGTTCGACCATTTGGTCCATCAGCCGGCCACGGAACTTATCACCCTTACCGAGCCCTACCCTTTCGCTCGGTGGGGGATCGACATCCTTGGGCCATTCCCAACGGCTCAATCCCAGAAGAAGTTTATCATCATCGCCATCGACTACTTCACCAAGTGGATCGAGGCTGAAGCTACAGCAAGGATCACCGAGACAGTCGTCTGGGGATTCGTTTGGAAATCGGTCATCTGTCGCTTTGGCATCCCCCGAGTGATAGTGAGCGATAACGGGCGGCAATTCGACTCTCGGTACTTCCGAGACAGATGCGCCGACCTAAATATCCACAACCACTTCACTTCGGTCGCCCACCCTCAGGCCAACGGGCTGGTTGAAAATGCCAACAAGACCATCTTGAAGGGCATAAAAACCAGACTTGGCAAGGCTAAGGGTAGCTGGCTCGAGGAACTGCCTAGCGTACTATGGTCGCACCGAACGACCCCCAGGATGGCAACCGGTGAGACCCCTTTTCAGCTGGTATATGGCACCGAAGCCGTCGTTCCGTTAGAGATCGCCAATCCGTCTCTCCGAGTGATCAGCTTTTCGCCCGAGGCAAACGAGCAGAAGTTGCTCGAGAACCTCGACCTGGCAGACGAACTCCGAGAGATCGCGAACGTCCGAGCTACGGAATACCAGCGCCGCCTCACTCGGTACTACAACACCAAGGTCCGAGGCAGACAATTCCGACCAGGGGACTTCGTCCTCAGGAAGACCGAAGCGTCTCGACCACTGGAGGCGGCGGGCAAGCTATCCCCCAACTAGGAAGGCCCCTACCGAGTGATCGAGACGTCTCGGAAAGGTGCGTACAGGTTAGCCACAATGGAAGGGGAACCCATTCCCCGGACATGGAACGCAACCACACTACGCAGATTTTATTTCTGAAAACTGTATCAACAAATCGGGTGAAATAAAACCCCCTTTTTTGCATTCATACAAGATAACTGTTGGTACATCAGAAAGGTAACTGCCAGTACATTACATAGTGAAAAGCAAAATTCCATCTAGCACCGCGGCAAACGGCCATCGCCCGGCCGACCCGGTCTTGACCTTCTTGCATCCAGCCACTGACTCTGCCTCGCGTAGAAACTGGCTCGGACAAGAGATGGTCGACCCAGTTGGCTCGGGTGGACCGTGACAAAGGTGACAGAGGGACAGCAAGGAGAAGGCCACCTTTCACGCGAGGAAGGCTACCTTCCAAGTTGGCAACAACCTGGAAAAAGGAGCGCCGTGAAGGTCTCCTCTCTGCCAAACTACCAACTCTTTGGAGGCGAACAGAAAGCAAGCAGCCCCCGAAGAGTGAAAGAAATGAAGAACAAAAGAGAGAGAAAGAGGCTGCGGACAGAGGTGAGGAAGGAAATGGAGCCGCCTCCTCCCCTCCCACGGAGGGGAATGGCGGCCGGCATCCCTAACTCCCCCATCCGCCCTCCATCTCGGCGTCCGCCCGGAAGCCTCGCCGGAGCCAAGAGGAGGCAAACGGCGTACCCCCGCACGTCGAAGCCCTCTCCAGATCCGCGCGGCGACCGTCGGACCCGTCTCATGCACGCGCGGTGACCGTGGGACCCGACCGATATTCCAGGACAGCTGGAACCGGCCGCTCCCCGTCGTCTGCGGCGTCATCTTCTGAAGTGTCCTCCATGCTCCGATCGCGGCGGCACAACGCAGAGCGAAAATGAGGGAACAAGAGCAGACCGCCGGCGAGAGTCCTAAGTGTTAAGAGGGAAGGAGCACCCTCCAGTCCTTTTTATAGGCCAAGGGAGGCCACGCGCCTTAAATGACTCCCCCCTCGAAAACACGCTATAGGACCTCCCTTGGAAGGTCACCTCCAATTCCTCGGCCCCCGCCCTAGCGGGATTCGCGAAGCGCCTCGACTTTCAAAGCATGGTGGAATGAAAGGACGCCCCGCCAGAAGTCCCCCGAATCGGCATGCAAAAACGGTGCAGAAAATATCGGCACCTTCCAACTGCCCCCGATACGCCAGCCAAATCATGGCAAAGATAACGATCAAACGAAGTAAGTCCTTTATTGCCTCCCATAAAGAAATCCTCTTACAAAAGGAAAAACAGACAAAAAGGGGAAGGGGCAAAATAAAGCATAATACATCAGGCCTCGGGCCCACTTTGAAGCTCGGGAACAGTAGTAGGGGACGCGTCACCCCCGGTACCTTCGGTGACGGCCGGCCCGGACACTGACCTCGCCTGTGCGAGAACTGTCCCGGTCGTGAGCCCTCCTGGAGCCTCCGGAGTTGGTGACCCCGCTGGAGGTGACTCCTCCGGTTCTTCCCCGGCCGAGGATGAGGAGCTGGAATCTGACTCATCCGAGTCATAACTCTGGCCGTAAGGAAAATCACCCCCGGCAAGGTGCTCATTGGCATAGCTCATCGCCCGGCGATAGCCCTGCCTGAATCCCTTTCGAGCACCCCGGCGGAGCGCTACCTCGTAGTAGGGTAGGGCAGCTTCAATCAGGTCGGCTGAGTAAGCTTCCGAGCCTTTGTAGCGCTCGATCGCCTCCGCCTCGACCTGCCCGACCCGAGCCCGCTCCGCCTCGGCCGCACGCTCTTCCGCCCTCGCCAGACGCTCCTCTAGCTCGGTCATCCTCCGCTCGGCTTCGATCGTCTGACCCTCCACCCGGGGTCGGTCCGCCTCGGCCTCAGCGCGAAGGCGCTCCGCGTCCTCCGCCCGATCCTGTAGCTCGCCAGGCTCACGCCCCCAGAGGCCATCCAGCTCGATGTGACGCTGACGCTCATCTTCCAGACATTTACTCTTCCTCTTGAGCGATTCTTGGGCCCTTGCTAGCTGCTCGACCAGCGCCTCGGCTTCCCGTCGGCTCGACCGCGCCAACTCCCTGAATGCGAGGAACTCCCGCCGGAGCCCCTCATGCTCCCCCTCGAGCCGGGCTAGTTTCCCCTCGCATCCACCAAGGGTCCAGGCGAGCCTCGACCGTTCCGCCTCCGTCCGGGCGTGCGCCTCCGCCATCACGGTCGCTGTCCGAGCTATGACCAGGCCGCCCTCCATCAAGACATCAAGGACCCCGGCGGGAGTGTTGCGCCTTTCTCCCCCCCTCTCGGCGATCGACCGGCAGAACCGGTACAAGTCGCCCGAGATACCGAGCCTGACCAGAGGTTCCGGCAAAGGGGACTGCTCCACCCTAGGCACCCCGCCAGAAGACCCTGTTCGGGCAGCGAAGCTAACCGCCCCGCGCGCCACGGTCGGTTGGGGTTGCAACGCCTCCCCGGGCAAACCCCCACCCTCGACCGGCGCCGCGGGATCAACCGCACCAGAAACTACCGGCACTTGGGGTTACGACGCCCTCGCGGGCGAACCCCCATCCGCGCCGACCAATCCCTCGGTCCCAGCGCCGGCCACACCGGCACCGGCCCCCTCTGCCCCCACAGAGGGGAGAGCCGACCCATCACCTCCCTCTGCGGGACCCCTGGTCTCCTCGGCCCCCTCTCGCCCGGCGGATGGGAGAGCCAGCCCGGAGGGGTCGGCCCCATCTTGCCCCCGAGGGGGGAGCGCCGCCGAGCCAGAATCACCCCCGACGGCGGTGGGAAAACCGGCTTTCTTGGCCCTTTTCCTGGCCTTCGCGGCCTCCCGCAGTTTCCCCGCCAGGGGATCCTTGCGCTTCAGGCCGGTCGATCGAGAAGACCCCTCGGGGGCCGCCCACTTGCCCTTATCTCGGGCATGGACGCGACCCACCGGGGCATCAGGCTCATCGGCTGCCGAGTCATCTCCCAGATCGATGACCTCGGCCGCCTCCTCCAGAGGCTCCCGCCTCACGTCTGCAATAAGAAGAAGCCCCAGTCAGGAGGAGGAAAAGAGCTACCACCCCCGAAAAAGAGCCTCAAGAGCTGTACCTGTCGACGTCAACCGCGAGAGAAGACACCATTCGATGTTCTCCGACGTCACCAGCTCCTCGGTCGATTGACGGTTCTCCAGTAGACGAGCCACCTGCTGCTCCACGTGGGGAGGGAACTCCTCCTGGCGAGGGGGCAGATTTGGGTGAAAGTTGGGCGAGGTCCGGCATCTCCAGATCTCGTCCGTCGCCACGGCCTTCACCCAGAAGAATTGGGTCTTCCACCCCTTGTGCGAGGAGTCCTTCGTCGCAAGCGAGATGCAGCTCCTATTCCTCTGCGCCTGGATGAAGTAGAAGCCTTTCCCCGCCAACGGGTGCGCTTTCAACTCAAAAAAGAAGTGGAAGAGGTCCAAGGAAGGAAAAATGTCGTGCTGACGACAAAGAATCCGGAAGGCCGAGAGCAGCAGATATGAATTGGCCACCAACTGAATAGGCGCCAACCGGAAAAAATTAAGAAGCTGCAGCACGAAAGGATCGAAAGGGAGCCGAAATCCACTCTTCCAAGCCAGAAGGAAGGTGCAAATGAGCTCATCACGATCATCCAGACTCATCTCGTACGGAGTGGCGGCAACAAAGCTGTATCTGAGAGGTAGGCGGAAACGATGCTCCAGCCTCCGCACCTCCGCTTCCTCCAACTCACTACAGTTGGGGACGGGTTCCCGCCTCACCGGCACAAGCTCCGGACTCTGATCCGCCATCGAGTCAGGAGGAGATCCCTCGTACGAGCTCGAAGACTCCGGGGGAGAAGGAAGTTGCCGGACCGCCTCTGCGTTTATCCTCGCCAACTCCTCGAACGCCGCCGCAAGGCTCCGCGTCTCCGCTGTGCTCTCACGGCGCATCAAGAAGCAAGGAAAGCCTAAAACCCTGGAAGCCTAGAACGATGAACAGCGCCCCCTAAAAACCCCTGAGGGTGGCGGCGCGCCGTTCCGTGCTCCGAGAAAAAGGGGGGCCCCTTCGTTTCGAATCCGTCAGGATCATCATTACGGGCCTCAGCGACCGCTATAAGCGGCTCCATAACGCCAACGGAATTCTACCCACCTGAGCCACGCCGGTCCAAAGCCTCGAAAAACTACTCATCCGAGCCTCGTTGGCTCGGGAGTAGGAGGGGGACAAGTGGAGAGGGGGATTTCCGCAGCCCACCACAAAGGCAGCCCAACAAGACCCACAAGGTCCAACCAGGCGAGCCCGCCCGAGTGATAGCCCACAGGGCCCACTTAGGGAAGAAAAGCCCAATAAATAAGACTCGAGGAACTAACTCTCTCCGGCGGCCTTCTAGGCTCGGAGGGCCCGAGACAACGGTCAGGTCCCAAGGAAGGTCCGGCCTAAAGCCCTCTCCCCGTCCGAGAGAGATAGGCTCCAGCCGACCTATCCGACCCCACCCTCGCCGGGCCATGCCTATCGCTCGGACATGAGCTAGCATCCCCGAGGCTCGGTAAGGCCGGTTGATTATCCACATGTGCAGCCGTTCAGAGTCCCCCGCCAGCGGGAGAGTCAGGGGAGCCGCCGGACTCCGAGGGGATAACGTTCCCACGATCAGGCCATGAAAGCCCCCGTTAAAGACGTAACTCCCACCGGAAACCCCTCAGCTTACAGGACTCCTGAAGGCGGCGCACTATTTAAGCAAGGGATACCCTCCGGAAGAAGGTAAGAGAAACAAGGTATTCACACACCCTTAGCTCCTGAGCACGATTCGCTTCACCCTTTGGTGGAGAGGATTCTCGCGCATCAGCTCTCTCCTCCCCCCATTATTGCTTCCACCATAGCTCTACTGACTTAGCCATCGGAGGGTTTTCCCCCAGGGAGATCCCCTGGGCCCTCTGATACGTTTCCCTCTCTTGTAGATTCATCTTCTGGTGATCCATAGCCCGCTCAGGATCCAGCGCGAGATTTCGCCTCTTCAACTACCATTTGGGAGTGTGGGAGCTAAGTGCCATGCGGGAAAAAGTGCTACGTTGTGGGAGCCACCTCTTGAGGCCGTATGACGTAAAGTGCTACACGACGGGAGCCACCTCTTGAGCCTGTAGGGGCCACCTCTAGAGTCCTCCATAAGCAAATAACTAGTAAATCTTTGTCTGTAATACTACGCTTCTTAATTTCTTGAAATTCTACATTGGCTATAAATGAGAGTGGATGTCAAAAGTAGTACATGAAATGTTGTGCGTATAGGGCTTGGTATGGTCCTAGGAGGAGCACCCGAAGGTACTTGTGTCCATGGGAGTTTATTGACCACGGTGTTTAGCATTGCACCGAAGTACTTGCTTGACTTGCTTGACTTGAGACACTCCACACTTACTCTCTCTACTTGCTTGACTTGACTTGCATGACCCGGAACGGGCGATACTTGACTTGCGTGGCCTGAAAAGGGGCAATATACTTGCTTGATTGAAATAGTCAATTCTATTGACACGTACTTGATATTACTTGCTAGAATACAAACTTTACTTACTTGAACATGACTACTTGCTTGTACTTGAGTTCTTGCTTGCCCGAGAAGTGGCATCTATATCTATAAAGTTCTTGATATCCTGCTTGATCAAATACTTGAAATCATGCGATACTTTTTTTATACAGTTCTTGATCTCTCACTGTTCATCATGCATAGATTTACTTGTATACCTGATTTTCTTACTCATACATCATGCATAGCCATACTGGTAATACATGTAAACTGTAATTCACTTAATGATTGCTCGAACTTGAGATGTAATTCCTACTAAGCGATTCGCTCATCCAGTTGCTTCCTAACATTTTCAGGTAATTCGGATAGCGACATCCACCCGAATGGGAATGAGACCGAGTAAAGAGTGCTAGAATCACCGCCCGTTGAACCGTCAGCTAGTCGTGTCTTTTGAATTTATTTGAGTCTGTACCTTGTACTTCCAGTTATGACTGTGTAGTTGTCTAAACCTTGTTAAGGCATGTAGCCTAGTGTTTGGATTTTTAATTTGGAATTGTCATGGACTAGCTCTATCTTCTTTTGTTAATCATATAATTATCACTTTGGACTATTGGGATCATTTAGATTTTATTAGTCTTCTGCACACTCCGTATTTATGTCAAAAAATTTATCGCTCTAATGACACGATCTATATAGACGAGTCACGCATCCAAGTATCTTCTGCACTCGAGACGTGACACTCGTAATACGAGAAGGTGGCCTTCTCGAGAACTACGCGATAACCCTGCGAGCTTCTATATCGTTCGATCGCCTCCGCCCCGGCTCGCTCCACTTCCTTCTCAAGCTCGGCTATCCTCCGCTCGGACTCGAGCAACTTCATCTCGATCTCGAACAACTTTGCCTCAACCTCGATTCGCGTGACCTAGGCTACCCCCTGCACTCGCTCAAGCCCTCAGACATGGCTGTTGAGCTCCTCTCACTTGGCCCTCCACTGCTCGTGACGCTTGACTTGAGACTGACGCTCCTCTTCCAGGAGTCTACCCTTCAGGTCGGCCGTATAGCAAGCCAGGGCCAACTACTCGGCCAGAGTTCGAGCCTCCTCTTGGCTCAATTGAAACTGAGCTTGAAACGAAGTCGCCTCTCTCCGAGAGACCTCAAGCTCAGAAGTCAACTGGCTGATCCTCTGATCAGACTCAGGGCGAGCCCGAGAGAGGGACCTCCCCTCACTGTCTCGTCGAGCGAAAAAATCGGTTATCTCATCCCCCAGCTGGGCCATGATCAAACCACCCTCCATAACCCTCTCGAAGTGTAAAGAGGGAGGACTGTGCCTGATTTCTTCCCTATTCAGCGAAGGAACCAAAGATCGGCACCATTGATATAAAGAAGCCTGAGCCGTGGAAGCACCAGCCGAAAGGGGAAGAGTCCTTTCTGGAAGGCCTGGGGCCGGAGCATCCCCCCCGAGCGCCCCCATCTTTGGGACGACTTCGCTCTGCACGGCTGGGAGGTCGCCTCGCACTGCGCCCCACCAGCCTCTGTCGAAGATTCGGAGGCTATCACCTCTGCCCGCGATCGGGCAGGCTCGGTAGTGGCTCCACCGCCAGTAGCAGCCATCTCTGGCTCGATGGATGGGGGATTTGGGCGACAGATCTCCTTAGTTGAAGGCTCCTCGGCCGGTCGGACCCGCTTCTCAGTAGGGCAAACGACCACCGCCTTCTTTAATCGCTTCTCCTCAGCGGTCAAGGCCTTCAAGGAGGGCAGCAGCAGCCGCTCCTCAGAGTCCTTACATTTGGCCCCACGGCACTCGGGAGCATCTCCTCAAACCACCTACTTACCCCTATCTCGGGCACCGGAAGGGCCCCCAGATGCTCGGGGTTCACTCGGAGTAGGCGCCTCCTCTAGATCGGCGATCTCTTGCTCCAACGGCTGTTCCTCATAGTCATTTGTTCACCTTGAATCTGAACAACAGAAGCCAAATCATCAAAAAGAGGCCTACCTACCCGACCCTGAAGCAAAAGACGCAGAGCCTTAGGGGTCTTACCTTGAGGCGGCACTGTGCGGGAAGGATAATCCTCGATGTTGGTCGCAGTCATCAACTCGGTGGTCGACCAGCGATTCTCCTGGAGAATCCTGATCTCCTTCTCCAGCTCCGAAGAAACCGCCGCCTGCTTCGGAGGGATAGACGGATGGAAATTGACCGCCATCTGGAAATCCCAGGGGGAGACATCTACGGATGAACCCTGTCACGTCCCAAGCGCGGAAGATACTCGGATGCGTGACGCGTCTATATAGATCATGTCATTAGAGCGATAAAATTTTTGATATACATAATTTCGGAGTGCGCAAAAGACTAATACAATCTAATAATTTCCAATAATCCAAGTGATGTCTATTTCATTAACCAAAGGAATTAAAGATAGTCTATCACAATTCTGAATTTAAAAGACAACACTAGGCTAAGTGCCTTAACATGGTTCGGATAATTAAACTGACATACTGGAATACAAAGTAGGACTCAAATAAAATTCAAGGACACGACTAGCTAATGATAGGTGACTGACATTCTAGCACTCTTCACTCGGTGTCAACCCCATTCTTGTCGCTATCCGAATCACCTGAAAATTTTAGGAAGCAACTGGATGAGCGAATCGCTCAGTAGGAATTACATCTCAAATACGAGCAATCTTTACGTGATTTACAAGTTGCATGTATTATTAGTATGGCTATGCATGATATACATATAAGAAAAATCATGTATACAAGTAAATTTAGGCATGATAAACAGTAAGAGATCAAGAACTGTATAAAGAGAGTATATCAAAATTTCAAGTATTCGACAAGCAGTATTTCAAGAATTTACAGATGTAAATGCCACTTCGGGCAAGAAGGGATTCGTGTACAAGTATGAACGCAAGTATGAGCATGAACTCATGTACAAGTATATCAAGTAAAAATTCAATTCAAACAAGTATTGTCAAGTACGTATCAGTAGAATTTGCTATTATCAAGCAAGTATTTACCCTTTCTCGGGCCACAAGTCAAGTATTACCCGTTTCGGGCCACGCAAGTCAAGTAAGTAAGAAGAGAGAGAGTAGGGGTAGAGTGTCTCAAGTAAAGCAAGTACTCCGGTGTAATGCTAAACACCGTGGTCAATAAACTCCCATGGGCACAAGTACCTTCGGGTGCTCCTCCCAAGACCAGATCGGGCCCTATATGCACAGCATTTCATGTATTACCTTTGACATCCACTCTTATTTATAGCCAATATGGAATTTCAAGAATTTGGAAACGTAGTATTTCAGATGAGATTAACTAGTCATTTGGTTATGGAGGATTCTAGAGGTGGCCCCTACAGGCTCAAGAGGTGGCTCCCGTCGCGTAGCACTTTGCGCTGTACGGCCTCAAGAGGTTGCTCCCACAACGTAGCACTTTGCTATGCATGGCACTTAGCTCCTACACTCCCAAATGATAGTTTAAGAGATTCAAGGTTTGATCATGTAGGTGTAGACACGCTAAAATTGATGCTATGTTGAGTAAGTCTCATGTCACCATGTGATGCCCCAAAGCGGACTTCAATATTGATTTAATATGAAGTTTTTCTATTTTCTATAAATTAATTGTGATTTCTTGTTTTTTTTCTTGGGAAATTGAAATTAACGCCCTGATAAGGGGTGCTATTTAAATTGACGGCATGGCCAAGGGCGCCTCTTTTAACAATGGACGACTGCCAATATGGGCGTCATTTACTGGATTTACTGAAAATTCCGAATTTCAAATAAAATGAAAATTGTATAATTAACGTCTCTCCTAAAGACGTTGATTATTTGACGTCTGTCTGGCAGGCGTCAGTTGATAATTTTAAATAAGGAAAGTTATTTGTTTCTATAATTAAATCCCGGAATTGACGCCTTGATGGGAGTCGTTATTCTAATTAACGCCTTTGGATGTGTCGTCATTTTTAATTGACGCCCATCATGGGGTCGTCATTTTCAATTCCGTCTCCCTTTCGCCTGCTTCTTTCCCGTAATGGTTCCTTCCTCATTTTGAGCCTTGTATTCGACTGGGAAGGGAGTTTCTTGATGGAAGATCTTTACCTTGTTTAATCCTTGTTCTCCAAGGATCTTAGCCCTATAAATACCCCTCTTGGGTCTCTTCGCGCGGAAGAACAGAAAAACAGAGAGAGAGATCATCATTAAGAGAGCAGAGCTGACAGAGAGAAGAGTGTCTTATTTGTTTTGCAGGTTCTTCATCCAAACGAGCTCTCCTTCCAGGCGATTCTCTTCTTCTTCCACAGATGAACCACTGCAGTTCCATCGCATACTGAAGCTCTCCTCCCTTTACTGCTGCACGCACAGCAGAAAGAAATCCTTCCTTTAGTTATTTAGTTGTTATTTTTGTAACATCATCACACATCCTCCCTCCCTCTAGTTCTTGTTAGATCTCATACTCTACATATCATTGCTTAGCATTGCATCCATATTTTTCAAACCTTGTTACTCCTCTTAGGGGTTTAAAACCAAAACACACAAGGTGTGTTCATGTTCATGTTCAATTTGATTAATTTCATAATCTTAGAACTTTGATACTACACCTTTTGGCTAATCCACTCTTTTATTTGATTTGTGTGTTCTTGCAAGGTAATCAAGGCTAAGAACCCCCTTCATCGGCCGGCCGGTAGAAGGAGGAAGAAAGGGTTCACAATCTCCCCCGCTTAACACAAGGTACTCGCGATCATCCTTTTTCTTTTTTGAGATAACCCCTCTGGCAATCACATTCCCCTTTAGCATCCCACGCATGCTCTTCTTTTTACCATTTAATTTTTAAGCTTTAGAAATTGAATTTGGGTTTCAATCCCCTTTTCATTAAGTGGATTTTTCATAATTAACAAATTGGCGATCACGGTGGGACCTCTAGTGTTTTTAGTTTGATTACCCCTCCCATGTGCTCCACGTAGCACACTCCCATTGGCACCCTCGCGTGCCCCTCCCATTGACACCCTCGCGTGTCCCTCCCATTGGTACCCTCGCGTACCCCTCCCTCGTGCTCCATGTAGCACCCTCCCATTGGCTCCCTCGGTGCCCCTCCTTTGACACCCTCGCGTGTCCCTCCCTTGTGCTCCACGTGCACACCTCCCCACTGATTAGCCAGTTTTGTAGTTTCCATTGGTTTATTCTGATTGTCAGTTCATTAAGCTGAAGTAACGCCTTCCCTGCTGCTGTCATTTTCTTATTCACGCCTCGTACAGAGGCGTCATTTCTTCATAAGACGCCTTACATCAAGGCGTCATTTCCATTGTTACTGTTTGTTTTGATGCGATTGGATCATTGTTCAGTGATTTTGACGCCCCAACTCCCGGGCGTCATTTTATCATTGGACGCCTTGGCTTAAAGTGCCAGTTTCTTAATTATTGGTGATTTGGTTATTTCCTGAGTATTTCTTTACAGTGCTTTGCGCCTCTGCCCAGAGGTGTTCCTTTCACTGTTTGCGGTGATTAGCGCCTGCACTCCAGGCGTTGTTCATTAAATTAGTGACCTGCCCTGGGTCGTGTTTTTGTTCTGTGCCAACATAACTGCTCTTTTTGTCTGTTTGATTGACTGATCATATATCTGTTGGTGATATTACCTGTTTGCATTCATCATGGCATACGGTTTGGGAGACCTCCTCTCCCCACATTTGTTAGGAGTTTTCACCCCTCTTGGTGAAGGAAGGACCCTCCATTGAGCATTCCGTCTCTTTGGACCGAAATTCCTAAGCCAAACCTCCGTAAGTCCTCGCACCCGTGGATTTCCTCACGGACTCTAGGCAGGTTGTACCATTGAAGTACCCAGAGTATAGTTGACCCATTCGTTGGAAAGGATAGAAAATCTAGATACCCGGAGATTATACCCAAATTTTCAACCAGGATCCACCTTTGAAAGAAAGTACCTAATATTGAATCCACCCTAATTTCCAAGAGAAATCTTAAAATCTTGCGCTCATTACAACTTGTGTGTTTCTTTTGAAAAGGTGATATCTTTTGGGTTATATCTTATTGCGAGACATTCATCTCTTTCTCCTTAAGTATGAAATTGCGTTCAGGTAAAATTCTCAACATGGCCAACTACGGATACACTTATGATGGTAATGAGGAGGGTCATTCTGACCAGTTTTATGAGATTCCCTCTCAAGATTCTGTTTATTACGAGGGAAACTACTATTCTTCCTCCAATCAAGTCCATATGGTGGACACCACCACTACTGCTTTGGAGGTTGAGCCTTCTTCCCAGGCCCGACCTACTACCCAGAATACTCCAGGGGACACTTCCTCTTCCCTCAATCTCAATGAAATTCTCAAGGCTATTGCTCAGCTGGATGATTCTCAGCGCCAGGCAGCTCAAGCCGCTCTTCTGAAGGGAAAGTTCATCCTGTCGTCTTCTAACCCTCATCAGGCCATGGGTGGCCACTCCGCTAATTCTCCTAATGACCCATCGGTCGTCCCTAGGGTACCCTCGCGCCCATCAACTCCTGTTGTGACTATGCCGGACCAACCGGCAAGTCACTCCATTGTTAGGCCTCAGTAGCCCCTTGGTTCCAAAATTTTAAGAAGGCCTATAACAAACCAACATTCCTTTCATCAGGCCCCAGTCGAGTCTGATAACCATGCTCTGTTATTCCAAAGGATGGCCAAAATGGAGGAACAGCTTAAGAGGGTCACTACACCCAAGGTTGCTCCTGAGATCGTGCTTCCCCCTATGCCGGTTTTCCATCTACCACCATCAGAAATGCCGAATTTTCGGCGATATAATGGCACGGGCAACCCGAACATCCACCTGAAGGATTTTATGTATGAAGCGTCATTTTGGCAAGATAATAAAAATTCATTGGCTTATCTCTTCAGGCGGTCTTTGGATGGCCCCGCACTTGAATGGTTTTATTCCCTGGAGCTGGTCGATGCCGGTAATTTTGATATAGTTCAACAAAAATTCATACAGAAGTACAAGGACCGTGTGGGTCCCTCCTTGTCCGTTACAGACCTGGTTGCTGAAAAGATGAAGCCCGAGGAGGACTTCGTTTTATTTGCTGATAGGTGGAGGGCCATGGCCGAGAAATTGAAAGACACATTGTCAGAGACGGAGCAAGTCAAAATGATTATTTCAAATTCTACTCCACAATTCCGTCATATCCTGGCCATGAATAAATTAAGCACTATGGAAGAGCTCTATGAAAGAGCTAGATACATTCAGACGCAAATGAAGGATTCGCCAATCATGGGCATGTTCAAGCCTAGGCCGAAGGTGATAAAGAGGAATGTTAATATTGGCAATACTGGGGCAACCACTGAAGGCACCGTTACCAACAAGCAGGTGAGCGCGTTCGGCAATTCCACACCCTTCCGCGACACTTCAAACCCAGGGCCGTCACCACAACAGCCCGCCTTCCATAATCAAGTCCACCAGCCAAATAACAACCCTCCTCAGACCTTACGGTCTCCTCCACCTCCTCAACAACAACCCCACATTGCTCCACCAAATCAAACCCCACAATATCACCAAGTGCCCCCACCGGCCAATTATGCACCACAACAATTTCAACAAAGAAGGCCTTTGGGTCCCCGAAGGGCACAATACTCCCCTCTTCCCGAAAGCTTATTGGATATCTTTAATGCCCTCATGGCCGCTAACCTGCTCACATTGCCAAAGGAAAGAGCAATATGGCCCCAACATGTGGATACATCCCGGTATTGCGTCTTTCACCGACAACCGGGACACAATATCGATCATTGCTTTCACTTCAAAGATTACATACATGACATGAATGATCAAGGTGATATTGATTGGGATGAAATGAGGAAGGTCATTGCTTCTCTAAAAATCCAAAGGCCTCCTCGGCAGCCAGCAGCTCAACCGCATCAGCAACAAGGACAACCACAAGCCCTTCAACAACAACAGGTTCCTGCTCCCCAACCCAATATGGGGATTGTTAATAATCCACTACCGGAGCACCCGGTCCCAAATCAGCAAGTGAATATTGTCACCTCGATCCATGAAGTGGAGAGAGGACAAATTTGGCACAATGAAAATGCCTCTGTCGGGGCTATTAATCAGAATTCTAATCCACCACCCTCATTGATAAGAAGGCACCAGCCTATCCCTCCTTCCCAACCACAACGTCCCTTTATACGCTCCCTCACTCCTGGGCCATCTAATGCCAATATCATCCCTTCACGTCCCCTTCTTTTGCGCCAACCCATAAATTCTCCATCACCCCAAAACCCTCCACCAAACAGACCTCCTCTTATTCGTACCTCGCCGGTAGCCGTCGCCCCTCCCGTTCCACCTCCATCTACCGCCACCATGATTCCAAGGCCCCTTCTTGTTACACAATCACCATCACCTCATTCCAATAATCCACGGCCGACGAGGCCCCATATAAGAACCCTTCCTCCCACCAACCCTGCGCCTACACCCAGCACCACTCCCTTTACTTCCTCCACCCCTTTACCGACACCGGTCCCGACAGAGGCGCAAAGAATGATGGTGCTCCGTAGTGGACGGATGTTTCAACGAGTGTTTCCCCAGCGGGAGAAGGAGCCACCACAGGAACAAGGAGAGCAAGAACAAGAATCTACACAGGGCACAGAGTATGATTTATTGAAGCATCTGGACAGAACACCGGCCCGTATTTCTATTCTGGAACTGATTAAAAGATCTGCCACACATCAGCAAGCTTTGAAACAATACTTGCATAAAGTAATGGTGAATGAAGATATCCCGGCCGAACAGGTTACTACTGTCTTAAACCCAGTTAGCAATCAGCCGGCTATTACTTTTTATGAACATGAGTTGGCTCCGCAACCGGCCAGGAAATATGCACTGTGCATCACCATTGATATCAACAAAATAGCCGTGAAGCAATGTTTGGTTGATACTGGGGCATCCATTAATGTTTTGCCACCAAGCACTTTAAAGATGTGCGGCATTCCGGAGAGTCAGATTCGGCCGTCCACTATAACAGTCACAGCTTATGATAACACAAGAAAGCCACCACTAGGAGTGATTACTCTAAAAGTTGGTTTGGGTCCAGTCTCAGTCACGACAGATTTCCATATTTTGGATATGGACCCGATATTTAATGGTATTTTGGGCCGCCCTTACATTCAGGAACTGGAAGCCGTGCCTTCCACGAATCATCAATGCATCAAATTTCCACACAAAGGACGTATCATTAAAGTGACCAGTATGCCCATTTTTCCGACCGAGGACATACATTCTGCAACATCAGTGCCTTCCATGTGGCCTTCCAATATGCCTTTGCTCTTAGTGTTGTATGTTGCCGATCTGCAGCAAGACCCGATGAGGTCATCATCTCCTTCAACCCCTTCCACCACACAGCTATCCAAGGGCAAGAAAAAGAAAGGTTTGATGAATACGCCCGGATGGAACATCTTAATGAAAATGGGGTACCGAACTGGTAAAGGCTTAGGTGCCAATCTTCAAGGGAGAATCAAGCCTGTCAAGCCTCAAAAGATGATTCTCCGAGGTGGCCTCGGATACAAAGCACCAAGCAAAGATGAAAAAGAACCGTGGGCCGTTATGACTTCCACTCTCAAGACTGACCGGCAACCTCTTACATGGACCCTTCAAACACATTTTGTAACAGGAGGTATTCAGAATGATGATGAGCATACTACAATAATCACTTCTATGCTAGATTGTCAGGATGTGCATGCACGGCAGTTTGCTCGCCATATAGCGCCACTAGCCACATATAAAGCTTTGGAGTCATTAAGGCCAGATAAGCGAAGGAAAATGGACGATCCTGAATGTGACTGGTATAGGTGGTTTGACATGAATGATATCTCTATTGCTCTGAGCCGCTTGTTCATGCCGACTGATCCAGAATGGCCGCCGTTGATTCATGAGTTGATTGAAAAGCCAACAGTAATTACAGACAAGAGGCAGCTTCTGAGTGACTATTCAGATACTGGAGAACCCGATGTGCCGTTTGAAGAGGGTTTCAATATAGACAGGCTGTGGGCCGGCCTTTTCTTTACCAAATCCATTCACCCGACGGCTGTTGTCCGTTTGATTGATCAGGTGTTCTTTTCAGATATCCCTAGGCCACCTGCGATCTTAATAAACTTCTCTCCAAATTCACTACAAGTTTCTCTTCCAATTCCTCCCTTGCTCCTCGAGCGGTTTTCCAAACTCTCCATTACGCCCCCGCGTGGGTCATCATTGATTCAATCATTCACCAAACTTTCAATTTCAACACTCTCCCCTGTTTCCACCCCCCATTGCTTTCTCTTTGAAAACGAAAAAAAAATGCCAAAATTCAAATTTCCCAATCCATCTCCGCTGAGGAGACCTCCTATCTTCTTCCCGAGTGTGTCCCGATCCCGGGGCCGCTCTTCCCGGATCTGTTAAGGGACCTCCCCTACCCCTCCGATGAGGGGACTTCATCTGTATCCCCTTCTGTACCCGCTTTTCTTCCCCATCTTCTAGTGATCAAGCTAGTTGTTCTTTTTCCTCTAGTTTTCAAACTCATCGGGTAGCTTCACATAAGAAGTCCAAGGGTAAGCAGATTCCCCGTAGATTCTCGTTGGAGTTAGCTAGAAGATGTCGGGCTTGCTTAGCCGTCCCCGAATTTGTGGAGAATCCGATCATCCTGCCAGACATAGAATATGAGGATATTTATGCTTCTAATGAGGGTTTTGGTGTCTATGAGATTATGAATGATGAAGACCCTATTGAAAAGGGGATGAAAGTTACGAAGAATATGAGGACGAGGCCGATGCTTTTGCTAGTGGCATGAGAATATTTGATGAACCATCAGCCTCAGTAGAATAACCTACCAAAGAAATAAATCTGGGTACGGAAGAAGACCCTAGGATCATCCTCATTTCAAAGAACTTGCCGCCATCCGAAGAGGAGGCGCTCATTTTGGTTCTTCAAGAATACAAGGACACATTTGCATGGAGTTACGAAGATATGCCCGGACTAGATCCTGCGCTCGTTGAACATCGGCTTACACTTAAGCCAGGGTCTGTCCCGGTCAAACAGCGGTTGAGACGTTTCCACCCTAATATGGCTTTAAAAATGATAGAAGAGGTCGATAAGCTGCATAATGCCAGATTTGTTAGAGTTGTCCTCTATCCTAATTGGGTGGCTAACATCGTCCCAGTCATGAAGAAAGATGGAAAGGTCAGGATTTGTATAGACTTCCGGGACCTCAACCGCGCGTGTCCTAAAGATGACTTCCCCCTCCCTCATATAGATGTTTTGATTGACAACACAGCAGGATTTGAGACTCTCTCCTTTATGGATGGCTTTTCAGGTTATAATCAGATTCGCTTGGCTGAGGAGGATCAAGAGAAAATGCCGTTCACTACACCATGGGGAACTTATTGTTATGTGGTCATGCCTTTTGGACTTAAGAACGCTGGAGCCACCTATCAAAGGGCCATGATTGCTATTTTTCATGATATGATCCACATTTATATTGAGGTGTATGTGGATGACCTGGTAGTAAAATCAAGAACAAGGATTGAGCATCCTGGGGTTCTAACTAAAGTCTTACAAAGAGCACGGGAGTACCATTTGAAAATGAATCCCAAGAAGTGCGTATTTGGTGTTTCATCAGGGAAGTTGCTTGGATTCATTGTTAGTAAGAGGGGTATTGAGATTGATCCCAATAAGGCGAAGGCCATAAGAGAAATGCCTCCTCCCAGGAATTTGAAAGAAGTTCGGGGATTAATCGGGAGGTTGCAATTTATTCGCCGATTTGTCTCTCAGCATTCACAAAGATGCAGGCTGTTCTACGAGCTTACCAAGTCGGGAGTCAAGTTTCTTAGGGATGAAAAGTGTCAGGCAGCTTTTGACGGATTGAAGGATTATCTATCAAATCCTCCTATCCTGAGGCCGCCAGTTCAGGGCAAACCGCTTGTTCTTTATATTTCTGTCCTGGATGACTCTGTAGGCGCTGTCCTAGCCCAAGTTGACGAAGAAGGAAAAGAGAGGGCAGCCTACTACTTGTCAAAACTTCTTAACCCCTGTGAGCAGAGGTACTCAGCCATAGAGAAGACTTGTGCAGCTTTAGTCTGGGTAGTTCAGAAACTCAAGCATTATTTTCTAGCTCATGAGGTTCATCTCATTGCTCGTATGAATCCAATCAAGTTCCTTCTTGAAAAATCTGTTCTCACTGATCGATTAGCACGATGGCAAAGTTTCCTTTCTCAGTTCGACATCATCTACATTCAGCAAAAAGCAATTAAAGGCTATGCCATAGCAGAACATCTTGCTCATCACCCTCTCCCCAGATTTGACCCTGTTCGCTCAGAGTTTCCAGATGAGGAACTAATGTCCATCAATCAACCCGATCCAATGTGGACATTACATTTTGATGGAGCTTTGAATTCTAAAGGGAAGGGGATTGGTATTGTTCTTCTATTACCTGAGGGTATCACCATTCCGCTCGCCTCTCAGCTTGCATTTCCAGTTACAAACAATAAAGCTGAGTACGAGGCTCTTTTGGCCGGACTGGAGGCCGCTCATCAACTCGGGGTTACCCAATTGCGAATTGTAGGTGATAGTCAGCTTATTCTTTGCCAAGTGCTCTCCAAGTGCCGCACGCTCAATCCTAAACTCAAGCCCTACCAAGAATTGACTTCTGCTTACACCAAGCTTTTCACCAAATTAATCTTCGTTCACGTCCCTCGTGACCACAACATTCTAGCTGACGCTCTTGCTTCTCTCACATCTTCCTTGGTTCTCCTTCCCGAAAGGGATTCCCACTCCATCACTGTTCGTAAGCGGCTCATTCCCGCTATTCAAGACCCATCTTTTCTTAGGATTAAGGAGGAGGTGCTTAGGAAGGTTGAGCAAGGCAGAATTATTGAGAATAAGGAGGTCATGCTATTGGACTTGGAAGAAGAATTGGATGATGAAGAAAATCCGTGGTATTATGAAATTGCTAAATATTGCTAGGATTAATCATATCCTGAAGAAGCCACAGCGGAAGAAAAAAAAGCCATCCGAAGGGTTGCTCAGCGATACACTCTAATTGGAGGTGTGCTTTATAGAAGAGGTCTCACTGGAGTTTTATTAAGATGCCTAGATGATGATGAATCTTGGAAAGTTGTGGAAGAGGCCCATTCGGGAGTGTGTGGTGGTCATGTCAATAGCCAGATGCTAGCTAAGAAGATCCTTAGGCTAGGCTTCTATTGGCCCACTCTAGAAGAGGATTGTTCTATCTATGTCCGAAGGTGTGTTAAGTGCCAACTGCACGCCGACAAAATTCATTCTCCTGCTTCTTCACTCCATCCCGTATCTTCCCCATGGCCTTTCTCCATGTTGGCTTTCGATATCATTGGACCCCTTGGTGATCCGACCCTCCTCACAAAACCAAAGTCATTCATACTGACGGCGACGGAATACTTCACCAAGTGGGCGGAAGCGGAAGCTTACGTGGAGATAAAAGCGTCAACCGTCTGCAAGTTCATAATGAAGAACATCATCGCAAGGTTCGGCATCCCAAGTACCATCGTCACCAACAATGTACCCCAATTCATCTCTCAGGAACTTCAGGACCTCTGCAATAGTATAACATTGTATCGCATCATTCATCTCCTTATTATCCGTAGGGCAATGGCCAAGCAGAGGTAACTAATAAAACTTTGATCAAGATTATCAAGAAAACGTGTGAGGCTAACAAATTTGCGGATTGGCCAGAAAAATTGGTTGAAGCTCTTTGGGCCTATCGTACTTCCATTCGTACCCCTACAGGGCAAACACCCTTCGCCCTCACTTATGGAATGGAGGCGGTAGTTCCTTACGAGATTCTTGTTCCTTCTCTGCGAGTACAATTGGACAAAGAATTCTCTATTGATGAGCATCGCGAATCCCTCCTTGCCCAGTTGGAACTCCTAGATGAGAAGCGTCTGGCTGCCGCCGAGCATGCGCGTATTTATCAAAACAGGCTTTCACGTTTTTATCAAAAGAAAGTGATTGAGAGAAAATTCAAAGTTGGTGAATTGGTGATTAAAAGAATCTTTGTAAAACCAGGGGGACCTCGTTCAAAACTCCAACCTAACTGGGAAGGTCCTTTTGTTATAAAAAATGTCTATCCTGGCAACGCTTATAAATTGATTAATGCTGAAGGTGAAGAGCTAACTCATCCTTGGAATGGCCTCTACTTGAAGAAATACTACCCCTAAAAAAAAGAGAAGAGAAGAAAAAAAAACAAAAAGAAAAAAAATAGAAAAGAAAAAAAAACAAGAAGAAAAAAGAGTAAAAACAAAACAAAACAAAAATTTAAAATCTTGGAAGCTGGTATAGTACATGGGCCACGACACCGAAAAAAATAACAATCTTTAATTCATTCTTCAGTCTCGACGGTTTAACTCTTGGGTCAATTCGCACACACTACACCCTTTATTCTTAAACTCGAGCAGCCCGGAATTCAAGGAAAGTCTGACCCAATCAAGAGTGAAAAAGCCTTACCTATTCTCTTCCTTTCAGCTCACGAGAGGGAACACAAGTTAGGGGTTACCAATCAAGCCTGCCCGCCGCCCTAGTAGGTGGAAGTCAGGGCCCAAAAGGGAATAAAATGCTTAAAGCCCAAGTACAATTAGGTATTTATCTGTTTAAGAAAAGAAGAAAAGAAAAGGAAGTTATGATAAAAGAAAGCATGTCAAGAGGGCAAAGTCCCTGCAAGGAAAACCTTGGTCGTAAGCATGCAGGAATACGGGCAAAAAGAGCAACAAAATTTCTCTAAGCCGAAGACCGAATCCCAACAGGCATTAGGGCAGGGGAGGAGTGTGCCCCGTTCTTGAAAACCTTTCGTGAGCTTCCTTAATCATTCTTCCCTTCTCCCTTCATGGTGGGTTGTAAACTTGAAGAATGGCAAAGACCAACTAAGAAGGATGGGCTGCGAGGGAATATGAGTAAAAGCCTAAGTATAAATCGTGTTGACACTTTTGTTAAGTCTCTTGAGAAAATATAATGAATTTTAGATTATGATGGTTAAGGTTTCAAAGCTCTATACCATACTCGCCTCCAAAACAAAAATTTTCAAATAGGCATCCTTGTCAAAATTAAGTGTCACTTTCAAAACAAAAACTCAACAAAAAGAAAAGCATATATACCAATAATAACAAAAAAAATGACTGTGGAATTTCAAGCCCTTTGTTTCTCATATGCTTGATTGCATTCTTGTATGGGCATCTTTTATTTTTAGTTTGCATTTACTTGCTTGCATGAAGCATTTTATATCTACTCTTTGCCTTCATTGATTAAAGGCTTGGCCCCTTGACCCGTTATCAAGGTCAAAGTGAAGACATCCCTTGCTTATTGAGCAAGGGGCCAAGTCGAACAGATGAATTAACCTGTTTATTCAAGTGTGGAAGCACAGGGCAAAAGTAAAAGACGAGAAAGAAAGAAGGTACAAGTACACAACTACACAAGTGCTCAGGTAACAAAATCTCAATTTCATATATATATACATCATAAATGTCTGAGTACAGGTGTGAGGGTGGAGGAGTACAAGTAAGTCTCTCAGCTCTCGCCTCCACCCTCCTCTCTCCTACTCTCTGCCTCACTCTTGTCCTCCCGACGAGGCGCTGGTGGAGGGGGCATGGGCCCCCGGGAAGTAGCTGGAGCTCGAGCCAGCTCCTCTGCCTTGCTCCTCTGCCGAAGAGAGGAACCCGCCACAAAAGTAGAGCTGGTGAAGCTGTACCCTGCAGCTCGCGCCCGCTCCCGACCTCGCTGAAGTCGCTCCTCGGTCGCTCGTAGCCGCTCCTGTGCAACGGCTAGCTGGGCCCTCAAGGTTGTAAGCTCTCGATCGCAAGCTGACCGCTCCTCATGGTCCCGGGCACGCTCCGCCTGGTGCTGCTCACGATCCCGGGCACGCTCCGCCTGGTGCTGCTCACGGTCCCGGACACGCTCCGCCTAGTGCTCCTCGCACTCCCGAGCATGCTCTCTTCGCTCCATCTCGAGGGCGACTCGCAGCTCCGCCACGTCCTGAGGCAGCTCCTCTCGCCGCCTCAAGGCCCGCTCCAGCTCCACGACCCGTTGCTCACGGATCGCCAACTCTGTCCCGGCCAGGGCAGCCCGGGTATGTGCCGCCTGTAACTGTGAAGACTGCAAACATTTAAACAAATCATCAGTTCCACATTTAATGTAATAATTCAATAATTCATGGAATAAGCAACATACAATTGAAAATAAATAACTCACCTGCGTGGCCATCGCTCGCTGTCCCTCCTCAATGCAAGTAAGAGTGGCCCGGAGCTCCTCGGTCTGTAAGAAACGATTTTCATGAGTATATCACATAAATAATTTAATGCAAGGTTAAGTTTGAGTTTAAAATTTACCCGTGAGGCGAGGTTGCGCTCTGCCGCCTCAGCCCGTGCCACTGCCCCTGCTAGCTGATCTGCTAGTGCAGTCGCCTCTACACTAGGCCCTCTCGAGCTGGAGGCCTCTCCTGTCTCTCTCCCTACTGCTCCCTGCTGGGCACGCTGCATTTATTGAGATCATCAGTGGCTAATCATCAATAATTTAAAAATTCATTTACATATAGGAATAATTTTAAACACTTACTAAGGTCTCAAGGTCTGCCTGTGTGATGGCTAACTGTGCCTCTAGGCTGTGTAGGTGGGCCTGTGCATCCATCGCCACTATGTCCCGCGCATCCTGCACTAATCACGTATTAGTCGCATGTTAGATATACAAAGCATTTACATTTAATTTATAAATAAGTGCATTCATACATACCCCTAAGACCCTCATCTGGGGTCGGCCGGCATAGACCTCCCAGTAGCGTCGGAGGTACTCGGAGCTGTCGGTCGCCTGTGAAGTGACCCGGGTCCCGCCATGCTGCCAGTCTGCGTACTGGTCGGAGAACCGCACTCTCCAGTCGATCGCCTTCGTGCGACCACGCGTCTTCTTGCCTATACCCCGCGGCTCTCCTACCTCGATCCACTCCTGGTGTAGGTCGAGGGTCCTCATCACCAGCCTAAGCCGTAACGGCTCGATCTCGTTCAGGCAATGAACCCAAAGCTCATGCCCAAAGCGAGGTCGGCCCGCTACGACCCAGGGCTGGCCTTCATCGGTCATCCCCTCATAGGGTCTCCATCTTACCTGCATTCACAAGCAAGCATATCAATCATCATATCATCATCATATTTCACATAAAAACAAAAATAAAAATTGCATCATGCATACCAGTGAGGCGGGGAAGTCTCGGAACTCCCGTCGCAATACGTGCAGCTCATATGCAAGTGGGGCTCCGATCACCACTGGCAGCCAGCGTCGTGCCAGAGGGAAGGACCCTTCATCTCCGGGTCGTAGATCAGCGCGCCCCATGGGCATGTACAAATGGCTCCAAATCTGCATCCATACATTGCATTAGTTGACCATGCATATGCATATAATAAAAGAAAAAGAAGAAAAACAACAAAAAAATGCATACCTGAAGAAAAGGTGAAAAGCCACTAACTGTCGTCTCTCGACCTGTCCCCGTGGACAGGTCGGCTATCAAGTGCGCCAGCAGCGCTGCTCCCCAGGCGTATCTGCCCACGCCCTCTAAGTCCTCGAGTATCCCTAGGAAGCGGCAGTTGATAACGTCGCCCTTCGTGCCGAGCAGCAATCTCCCGAGCATCAAAAATAGAAACCTCCTCAAATCTCTGTCTGCTCTCTCTCTGTCAGCTGGATCCTGGTAGTAGGCAGCCCTAGCCCCATCTATCAATCTCTGCGAAAACTACTCTAAGGACTCCCTGGATCTCTGCCTAGAGTCCCCCAACCCCATAGCTATGGTAAGGTCAATGCGGAAAACGGTCCTACACTCGCTAGGCGTCTCATAGACCGTCTCTAGCCCTAGCAGCCTCTGAGTCAGCTCACTATAATCAGGTAGGGTGATCCCGCTCACAGCCTCACCATCTACCCTCAGCCCGGTGATCCTAGCCACATCCTCCAAACTAGGAACCATATGCCCCCATGGCATCAGAAATGCCCGACTAGACCTATCCCATCTCTCTCTCAAAACCTGAATGAAAGGCAGGTCTGGTCTGACTGGCTCAATGCTAAGGAAAGCCCCAAACCCCATAGCATCTATCCTATCTCTCTGGAACTCGGGGAGGCCGTAATACGCTGCCCGGACCTGGACCCATGAGATCCGTGTCCTCATCAGCCCCTGCATGCATATAAAAGAACTTTTTTACTTAAGTTTTCATGTGGAAATTCATTTAAGCTCATTAATTGTGATATTTGCTGTTTGGATAATTAACGACCTACCGTGGGTCGTGGTTTTCATGATTGACGCCCCTGAGGGTGACGTTATTTCCAAATAGGTTTCAGGTGGTACTGTACGTTTATTTAATTGACGACCTACCCAGGGTCGTTGTTTATGTAATTGACGCCCCTGTGGGTGACGTTTTTTTGAAAGTGATATTCTAAAAATCTGAAAAATTCGGAATTGACGCCTAACCATGGGTCGTCAGTTATCTAAGTAACGCCCCTGTGGAAGGGCGCGGTTCACAAAGTAATTTTCTATCCTAAATTACATTTCTGGAAAATGTTGAATTGACGGCCACCCTGTGGTCGTTACCTATCTAATTAACGTCCCGATGGGGGGCGTGGTTTTCCTGGGGTTTCAAGGTTTTAATGTGCGAAATTGAAATAACAGAAACACATGCATTTTTTAAATTTAAATGAAATCACAGGGAAATAACAACATGCTGGAGAAACATGATAAAATTAAAAATAACGACATGTTGACGAGCGTTTCTTTCATGCGATTAATTATTTTTTAGAAAATAAAAAGATGTAATTAACGACCCACTGTAGGACGTCATTTAAATTCACGACACCCTTGGGGGCGTCATTTTACTGTGTCTCTAGTTTTGTCATGCCCGAGGGCTAGGGAAATGGGGAAATAATGGAAATAAAATAAAAAAAAATAGAGAATAGGGGTATGGGGACCTACCTTTTGACGTTCGGGACCGATCAACCCCCCACGGAGGGGTTGTCTTGGTTGCCTTGGTCGTCGGAGCTGGCCGGGCCGACGGGCCACCGCCGCCGCCACCTCCGGTTCTCCTTCTTCTTCCTCACCATATCTTTCTCCTTCTTCTCCTTCGTCTTCTCCTTCTTCTCCTTCGCCTCCCTCCTTCTTCTTCTTCATTTCCTTCTTCTTCATCATCATCTTCTTCTTCTTCGTCTCCTTCGTCTTCTTCTTGTTCTTCTGCGTCACCGGCCGCCGCCGCCGGTGTTTCTTCGGCCGCCGCGGGAGGGAGCTCCTCCACGGCCGGCTCCCCTTCCAAGTCTACCACGTCGGGGGCAGAGACCCTTTGCCGTTTCTGTCCTCCGCCCGCCATTGGGTTGTGAGAGGGAGAGAGTGAGAGAGAGTAGTAAGGGAGAATGAGAGAGATAGATGGGGGGGTTTCGGTTATGGTTTTGCAGAGAAAAGAAGGAAATGGAAACGAAGGAAGGAAGAAGAAAGGGGGAAAGTAGGGTTTAACGGTCGAGATTAATTGACGCCCTGAGAGATGACGTGAATTGATGAATTGACGGTTTAGAGAAAGGCGTGGATTATAGATTTGACGCCCTGAGGATGGACGTCAATTATTATTTGCATGGGGATTTCAATCGTCGTCAGACGCATTAATGGGAACTGATTGATGTGAGTGGGCGTCATTATTACCCTTTAAATTTGACGACGAACGGAGTGGGCGTCCATTCTTTAATATGCGACGTGAGTAAAGGCGTGTTTTATAAGAAATTAAGGAATTATCTCGAAAATTATTTGAAAATTGAATTGATTAACGCCTTGTTTAAAGACGTGAGTTAAGAAACGCCAGTGCCTTGGGCGTCAATTATGAGTTTGAAATATAATGGACGGCTTTAACTGAGGCGTGTCTTGACTAATTAACACCGTTGATAGGGGCGCTGTTCAGAACAGAAGGACCGGAACTCCTTGTTATCAGACAGAATTGCTTGAAATATCAGAACTGATCACTTTCATACATTGCTTTGGCTCAGATAAAAGAGGAATTCTTATTGCATTTATGAAAATCTTGGATTACATTCTAAGCCACTGTGGGCCTTATCTTCTTGAGAGCCAGTACATAAGCTTTACATTTGTTCTCTTCTTCTTCAACATGAGTCTTGGATTTGTGGAGAAGGCCCACCTTCCATTGAGCCATTATGGTCCTGATTTCTTCATGGTCACCACTTGAGCATAGCTCCCTTTTCTTGATTGGAGGAAGGTGAGAAGGCCCTTCGAAAAGATGCCGAGGAAGCCCGAGTTGTGGGAGACATCGGTGTGCGTTGTAAAGGATGAAGT
This sequence comes from Amorphophallus konjac, assembly GCA_022559845.1. Taxonomy (NCBI): domain Eukaryota; kingdom Viridiplantae; phylum Streptophyta; class Magnoliopsida; order Alismatales; family Araceae; genus Amorphophallus; species Amorphophallus konjac. Next base: position 188,341,922 of record CM040120.1, read on the forward strand.
CGGTCCCGCCAATTAAACGGAGCTCGATGCCGGAGGATAACCTTGAGCGAAGTTCTTGGGTTTTGAGAAAGCCCGGTGTGCATGTGAAATTGCTCTTTGGCATTTTTTTGAAGTAATCTCTCCATTCATTCCTCTTCTTGAGCTTGGGAACTCTATTAGTAACTCTTTCACATAAGCCCAATGAGCTTGTCATATACCTAAGTGGGCTCTTGGAGAAGATTTTGGAGGCCGCTTGGTTTGCTTGACATGGATCAAACTTAAAGTGAAAATCTATCCAACAAGCTAGAAGAAGCATTGATCCGAATAAAGGCCGTCCTAGTGAAGCCGAGGTGAGCCCATTGTATAGGTTGGCAAGTATTGCCCCACCTATTCTCTTTCCCTCCCACATGCTTGCTATTGCACTCAAGTGTTGTTCCTCTAAATGATCCTCCAATGAAGGGAAGAATAAAGCTCCTCCTACACATATGACAAACCCCTTCATCACTCTCTCCAAAAGGGCTTCATCTCCTTGAGCCTTATCCATGTTTTTATATACCCAAGAAGCCAACTTCAAAAGATTGATTCCCTTGTTGGCCTTCATTTGATTCACCAAATTTGAGCTTTGACAAGACTCATGAGCATATCATGGGCTTGTATGGGCTTAGTCATATGGGCCATCTTTGTTTCCTCTCCTTGTTTCATCTTCTTCAAACCCAAGAGCATCTCCACTTCTTCTAGGAGGATGGTTGCTTCAAAGGTTGGGAATAGAAAAGTATGGGTGTGAGGGTGCCATAATTCTATAAGAGCTCCAATGGAAGCCCAATCAAGATGGATATCATTATAATGGGTGGCATGGGTGATAAGGCCTAGAAGGTTCCACTTAGCAAGGAAGGATCTCATGTCTAGAGAGAGCTTGGAGAGTAGCAAAGAAAGCCACTTGACCTTTAGAAACCTTCTTGGACCAGGAATAATGGGGTAATCCTGAAAACATAAAAGAAAGAAGAAGGAAGAGAATAATAATCAGAAATTTTGAACAGAAAGAAAGACAATACAAAATAAAAGCTTCAACATCAAGAACACTTACTTGACCCTTGGTGATTTTCTCACTTATATGGCCAAGCAATTCAGAAATTCTTGGGAAATTCATCCTTGGCTTTTTGGAAAGCCTTTGCTGCATCAGTTAATTCATCATTTTGACAGTCTGCTTGACAAAAAAAACAAAAAAAAGAGCTTCGATGCTTTGTTCTGCTTTTGCTTGGTTCTTTCTGTCCACTTAACAGAAGATAGCTTCGTCTCAATGCTTCGATGGTCTTGATGCTTGAAAAACACCAAGAGTTGCCCTATTTATAGTGTTTTGAACGTTAATGAGTATCATGGTTTGAGTTTGAATCAAACAGTTTGCTGGAAGTTTAGTTCCGAGATGGAAACGAAAACAGGTAATTGACGACGCGCTGTTTGGCATCATTTGTTAAATTGACGACACTTTCAGGGTCGTCATTTATCCAACGCCTCCATGAAGGTTGTCATTTGCATTCCAATTCCAAGTTAAACCTCAATTGCAATTAATGCCTCCGAACACGTCGTCATTTCGTAATTTGACGCCTATCAGAAGGGTCGTCATTTTCAAACTTATGCTTTTGAATTGCTGGATTTCTCATGAACTTAAGTGCTGTTATATCATGATTAAATTATTTTTATCAAGCACTTATGATCATATTTTAAGCTAATGATCTTTTGAGCTTTGAAGTGCAGGTTGTGCAAGTGTGAGCATCGTGGATGCAAAGTCTCTAAGTCTATACACTCTAAGCATTCCATTCGTAAGTCTGTACATTGCACTCACCCAAGTCCATATGTTTCATTCTCAAAGTCTGCACGTCCAAAGTCTACACATTCTCTGTACATTGCATTTCGTAAGTCTATACATCATTCTCAAGTCTATACATCCTTCTCAAGTCCATACATTCCCTTCACCAAGTCTATACATCCTCACCCAAGTCTATACGTTCCATTCCCTTCACCAAGTCTATACGTTCCACATCCTTCACCAAGTCTATACGTTCTCTGAGTCTATACACTACATTTCATAAGTCCATACATTCTCTAAGTCTATACATTGCCAAGTCTGTACATTCATAAAGTCTATACGTTCCAAAGTCTATACACCCCATTCCATAAGTCTATACAATGCTAAGTCTACACATTTATTCTTCATCCATAAGTCTATACATTCCAAAAGTCTGTAAATTCTCAAAATTCTAATAAAAATTCATAAATTCTCAAAATTCTAATAAAAATTCATAAATTCTCAAAATTCCAATAAAAATTCATAAATTCTCAAAATTCTAATAAAAATTCATAAATTCTCAAAATTCCAATAAAAATTCATAAATTTGCAAAATTCCAATAAATTCTCAAAATTCCAATAAAAATTCAATAAATTCTCAAAATTCCAATAAAAATCATAATTTTCCCAAAATTTCAATAAAATCTCAAAATTTCAATAAAAATTCAATAAATTCTCAAAACTTCAAAAAAAAATCCAATAAATAAAAAAAACAAAAATAAATTCTCAAATTCAAATCAATGTTGTTGAGTATACTTTATGCATCTATATATCATGGCTAATAAAATTTTGAGTGCAAGTTAAGAAGCTCTTGGTCCCACCGACTGGGCCTCGGCATCCAAGCCCCACGGTGACTGCACCTCATTTCTCAGTTCCCTCATTGCTCATCATCTTCCTGTATGCATTCCTGTATGCATTGCTACTATAAGGTATCTACGCTATTATAACATATCAAGGACCTTGTGGTTCTGATGAACCTGGAATTTGAGTTCCCCTTCATCAAAAACAGTCATAATTCCAGGGGAATCTTGATCACACGGATAGGCCGTTGAGTCATTCAAGGTTTGGGACGATGGTTCCTCTTTCTGAGTTGATGCGTAGACAAACGGGCTTCGGCTTAGTATCAGCTCAGAGATCTGGATTCTTGACTAAATCTAGATGGCTTAGCAATATTATCCTTGATTATCTTTTATTTTAGTTTGTTTTATTTTTTCCTTTAGCCCAGCATGCATCATGTAGGACTTTGAGCTTAATGATGAAAATCTTCATATTACGCCAATAATGAAGGTCGCTTGTTCTTAATTGAGTTGACATGAGATATTCCATTCCAAATCAAGTACTTTATTCTCCTTGAAGCTGCTCAAGCTGGTCCCTTGAAAACCATCCATTTGATGGATCTTTATCTCAATTCACTTTACTTTTCTGCAAATCCACCTTGGTTGTAGCACGTCCACATTGGCTGGTAACCGCTCTCCAATGGTGCCTCCCTGTCGTGCCCTCGCGCACATTTTGTTTATTTAGTTTACTCTCCTTTATCCAGCTGATCGATGCTTTCTCGGAATTGTCCGGAGTTATTTCATTCAGAATATTGGAAAGATTTTCAACACTTAGTGTCAGAGGCGTGTCACATCACACCTTGGCATCTACTTATCAGTTCGTTCCACCTCATTCCGCTTGTTTCATTTTTCGCTTCATTCCGTCTCACTCCCTTGCAAAGCAGACGCCAAGGTGGGGCAGCTGTAGACACGCTAAAATTGATGCTATGTTGAGTAAATCTCATGTCACCATGTGATGCCCCAAAGCGGACTTCAATATTGATTTAATATGAAGTTTTTCTATTTTCTATAAATTAATTGTGATTTCTTATTTTTTTCTTGGGAAATTGAAATTAACGCCCTGATAAGGGGCGCTATTTAAATTGACGGCATGGCCAAGGGCGCCTCTTTTAACAATGGACGACTGCCAATACGGGCGTCATTGTATGGATTTACTAAAAATTTTGAATTTCAAATAAAATGAAAATTGTATAATTAACGTCTCTCCTAAAGACGTTGATTATTTGACGTCTGTCTGGCAGGCGTCAGTTGATAATTTTAAATAAGGAAAGTTATTTGTTTCTATAATTAAATCCAGGAATTGACGCCTTGATGCGAGTCGTTATTCTAATTAACGCCTTTGGATGTGTCGTCATTTTTAATTGACGCCCTTCATGGGGTCGTCATTTTCAATTTCGTCTCCCTTTCGCCTGCTTCTTTCCCGTAATGGTTCCTTCCTCATTTTGAGCCTTGTATTCGACTGGGAAGGGAGTTTCTTGATGGAAGATCTTTACCTTGTTTTAATCCTTGTTCTCCAAGGATCTTAGCCCTATAAATACCCCTCCTGGGTCTCTTCGCGCGGAAGAACAGAAAAACAGAGAGAGAGATCATCATTAAGAGAGCAGAGCTGACAGAGAGAAGAGTGTCTTATTTGTTTTACAGGTTCTTCATCCAAACGAGCTCTCCTTCTAGGCGATTCTCTTCTTCTTCCACAGATGAACCACTGCAGTTCCATCGCATACTGAAGCTCTCCTCCCTTTACTGCTGCACGCACAGTAGAAAGAAATCCTTCCTTTAGTTATTTAGTTGTTATTTTCGTAACATCATCACACATCCTCCCTCCCTCTAGTTCTTGTTAGATGTCATACTCTACATATCATTGCTTAGCATTGCATCCATATTTTTCAAACCTTGTTACTCCTCTTAGGGGTTTAAAACCAAAACACACAAGGTGTGTTCATGTTCATGTTCAATTTGATTAATTTCATAATCTTAGAACTTTGATACTACACCTTTTGGCTAATCAACTCTTTTATTTGATTTGTGTGTTCTTGCAAGGTAATCAAGGCTAAGAACTCCCTTCATCGGCCGGCCGGTAGAAGGAGGAAGAAAGGGTTCACAATCTCCCCCGCTTAACACAAGGTACTCGCGATCATCCTTTTTCTTATTTGAGGTAACCCCTCTGGTGATCACATTCTCCTTTAGCATCCCACGCATGCTCTTCCTTTTACCATTTAATTTTTAAGCTTTAGAAATTGAATTTGGGTTTCAATCCCCTTTTCATTAAGTGGATTTTTCATAATCTACAGTAGGGTATACACAAGTAGATTTTCTTTTTTCATGGAACGGAATTCAAGAACTCATCATACGCAGGAGTATGGATTAGGGTTGTGTTTGCACAATTTTCGAGATAGATCAAGATCAGATGTTGTAATTACTGAGTTGGCATCTGAGGGTTTGCCAATCCTTCAAAGTTTCAATTTTTTAAAAATATATATATATATATCAAATTGGCGCCCCTTTACCCAGTCTTCAATTAATTGAAGACTTGAGCCGTCTTCAATTCTGAAATTGAAGACTTAACGTCTTCAATTAATTGAAGACTTAACGTCTTCAATTAATTGAAGACTTGACCCGTCTTCAATTCAATAATTGAAGACTTGAGGGCCGTCTTCAATTCTGAAATTGAAGACTTACCGTCTTCTATTCAAAAATTGAAGACTTGAGGGCCGTCTTCAATTCTGAAATTGAAGACTTAAGGGCCGTCTTCAATTCAGTGATTTTCACCTGGCAGATACGTTTTGTGACTCAATTCACTGTTCATTTTGAAAAAGTTTCTCAAAATTCGAAAGTAAGGATATGAATACTTAGTATAATTCTTTGGGAGTCCAAAAACATGTTCAGATATAATTACTGAGTTTTGGTTTCACAGATATGAATTTTATAATGTTATAACTTTAATTCCTTAAGAAACGGAATTGACACCCCTGTGAGCAGTCTTCAATTAATTGAAGACTTGAGGGCCGTCTTCAATTCTGAAATTGAAGACTTAAGGGCCGTCTTCAATTCAGTGATTTTCACCTAGCAGATACATTTTGTGACTTAAATCACTATTCATTTCGAAAAAGTTTCTCCAAATCAGAATCCAAAGACATGGTCAGATGGAGAAAAATCCCAGGGTCACATAAGTATATTCTGTCAAAATTTTCAAGGTCCGGTTTATTAGTTATAGATTTTTGAATGCGTTGATTTATTGATTTCTAAAATTCTAGAAAACAGAATTGACGACATGGTGCATGTCTTCAATTAATTGACGCCCTCTCGGGAAGTCTTCAATTCTGAAATTGGCGCCCTGGTCAGGGGCGCCAATTACAGAGAGGTGTCACTATTCATCAGTGTCAAAAAAACTCCTAATCAAGAAGTAATGGCACGAATGTGTTGAGAAAAATGTCAGGATTCCAGAAACATGTTCATGCAAAAATTTCGTGCTTTAGTTTGATAGTTATGGATTTTTGAATGTGTTGAATTATCAATTACTCAAAATTCTAGAAATCGAATTGACGACATGATGAATGTCTTCATTTAAATGACGACTGCGTACGCAGTCTTCAATTTTGAAATTGGCGCCCTAGTCAGGGGCGCCAATTACAGTGAGGTTTTTGAGTTATTAATTACTAAAAATTTCAGAAATCGAATTGACGACCTTGGTGGTGTCTTCATTTAAATGACGACTGTGTGAGCAGTCTTCAATTTTAAAAATGGTGCCCTGGTCAGGGGCGCCATTTACCAGAGGGCTGGGAGCCTCCGTGTCTTTAAACCACGAACATATTATGTTAACAGAGACTATATATTAAGGTTTAAAACATGGTTATTAATACTATAAAACTAGTGTGATGAAATATGTTCAAAAACTCATAAAAATAATGCTAACAAACAAAGTTTAAACTCTTAAAGATCGGGGTGATATGTAACAGGCTATCAAAATAACATGATACATACATGATTATTGCTTGATTACGGTAAAGTCAGATGATATATGTAGCATGGTTGACTAGTTGATCGAACTCTAAACATGCATCAATTAACTTATTAGCTACTAGTTAGGCAAGGATTTGAGAACACCTACCTCTGTGAAGTGACAGGAGTTGACAGGAGAGGAAGAAGCAGCCCTTCCCTTCCTCTGCAACTCTTCAGAGTTTGTTCCCGTATCTAGCCTTCGAACTAACCAAATAGGGAGAAAATAGATTGTATTTTATAACCTTAGGGTCGACAGGATAGGAGACAAGATCCATAATTATAGGGTATTTAGTGGGTTGACAGCCTGTGGAGGGATAGAATGATCGAGATAATTATAGGAAAGGAAATGACGCCCCAGAGAGGGTCGTGTATTTCATAAGTTAAGATTTCCATATTAAACTTCAAAGATTTTTATCTTTAAAAATTGATGAAATTTGTTTGTGAAATTTCAGGGGTGAGACCCTTACATGTTTCTCTATTTTTACATATAAATTTTTTAAAAAATTCTTTTTAAATAAAAAGTGATACTATTCACATTACTATTCACGTTTAGGAAATAACGACTTAACCTATGTCGTTATTTTGAACGGTGATTTTTGTATTCACTCTACACTAACTAAAATTGCCTATATACCCTTTCTCACTTTCTAAATTATATTTATCCTTTAACACTTCATCTATATACCCTTATTTCTTCAAAATAATGATATAATGTAAAAGTTGAAATATGAAAATTTCTAAATTATGAAAATATGAATTGGCATCTTGTAAAAGTGATGTTTATCCTTTAAAACACTATCTATATAACCTATTTCCTATTTCTTTGGAATAGTGTAATATTAATTTCCTAAGTGATTGAAAATATAAATTGGCATTTCCTAAAATATAATTTGACATCTTCTAAAGCATCTATTGGTAATTAAATATTTTAAATGGTTAAATCAATAGAATTAGAATATGAGTTCAATAATTAAATATATATATATATATATATATATAATTTTTTTTATATATTTCTATTTTAAAATTCTTGGGTGTTACACCCTCCCATACTTAAAAGAATTTGGTCCCCAAATTTAATTGTATAAGGATATTGTGGAAAGTATAAAATACTTACAGTTTAGAATAATTCTGGGTATCTTCTTTTCATAGATTCTTCGGTCTCCCAAGTTGCTTCTTGTTCCGCGCATCGATTCTATTGGATTTTCACCATAGGGATCGTCTTGCTCCTTAGAACTCGGACTTCACAGTCGAGGATCCGCATCGGCCTTTGCTCATAAGTAAGATCTCTTTGAATCACCAAATCAGCATGGTCGATGACATGAGAAGGGTTGTGCACATATTTCTTCAGCATAGATATATGAAATATATTGTGCACTTCCGAGAGTTGAGGAGGTAAAGTAATACGGTAGGCCACCTCGCCCACTCTTTCCAATACTTCGAATGGACCGATAAACCTCGGTGTAAGTTTGCCCTTAACACTGAATCTTCTAATACCTCGGCCAGGAGATACCTTGAGAAATACATGGTCACCAACTTGGAACTCCAAATCTCTCCTTCTATTATCAACATAACATTTTTGCCTGCACTGAGCTACCTTGAGTCTCTATCTGATAAGGTGTATCTTCTCAATCGAATCTCTAACCATATCTGGGCCTAGAATTTATCTTTCACCGACTTCTTCCCAACATATTGGAGAATGACAACTCCTGCCATAAAGCGCCTTGAAAGGTGCCATTTGAATACTAGCTTGATAGCTGTTATTATAGGTAAATTTGGCTAGGGATAAGTGGTCGTGCCAGCTTCCGTCGAAATCTATAATACATGCCCTTAACATATCTTCAACAACCTGATTTGTCCTTTCAGTCTGACCATATGTCTGGGGATGGAAAGCAGTGCTAAAATTAAATTTCGTCCCCGGAGAGTGTTGTAGACCCTTCCAAAAATGAGAGGTGAAGCGCGGGTCTTGGTCAGATACGATCGAGACAGGAACTCCATGCAATCTAACCATCTCCTTAATATACAGGGCAGCAAGTACGTCGACTGACCATCGGTTTTTGATGGGTAAGAAATGAGCCAATTTTGTTAGCCGGTCGATAATTACCCAAATTCCATCATATCCGCCCCTAGACTTGGGCAAACCCATGATAAAGTCCATGCCAATGTCTTTCCACTTCCACTTGGGAATATCCAGCGGATGTAGCTTTCCGGCGGGTTTTTGATGTTCCACCTTCACTTGTTGGCATGTGAGGCAACGAGACACAAAGTCTGCTACCTTCCTTTTCATGTTAGGCCACCAGAAAGTTCTTTTCAAGTCTTGGTACATCTTAGTGGCCTCAAGGTGGATTGTGTACCTCGATCTATGAGCTTCTTCAAAAATCTTCTTCTTCAATTCGGGACAGTCGGGCACACATGTCCGTTCATGAAATAGCAATTTGCCATCAGGTGCCAGCTTGAAATCTAGTCTCTCGTCCAGCTTGCTATTTATCTCCACTAGTGAGGGATCTTCTTCCTGTAGCTTCTTGATTTCAGGTAGCAAATCTGGATATAGGCTCATATGAGATAGAATAATACATATGTTCTTCTCATCTATGCTGATATCAAGCTCAGAGAATTTCTTCAGCAGCTTCCATTCTTGTATCATATAGTTGGCCAATATCGTTCTCGGCTTTCGACTAAGGGCATCAGCTATGGAATTACCCTTACCAGGATGGTACTGTATAGTGAAGTCGAAATCCTTGATATACTCGAGCCAATGCCTTTGCCGCATGTTCAGCTCCTTTTGGGAGAATAAGTACTTGAGGCTTTTATGATCGGAGTACACAGTGAATTATTCTCCGTAGAGATAGTGCCTCAAGATCTTCAAAGTGAATACTACCGCGACCAGTTCTAAGTCGTGAACCTAGTAGTTCTCTTCATGTTTCTTCAATTTTCGGGAAGAATATGCAATGACTCTTCCATTATGCATCAATACACATCCGAGGCCAATACCCGAAGCATCGGTATATACCTCGTATTTTTCTCCTTCAATTGGTAATGATAAGACTGGAGCAGTGGTCAAGAGATCCTTCAAAGCTTGGAAACTCTTTTCACAATCTTCATTCCACTCATGAGGTACTTCCTTGCGGGTTAACCTGGTCAAAGGAATGGCAATCTTGGAGAAGTCCTTGATAAAACGCCGGTAGTAACCAGCTAGACCCAAGAAGCTTCGAATTTCCGTTACATTTGTGGGTCGTTTCCAGTTCTTCACGGCTTTGACCTTGGACGGGTCAAAAGCAATTCCATTCTTCGAAATAACATGGCCTAAGAAGGATACTTCCTCGAGCCAGAACTCGCATTTGCTAAATTTGGCATATAGCTTGTTTTCCCTTAATATCTGTAGTGCCTTGTTGAGATGTTTTTCATAATCATCTTCGGTCTTGGAATAGATCAGAATATCATCAATAAAGACCACAATGAATTGGTCTAAATAGGGCTTGAATATGCTGTTCATTAACTGCATAAAAGCTGCGGGGGCATTTGTTAGTCCGAAAGGCATAACAGTAAATTCGTAATGCCCATACCTGCTTCGGAATGCAGTTTTATGAATGTCTTCTTCTTTGATCTTTAATTCGTGGTAACCAGAACGAAGATCAATCTTGGAGAAATATGAATCTTCTGATAACTGATCGAACAGCTCGGCAATCCTCGACAGCTGGTCTTTGTTCTTGATTGTAAGGTTATTTAGCTACCGATAATCGATGCATAGTCTCATCGATCCATCCTTCTTTTTGACGAACATCACGGGTGCTCCCCAAGGGGAAGTATTCGGCCTGATGAAACCCTTTTTCAATAACTCCATTAGTTGTTCCTTTATTTCCTTTAGCTCGACAGGGGACATTCTGTATGGTGCCCTAGAGACAGGACCAGCACCAGGGACAAGGTCGATTATGAATGACACTTCCCTTTCTGGGGGTAAGCCAGTTAAATCTTTTGAAAAAACATCGGGAAAATCTCGAATTACACGGATGTCTTCAAGTTTAACCTTCTCGACTTCCGTGGTAGTCACGAATGCTATGAAAGCCATGCATCCCTTATTCATAAGTTTACTAGCTCGAAGTGCTGATATAAGAAGTGATTTACACCGAGGGCTATTGTAAACCAGCTCTGGGAAATCCACGAAAGTTACCTTGCCATGCCGGCAATCTACAATTGCTTGGTATGTGGATAGCCAGTCGGCACCTAGTATGACGTCATAACTCTTCATATCTAGGTATATCAGGTCAGCAGGTAAATTGCTTCCCTTAATCATCACTTCTCAGTTTGGATAGTGATAAGCGATATCAGACTCATTCCCAAGAGGTGTAGATATGACCAAATCTAACAGTTCATGTTTCTTAGAAAATGAAGCAGCAAAGTTCTTGGAACCGAATGAATGAGTTGCTCTAGTATCGAATAAAACTTGAGTAGTTTTTGAACAAATAGTGAGAGTACCTTCCACAATTCCGCCTTCAGTGGGTTCCGTCTCTCGGAGAGCTTACAGATGACCTTGTTTTTTTACCGGACGCTTCTCGTCTTTGGTGTCTTGCTCCTTCATCAGTGGGCAGTCTGGGATCCAATGCTCTCGGCTCCTGCATCGAAGACAAGCTCCTAACTTCCTCCAGCATTCCTCGGTCTTATGGCCAGCTTTATAACAATACTTGCAAATTTCCTTTGATGGTGTGGTGGTGGAGAATGGCCTATCATTATTCTGGAATTTCTTTGCCTTGGAGGGCTCCCCTCCCATGAAGAACCGCTTCTTGTTGAAGGATTGTTTGAATTTTCCCGGGCTTGTGACCGGTTCCTTCTTATCTCTTCCTCGGATTCTCTTAGATAATTCGGTGGCGTCTTCCAACAATTGGGCACGCCGAACTATCTCCGAATAGACTTGGATGTCCATCGGGGCAAGTTGTGTGATATAATGGGGCCGAAGCCCGTTAAGGAATCTTCTCGCCTTCATCTTTTCTGTACACACCAAGTGGGGTGCATACCTAGATAATCTGGAAAACTGGGCCTCATACTCGGCCACTTTCAAGCCCCGTCGTTTTAGAACGGCGAATTCCGCGGCCTTCTTCTCCTGGATATGGTCGGAGAAGTACTTGTTTGTTGAAATGCTCCGTGAATTCATCCCATGTGACATAGTATTCTGGCAGTGTTGCTTCTATGGATTCCCACCAGCATCGAGCGTCCCGCTCTAGTTGGAATACGGCCAATAAAACCTTCTCCTCGTCCGCGCATTGCATTACACGGAAGATTCGTTCCATTTCCTTTAGCCAATTCTCGGCATCCTCGGGGTCGGACGAACCCGTGAACCTCGGTGGGTTCATGTTACGGAAACTTCTGTGAAGATCTCCCGCTCCACGGTTGGCTCCGCCTTGGGCCACTTGCTGTAGTGCCTGTGTGAGGCCTTGCACGGTGCGCTGCATCTCGCGTCAATGTGCTCTTTCCGCAGCCATGATCCTACAAAAGAGTTAAGTATGATAAAGATCAGGTTTACTTGTAAGGTGAAAAGTCATTATAGAACTTAACCCATGGCTCTATCCATGTCACCGGGTAAGGTATATCTATCCTTGGACTCAGGTTTTACCTATCCTTGGACTCAAGTTTTTTAATTAGATTTCAATTTCTAACTTTTTATTTCTTCTAGTTCCCTAGGTTTGAAAACCTAGGCTCTGATACCACGAGGACTGTCACATCCCGAGAGCGGAAGATACTCGGATGCGTGACGCGTCTATATAGATCGTGTCATTAGAGCGATAATTTTTTTGATATACATAATTTCGGAGTGCGCAAAAGACTAATACAATCTAATAATTTCCAATAATCCAAGTGATGTCTATTTCATTAACCAAAGGAATTAAAGATAGTCTATCACAATTCTGAATTTAAAAGACAACACTAGGCTAAGTGCCTTAACATGGTTCGGATAATTAAACTGACATACTGGAATACAAAGTAGGACTCAAATAAAATTCAAGGACGTGACTAGCTAATGATAGGTGACTGGCGTTCTAGCACTCTTCACTCGGTGTCAACCCCATTCTTGTCGCTATCCGAATCACCTGAAAATTTTAGGAAGCAACTGGATGAGCGAATCGCTCAGTAGGAATTATATCTCAAATACGAGCAATCTTTACATGATTTACAAGTTGCATGTATTATTAGTATGGCTATGCATGATATACGTATAAGAAAAATCAGGTATATAGGTAAATTTAGGCATGATAAATAGTAAGAGATCAAGAACTGCATAAAGAGAGTATATCCAGATTTCAAGTATTCGACAAGCAGTATTTCAAGAATTTACAGATGTAAATGCCACTTCGGGCAAGCAGGGACTCGTGTACAAGTATGAACGCAAGTATGAGAATGAACTCATGTACAAGTATATCAAGTAAAAATTCGATTCAAGCTAGTATTGTCAAGTACGTATCAGTAGAATTGGCTATTATCAAGCAAGTATTTGCCCTTTCTCGGGCCACAAGTCAAGTATTGCCCGTTTCGGGCCACGCAAGTCAAGTAAGTAAGAAGAGAGAGAGTAGGGGTGGAGTGTCTCAAGTCAAGCAAGTACTCCGGTGAAATGCTAAATACCGTGATCAATAAACTCCCATGGGCACAAGTACCTTCGGGTGCTCCTCCCAGGACCAGACCCAGCCCTATATGCACAGCATTTCATGTATTACCTTTGACATCCACTCTCATTTATAGCCAATATGGAATTTCAAGAATTTAGAAACGTAGTATTTCAGACGAGATTAACTAGTCATTTGGTTATGGAGGATTCTAGAGGTGGCCCCTATATGCTCAAGAGGTGGCTCCCGTCGTGTAGCACTTTGTGTCGTACGACCTCAAGAGGTGGCTCCCACAACGTAGCACTTTGCCCTGCATGTCACTTAGCTCCTACACTCCCAAATGATAGTTTAAGAGATTCAAGGTTTGACCATGTAGGGTATACACAAGTAGATTTTTTTTTCATGGAACGGAATTTCAAGAACTCATCATACGCAGGAGTATAATTTAGGGTTGTGTTTGCATAATTTTCGAGATAGATCAAGATCAGAAGTTGTAATTACGGAGTTGGCATCTGAGGGTTTGCCAATCCTTCAAATATTTAATTTTTTAAATATATATATATATATATATCAAATTGGCGCCCCTTTACTCAGTCTTCAATTAATTGAAGACTTGAGGGCCGTCTTCCATTCTGAAATTGAAGACTTAAGGGCCGTCTTCAATTCAGTAATTGAAGACTTGAGGGCCGTCTTCAATTCTGAAATTGAAGACTTAAGGGCCGTCTTCAATTCAGAAATTGAAGACTTGAGGGCCGTCTTCAATTCTGAAATTGAAGACTTAATGGCCGTCTTCAATTCAATGATTTTCACTTGGCAGATACGTTTTGTGACTCAATTCACTGTTCTTTTTGAAATAGTTTCTCGAAATTCGAAAGTAAGGATATGAATACTTAGTATAATTCCTTGGGAGTCCAGAAACATGTTCAGATTCAATTACTGAGTTTTGGTTTCACAGATATAAATTTTATAATGTTATAACTTTTATTCCTCAAGAAACGGAATTGACGCCCTGTGAGCAGTCTTCAATTAATTGAAGAGTTGAGGGCCGTCTTCAATTCTGAAACTGAAGACTTGAGGCCCGTCTTCAATTCAGTGATTTTCACCTAGCAGATACGTTTTGTGACTCAAATCACTGTTCATTTCGAAAAAGTTTCTCCAAATCAGAATCCGAAGACATGGTCAGATGGAGAAAAATCTCAGAGTCACAGAAGTATATTCTGTCAAAATTTTCAAGGTCCGGTTTATTAGTTATAGATTTTTGAATGCGTTGATTTATTGATTTATGAAAATTCCAGAAAACGGAATTGACGACATGGTGCATGTCTTCAATTAATTGACGCCCTCTCGGGCAGTCTTCAATTCTGAAATTGGCGCCCTGGTCAGGGGCGCCAATTACAGAGAGGTGTCACTATTCATCAGTGTCAAAAAAACTCCGAATCAAGAAGTAATGGCACGAATGTGTTGAGAAAAATGTCAGGGTTCCAGAAACATGTTCATGCAAAAATTTCGTGCTTTAGTTTGATAGTTATGGATTTTTGAATGTGTTGAATTATCAATTACTCAAAATTCTAGAAATCGAATTGACGACATGATGAATGTCTTCATTTAAATGACGACTACGTACGCAGTCTTCAATTTTGAAATTGGCGCCCTGGTCAGGGGCGTCAATTACAGTTAGGTTGTGTATTTCAAATAGATTATATTTTATAACCTTAGGGTCGACAGGATGAGAGACAAGATCCAGAATTATAGGGTATTTAGTGGGTTGACAGCCTACACAGGCTGGAGGGATAGAATGATCGGGATAGTTGTTGGAAAGGAAATGACGTCCCAGAGAGGGTCGTGTATTTCATAAGTTAAGATTTCCATATTAAACTTCAAAGCTTTTTATCTTTAAAAATTGATGGAATTTATTTGTGAAATTTCAGGGGTGAGACCCTTACATTTTTCTCTATTTTTACATATAAATATTTTTGAACAATTCTTTTTAATCAAAAAGTGGCACTATTCATATCACTATTCACGTTTAGGAAATAACTATGTCGTTATTTTGAACGGAGATTTTTATATTCACTCTACACTAACCAAAATTGCCTATATACCCTTTCTCACTTTCTAAATTATGTTTATCCTTTAACACTTCATCTATATACCCTTATTTCTTCAAAATAATCATATAATGTAAAAGTTGAAATATGAAAAATTCTAAATTATGAAAATATGAATTGGCATCTTGTAAAAGTGATGTTTATCCTTTAAAACACAATCTATATAACCTATTTCCTATTTCTTTGGAATAGTGTAATATTACTTTCTTAAGTGATTGAAAATATAAATTGGCATTTCCTAAAATATAATTTGGCATCTTCTAAAGCATCTATTGGTAATTAAATGGTTTAAATGGTTAAATCAATAGAATTAGAATATGAGTTCAATAATTAAATATATATATATATATATATATATATTTTTATTTTTGTATATTTCTATTTTAAAATTCTCGGGTGTTACAAAGCCACCCAAAAAAAATTGGGTCTTCCACCCTTTGTGAGAAGAATCTTTGGCAGAAAAGGACACGCGACTCCTTCCCCTCCTCTCCTGAAGATAGAAGAAGCCCTTACCCATGTGGGTCTGCTCCTTTAACTCAAAGAAAGAATTGAAAAGCTCCAACGAAGTTGGAAGCCTACACGAGCGGCAGAGAAAGATGAAAGAAAAGATAAAAGTGTATGAGTTGGAGACCAACTGGACAGGAGCCAGTCGGTAAAACTGAAGCAACCGCATGACAAAGGGGTGGAGGGGAAGAAAAAAACCGCACTTCCAAGCTAAGAGGAAAGTACAGAAGAGGCCCGAACGATAGAACAAGCTAGATTCGTAAGGCTACGATGGAGAAAAAAAATACTTCCACGGTAGCCCGTATCGCTTTTCCATCCTCTTCACTTTAGCCTCGCCCAACTCGCTGCGCATGGGGTGTTCAGGATGCGGCACCAAACTCCCTGCTCCCCGTTCAGCTTCCTGCACCTCGGATACGGGACGCTGAGCTACCATGGAAGAATGAGAGGAACAGGAAGAGGAGGAAAAGAGCACCGAATCAGACGGCTCTGGAGAAGGTGGGAGCTGGCGAATCGCCGCCGCCGTAATCTCCGCATGCTCTGCAAAGGCCTCCGCAAGTCGTTGTTCTTCTTGATCATCCTCACGGCGCATGAGCCCTTCCGAAATAAAAGTGCGATGAAGAGAGAAAACCCTAAACGAAGGTGGTTTGGAATGCAAGCACGCACAATATTTATCTCCCCATAAGCATGGAGGGAAACAACGCGACGTTCTGAACCCCTAAATGGGGGCTCCTCGCATCGACTCAAATGAGTCATCATTACGGGCGTACTCCCAGGACATCCGCAATAAGTGGCCCATGTCGTAGATAGTTCCCCACTCAAACCGAGCCACCTACACCATCCCTATAACTGCTACTTGTCCAAGCCCAATCTTGGCTCGGGAGTAGGAGGGGGACAAGTGAAGAGGGGGAAAATCTACCGCCCAAGAGCACGGCCTAACTAGGTCCAATCTGACCAAACTAGGCCCAGCTCCCCAAAGTGACAGCCCCGTTCTGGGCCCACTTACTCCAAGCCCAAAAATGCGCTCAGACCAGCACTTCCTAGGCGACCCTCGGGTCCGAAAGTCCGAGCGAGAGGTCGATGAGGAAAGCCCCCACAAGGGCCCAGCACGCCCTATCCGAGCTATGCCTCCACCACTCAGTGGGACTCCCCACAGGCGCCCCGAGCTTGAACCGACCGTTGGAAGCACATTTAAGCATCCGTTATGAATCCTCCAGGAGCAGGGAGCCCCAAGGGATAAGGGAGAGTAGGATTCCTTGTGCTATTAAGAGCCCACAACATGGATGTAACCTCCCTGAAATCCCATCGGCTCCTTGGACACTTACCTTAAATGGACAGCTATATAAATCCCAAGGAGACCCTCCGAAAAGGTAAGCAAGCATCCTGAGAGAAAACCACCACACCTCTTGGTGGAGAAGAATCTCGCGCCCTTTATTTCTCCTACCACCTCTCTTCGCATCTGTGCTCTATCAAATTTGCTGACTTAGGCATCAGAGGGTTTTCCCCGGGGTTCCATCCCTGGGCACCTCCGACCTGTTTCCCCTCTTGCAGATTATATACGCGTAGTGACCGTGACCAAAGATTCCTCCGGGATCTCACGACTCAGGAGCAACGCGAGATTACCCCTCTTCAAATAATAAATGAAGTACTGGCGCCTTAGATCAAGGCGTACATTTATATTATTGCGCCTCTCTGAAGAGTCGTAGTTTTCTTGAAAATAACCATTATTCTAAAATTTCATGAATTGATGCCTGAACAGTGGGCGCTAATTTTAATTAGCGACCGCTGCCAGAGCGCCAATTTTCTGTGATTATTTTCCACTCGTGTTTTGATCTTAGACCGCTGGATCTTTGGCACCAGTATCTCACATCCGAGACTTGGTCCATGTTTTGCTTTCTATCGCCTATACACTATCTTTTGGTGATGATTGGACCCTCCGCGGGATATTCCTTCCTTCGGACCGGTACTTTCTTCATTAAGACCTCCGTAAGTCTACGCTAGCCTTGGATTCCCTCAAGACAGTCGAGCTGGTTGTACCCTAAAAACCCTGGAACCCTTATTTGTCACATCACTCTGAAGAAACGTGATGCTTTAGCCCTCATAGAGCGCTATTTCTGGCCTCTTTGAGAAGTCTACATTCTGTCTGGAATTTGCGACCTGGACATGGACGCCAAATAGAATTGGCGGCCATCCAGGGGGTGTAAATTATTGATTTAGTGGCCTTGATATGGACGCTCTTTCTTCAAGTTTGTTCTGATTCATAAGAATGAGCGACCACTACAGTGGACGCTGTTTCTGAAATTGATGGCGACTGAGTGGATGCCAATTTTCAAGTTTCATGATATGTCATCATTTCTCATGTGATTTATCGGTATGTCATCCTTGTTCAAGTTCTGTCCTTGAACTCTATGCTTTATGAAATCTACCCTAATGTTCCTACATGCTTGATCCTTGGAATTCTTTGGCCATTATTTTAAGTGGAATTGATCTAGACACAAAGAGGGGCTATGGGTCCAAACAAATTGATACTCAATGCTAGAACATAAAAGTGACGGAGTCCGGATCTGATCTCAGGGGCGAGGCAAAGTCCAAACGTGTACCGGTATCATGATTGATTGGGTGTGGCATTGCACCAACCAAAAGCAAGATTGATCTATGACATTCCACAAGTGATTGTTACTCAAATATTGAACTCCTAAATGTATATGGCCAATCTTACAAAGTGATAGTTACGTGAAATGTTCTAGTGAAAGTGAATGCCTTATTGAAACAATTGTTATTATCTCCTCATGAATGCTCTTGAAGACCTTATTGAAAAGCTTGCTATCTCATCATGAATGTTCTTGGAATTATTGTCCCGTCTATCTATTGTCTTCATAGCACTTGAAATTATCTATTTACATGTCTACATTCCTTTATATTGTCTCCGGATTATTAATCTAGCTCGTGCCATTATAGTTCTCGATTACGATACCGTGAATGACTTGCATGTTCATGTTAAATTTTTAATTACTTAAAGTTAGCATGGAGCTTGAGATATTAAGACCTACTGAGCGTTCTCTTACCTAGTGTTTTCCAATAATTTTTAGGTAATGACCATAGTGATGGCGAGACCGAACAAGATGGGCAAGGGCAAGAGTGAAGAGTGCTCCGGCAACTTAGATGAACCTCATGGTCTATGTCATTATGTTCATGCCAAGTCTAATTAGAGAGTCCATAGTAATTTTCCTTTATTGAGTCCTTTTATTTGGGTCCAATTTGTAATAAACTTATATTTGAAATGAAATTCTATTTTGTTCAAATTATATCTTATTTTATGGCTATGCTCTGATCGACACGACTGTTTACTGCCACGTTTCGAGCAAACGACACGTTCCGCTGCTATCAGTTCGAGGCGTGATAGTTTATAATGTCTCCAAATAGATATTTTACAAAAGTTTTATAATTATCACAAGAATTAGTGTCTGGTTAAAAAGTCGCTAAATCAATAATTTAACAAATTTTAATAATTTCACAATAAATGGGCGACCTTCTAGGAAGGCGCCAGATATTTAAAGAGCATCCAAGTGATGGATGTAAATTCTTATTTTTCTATATTATTTCAATTTTTTAACAAAATAACAGGAATCAATGTCTCTGTGCGGAGGCGCTATATCCAGAATAGGTGGCTGTTCAAACAGTCGCTCATTCTTTTATGTATACAGCTTATAATGCATCAGGCAGATACGTTGCTAGACTCAAAACACTATTCATTTCTTTCAATTTAACATGAATAGTAGCATATTGATGTTTATGATGATTTTCATAAAACTGATCACATCGTAATGTAGAGAAAAATATGGAGATCATGAAAACATACTCATGCAAGATTAATAGAGTCAGGTTCCATAGTTATTAATTTTTAAACATGGGTTAATTATTATATGCTCTGAAAGAATTAGCGACAAGGTGATGGTCGGCAATTAATCAGCGGCCAGAAGACGGTCGCCAATTCAGGAATTGGCGCCTGTCTGCACGGGCGCTCAATAATCAGCGGCCACTGCTCTGGTCGCTATTTTCACATGCAACATAAAACTATAATCTCTACGTAAAACTGAAGAATAGAGAGCAGGTAAACATGGTATGGAGATCGTAATAGAACTACCTAGCATGCAATACTACTTACTATCATCTTGTGCTTAAGTTCTTGAGAAAACCTACCTCTTAGGCTTGATCGGGATGACAGAACGTGAAAGAAGAGGAAGAAAATATGCAACAGCAGGCCAGCAACTGCAGCAGCAAACTCACAGCAATAGCAACATCAAATCGCCGTAGCAGAGGAAGAATAAGAACAACTGCGGCAGTAGCAGCAGCAAACTAAGCAACGGCAGCAACCACATTAAGAACAACGAAGGAAGAAGATGCAGCTTCCTTCATGTGTGCAGATGAAAGAGGAAGACACGAACGGAAGTAGGCCAGGAAGAAGACACAGTAGAGGGGCTCCTTCGAATGTAGTAGCAACAGCAGGCTTGGTCGTTCGAGGGGGGCTCTATTTATAAGTTTTTGGCTTTGATGACTCTATTGCATCCTATTGGGATTTAAATTCCCACGTAAAGAATCCTAATTGGTTTAAAACTTCTATGTCAATGTTCTTTCTTTCCTCATCGACAGTTGCTTTCCCAGTTGGATAAAAACCCTAGAGTCCCCTTTCCCATGCAAGCTTCGAACGTGATAAAGGCTTTGTATTTTCAGAGGATCCTATTAGTGTGAGTAATTATGTATATATCCCTTAAGCACCTTTATACTACCGTAAGGCCCATTTGGCTAAGCCCATATATATATACTCCCATTTTAATGAGATCGATAGAGGCAGAAAAATGGTTCCTATGCCACATACCACCTTCTCTATTTATTTATTGGGGAAGTCGTCTCGCTCCCGTGGAGGCCTGCAAGCACCAGAAAACAAAGGGCGTCAGAATGAGTCCCGGTTGTTACCCCAGGGGACAACCCTCCGATGCTTAAGTCAACAACGGTATTAAGGGAGGAGCAGAGAAGAGTAAAAAGAGAGAGATGTAGAGGCCGTAGTAGAGGATCTGAGTGACGTGTAGGCCTTCACTACGAGGGCTCGCCGCTCCCAGTAGGCACCCGGAGAGTGCTCGCTGGGTGGTAAGTGTTGACACCCATTTTTTGCAGATAAGTTGAGTCATTTCTCTTACTCTCATTTGTTGATGCCTCGAGTTATCCGTTACTCGTTGGGCTATTTTTTTCTGGCAATATATTTGGGCCTATTTTATGGGTAGCCTCCCTCCCTGGCTAGGTCTGCTTCAATTCAGGGCTTAATGGGCCTTGATTTTATATAATTGGTCATTTTTATGAATTTCAAGCGTCCAGATCCATGAACGGTCAATCCCTGGCCGCACGTCACATGAGCGGTCATTTTTGGGCCGTCCATATATTTATGGGATATTTTAGTTGATTTTCTGAATTATCACCGACATGCTTTCATACGGCTTAGGTGTAGCCGTTCAACTTGATGAGCGGGCTAACATTAGCCGTTCTAGCCCCAGAGTCCAAAGCTCGGTTGATTGTTCAGATAATTATCTATTTATCTCATTTACTCTGATTTTATACCGACAAGCATGAGCAGTTGTCCCTTGGCCGCTCTTATGGATGAAAGGTTCACAAGTAGCCGTTCATCACATGAGAGTCCAACGGCGATGTTTTCGGTCAGATCGATGGATAATTTGTTTCTATTTTTTATTTATTGAATTTCTACCGACAGAGTTGGACGGCCCAGGATTGGCCGCTCATATGGATGAGTGGTCTGTCGTATGACCGTTTAACTGCTCGTTTCCTGAAGATTTAACAGATTTTCTCTCCCCACTCGTGGATTTATCGCCAACTTGCTCCAACCATTTCTCCGCGAATACTGAACCAAATTCGATGTCGTTTCTTATGGTCTAGAGATAATTCATTTATCTACACATTTTATGTTAATATCCCGACATGAAAATGCCTACAAATTCTAATTTCGAGCTGAGACTTTAGGTGCCCTATAAATAGACCTTAGAGGCCGGGCTTGAAAAGGGAGGGAGATTTTTTGGTCGACGACGAAGCCCTGCTGAATTCTCGAGTGACCCAAGACCAGGGAGGGAGGCCTTCTACGTCCTTCTAGGCCTCCGGTTCAGGGAGTAACTAGTTTTGAGTCTTTGTTTCGATTAGTCCCATCGCGGGTTTCTTCATTGCATGCATACTTTTCTCTTTTTTCCCACCCACGTTTAGTCATTCACACTACATTACACATACCCTCCTATGTTTTTGGCACCCCTAGGGGTATAAAAATCCCCAGGTATCCCCCATTTCATTTAGTCATGTTTGTTCCTTTCCATTCTAGCATTTACTACACTTGATAGTTCTAACTTCAGTTTTTCGTTGTGTTCTATACGTGGTTTTGTAGGTCAGCAACACACTAGCGTGAGGCCCACTCTTTCTGAAGGGTGGAGGTTTGGACTTTTACAACTTACGGCGTGGTAGTCTTATGCGGTTCAAAACAGTCCGTTCGAGGTGAAGTGCGGTTGATCTTGGACCGTTCTTCTTCATCCTGTGGTTGGGTCTGAGCCGTTTGTCTGCCAGTCGTTCTTCGTCCCGCGTCCTCTCTCAACGTTGACGAGCGGTCTGTCGAGCGGCCGTTCAAGATAAGGGGGGTTCTTTAGGAGCCGCGCATCCTTTTAGTGCTGGTCAAAAGGCGAGTGTCTCCCTCTTCTTTCCAAGGTACGGCGTGTTCATCACGTTCGAAGCCTTGGTGGCGATCACGGGTTTTGACTTCTGTTCCCTTCTACTCTCGTTTTGTTTACTTTCATATTTATATTAGTAAAGGGATTTGAAGGGAGTTTTAAGCCGGTGTAGAGAAGGTAACATTTCTGACCAACAAATTTCTAGCGATCACGGTGGGACGCCTAGTGCCCATCGTGTTAGTGACTTGCTGACCCTCTCCTTTGCTTTGTTAGTCCTCCTTCTTGAGTGGTTTCAGGTCGATCTTTGCTGTTCACATTTCTATCCTCTGGAACTTGTGCGGTTCTCCCAAATCCATCCACCGGATTCTGCAGCCGAGGACTCACCGCTCTTCTCTGCGAACAGTGCCATTCCTTCTGCCACCCTGCTGCTTCCAGCGGTCTTCTACCGCCCGTACATCATTCTGGCGGTCTATTACCGGCCGCTCGAATTCCAGGCTTAGGTGCGTCTCTGCCTTCACACTGTTAGTTTCCATTGACGTTCTACGGTTGCTACAGGCCCGTTCCAGAGCCCGCACGGTTTGTCGTGAGACCATCCATCCAGGTACGATTTTGCCTTTCACCAATCTATTTTTCTGTCAGTATTTGTCGTCACTCCCTGCCAGTGAACGGTCCACCCAGGACCGTCGACCTCCCTGCGCAGTCTCACAGAGACCGTCCTTGTCGTGCTACAGTGCACCCGAGCCTCATCTTGGTTGCCATGCCATATTATTTTCGTGATGTTTGGTGTTGTTCTGATCTCCCCCTACTGTCGTTATATTGTTGCATGATTGTGTTCATTTCATTTTCTCATACTTGCTTGATCATTGTCTGCTAGATCTAGGCTAGACTTTGCATGCACTCCGGTGCGCATAGGGGCATACATACTCTTCATAGCAGTTGCATTCCTACCGATGTAGGGTTTCCTCTCATCTCCATATTCCTTGGAGCCGACTAGGTGACCTTGCTGAGGGCCTCTGTAAGTCCCTGTGAGCCGTGGATTCCCACACTGACACCGGGCAGGTTGTACCGTACCCACCCCAAGTCTAGGGTTTGCATTCGCGAGAGAGAGAGAGTCCCTTAGAGTCAGCCAGTTCCCCATTTCTCACCCTGGCTAGGTACCTTGTGGTTGAGTGAACTCACATCTAAATCAATCCACTAAGGTCCTAAAAAAGAAACATTCATAAGATCTGTCACGCATCATTCATAATTTGGGTGTTTACTTGGTTGACTCTCTTCTCATCCCATCCCTCTCTTGTGTGCATTGCTTGATTGTTGTTTAGATTTTGGTTAGGATTGTTTGCCTCTTCTCCCTAGGTGCTCTAGTGTATGTGGAGTTGCCTCAAACCCTCAAGATCATCTCCTAGGGGCAGCTCGCATTTCTATTCCTATCTTAATCCCCTGTTCGACTCATCAACCACCATGTCATTCTACAACTTCTCCCATTCCCATGACGATACTCTCCCTCAGGGACTTCTCGAGGACCCGCCTAGGGTCGCCCATGTGCAGGGGGGAGAGGGGACTGCCCCTCCTCTCCCGACCATCGTCATCGAGGGCCCTCAGCCCTCCCTTTCTGGTTCCTCTTCACAGAATTCGGCCAATCAGATTCTTAACATGATGGCCTAGCTTGATCCAACCCAGCTTCACCTTATTCGACAAGCTCTGCAGGGGGCGGATGCTCCATCTTCAGTTCCTTCTCATGGTGTGACTATTGCCGCCACTACATTTCCGGCTGCCGGATTAGGGACAACCTCTTCGGCCCCCATTGATCTCACTCCGATTCATCCTCAGGTTCTCCGGTTCCCCACTACGGAAGCGGGCCAGGCTTCTACCTCGGCCCATCAGCCACTTGACAAGGGGAAGACTCAGATCCCCTCCGGTTCTTATGTTGATCCCTACACCATTATCTCTCCAGCGTCGCAGGCCCTCGTGGCCCCGGCTGATTTCATTCATCTGCAACCAGGGGCCGCCCAGTTGGCTCATGCGGATGTGGGCCCTTCCTTGGCCCATTATCCATCTTACGGGCTGCCCCCTCCGTCAGTTCATCCTTCAGCTCCGTACTCTGGTTCTGTCTTTCCTGCCGTATCTCCTCCTTCCCGGGAATGGGAACTTCTCGACAAATGGGCTGCCATGCAGCAGCAGCTTGTCCTCCTCCACAAGCGAGTCGGCCCGCAGTCTCTAGCTGATGTTCCCATTCCTAACTTCCGAGACATTCGCTTTCCTCCCCAGTCTGAGCTCCCCGTGCACCGAAAATATGACTGGAATGGCAACCCATTTAATCATGTTAGGGAGTTCCTTTATGAATCGGTGCAATTTCAACACGACGACCGCCTCATGGCGTATTTGTTCCGCCGATCCTTGGACGGGGTCGCCCTTGAATGGTTCTACACCTTGCCTCTGGAGGAGGCAGAGAGTTTCAAGACAGTGAAGGAGACGTTTATCCAGAGATTCCAGGATCGGGTTGGTCCCGAGTATTCCTTTACAGACCTAGTTGTAGAAAGGATGAAAGCAGATGAGAACTTTGCTGTCTATGCAGATCGATGGAGGCAGATGGCCTCACGTGTGCCCGGGCAGATCCCGGAAGAAGAAAAAGTAAAGTTACTGATTTCTAATGCTACTCCGACGTTCCGAAATATCTTGGCAATGAACGATATATCTAACATGCACCAGTTGTACAATCGGGCTCGGTTCATACAAACCCAGTTCAAGGACTCCCCCATCCATTCATTGTTCGAGGCCCAGAAATCTAAAACCACCCGAAAATCTCAAGGCCCAGTTACTGAGGGAGTGCAAACCAATGAGCAGGTCCAGGCTGTTCAATTCCCTAGTCCGCTCCATCCCGTTTCCAGCAACCTTCACGTAACCCCCAGTTCTCCGCTCCACAAGCTCCCCGACCCACCTTCCAAGATCCTCAGCAACCACCACCACCACCACAACAGCCACAACAGCCACCCTAGTACCATAACGTTTCTCCCCTTGCTGGTTATGGGCCTGCTCGGCCGGGACCCAAGAGAGTCAACTATCCACCACTTCCATAAACACTCCCTGACATCTTTTCAGCCTTAATATACACTGGTGACATTCAACTGCCTCTGAACGTTAGAAGTGGAATCCGGCAGCCGATCAGTCAAGGTATTGCATATACCATCGGTAGCCCGGGTACACCGTAGAGAGATGCTACCAATTCAGAGATTTGGTGTATGATCTGCATGAGGGCCAGAGAATTGATTGGGCCCAAATGCACAAATTGATTGAAGACATAAAAGAAAGAAGAAGACAAGCCAGGCCGCAGCAAGCGGTGCCTCAGCAGCAGCAGTTCCGGCAACCTCTCCAATAGCAACAACCTCCACAGCAGCAACAACAACACCAAGACCTCGGGATTCATCAGAATCCCTTGCCAGAACATCCGCCCGCTCCTCAACAATAACAACAGCCGCCGTCACCGACTCAAGTGAATGTAGTTCACCACCCAGCCCCTAATGCTGGGTGGTCTTTTGACGATGAGACTCCCGCTCATCTTTTGGCCTTTCACCACACTAACACCCCCGCGCCTTCTGTCCCTTCCATCCTCCGGCCCACCACCTTTGCCACCGCTCCACCCACTATCCCTTCCCGACCACCTATTGCACCCGCCACATTCCCCACCATCCCGCTAGTCCTTCCACCATCACCCGCCATACCCTC
Source organism: Amorphophallus konjac (assembly GCA_022559845.1). NCBI lineage: Eukaryota > Viridiplantae > Streptophyta > Magnoliopsida > Alismatales > Araceae > Amorphophallus > Amorphophallus konjac. The sequence goes on from CM040120.1 coordinate 188,368,208, forward strand.
CATCATCACCCCTCCATTTAACCCTTCACCGATCATCATTCCGCCAGGGCTCGCCAGGCCAGCCTTCGCCATCCTCACCACCATTTCTACCCCTTCCCCTTACCCCGCCGGGCCAATCGGGAGTCCATCTGATGCCGTGCCGGCACGAAAATGCGCCCTCCAGAGCGGGCATCCATTCCACAAAAGTTACCCTTTCCCCGGTGCATCTGCACCCAACCCTCAAGTTCCTTCCTCAACAGCTGAAGCAGAAGAAGTAGGCCCCGTGCCGGGCACGAAGTATGACTTGCTGCAGCATTTGGACCGGATGCCGGCCAAAATATCAGTTCTGGAGTTGATCAAAAGGTCCACACTACATCAAGATGCCCTCAGGGATTTTTTGCAGAAAGTTATGGTTAGCGAGGATGTGGCGGTAGACAGTTTGCCGTCAGTGTTGGTGACAATTACAAGGGGGCCTTCCATTTCATTCTCTGAGTCAGAACTGGCACCTCCGGAGGCACGACAGATGCCACTCTGCATTAATATTTCTTTAAACAAAGTGGCAGTTGAGTCAGCCCTTGTGGACATGGGAGCATCGATAAATGTGTGTCCGTTAAGTACACTGCGTGCATGCAATATCTCTGAAGACATGCTTAGGCCAACACCAACCACAATTGCGGCATACGACAACTCCAGACGAGCTTGCCTTTGGTAATGGACGTGGAGTTTTATGTATTGGACATAGACCCGATGTTCAAGGTGATTCTGGGTCGGCCATGGATAGATAGTTTGAATGATGTGCCTTCAACCGCCCACCAGTGCCTTAAGTTCCCATTCCAAGGCCGGGTAGTTAAGGTAAAGAGTATCTCCACCGTCCAATCTGTTGATGCGATTGCAGATAAGATTCTTCCTACTTTGTGGCCGAGCATCAGGCCAGTCCTTTCTGTTATGGACTTAAACTACTGATGGGCATGTGCATCACGCAAGCCCGCCGTTGCACCGGTGAATGTCAAAATTAAGTCCAAGATTAGAGATTCGAAAGGGTGGCACCTGATTTTAAAGTTAGGCTATCAGCCGGGCCTGGGCCTCGGCGCACAATTGCAGGGGTGAACTAAGCCTGTCCCTAAAGGCAGGAAAATGAGCCGGAGATGCGTTGGCTACCGGGAGTCAGCACTGTCCATATTGGGGGACTCCGGGCCACTGACGTGGGACTACCGTCAACACTTTGTGAAAGGCCCGTTACAGCCAGGTACCTTGAAGAAGTCGCCGTCCTATTCTGACATGAAGACTGATGCTGCTCATGTTGTAGCTAACCCACCAGCACCACTGAAGGGGCTGGTGGGTGACATGGAAGACTTCTGCAGTTGTTTTGAGAAGTTGTTCCAAGAAGAAGAAGCTCGTCCAAAGAAAATGGAGATGCAACTGGTGAAGCATTCTCTGACTGAGCTAGTTCACCGAAGTCCGCGGGAAGCGGGGAGCTCCATCACTACCTTTTCCTTGTCCCCATCCCGTCTTGCCTCCTTGTTTCAGCAATTGGGGTTTGTTCCCCATTCCCCTCCGATCATGGTTGACCCGTGCTTCACGGAAAGACCATTTGAAGTTCTATTTGTTCCTTGCGCATGTGGGCGCTGCCCACCCGTTGACTTATCAACTCTGTTTACTCCTCCTTCCCCCACTTCCCAACTCCACGAAATGTGATTTTCATCTTCCGACCCATTCTTCGATTGCATCTTTCCCTCTCTGTTTCCCATGCCACTCCCTCCTCCCCCATCTTCTTCTTCCTGTTGCGTGATATCCTCCGGCTTCCAAAAAAAATGCCAATTTTAAAACGAAGGTTTCAATGGAGGATTACGCTATGTTCTGCCCATCTCCCCAGGGGGATGAGACCCCTGCTCTTTTCCCAGTAGACTTCTTATCTCCTAGGTTAGATGTACAGTGTGCAGAGTCTCCTAGGTTAGTTGAGTCAGCTGGGGTAGAGTCTAGTTCTAGTTTGGTCAGCCCATCCACGTCTGCGGCGCACCCTATGATGTGTCATCCTAAATTCGTCCCAGATAGGTTCCTCCAAGATTTAGCTCAGAGTTGTCATGCCCTTCTTAAATGCCCTGAGTTTGTAGAGACCGCGATTGTTTTAGAAGATGATGAGGAAGTAGAAGGGGTGTGAAGCAATGACGGGTTAGGTGTATATGAAGTCATAGATGAGAAGGACCCAATCGATGGTGAGGAAAGCGATGTGGATGACACTGACGATCTATACATACAGGGATTAAAGAGATTTGATGAACCGTCGACGGTAGTGGATGAACCCACTAAAGAGATTAATCTTGAAACGGAAGAGGACCCCAGGCCCATAATTATTTCTGCTAATCTCCCTCCTCAGGTTGAAGAGAAGTTAGTCAAGGTTTTGATGGAGTATAGCGATTCTTTCTCCTGGTCCTATGAGGACATGCCGGGTCTTGACCCCACTTTGGTTGAACACCGACTCATTCTTAAACCAGGGGCAACACCCGTTAAACAAAAAGCAAGAAGGTTCCACCTGCAAATGGCCTTGAGGATCAAGGAAGAAGTCGATAAATTGCACAAGGCCAGATTTATCAGAGTTATTTTATATCCGCAATGGGTGGTGAACATAGTCCCAATAATGAAAAAGCACGGAAAGATCCGAATTTGTATTGATTTTAGGGACTTAAATAAGGCATGTCCGAAAGATGATTTCCTGCTTCCTCACATTGATGTACTGGTGGACAACACAGCTGGGTATGAGGCCCTCTCATTTATAGATGGGTATTCTGGTTACAATCAAATCCGTCTTGCTCCCGAGGATCAAGAGAAGACCTCTTTCACCAAGCCCTGGGGCACGTACTGCTATGTCGTTATGCCATTCGGATTAAAGAACGTAGGTGCCACATATCAACGGGCAATGATGGCTATCTTCCATGACATGATGCATGTGTACTTGGAAGCTTACGTGAATGATATCCTGATAAAGTCGAGGTCCAAAGAAGAACACCCCGCCATTTTAGCCAAGGTGTTGCAAAGGGCTAGGGAGTACAAACTAAAGATGAATCTAAAGAAATGCGTATTTGGAGTTGCGTCAGGGAAATTGCTTGGGTTTATAGTTAGTAAACGGGGGATCTAGATTGATCAGAATAAAGCAAAGGCCGTTATGGAAATGCCGCAGCTTAAGAACATCACCGAACTAAGAGGTTTGATTGGGCACTTGCAATTCATTAGAAGATTTATATCTCAACATTCGTAGAGATGCCGCCCGTTCTATGAATTGTTGAAGGCGGGAGCTAAGTTCGAGTGGAATGAACAATGTCAGAAGGCCTATGAGGATCTTAAGGTTTATCTTTCTAATCCCCCTGTTCTGCAACCACCAATCCCCGGGAAACCCCTAATATTATACATTTCTATTATTGAAGACTCCCTAGGAGCTATTCTGGCTCAAGTGGATGATGAAGGAAGGGAAAGGGCGGCATACTACCTTTCAAGGTTGTTCAACCCTGCTGAATCTAAGTATACTGCCATGGAGAAGACCTGTGCAGCGCTAGTGTGGGTAGCTTAGAAACTTAAACACTATTTCCTTGCCCACGAGGTTAAGCTGATCTCTAGAATGGACCACATTCGTTACCTCTTAGAAAAACATGTCCTTTCTAGCCGATTAACTCGCTGGCAGAGCTTTCTTTTCCAGTTTGATATCACCTTCGTTGTTCAGAAAGCGATCAAGGGATACGCGATTGCTGAACATCTTGCTCATTCTCCTATCCCTCGCTCTGATTCAATCCAGGACGAGTTTCCTGATGAATACTTGGCTGTAATCACTCATCTTCTTTTTTGGTCTCTTCATTTTGACGGTGCTCTCAACTCTCAGGGCCGAGGAATCGGCGCCGTCCTCCTTACTCCGGAAGGAGTAACCATCCCCGTCGCCTATCAACTCTCTTTTCCTGCCACGAACAATATAGCTGAGTATGAGGCTCTCCTTGCCGGTCTGAAGCATGCCTACCTCATGGGCGCGCGATACCTTAACATCATAGGAGACTCTCAATTGGTGCTGCGTCAAGTTCTGTCAACTTACCGCACCCGTGACCCCAAACTCAACCCTTATCAAGATTTGGTCACGCTCTTTGCTAGGTAATTCCGGAAGCTCATCTACATTCATACTCCTCATTCTCAGAACATTCTGGCCGATGCACTTGCATCACTTGCTTCTTCTCTTTCATTCCCCCTCAGTCACGCCACCGAGACCATTGTGGTCTAGTGGATGGACGCTCCCTCTCTTCAGGATCCTTGGTTCGACAACCTTAGGAAGGCTGTTGAGAAGAAAGTTGAGAAGGAAGATTTGAAAGAAGTTTCATTGACTGAGCTTGAGGAGATTATAGAAGAAGAGGAATTGCCATGGTATCACGAGATAGAGCAATATTGCAGGGATGCTTCCTTTCCCGAGACGGCGAATGCCGAACAGCGCAAGGCCATTAGAAGAGTCGCCTCCAGATACACGATTATCATAGGAGAATTGTACAGGCGGGCTCTCAATGGAGTTCTAATGAGGTGTTTGGATGACGATGAGGCTTGGAAGGTGCTAGAAGCTGCTCACTCCAGTGAGTGCCATGGGCACGTAAATGGGCAGGCATTGGCGAAGAAGATTTTTAGGCAGGGCTATTACTGGCCAACCTTAGAAGAAGACTGTTCCACCTATGTCCGTAGGTGTCTTCAATGCCAGCTTCATGCTGACAAAATCCATGCTCCGGCTTCTTCCCTCCATCCTCTTTCTGCTCCTTGGCCATTCTCGATGTGGGCCTTTGATATCGTCGGGCCAGTTGGTGATCCCAATTCTCAAGTTAAACAGAAATCCTTCATTCTGACGGCTACAGAGTACTTCACCAAGTGGGCGGAAGCTGAAGCTTATGCAGAAGTCAAAGCCACCACAGTATGCCGCTTCATCCTCAAGAACATCATCTCGGGTTTTGAAGTGCCAAGTGACATCGTCACCGACAATGGGCCTCATCTCGTTTCTCAAGAACTTCGGGACCTCTGTAAGAAATTTAATATTTCATTGCATCACTCATCACCATACTACCCTCAAGGTAATGGCCAAGCTGAGGCCACGAATAAAACCCTTCTTAAAATCATTAAGAAAACATGCGAGTCACACAAATTTACGGATTGGGCCGACAAATTGATAGAAGCTCTATGGGCTTATCCCACCTCCGTCCGTACTCCCACGGGGCAAACTCTTTTTGCTCTCACCTATGGGATGGAGGCGGTACTCCCGTACGAGATCTTGATCCCTTCCATAAGAGTGCAGCTAGACAAAGAACTTAATCTTGATGAGCGTCGAGAGGCGTTGCTAGTCCAACTGAAACTCTAAGACGAGAAGAGGCTAAATGAGGCCAATCACGTCTCAGTTTATCAAAAATGTGTCTCGCAGTATTTTAAAAAGAAGGTTATCGAAAGGAAATTTCAAGTGGGTAACATGGTTTTGAAACGTAAATTTATCAGATCAGCAGGTCTTAGGTCTAAGCTACAACCTAATTGGGAAGGTTCGTTTGTAATTAAGGAAGTCTATCCGGGTAACGCGTACCGTTTAATTAACGCTGAAGGTGAAGAATTACCAAATCCATGGAATGGGTTGTATTGAAAATATTTTTATCCATAGAGTCAAGCCAACAACGGCTCGGCGGCGGGATATGCCTCTACTTGATCACGAAGGGAGACCCCCGGTTCAACATACACACACTACACGACCCCCTGTTGTTCAGTTCTCTTCTTTTGTGCAACACCATTTCTCCCTTGGCCATGCTTTGGGGAAAGTGAAAATCCTTATTTTTTTTCTCCTCTCTCGGCTAAAAATAGGGGCAAGTGGTGAATAAGGGGGCAAGAACTGATCTAGACCCCCCGACAAAAGAGGTCTCAAATAGGGGCAGTCTGTTATGACCTTATTCCACAGATATAAGAGCAAAGGAAAAAGAGAGAAAAGAAATAAAGAAAAGAGGCAAAATCAAAATCAAAAGCTAAAGGCCCATCCACAAGCTCGAAGCTCGAAAATCTCAAAGTTCCCAAAATAATGAAACTAGGCATGACAAGAGCGACAATACAGTTTCCCCGCGGGACGTTATGAGCCCGGTCGTATGCGTACCTAGAGTGGATGTAGGTTCGATGACGGACACAAAGCCCCGGCGCAACAGGCCAAGTTCTTTGAAAAGGGGTGTCGTGAGAAGAACTCAAGCCCTAAAAACCCCTATACCTATCGCCAGCTTTTCTATCAAATTCTCTTTTATTTTCCAAGGAATGGATCCCACCCCGGGTATGGCCTCGGTAGATGCACCCTTAAGCGAAATTGGCCCCGGCCACGGGCGGTCCTCTATAGCGCAAGTTGAGCCCAGGAGAACATTAGTGAGATATGAGGTTCCCCGTCGTCAGGTTCGAGCTGGTTTCAAAATCCAAAAAAAAATCAAATATTTCAAAATCCAAAAAAAATCAAATATTTCAAAATCTAAAAAAATCAAATATTTCAAAATCCAAAAAAATCAATTATTTCAAAATCCAAAAAAATCGAATATTTCAAAATCCAAAAAATCAAATATCTCATAATGAAAAAAATCAAATAGTTCAAAATCCAAAAAATCAAATATATCAAAATCCAAAAAATCTAAATATTTTTAAATCACAAAAAAGATTTTCATCATCATTTGCATTCCATGGCATGCATTGGATTCATTTTCATTGTGTTATTTGCCTATTTAATAAGGCTTACCCTTTGACCAAAAATCAAGAACCGGTCATTTCCTAACTTGCTACAGGTAAGGGGTTAAGCCTAAAACAGATTTAATATGTTTTCTTTGTTTGTGTGCGTGCAGGGGCAGGTTGAAGCTCAAGGTTCAGCACTTCAGTCAGTAAATGGTCCATTTGAGACCGTCCTACACATTTCAACGGTCACAGTCAGACCGTCTAAACTTTCACGTGGTTTCATATAGACTGTTCCAACCTCAAGCTTTTCTAAATACCTATGGGCCCCATTAGACCGTTCAAATATGTGAACGGTAGATTCTTGACCGTTTAACTTGGTTCACGGCCTACCGGTAGGCCGTTCAACTCCCCTCTCTCAGCTCCGCCGTTAATCTAATGCATGGCTCTAAGGAAGCCGTTCTACTCTTATAGTGGTCAGTTTCTAACTGCTTATGCAACTGAGCGGTCCGTGTGTGACCGTGTCCATTTTGAAGTCATATCCCAATTCACTCAATCACACAAGAAAAGCCAAACTCAAACCAATCAAACCATCAACTTTATTCATTCATATATCAAACATCTCTAAGCATAAGTCTCTACATCAACATCATGAAAGAAAAGGAAAATCACTAAGTCCTCCGCTGGGCATCCCCGCGGGGACGTATCTCTCTCAGCTCTCTAACGTAGGCCTGGCGTGTCGCTGGAATCTCTGCAACCTCCGCTGGAAGAGTAAGCACCCTGCTCACCTCCCACATGATCAAGGTGCTCCTGACCGCCTGCTCGTCCTCCTCCGTACCAATCCTCCTCGCCTGTAGTGCGGGAAGGTGGGGTAGTGCTGGTAGAACGGTCCTGGGTAGTCCAATCTGTAGGTAGCACCGGTCCGGGCTGTACATCGCCAGTGCAGTGTCGCTCACGAGCCTCAGATCCAAGCCCGGCCTCCTAGGCACCCTAACAGTGGTGTCGCGGAGGACGTCAGGGTGCATCATGAACCAATCTAGGGGAATCCTATTGATGTGCAGTCGCCACTCGTCCCTGGTCTTCTTTTCTGCTGTCCTGCACTCTACCTGTGGAGAGAACCCGAAGGCGCCACCTATAAAGAAGAGGGGGTGGCTCCCGAAGATCCGGCTGGCTGAAGTGACATCCTCGTTATGAATGAATTTCATCCTGACACCCATCCAGCACTCTAAGAGCATCATGGAACCAAAGAGAGGACATCCTAAAGCTACTGAGGTAAGGCCCTCGTACAAGTAGGCAAGGACGGCCTGGGAGATAGAAAGACCCTGCCACAGGCTACTCATGGTACTAAGGATAGGAGTCTCTAGCACATGGTCAGCAGAAGAAATAGACGTGGCCTTGGCTATGGCCTCATCCCACCCACACCTATTCCTACAATGTTCAATTACCCACTGGCTAAGAGGAAGAAGGTGGATATGACGTGGGCCTATGAAGGTATGAATGTCCCTACTATCTGGTATAAACCCTCCTAAGATAAGCCTAGGGTCTATAGGGGTGACGGTATGACACACTAGGTCCTCCTTACCCACCTTAGACCTAGGGAGGGAAAAATAGGTTTCTACCTCCTCTAGTAGGATAGTGGCCTCAAATAATGGGAAAATGAATGTATGGGTCTGAGGGTGCCAGATCTCTACCAAGGCTGAGATGTTGTGCTAGTCAAGGGAGAGCTTTGGGTAATTTTGGCCTAGTACCAAGAGTGGATGTAGGTTCCAGGACTTTAGGATAGATGTTACTCCTAGGGGCAATGCACGGACCATGGGAGCCATCCATTTTAAAGTGGAATAGCATCTGGAGCCAGGGAGAAGCTGAGATGGAAAAGAAAAAAGTAGAAAGAGAGGAAGAACGTGTGAGTAAATGAATGAATTGACTTAAATGAAATCATGCTAACATACCTCTCTCAAAGGGCTTGAGCTGAGATGACGAGGGATTGTAGTCAGCCGTTTGAGCACCTCGCGCTCTTTTCTCGCCGGCTTTGGCCCTTCATAAGTTGCACCCTCCATGGAACTCCCCTCCAAGGACCTTTTCATGATTATTTGATGAAGAATAGCAAAGGTTTGAAGCCTAGAAAGAGGGGTGTGGTGCGAGTTACGAATTTAAGGTCCCCCCTCTTCTTATAGAGCTTGCATGGATGTCACGCCCCGAGCGCGGAAGATTACCCGGAGGCGTGACGCGTCTATATGGATCGTGTCAATCATGTAAATATCAGAGTGCGCAAATAACTAAGCTTTAACTTGAAATTAATACAAATAGTACGAGCTGACAATTGTCACAACTAATCAAAGGACAAATACATATGTTCCCAGAGTCCAACGACTAGGCTTCAAATCTTAAGCAGTTCTAATCAAGTTGACTAATACAAATGACATAGATGAATGGATACAACTGACATAAGTGAACTAATACAATAACACAAAAGACATCACAATTAACATGACAATTGATGACTCCATTCTACACTCATCACTCAGACTCATCCCCTTCTGTGTTCTGGCCGATATCCAAACTACCTGAAAAGGTTAGAAAAAATAACTAGATGAGCGAATCGCTCAGTAGGAATTACATCTCAAGATTTAACATGCTTTAAGTGGTTTACAAGTTCGATTAATGTCAGTAAACTTATGCATGTAGATGAGTAGATATCAAGGATTGTAAAAATCGACAAGAGCAGTGAAGGAATAACAAGTGAGAGTATAAGGATTCCAACTTCAATGCAGCAATAGCAAGAGATTCAAGCAAGTAATAACTGGAATTAATGAAAATCTTTCCAAGAGAGTAAGAACTCATGTCAAGCAAGTAATAGAAAGTAATATAAATTCAAGCATGTAAAATTGGAATTGGCTATTTATCAATTTCATTCAAGCAAAACTTTACCCTTCTGTGGGTCTCAAGTCAAATCAATCAAGTAATATCACGAGAATGAGTGGAATGTCTAAAGCCTAGCAAGCAAGTACTTCGGTGCAATGCCAAACACCGTGGTCAATAAACTCCCATGGGCACAAGTACCTTCGGGTGCTCCTCCTAGGACCAGACCGGGCCCTATATGCACAACATTAATCATGTCTGTCGACATCCACTCTCATTTATAGCCAATATGGAATTTCAAGGTTTGACTAGTATGATATATAAGGTAGAATTATTGAATGGAATCCAAGGGCGCATTAATGTGTAGGGATGAACTAGGAGTGGAAACCAGTAACGTTTGATACACGGAAAAAACTAGATAAGAGAGGTGCCTTATGGGCCACCTGATAATTTTAGAAACGACACCCTCACTGTGGGATGCCCTTCCTGGGAATTATACAGGGTTTAGAGGACCCTATCAGGAGTTAAATATCACCTCTCAGGCTGCCATCTATCAGTGGAGATGGCAAAAGTGAAAGCCTAACGATCAGGTTAACGCAATGAGCCAACTGTAGTTCATCGCGTCAACCCTGCAGTTCATCGCGTCAACCTTGCGAACAGGCAGGGTCGACTCATCAGTTCATCGCGTCAACCCTGTGAACAGGCAGGGTCGACTCATCAGTTCATCGCGTCAACCCTGCGAACAGGCTGGGTCGACTCATCAGTTCATCGCGTCAACCCTGTGAACTTGCAGGGTCGACTCATCAGTTCATCACGTCAACCCTATGAACTAGCAGGGTCGACGCATCAGTTCATCGCGTCAACCCTGTGAACTGGCAGGGTCGACTCATCAGTTCATCGCGTCAACCCTGTGAACTGGCAGGGTCGACCTTGTGAGCAGGCAGGGCCGACTCATCAGTTCATCACGTCAACGTGATGAACTGGCAGGGTCGACTCATCAGTTCATCGCGTCAACCCTGTGAACTGGCAGGGTCGACCCTGTGAGCAGGCAGGGTCGACTCATCAGTTCATCGCGTCAACGCGATGAACTGGCAGGGTCGACCCTGTGAACAGGCAGGGTCGACTCATCAGTTCATCGCGTCAACGCGATGAACTGGCAGGGTCGACTCTGCAGTTCATATTTGCTCAAAATGGCTTAAGGTATTAATCTTTGATTAAACTAGGGTATTAACCTTTGATTTAAGTTTATTTAGGTAAAACTGATGACATGGATAGATAAAGAAAACTGTAAGGATTATAAATCTTTATTCATGTATTCGTTTCATGCTTTAGTTGCTTAAATATCAGATTTTTAACATGACGTATCATACAAGTTTTCATTTTTAAAGGAACTAAATGGAGAAAGGGTTTCTAGATAGGTTACCTAACAGATTAATTAGGTATGCTAGTTAGTTAGTAGATCAACCAACATGTTAATTGGGTATGTTAATAGGTTAGTTAAACTAATAAGTTACGTAAAAACATGATAAAACTTACGTTAAACGGATATATCGTATGGATATGAAGCTAATACATGCCAACTACCCTAGATTGAAGCTAATACATGCTAATCAATGCTAATCATCTTGGGTATAAGGCTACTACATGCTAATTATCTTGGTACGATGCTAATACATGCTAATCATTCTAGATTTAAGCTAACACATGCTAATTATTCTAGGTATGAGACTAATACTTGCTAATTATCTTGTGTATGAAGCTAATACATGCTAATCATCCTAGATTTAAGCCAACACATACTAATTATTCTAGGTATGAGACTAATACTTGCTAATTATCTTGGGTATGAAGCTAATACACGCTAATCATCCTAGATTTAAGCCAACACATACTAATTATTCTAGGTATGAGACTAATACTTGCTAATATTTGCAAATACATGCTAATTATTCTGGGTATAATGCTAATACATGCTAATTATCTTAGGTATGAAGCTAATACATGCTAATCATCCTAGATTTAAGCTAACACATGCTTTATGAACACTAAATATCGCATGGAAATGAGTCTAAGACTAAATGCCTAGACTAATCATCCTAGATTAGCTACTAGTTTAGTTAAAAGTTGAGAACACCTACTTGTTGGAAGATCGTAGCAGCAGAACCCTTCTTTGTAATCCCTGCAGAGCTTTGCCCCAACCTTAGCTAGCCTAGAATGGGGATAGCAAAATGGGTATATTTATAGGGTTGTCATGGCCGAATGAGAGGCAAGATCTGAAATAATGGGGCTTTACAGCTTGTACAGGCTGGAGAGATAAGAGATAATGTTTGGACAGCCAATCCATGGCCCATATCGTAAAGTCTGTCTCCCACATTCATACACGATCCCTCTTCAATGTGCACACTTTCAAAGTCTGTACATCCTCAAAGTCTATACATTGGCTTCACAAAGTCTGCACATCACAAAGTCTGTACATTGCTATTGCTAGCCTATTCACTAAGTCTGTACATCACAAGTCTGTACATCCTCTCCCTCTCAAAGTCTATACATTGGCTTCCTCTCAAAGTCTGTACATCACTTCCTCTCAAAGTCTGTACATCACAAAGTCTATACATTGGCTATTGCTAGCCTATTCATAAAGTCTATACATCACAAGTCTGTACATCCTCTCCCTCTCAAAGTCTATACATTGGCTTCCCTCTCAAAGTCTATACATTGCCTGAGCATAGTCATGAAGTCTGTACATTGCACTGTGCATCATTCTTCCAAGTCTATGGTGAAGTCTGTACATCCATTAGTGATCTTCCAAGTCTGTACATCCAACTGTTCAACTTCGAAGTCTGTACATTGGAAGTGTTACCTACATTTCCCTTCAAGTCTATACATCGGTAGTTTTACTGTCGTTTCCCTTGAAGTCTATACACTGATTGCTTTACCATCGTTTCTCTTGGAAGTCTATACATTCGCTGCCTTGTTTTGCTCAAGTCTGTACAGCCTTTCCTTTGGAAAGTCTATACATCGTCAAGTCTTCACATTGGCTGTTGAATGTTGTTCAAGTCTGTACATCGTGCATCTCTTAGTTGAAGTCTATACAGACTTTGCTTGTCTATACATCCTCTAGCTGGAACTGTGCAAGTCTTGTCTATACATCCTCTAGCTGGAACTGTGCAAGTCTGTGCATCGCTGCTTTGCCAAAGTCTGTACATTGGCATTTTTTCCTACGTTGCACTTCCAAGTCTGTACGTTGCTAGCTTATAATGTATAATTAATTGGCACAAAAGGTAAATGGTGGATGCTAGGATTTGAACCCTGGTCATTGGGTTGAAAGGCAAGTTACTTAACCAACTACACTAGGAAGCCACTTGTTAAGTGAATACTCTTTACATATGATAACTACGTGTTCCAACTTCTTACTTAATCTAGAGTTTATCTAATATATATTTTTTGGGAAATATTATTAATAAATATATATATATATTTATATTTTATACGGGATGCTACACCCTCTCCCACTTAAAAGAATTTGGTCCCCAAATTCAATTACATTATACGGAGACAAGGAGGGTGAGAATTACTTACGGACTAGAAAAATTTTGGAAATCTCCTTCTCATAGACTCCTCGGTTTCCCATGTAGCTTCTTGTTCTAAGCATCGATTCCATTGAATTTTTACCATATGGATGGTCTTGTTCCTTAGAACTCGGATTTCTTGGTCAAGGATCTTTACTGGTCTTTGCTCATAGGTGAGGTCCTTCTGTATCACCAAGTCAGTGTGATCGATGACGTGTGAGAAATCGTGCACGTATTTCTTTAGCATAGAAACATGAAATACGTTGTGCACTTCTGACAGTTGTGGAGGTAGGGCGATACGATAAGCCACTTCGCCTACCCTTTCCAGTACTTCGAATGGACTGATAAACCTTGGTGTTAATTTGCCTTTAACACCGAATCTTCTAATGCCTCGGCCGAGAGATACCTTGAGGAAAACATGATCTCCGACTTGAAATTCCAGGTCTCGCCTTCTGTTATCGGCATAAGATTTCTGCCTGGACTGTGCTATCATTAACCTTTCTCTAATGAGTTGTATCTTCTCGGTAGAATCTCGCACCATGTCAGGACCTAGAATTTGTTTTTCACCGACTTCATCCCAGCATATGGGAGATCGGCAACTCCTGCCATATAATGCCTCAAAAGGTGCCATTTGTATGTTGGCTTGATAGCTGTTGTTATATGCAAATTCGGCTAGTGGTAAGTGGTCATTCCAACTACCGTCGAAGTCTATAATGCATGCCCTTAACATATCTTCCACAACTTGATTAGTCCTCTCGGTCTGTCCATCGGTCTGGGGATGAAAAGCAGTACTGTAGTTGAGTCTCGTCCCCAAGGAGTGTTGCAGGCTCTTCTAGAAATAAGAGGTGAAGCGCGGGTCTCGGTCAGATACGATCGAGACGGGAACTCCATGCAATCTAACCATTTCCTTCATATATAGGGCAGCAAGTACGTCGACTGACCATCGACTTTTGATGGGTAAGAAATGGGCCGATTTAGTTAACCGGTCGATAATTACCCAAATTCCATCATATCCGCCCCTAGACTTGGGCAAACCCATGATAAAGTCCATGCCAATGTCTTCCCACTTCCACTTGGGAATATCCAGCGGATGTAATTTTTTGGCGGGTTTTTGATGTTCCGCCTTCACTTGTTGGCATGTGAGGCAACGAGACACAAAGTCTGCTACCTCCCTTTTCATGTTAGGCCACCAGAAAGTTCTTTTCAAGTCTTGGTACATCTTAGTGGCTCCAGGGTGGATTGTGTACCTCAATCTATGAGCTTCTTCAAGAATCTTCTTCTTCAATTCGGGACAGTCGGACACACATGTCCATTCATGAAATAGTCTCTCGTCCAGCTTGCTCTTTATCTCCACTAGCGGGGGATCCTCTTCTTGTAACTTCTTGATTTCAGGTAGCAAATCTGGATGTAGGCTCATATGAGATAGAATAATACACATGTTCTTCTCATCTGTGCTGATATCAAGCTCAGAGAATTTCTCCAGCAGTTTCCATTCTTGTATCATGTAGTTGGCCAATATTGTTCTCGGCTTTCGACTAAGGGCATCAGTTATGGAATTACCCTTACCAGGATGGTACTGTATAGTGAAGTCGAAATCCTTGAGATACTCGAGCCAACGCCTTTGCCGCATGTTCAGCTCCTTTTGGGAGAATAAGTACTTGAGGCTTTTATGATCGGAGTACACAGTGAATTGTTCTCCGTAGAGATAGTGCCTCCAGATCTTTAAAGCGAATACTACTGCGGCCAGTTCTAAGTCATGAACTGGGTAGTTCTCTTCATGTTTCTTCAATTGTCGGGAAGAGTATGTAATGACTCTCCCATTCTGCATCAATACACATCCGAGACCAATACCATAAGCATCGGTATATACCTCGTATTTTTCTCCTTCCATTGGTAATGATAATACTGGAGCAGTGGTCAAGAGATCCTTCAAAGTTTGAAAACACTTTTCACAGTCTTCCTTCCACTCATAAGGCACTTCCTTGCGGGTTAACCTGGTCAGGGGAACAGCAATTTTGGATAAGTCCTTTATAAAATGCCGGTAGTAACCAGCTAGACCCAAGAAGCTCCGAATCTCAGTTACATTTGTGGGTCGTTCCCAGTTCTTCACGGCTTCGACCTTTGATGGGTCAACAACAATTCCATTCTTCGAAATGATATGGCCTAAGAAGGATACTTCCTCGAGCCAAAACTCGCATTTGCTGAATTTGGCATATAGCTTGTTTCCCCTTAATATCTGTAATGCCTTCTTGAGGTGTTCTTCATGATCCTCTTCGGTCTTTGAATAGATCAGAATATCATCAATAAAGACCACAATAAATTGGTCTAAATAGGGCCTGAATATGCCGTTCATTAACTGCATAAAAGCTGCGGGGGCATTTGTTAGTCTGAAAGGCATAACAGTAAATTCGTAATGCCCATACCTGCTTCGGAATGCAGTTTTATGAATATCTTCTTCTTTGATCTTCAATTGGTGGTAACCAAAACGAAGATCAATCTTGGAGAAATATAAAGCTCCAGATAGTTGATCGAACAGCTCATCAATCCTTGGCAGTGGATACTTGTTCTTGATTGTAAGGTGATTTAGCTGTCGATAATCTATGCATAATCTCATCGATCCGTCCTTCTTTTTGACGAATAGCACGGGTGCTCCCCATGGGGAAGTACTCGGCCTGATGAAACCCTTGTTCAATAACTCCATTAGCTGCTCTTTTAGTTCCTTCAGCTCAGCAGGGGACATTCTGTATGGTGCCTTGGAAATAGGACGAGCACCAGGGACAAGGTCGATTGTGAACGACACTTCCCTTTCCGGGGGTAAGCCGGTTAAATCTTCTGGAAAAACATCGAGAAAATCCCGAATTACATGGATGTCTTCAAATTTAACCTTCTTGACTTCCGTGGCAGTCACGAATGCTATGAAAGTCATGCATCCCTTATTCATAAGTTTACTAGCTCGGAGTGTTGATATAAGAAGTGATTTACTCCGAGGGCTATTGTAAACTAGCTCTGGAAAATCTACGAAAGTTACCTTGCCATGCCGGCAGTCTACAGTTGCTTGGTATGTGGATAGCCAGTCGGCACCTAGTATGACATCATAACCCTTTATATCTAGGCATATCATGTCAGCAGGTAAATTATTTCCCTTAATCATCACTTCACAGTTTGGATAGTGATAAGTGCTATCAGACTCATTCCCAAGAGGTGTAGATATGACCAAATCTAACAGTTCATGTTTATTAGAAAATGAAGCAGCAAAGTTCTTGGAAACGAATGAATGAGTTGCTCCGGTATCGAATAAAACTTGAGCAGTTTTTTAACAAATAGTGAGAATACCTTCCACAATTCCACCTTTAGTGGGTTGCGTCTCTTGGAGAGCTTGCAGACAGCCTTGTTTCTTTACCGGACGCTTCTCGTCTTTGGTGTCTTGTTCCTTCATCAGTGGGCAGTCTGGGATTCGATGCTCTCGGCTCCCACATCGAAGACAAGCTCCTAACTTTCTCCAGCATTCCTTGGTCTTATGACCAGCTTTATCACAATACTTGCAAATCTCCTTTGATGGTGTGGTGGTGGAGAATGGCCTGTCATTCTTCTGGAATTTCTTCACCTTAGAGGGCTCCCCTCCCATGAAGAATCGCTTCTTGTTGAAGGATTGTTTGAATTTTCCCGGGCTTGTGACGGGTTCCTTCTTGTCTCTTCCTCGGATTCTCTCAGATAATTCGGTGGCGTCTTCCAGTAGTTAAGCACGCCGAACCATCTCCGAATAGACTTGGATGTCCATCGGGGCAAGTTGTGTGATATAATGGGGCCGAAGCCCGTTGAGGAATCTTCTCGCCTTCATGTTTTCCGTACACACCAAGTGGGGTGCATACCTAGATAATATGGGGAATTGGGCCTCATACTCGGCCACTTTCAAGCCCCGTTGTTTTAGAACGGCGAATTCCGTGGCTTTCTTTTCCTGGATATGATCGGAGAAGTACTTGTTGTTGAAATGCTCCGTGAATTCATCCCATGTGACATGGTATTCTGGCAGTGTTGCTTCTATGGATTCCCACCAGCATCGAGCGTCCCGCTCTAGTTGGAATACGGCAAGTAAAACATTCTCTTCATCCGCGCATTGCATCACACGGAAGACTCGTTCCATCTCCTTTAGCCAATTCTCGGCATCCTCGGGGTCGGACGAACCCATGAACCTCGGTGGGTTCATGTTACGGAAACTTCGGTGGAGATCTCCCGCTCCACGATTTGCTCCACCTTGGGCCACTTGCTGTAGTGCCTGTGTGAGGCCTTGCACGGTGCGCTGCATCTCGCGCCATTGTGCTCTTTCCGCAGCCATGATCCTACAAAAGAGTTAAGTATGATAAAGATCAGATTTACTTGTAAGGTTGAAAGTCATTATAGAACTTAACCCATGGCTCTATCCATCTCACCGGGTAAAGTATATCTATCCTTGAACTTGTGTTTTACCTATCCTTGGACTCAAGTTTTTACTTAGATTTCAATTTCTAACCGTTTATTTTTTCTAATTCCCTAGGTTTGAAAACCTAGGCTCTGATACCATGAAGACTGTTACGCCCCGAGCGCGGAAGATTACCCGGAGGCGTGACGCGTCTATATGGATCGTGTCAATCATGTAAATATCAGAGTGCGTAAATAACTAAGCTTTAACTCGAAATTAAAACAAATAGTACGAGCTGACAATTGTCACAACTAATCAAAGGACAAATACATATGTTCCCAGAGTCCAACGACTAGGCTTCAAATCTTAAGCAGTTCTAATCAAGTTGACTAATACAAATGACATAGATGAATTGATGCAACTGACATAAGTGAACTAATACAATAACACAAAGGACATCACAATTAACATGACAATTGATGACTCCATTCTACACTCATCACTCAGACTCATCCCCTTCCGTGTTCTGGCCGATATCCAAACTACCTGAAAAGGTTAGAAAAAATAACTAGATGAGCGAATCGCTCAGTAGGAATTACATCTCAAGATTTAACATGCTTTAAGTGGTTTACAAGTTCAATTAATGTCAGTAAAGTTATGCATGTAGATGAGTAGATATCAAGGATTGTAAAAATCGACAAGAGCAGTGAAAGAATAACAAGTGAGAGTATAAGGATTCCAACTTCAATGCAGCAATAGCAAGAGATTCAAGCAAGTAATAACTGGAATTAACGAAAATCTTTCCAAGAGAGTAAGAACTCATGTCAAGCAAGTAATATAAATTGAAGCATGTAAAACTGGAATTGGCTATTTATCAATTTCATTTAAGCAAAACTTTACCCTTCTGTGGGTCTCAAGTCAAATCAATCAAGTAATATCACGAGAATGAGTGGAATGTCTAAAGCCTAGCAAGTAAGTACTTCGGTGCAATGCCAAACACCGTGGTCAATAAACTCCCATGGGCACAAGTACTTTCGGGTGCTCCTCCCAGGACCCGACCGGGTCCTATATGACAGCATTAATCATGTCTGTCGACATCCACTCTCATTTATAGCCAATATGGAATTTCAAGGTTTGACCAGTATGATATATAAGGTAGAATTATGGAATGGAATCCAAGGGCGCATTAATGTGTAGGGATGAACTAGGAGTGGAAACCAGTAACGTTTGATACACGAAAAAAACTAGATAAGAGAGGTGCCTTATGGGCCACCTGACAATTTTAGAAACGACACCCTCACTGTGGGATGCCCTTCTTGGAATTATACAGGGTTTAGAGGACCCTGTCAGGAGTTAAATATCACCTCTCAGGCTGCCATCTATCAGTGGAGATGGCAAAAGTGAAAGCCTAACGATCAGGTTAACGCAATGAGCCAGCTATAGTTCATCGCGTCAACCCTGCAGTTCATCACGTCAACCCTGCGAACAGGCTGGGTAGACTCATCAGTTCATCGCGTCAACCCTGCGAACAGGTAGGGTCGACTCATCAGTTCATCGCGTCAACCCTGTGAACAGGCAGGGTCGACTCATCAGTTCATCGCGTCAACCCTGTGAACAGGCAGGGTCGACTCATCAGTTCATCGCGTCAACCCTGCGAACAGGCTGGGTCGACTCATCAGTTCATCGCGTCAACCCTGTGAACTAGCAGGGTCGACTCATCAGTTCATCACGTCAACCCTGTGAACTAGCAGGGTCGACTCATCAGTTCATCGCGTCAACCCTGTGAACTGGCAGGGTCGACTCATCAGTTCATCGCGTCAACCCTGTGAACTGGCAGGGTCGACCCTGTGAGCAGGCATGGTCGACTCATCAGTTCATCGCGTCAACGCGATGAACTGGCAGGGTCGACTCATCAGTTCATCACGTCAACCCTGTGAACTGGCAGGGTCGACCCTATGAGCAGGTAGGGTCGACACATCAGTTCATCGCGTCAACGCGATGAACTGGCAGGGTCGACCCTGTGAACAGGCAGGGTTGACTCATCAGTTCATCGTGTCAACGCGATGAACTGGCAGGGTCGACTCTGCAGTTCATATTTGCTCAAAATGGCTTAAGGTATAAATATTTGATTAAACTAGGGTATTAACCTTTGATTTAAGTTTATTTAGGTAAAATTGATGACATGGATAGATAGAGAAAACTGTAAGGATTATAAATCTTTATTCATGCCTTCGTTTCATGCTTTAGTTGCTTAAATATCAGATTTTTAACATGACGTATCATACAAGTTTTCATTTTTAAAGGAACTAAATGGAGACAAGGGTTCTAGATAGGCTACCTAACAGATTAATTAGGTATGCTAGTTAGTTAGTAGATCAACTAACATGTTAATTAGGTATGTTAACAGGTTAGTTAAACTAATAAGTTACGTAAAAAACACGATAAAACTTACGTTAAACGGATATATCGTATGGATATGAAGCTAATACATGCCAACTACCCTAGATTGAAGCTAATACATGCTAATCAATGCTAATCATCTTGGGTATAAGGCTACTACTTGCTAATTATCTTGGTACGATGCTAATACATGCTAATCATCCTAGATTTAAGCTAACACATGCTAATTATTCTAGGTATGAGACTAATACTTGCTAATTATCTTGTGTATGAAGCTAATACACGCTAATCATCCTAGATTTAAGCCAACACATACTAATTATTCTAGGTATAAGATTAATACTTGCTAATTATATTGGGTATGAAGCTAATACACGCTAATCATCCTAGATTTAAGCCAACACATGCTAATTTTTCTAGGTATGAGACTAATACTTGCTAATATTTGCTAATACATGCTAATTATTCTGGGTATAGTGCTAATACATGCTAATTATCTTAGGTATGAAGCTAATACATGCTAATCATCCTAGATTTAAGCTAACACATGCTTTATGAACACTAAATATCGCATGGAAATGAGCCTAAGACTAAATGCCTAGACTAATCATCCTATATTAGCTACTAGTTTAGTTAAAAGTTGAGAACACCTACTTGTTGGAAGATCGTAGCAGCAGAACCCTTCTTTGTAATCCCTGCAGAGCTTTGCCCCAACCTTAGCTAGCCTAGAATGGGGGTAGCAAAAGGGGTATGTTTATAGGGTTGTCATGGCCGAATGGGAGGCAAGATCTGAAATAATGGGGCTTTACAGCTTGTACAGGCTGGAGAGATAAGGGATAATGTTTGGACAGCCAATCCATGGCCCATATCGTAAAGTCTGTCTCCCACATTCATACACGATCCCTTTTCAATGTGCACACTTTCAAAGTCTGTACATCCTTAAAGTCTATACATTGGCTTCACAAAGTCTGCACATCACAAAGTCTGTACATTGCTATTGCTAGCCTATTCACTAAGTCTGTACATCACAAGTCTGTACATCCTCTCCCTCTCAAAGTCTATACATCACTTCCTCTCAAAGTCTGTACATCACAAAGTCTATACATTGGCTATTGCTAGCCTATTCACAAAGTCTGTACATCCTCTCCCTCTCAAAGTCTATACATTGGCTTCCCTCTCAAAGTCTATACATTGCCTGAGCATAGTCATGAAGTCTGTACATTACACTGTACATCATTCTTACAAGTCTATACAACGAGGTGAAGTTTGTACATCCATTAGTGATCTTCCAAGTCTGTACATCCAACTGTTCCACTTCGAAGTCTGTACATTGGAAGTGTTACCTACGTTTCCCTTCAAGTCTATACATCGGTAGTTTTACCGTCGTTTCCCTTGAAGTCTATACACTGATTGCTTTACCATCGTTTCTCTTGGAAGTCTATACATTTCCTGCCTTGTTTTGCTCAAGTCTGTACAGCCTTTCCTTTGGAAAGTCTATACATCGTGAAGTCTTCACATTGGCTGTTGAATGTTGTTCAAGTCTGTACATCGTGCATCTCTTAGTTGAAGTCTATACAGACTTTGCTTGTCTATACATCCTCTAGCTGGAACTATGCAAGTCTGTACATCGCTGCTTTGCCAAAGTCTGTACATTGGCATTTTTTTCTACGTTGCACTTCCAAGTCTGTACGTTGCTAGCTTATAATGTATAATTAATTGGCACAAAAGGTAAATGGTGGATGCTAGGATTTGAACCCTGGTCATTGGGTTGAAAGGCAAGTTACTTAACCAACTACACTAGGAAGCCACTTGTTAAGTGAATACTATTTACATATGATAACTACGTGGTCCAACTTCTTACTTAATATAGAGTTTATCTAATATATTTTTTTTGGGAAATATTATTAATAAATATATATATATATATTTTTATACGGGATGCTACAATGGAAGTCTAAACCCATTAGGACTGAACTAGGATACATCTAGATGGGGATATGCTAGTGTTTGGGTGGGTTTAGAACATTATCCTTCGGTTTGGAACTCTCCAGGGGAGTCCCGATCGGACTCTCAGTATATGGGGTTGGACAGTCTTTCGATAGACCGCCCTTTCCTGCGAGCGGTCGACAATGGACCGTTCAGCTTCTTCTAGAGAGTTCGGGTCCTGGGCTTAGAACGGTTGGAACCTAACCGCTCCTCTACTTAAACGGTAAGTATAGGGCCGTCAATCTTTTCATGCTAGGTGAAGTCAAGCAGTTTTGCACGGTCCCACAGGAGCCGTGTATCCTTATAGGCGGCCAATTCGTGACCGCCTATCCCCTGCCACTGTAGCAACCCTGATAAATTTAAAAGGAATAAATAAATCAAAATAGATTAAAAGATTTAGTAAATAAACGAAAGAGCTTGGAATAAAAATAATTAAACCCTGATGAAAATAACGCCTCAAATATAGGCGCTACTTTAAAATAAAACGCCCTTACCTAAGGCGTGTTTTTAGAAAGGACGCCCACACGTCAAGGCGTCAAATTTCAAACGACCAAAATAAATAAAAAGGGCAAGATAGCATAACGTCCCTTGCATGGACGCGTTTCAACAAGAAACGACGCTTGACAAGGCGTCAATTTAAATTCGACGCCCTGACCTAGGTCGCTAATTCAATTTGAGTTTCGTTCGACCCAGGAGTCTATCCAGGGTAAGATGATAACTATGAGAAAGAGTTCGAATGTAGTAATAACTCTATCATGGAAGTGTTACTTCCAATCGAACACTAACTCTATTAGGTTCACCTAAATCCTATAAATAACCTACTGTTTGAACCGAGAACGCTATTTGGCGTTCGGACTATTCTACGGTAGGTAAAGAACCAAGATTCTTTCTCCTTCTTTTCTGTTTACAATGGTATGAAGAACATTAACAGGTTCTTCGTCTTCTTCTCTTCTTACAGGTTAAGAAGATTCATGTTGTGAAGAACGAAAGGGTAAGTTCTTCTTTCCTCTACCTTCAGTCAAGTATTATGAAGATAATACTAATGATCATATATATATGTCCTCTGTAGGAAGTCATCTTAACCTGAAGAACGTGGGTTCTTCATCGTGCCAAAAGAGAACCTGTCGATAATCTACACCGAGACCTCTACCCTTTCGTCCTACTCTGTTGATAACAGAGTACCGTGTCTTCATCAGTTCGCCAGTTAATCATCAAAAAGGTAGGTTTTCTCAAGCACTGTAGCCAAATCACCATAACAACTATATTAAACCATATATATTAGTTCATGCATATAGTTATCACTAGTTTTAAAAGTTCTATTGTTGGAAAGAAACGCCCTTTCCAAGGGCGCTAATTTTATACGCGACCCAGACTAGGGCGCTATTTAAATAAACGACCATGACAAGGTCGTCAATTCAAAAGATTTGACACCCTGTACACAGACGTCAATTTAATTACCTAATAATTACCCATGTTAATTAGTTCAATATTCACTTAAACATGATTCTAAATCAGTGCATCCTGATATTTTCTTGTCAAGACCATATCTCATTTTCTGGAAATTTCAATACTTGAAAAAAATGGTAAATTCTTGAAATACACGACCCTATATAGGTCGTCTCTCACTTGACTAACGCCCCTGTTCAGGGCGTGAATTGAAAAGTAACGCCCCTGTCCAGGGCGTGTTTCTGATAAATTACTGAAAATATATATTCTGCAAAAATAGAGGTAAAGAATGAACGACCATTGCATACGTCGTCAAATTTTAATTAAACGTCCCTTACCAGGGCGCGTTTTTGGTAGAATACGGAAATATTGAAATTTTGCAAAAATGTAAAATAGATAAACGCCCTTACTGAAGGCATTAATTACTTGAGTAGTGACTTTACTTAAATTGTTATTTCCTGTAAAAATGTCTTTACCCTGTTTCTGATAACCAATGGTTTCAATATATATATATATATATATATATATATCGGCACTATATCTCCACTCCGTGAGTATAGTCCCACGTTTCATGATGTTTTATCGATCACCCTCAACTCTCATTGACATACAAGCTCTCCATTGGACATTCCGTTCCTTTGGACTAGCGAGTTAGTCATAGAGACCTCCGTAAGACTCATCGTACCTTGGATTCCCTCAAGGTCGACTGAGCTGGTTGTACCCTAAAAACCCATTACACTATTGAATGCCATGTCACTCTAAAAGGAACATGGTATACCGGCCCTTATGATATGCAAAGAGTATATCATGAGAATTCTTAATGGGATGATGATATCATGCCATTTGTTGATGTTCTTGTGGACCTCAATTCTATAATAAGAATGAGGGTATCTTGCCTTTGATGTACTGTTCATGTGGACCTCAATTCTATATAAAGAATATCCATACTTGTTTGTCATGGTACCCGAGTTAAGGGAACCTAATTCCACCTAGTTTCATCGTTCATCGTGATTGTACCGTTGTTATCGCCTATCTATGTCCAATGTCGTATTTTTGGACCCCATTCTCTCAAAGTTATCCTACGTGTCTACAAGCTTAAATTGTTGAAATTCCCTATTGGCTATATATATACAAGAGTGGATGTCAAATATACATGATAAATGCCTGCGCATATAGGGCCCGATCTGATCCTGGGAGGAGCACCCGAAAGTACTTGTGCCCATGGGAGTTGAATGATAAGGTATCTGGCATTATACCGTGTGCATGACTAGCTTGATTGGACATTCCACACAAATCTTATACTTGACTCGTACTTGACTTGACATGAATTGCGTGACCCGAGAAAGGGTAATTACTTGCTTGCTTGATACATGATAGCCAAAGTTCTTGACATGACTTGCTAAAGAGTACTTGCTTGAATATCTTGTTATCTTTTCCTGAAAGCTCGTGACTAGTTCATCTTGCTGTCTTATTGATAAATTCTCTCTCCATCTTGTCGTTTTATGCGAGCATGCATAGCTATAGTACATTCATGAAAAAATATAATTACTTAAACCCCTTGCTAGCGCTTGAGATATAATTTCCTACTGAGCGTTCGCTCACTCCGTGTTTGTCCCTTACTTTTCAGGTAATTCCGACGACGAGGGAAGTCAATCGGATGGGAATGGTCAAGAGTGAAAGAGCTAGAGCTTTTCCAAGTGTCATCTAGTCTTTTTCCTATTTTCTTGAGTCAACTATGTACTTTTCCTTTTTAATTGAATAGAGTATTGGATTTGTAATAGTCTATCCATTATGAAATAAAAGATTGGGTTATCTTTCTATTTTGCGCATCTCTGTTTTGGTGTCGAATACACTACTACTCTGATTGACATGATTGATATAAACTCGTCGCGCATATCCGAGTATCTTCCACGCTCGGGGCGTGACAGTTTTTGTGGTATCAGAGCCTAGGGTATTCAATTCCTAGGAAAACCCAAGTCCAAGGATATGTTCAAACCTTTAACCAGTGAGATTGGGTAGAACCAAGGGTTAAAGTTAACATAGAATGCTAGTCTTTAAGATACAAATCACGTATTAATCTAGTTATTATAATTGTAGGATAATGGCTGCCGAACGTGCTCAATGGCGCAACATGCAGCGTACACTGCAAGGCATGACTCAAGTGCTGCAACAAGTAACACTAGGAGGTGGACAACGAGCAGGAAGTCTCCACCAGACTTTCAAGAACATGAACCCGCCCAAGTTCACGGGTTCTACTGATCCAGATGACGCTGAACACTGGATTAGGGAAACAGAACGAATATTTCATGTTATGCAATGCACGGGTCAAGATAAGGTCTTATTAGCTACTTTTCAGTTAGAAAGGGATGCTAGATCCTGGTGGGAATCAATAGAGGCTACTATAAATCAAGATCAGGTTTCGTGGGAGGAATTCGTTGAACACTTCAACGCAAAATATTTCTCGGACCGAGTTCAGGAAAAGAAGGCTGCAGAATTTGCTGCATTAAAGCAACGATCTTTGTCAGTGGCCGAGTATGAGGCCCAATTCTCTAGATAGTCTCGATATGCCAGGCATCTAGTTAGCACCGAGAAAATGAAAGCTAGGAGGTTTCTTAATGGGCTCAGGCCCCAAGCTATTACTCAACTGGCGCCGATGGACATTCAAGTCTACTCAGAGATAGTACGCCGAGCTCAACTATTAGAAGATGCCACGGAACTGTCTGATAGGATTCGTGGTAAGGATAAGAAGGAACAAGTTACAGGTTCGGGTTCCTTTAAACCCAACTTCAAGAAAAGGCCTAGCAATGGAGGAGCATCCTCACAAGACCAAAAGTTCAAGAAGACCAAGCCCTTCTCTATCACCACCACCTCTCCAAATACAGTGTGCAAACATTATGATAAAGCGGGTCATAGAGCAGAGGAATGCTGGAGGAAACTAGGAGCATGTCTCCGTTGTGGGAGTCGTGAGCATCGGATTCCCGATTGCCCATTACTTAACAATCAAGCCGTTGACGAAAAGCGCCCAGTAACCAAGAATGCTCGTCTTCATGCAATCAAGGAGACCGAGCAAGTAGAAGGAGGCGGCTTAGTGGAAGGTACATTGAAAGTTTGTTCCAGGAATGCATATGTCTTAATTGATACTGGTGCATCGCATTCTATTGTTTCTAAGAAGTTTGCTGACCCATTACCCCTATAATCGGAATGGATAAAGTTAGTTTTGTCTACTCCTCTGGATGATGAGACTGATATTACACATCATTACCAAAACTGCGAGGTATTGATTCATGGTCAAAATCTCCCTATTGATCTCATATGTTTAGATCTGAAAGAGTATGATATTATACTAGGGGCAGATTGGTTATCCAAGTATCAGGCAACGGTTGATTGTCGCAATAGTAAGGTTACATTCAAGGAATTTCCAGAACTAATATTTACTAGCCCCAAGAGTCGGAGCAAATCCCCTCTTATTTCAGCTCTCCGAGCTAGCAAGCTCATCAGGAAAGGATGTACATCTTTCCTTGCCTTTGTCACAGTTAAAGAAGCTAAGGAAGCTAAGCTAGAAGACATTCCAGTAGTACAAGAATTTCCGGACGTATTTCTGGAAGATTTGCCGGGATTACCCCCGCAAAGAGAAGTGGCCTTCACCATCGACTTAGTCCCTGGTGCTGGTCCGATTTCAAAGGCACCTTATAGGATGTCACCTGCTGAACTCAAGGAATTAAAGGAGCAATTGATGGAACTCATTAAGAAAGGATTCATTAGACCAAGTACTTCCCCGTGGGGAGCGCCTGTATTATTTGTAAAGAAGAAAGACGGATCCATGAGGTTATGCGTCGACTATCGACAATTGAATCATCTCACTATCAAGAACAAGTATCCACTGCCGAGAATCGATGAATTGTTTGATCAAATTTCAGGATCCATGAACTTTTCTAAAATTGATCATAGGTCAGGATATCACCAACTAAGAATCAAGGACGAGGATATTCATAAAACCGCATTCAGAAGCAGGTATGGCCATTATGAATTTGTTGTTATGCCTTTCGGACTAACGAATGCCCCTGCTGCCTTTATGCAGTTAATGAATAGTATATTCAGGCCTTATTTGGATCAATTCGTGGTGGTCTTTATTGATGATATATTGATTTATTCCAAGACCAAGGAAGAGCCTGAGGAACATTTGAGGATTACATTACAAATATTGAGGACAAATCAATTATATGCAAAACTTAGCAAGTGTGAATTCTGGCTTGAAGAAGTGACTTTTCTCGGACATGTTATATCAAAGGATGGCTTGTCTGTAGACCCATCAAAGGTTGAAGCTGTAAGGAACTGGGAAAGACCGACCAATGCTAGCGAGATCCGAAGTTTCTTAGGTCTTGCCGGCTATTACAGGCGATTCATCAAGGATTTCCTAAAATCGCCTTGCCACTTACAAGGTTAACTCGCAAGGAGATCCGTTATGAATGGGATGAGGAATGTGAGAGAAGCTTCCAAACTCTCAAGGATCATCTTACTACAGCTCCTATCTTAGCATTGCCAATTGAAGGAGAAAAGTTCGAGGTATACGCTGATGCTTCTGGCATTGGCCTCGGGTGTGTTCTAATGCAACAAGGGAAGGTTATAGCCTACTCTTCTCGTCAATTAAAGAAGCATGAAGAGAACTACCCCGTCCATGACTTAGAATTGGCCGCGGTAGTATTTGCACTAAAAATATGGAGACATTATCTTTATGGAGTACAGTTTACTGTATACTCCGATCACAAGAGTCTCAAATATCTTTTCTCACAGAAGGAACTAAATATGAGGCAAAGACGATGGCTGAAATATCTCAAGGACTTCGACTTCAATATACAATATCATCCCGGAAAGGGTAATCATGTAGCAGATGCCCTTAATCGAAAGCCGAGAGCACTGTTAGCCAATTGTCTGATTCAAGAATGGAAATTGCTAGAACAATTCTCTGAACTCAATATAAGCATGGACACGGACCCTAGATGTGTCACATTATCTCATGTAAGCATACAGTCAGATTTATTATCTGAGATACAAGCACTTCAGGATGATGATCCTACATTAGTAGAAATCAAGGGCAGATTAAAAGGACAATCGGACTTCCAACTAGCTTCTGATGGAAGATTAATGTTCAAGAATAGAACTGGTATACCGGACTGCCCAGAATTGAAAAAGAAGATATTAGATGAAGCTCACAGATCAAGGTATACGATTCATCCTGGATCTACCAAGATGTACCAAGATGTGAAAAGAAATTTTTGGTGGCCCAACATGAAAAGAGAAATAGTGGACTATGTATCACGTTGTCTCACATGCCAACAAGTCAAGGCGGAACACCAAAAGCCTGCTGGAAAGCTACATCCTCTAGATATCCCTAAATGGAAGTGGGAGGATATTGGTATGGATTTCATCATGGGTTTATCTAAATCAAAAAGAGGACATGATGGAATATGGGTTATCATTGACCGATTGACCAAATCCGCGCATTTCTTGCCAATCAAGAGTCGATGGTCAGTTGATGTCTTAGCTGCACTATACATCAAGGAAATAGTCAGATTACATGGTATTCCTGTTTCAATCGTGTCTGACAGAGATCCCCGTTTTACTTCTCATTTTTGGAAAGGACTACAACATTCGTTGGGGACGAGACTTAATTTTAGTACAGCCTTTCATCCTCAAACGGATGGTCAGACCGAGAGAACAAATCAAGTAGTTGAAGATATGCTTAGAGCATGCATCACTGATTTTGATGGAAACTGGCATGATCACTTGCCTCTGGTTGAATTTGCATACAATAATAGCTACCAAGCTAGTATACAAATGGCACCTTTCGAAGCTTTATACGGAAGGAGTTGCCGATCACCCTTGTGCTGGAATGAAGTTGGAGAGAAACAACTGTTAGGTCCAGACATGGTAAGGGATACAACTGAGAAGATACGAGTAATCAGGGAAAGATTGCAAGTAGCTCAGACAAGGCAAAAGGCTTATGCCGACACAAGAAGAAGAGATCTCGAATTCCAAATTGGAGATCATGTATTTCTCAAGATATCGCCTGGACGTGGAATACGAAGATTTGGTGTTAAAGGCAAGCTTACACCAAGATTTATCGGACCTTTTGAGATACTAGAGAGAGTTGGCGAGGTTGCTTATCGCATCGCATTGCCCCCTCAACTGTCCGAAGTACATGATGTGTTCCACATATCTATGTTGAAGAAGTATGTACATGACCCATCACATATTATTGAATATGGAGACCTAGTGATCCAGAAAGATTTCACGTATGAACAGAAGCCTATGAAGATCTTAGATCGAGAAGTACGTGTCCTAAGAAATAAGGTTATTCCCATGTTAAAAGTACAATGGAATAAGAATTCAGAACATGAAGCTACATGGGAGACCGAGGAATCTATGAGGAAACAATTTCCAGATTTATTTTAGAAGGTACATACTCTACACTCTCCAAATGTAAATATATGATATGGAATTTGGGGACCAAATTCTTTTTAAGTGGGGGAGGGTGTAGCAACCCTGATAAATTTAAAAGGAATAAATAAATCAAAATAGATTAAAAGATTTAGTAAATAAACGAAAGAGCTTGGAATAAAAATAATTAAACCCTGATGAAAATAACGCCTCAAATATAGGCGCTACTTTAAAATAAAACGCCCTTACCTAAGGCGTGTTTTTAGAAAGGACGCCCACACGTCAAGGCGTCAAATTTCAAACGACCAAAATAAATAAAAAGGGCAAGATAGCGTAACGTCCCTTGCATGGACGCGTTTCAACAAGAAACGACGCTTGACAAGGCGTCAATTTAAATTCGACGCCCTGACCTAGGTCGCTAATTCAGTTTGAGTTTCGTTCGACCCAGGAGTCTATCCAGGGTAAGATGATAACTATGAGAAAGAGTTCGAATGTAGTAATAACTCTATCAGGGAAGTGTTACTTCCAATCGAACACTAACTCTATTAGGTTCACCTAAATCCTATAAATAACCTACTGTTTGAACCGAGAACGCTATTTGGCGTTCGGACTATTCTACGGTAGGTAAAGAACCAAGATTCTTTCTCCTTCTTTTCTGTTTACAATGGTATGAAGAACATTAACAGGTTCTTCGTCTTCTTCTCTTCTTACAGGTTAAGAAGATTCATGTTGTGAAGAACGAAAGGGTAAGTTCTTCTTTCCTCTACCTTCAGTCAAGTATTATGAAGATAATACTAATGATCATATATATATATGTCCTCTGTAGGAAGTCATCTTAACCTGAAGAACGTGGGTTCTTCATCGTGCCAAAAGAGAACCTGTCGATAATCTACACCGAGACCTCTACCCTTTCGTCCTACTCTGTTGATAACAGAGTACCGTGTCTTCATCAGTTCGCCAGTTAATCATCAAAAAGGTAGGTTTTCTCAAGCACTGTAGCCAAATCACCATAACAACTATATTAAACCATATATATTAGTTCATGCATATAGTTTTCACTAGTTTTAAAAGTTCTATTGTTGGAAAGAAACGCCCTTTCCAAGGGCGCTAATTTTATACGCGACCCAGACTAGGGCGCTATTTAAATAAACGACCATGACAAGGTCGTCAATTCAAAAGATTTGACGCCCTGTACACAGACGTCAATTTAATTACCTAATAATTACCCATGTTAATTAGTTCAATATTCACTTAAACATGATTCTAAATCAGTGCATCCTGATATTTTCTTGTCATGACCATATCTCGTTTTCTGGAAATTTCAATACTTGAAAAAAAATGGTAAATTCTTGAAATACACGACCCTGTATAGGTCGTCTCTCACTTGACTAACGCCCCTGTTCAAGGCGTGAATTGAAAAGTAACGCCCCTGTCCAGGGCGTGTTTCTGATAAATTACTGAAAATATATATTCTGCAAAAATAGAGGTAAAGAATGAACGACCATTGCATACGTCATCAAATTTTAATTAAATGTCCCTTACTAGGGCGCGTTTTTGGTAGAATACGGAAATATTAAAATTTTGTAAAAATGTAAAATAGATAAACCCCCTTACTGAAGGCGTTAATTACTTGAGTAGTGACTTTACTTAAGTCGTTATTTCCTGTAAAAATGTCTTTACCCTGTTTCTGATAACCGATGGTTTCAATATATATATATATATATATATATATATATATCGGCACTATATCTCCACCACTCCGTGAGTATAGTCCCACGTTTCATGATGTTTTATCGATCACCCTCAACTCTCATTGACATACAAGCTCTCCATTGGACATTCCGTTCCTTTGGATTAGCAAGTTAGTCATAGAAACCTCCGTAAGACTCCTCGTACCTTGGATTCCCTCAAGGTCGACTGAGCTGGTTGTACCCTAAAAACCCATTACACTATTGAATGCCATGTCACTCTAAAAGGAACATGGTATACCGGCCCTTATGATATGCAAAGAGTATATCATGAGAATTCTTAATGGGATGATGATATCATGCCATTTGTTGATGTTCTTGTGGACCTCAATTCTATAATAAGAATGAGGGTATCTTGCCTTTGATGTACTGTTCATGTGGACCTCAATTCTATATAAAGAATGTCCATACTTGTTTGTCATGGTACCCGAGTTAAGGGAACCTAATTCCACCTAGTTTCATCGTTCATCATGATTGTACCGTTGTTATCGCCTATCTATGTCCAATGTCGTATTTTTGGACCCCATTCTCTCAAAGTTATCCTACGTGTCTACAAGCTTAAATTGTTGAAATTCCCTATTGGCTATATATATACAAGAGTGGATGTCAAATATACATGATAAATGCCTGCGCATATAGGGCCCGATCTGGTCCTGGGAGGAGCACCCGAAAGTACTTGTGCCCATAGGAGTTGAATGATAAGGTATCTGGCATTATACCGAGTGCATGACTAGCTTGATTGGACATTCCACACAAATCTTGTACTTGACTCGTACTTGACTTGACATGAATTGCGTGACCCGAGAAAGGGTAATTACTTGCTTGCTTGATACATGGTAGCCAAAGTTCTTGACATGACTTGCTAAAGAGTACTTGCTTGAATATCTTGTTATCTTTTCCTGAAAGCTCGTGACTAGTTCATCTTGCTGTCTTATTGATAAATTCTCTCTCCATCTTGTCGTTTTATGCGAGCATGCATAGCTATAGTACATTCATGAAAAAATGTAATTACTTAAACCCCTTGCTAGCGCTTGAGATATAATTTCCTACTGAGCGTTCGCTCACTCCGTGTTTGTCCCTTACTTTTCAGGTAATTCCGACGACGAGGGAAGTCAATCGGATGGGAATGGTCAAGAGTGAAAGAGCTAGAGCTTTTCCAAGTGTCATCTAGTCTTTTTCCTATTTTCTTGAGTCAACTATGTACTTTTCCTTTTTAATTGAATAGAGTATTGGATTTGTAATAGTCTATCCATTATGAAATAAAGGATTGGGTTATCTTTCTATTTTGCGCATCTTTGTTTTGGTGTCGAATACACTACTACTCTGATTGACATGATTGATATAAACTCGTCGCGCATATCCGAGTATCTTCCACGCTCGGGGCGTGACAGCCACACTACCTTCTATTCTTCCATCTCTCTCTCACTCTGAGTCGGCGTCTCTCTCTTGCTCTGAGTCGGCGTCTCTCTCTCACTCTGAGTCTGTTGAGACAGGTGCGATAGATTCAGAGGGAGGGTGAATGAATCGCCCCTTTAAAATTATAGCCTAATTAAAAACTTATGCTCAGATATGCGGAATTATAACCTGTTGCAAAAATATTCTGTGAATGCTTAGGAGGAACTCAGCAAAATAGCACAAATGAATTTACCTTCACTCGATCCTAAGCAAGCATCTAATATGCGAAGCAATAAGATGAACACATAAGAGAATCAAACCACAATGGACACCAGGATTTTTAGGTGGTTCGGTCCACAGACCTACATCCACCCCTCACTCCAAACCGGAGTGAGGCTTCCACTAGCTAGAACAGCAGACTCAGTCTGCAACAAATGCTGCCACACAGCTTGACCAGGGGAACAACCTCCCCTCTTCCTCCCAACCGGAGGGAACCACTAGTGACACCCAGTCACTAGCAAACCAGAGACGCAAGTCTCTCTTCCTCCAGACCAGGAGGGGACCTACAAGCAACAACTACTACCTGCAGCCGGAGACCCAAGTCTCCCTTCCTCTGAAGCCCTGAGGGAAGCATAAGTGACACCAAGTCACCTGCAAACCAGAGGTCTCGGACCCCTCTTCCTCCACGAAGGAGGGAACCATTGATGACACAAAGTCACCAGCAAACTGGAGAGACAAATCTCCCTTCTCCTGAGACCACAGGAGGAACCCGATCCCCAACAGGGCAATCGGAAGAACAATGTTCAGTTAAAAGGAAAACAAAAATGCAGCAACAGAAAGCTGGAAAAATGAAATGCACAATAGCTCTCGCAAGAGCAAACTGGATTGGATATGATCCAAAGTCCAGTGAAGACAAGCAAGCTTCTCTTCTTCTTCACGAGCTCTCCATCTCTCTTTCTCTCTTCCTTTTTTCTTCTTCTGCTCTCTCACTCTGGCTCTCATCTTCTCTCTTCTTTCTTTCTTCTTCTTGTG
This sequence comes from Amorphophallus konjac, assembly GCA_022559845.1. Taxonomy (NCBI): domain Eukaryota; kingdom Viridiplantae; phylum Streptophyta; class Magnoliopsida; order Alismatales; family Araceae; genus Amorphophallus; species Amorphophallus konjac. Next base: position 188,402,137 of record CM040120.1, read on the forward strand.
CTATCTGCTTCTCTGCAGCTCTTTCCTTCTATCTCGATCTCTCTTTTTCTTCTTTCTTTTATCCACTTCCTCCTCTTTTCTTCAGTGGAAGAAAGCTTCCTTTCATAGCAGCCGATTAGGGCAGCGTGTGTCTTCCACACCTCCCGCCAAAGAGCCTCAATCCACGTGTCAGCTTCTCAGCATCTTGGATCACGTGCCAGGTCATCATCTTTGCACTTTAGTCCCTGTCAGTCAGTCGAACAGAAACTTATCAGTTTAGTGTCGACACCTTGTACAGACTTGATAGTATGCACAATACAGTGTATAGACTTTGCAGAGCGACAGGAATGTATGGACTTTGCAGTGTGTGATGTGTAGACGTTGTATAGACTTCTGAAGTGTAATGCAATGTGCAGACGTTGTATAGACTTCTGAAGTGTAATGCAATGTGCAGACGTTGTATAGACTTCTGAAGTGTAATGCAAAGTGCAGACGTTGTATATACTTCTGAAGTGTAATGCAAAGTGCAGACTTTGATCATATATGAAGAACATATGATGTACATACTTGCTAATGAAACGTACAATGCATCAAGCAAGATAATGCATGAAGAACATTATGCATACATGCTGGCAAATGGATGTACAGACTTCGTGGATGCAAGGCTGAAGCAATGTATAGACTTCACGTTGTGCAAACTTCAATGCATGAAGAAGCAGTATGTAAACTTTGACAGACACAACGTGCAACACTGTATAGACTTGAAACACTAGATGCACGATGTACAGACTTGAATGTTGTGCGATGTACATACTTCATGTTATGCATGAGTCTCTAAGAAGACAGACGATGTATAGACCTTGCCAAAGGAAATGGCTGTACAGACTTGACCAAGGCAAAGCAATCGAATGTATGGACTTTCACAAGGTATAGACTTGCCAAAGAACTGGACGATGTACAGACTTGAACAATGCATAGTCTGTACAGACTTGAAGGTTCACAACGTATATACTTTGGCAAGACAATGGCTGTACATACTTGAAGTGAAGACCAATGTATAGACTTCAAAGAATGGATGATCAGACAATGTATAGACTTCACAGTTCAGCTGCCAATGTATAGACTTGGAAAGCTTGAAGGTCAATGTACAGACTTGGAAGCTTGAACCAATGTATAGACTTGGAAGGCCTGAACCAATGTACAAACTTGGAAGCTTGAACCAATGTATGGACTTGGAAGCCCTGAACCAATGTACAGACTTGGAAGCTTGAACCAATGTATGGACTTGGAAGCCCTGAACCAAAGTACAGACTTGGAAGCTTGAAGGCCAATGTGTAGACTTTACCAATGTATAGACTTGGGGTTCTGAACGTAGGTAAAGACTGGGAATGTACAGACTTGAAGAAATGACTTGAGACAGACACGCTGCACGCTGTACAGACTTTGAGTGAAGGCATGAACAGTGAATCAATGTATGGACTTAGCTTCATGCATGCTACAATACATTGTATGGACTTTGAAGACTGATGCATGACGCTGAGACAATGTATAGACTTGCTAGTTATATGAGCTGCACTGTATAGACTTTACATAAGACGCTGCTTGAGACAGTCTAGTGTACAGACTTAGCCAATGTAAAGTGCACAATGTACAGACTTAGTCTGATGCGTTGAATAGACTTTCATGAGACGCTCAATGTACACACTTCAAGTCCAGTGTATAGACATTGCCTTAGACTCTAAATGAGACGGACGTTGTGCAGACTTTAGCCAATGCAATGTATAGACCTGATGCTGCATGAGACACTAAATAAGATGGACAATGTTCAGACTTCAATGCAGAGACTTTGAACTTGTATGCTGGCAGTGTATAAACTTTGGCACACAATGCAACAAGACTCTGGATGATGTATAGACATCCCAGCAACAAGGCTTTGCTATGAATGTGCAGACTTAATGAAATGAGGCATGTACAGACTTTGACTCAAATATGCATATGAGACGCTGACTGTATAGACTTGTACATACTTGCATGAACAAAGCATATGCATGATGAGACGATGGCTGTACTTAGACAGTGTATAGACTTATAAGACGCTCATGCACTGACGATGTATAGACTTGCTAGCCAGACACTACAAAGATGCTCATACGCAATGTGTAGACTTCAGAAGGCGTGCAACTAATCAATGTGTAGACTATGTAACGTGCAGACAAGACACTGTATGAACTTATCAGAACAAACGTTGCACAAATAATGTATGGACTTATGAGTGCAGCACAGACAGATGCAATGTACAGACATGCGAATCTGAAGGGGTATGGCAGCATCACCCATTGTACATACTAACATCACACACTCCAGATAAAATGCCATTATGAAATGCATCAACAGTTATGAAATGCACCAATGCACACAACAGATAAGATGTTCGATGAAACATTCATTCAACAAAGTTCAGGTATATATGCAGACTCAAACAGTATGCAGACAAACAGATGATGACTTAGAGTGTTTGCTATCATCAAAACCACAGGGACACAACAGAGTCGGCGTCTCTCTCTCACTCTGAGTCGATGTCCCTCTCTCACTTAGTTTGACGTCCCTCTTTCTCACTCATTTGTTTGGCGTCCCTCTCTCAGTCAAGGTGTCGTTCCTCTCTCACCCACTCGGAGTCGTCTCTCTCGCTCTGTCGTGTCTCTCTCACCTCCTCACTCGCTCACTCGTGCCGTCCCTCTCTTGCACGTGTCCGTCTCACTCATGTCGTAGTCGTAGTCACTAAGTCAGTGTCAATCATTTGCATTCATTCATACATTCATACATTTACTCACAAAATCAAAACAAAAAGGATATCACTATCATATCATATCATGTACAGAAGTAGAGTCTCAAGTACAAGTCACGCCTGTCCCTCTCCCTGGCCCCCGTCACTATCTCCGGCTCCCTCATGCCTCTTTGGGGGAGGCGTCGCTAAGGTCGCCTCATCACGCTGTCGTCGGCGCCGCTCCTCGTCCTCATTCTTCCGGTGGCCGGAGGAACTGGTGAAGTAACTCCTCACGGAGCCATGAGTACCGTGGCTTCCGCTCAGAGTCGCTCTGCTACGCTCCCGACTCAGCTCTCCCATGCCAGCCACCATGCCCTCTAATCTTGCAACCTGTATCTGGGCCTGCTCTGCCTCAGCCCGGTAGCGCTCTGCCTCGATCGCACTAGCTCGAAGCCACTCCAGCTCGACGCGTAGAAGTGCCGTCTCTAGTGCATCCGCCGGCCGGCTCTGCACCGCCTCCTCTCGTATGCGGGCCACCTCCTCCCTAGCCGCTGCCCGGCTCTGTTCAAGCACTACCCTAAGTCGGGTCACCTCGGTCGTCTACATGCATTTTTATAGTCAGTCAATGGCATTTCATACATTTCATAATCATAAGCATAATTAACAGGGAAGGTGGAGTGATTATGTACCCTCTCGGTGAGCGCCACCTCGGTCGCCTTGGCCCGCGCTACCATCCGTGTGAAGTCGGCATCCCGCTCAGCTCTGTCCGTAGGAGTCTGCGAAGAATAAGAAGGAGCGTCGGCCCCCTACCGCTGGGCTCCCTCGGTGCACTGCATCCAAAACTCCAGGTCAGTCACATGCATAATCATAATTGAGTGCATAATTTAAAGAGTTTAGGGTTCATAAAACTCACCAGTAGGGCCAGGGCATGCCGAGCCTCGTCTCGCTCCCTGATCGTAGAGTGTAGGAGCCCCTACAGCTCTGCGAGCCGTCCCTCAGGGTCAATATGCATTTAGAAGTCGAAATGTCAGTGTATTGTCATGTAGAGATCATAAGCATAATAGACAGAGTTTAAGTTTAGAGGTCGTACCGGTCGGTGGGCACCCCAGAACACCTGGTCCCGGTAATGTCTGGCGTACGCAGTGTAGTACGCCGAGTCGCTGTCTACTCGGGCGGTCACCACCCGCCTGAGTGCTGTCCAGTCTGCTATCTGCACGGCATTCCACGCCGTCCAGTCAAAGGCCGCTGCTAGGCCTCGTGTCATCCGCGTAACGCGCTCCCCCGGCTTCTCCGCTACCAGGAACTCCACTACTGGCTGAGGGAAGCCAATCGTCCTCATCACCAGTCGAAAGTGCAGTGGCTCCACCACATTCATGCAGTGAAGCCACACGTCTCATCCTGAGAAGGTGAGAGCCCCTTATTGATTTGTTTTGCTTCTCTTCTTCTTTTTGTTTTATGTGCAATAAAGATGATAGGCAAAAATCAAAGATCTCAATCAACCCAAGGACATGTGAACCATGAACCTAGGCAACCAGAACAAGCTCTAGCATGGGCATGCTATCTCAATCATCAAACTAAACTAAGGGAATAAAGAAAAACACACGCTGGGGCGTGGAGCAAAAGCAAATAAAAAAACACACCACAAGGGTGGAGCAAGCAAAGAGGATAAGAGATATGAGATGGAGAGAAAAAGCTAATGCCCAATACCAAGAAAGAACGTGATCGCCACCAAAGTAGAAACAAGTCAAAGTCCTCAAAATACCTTGGAAATAGGTGGATGAAGCACCCGCCCACGGGAGAGAGAAAATCAGGGAAATCTGCAGATCAACGGAATGTAATGGCCGAAAGCCCACACGTCATTGGGAAGTGACGGTCGCTCGATGAATCGCTATATGAATCTGACGCGCCTGCACAAGACCGTCAAATAACCTGCAGTAATAGCTTGTGGATTCTTTTAACTCCAACTCCTCCAGTCAGCCAGAAGACTTGGGCCTCGTGTGGTGAACCTGTAAACCTGCCAAAGAACGTGAAAACACAAGAGAACAAACCCAGATTAGCCCTTTAAACAATATATCATCAATTCTTCAATAAACTCAATAGCATGCAAAAGGAAAGGAAAGTACCGGGGAGGTTTTGGTTTTTTAACCCCTCTGGGCGTTTTAAAAAGATAGGAGGATGTTTAGATGATGAAAAACCAGGGAGAACATGGAAAAAGAAGAGGGACAATGCTTTTGATGAAAAGGAGATGAGGAAGAACACAATATGTAATGATGAACTTTGAAAACCAATGGAACGAATACTCCCTTCACCGCGAAGCAGATGAACGTGAAAGACAATTCTCCTTGGTCAGATGTGACTCCAGAATGCGGCAGCACTTCGATGCGAACTCCAGATCTTCCTCCTCTGGGCCATGAAGTTAAGGCTACTATTTATAGACCCTCAAACTCTCCGGTTGAGCAGAGGATAATCCAACAAGATAAGAGGATAACTCTTAGCAAATCCCTGAAGATAATATCACCAAGAGTCCATAGAAACAAACAGAAGGTTCTGAGGATCAGATTTGGAAGAGAAATCAACAATTCAAGCTCTTATCTCGACCACGGAGTAGCATAGAAAAGGCCTGAACTGCCAGGACTCTCTGTTGGATGTAACGGCTGGTCGACAGACCGCTACATGAAAATAACGCGCCAGGGAATGTCCGTTACATTCAACCTTATCTCAAAAGAGATAAGATCAACAGGAAGAAGATCAAACAAGTTGGACTCTCGAAGGAAAGTAACGGCCAAGGCTAGACGCGTTGGAATAAATAACGGCTGCACGACAGACCGTTAGATTCAACGGATAAGCAAGAGGATAAGCTTTAGAACAAAGGCCTCAAACTTTAGGACTCTTCAATAAGTAACGGCCCAGGGATCATGCGTTAGAATCAAATAACACCCATGCAGAGGACCGTTATTAACAATGAGGATAAAAAAGGTGCAAAGCTTGCTAAGCTCATCAAATAAAAGGCCACAATAAACCACACTCCAACCAAGGAGAAGACCCAAGAAACAGGCTTCAAACTGATCAAGGAGACTTGATGAAGAGTGAACAACTCGGAGCATCATATGGATAAACAAGGAGATGACCCAACTTATTGGTCATAAAATGGGGGTCAACAGATGCCCCTCCTTAACGCCCTCTTTGCAGGGGAGCGAGTGGAGGTGAAGCGGAAATGAAATGGAACATGGAGATGAAGCGGAAATGAAGCGGAGTGAAGCGAAAAAATGGGCGTTAAGGTAAACGACACCCGTTCTTTACCAACAAGCGATAGGAACTTTCTGGAAAACTTCAAACTGATCACAAGGAAATAGCCAACCAAAGGACGCATGTCTGGAGGAACTAACAACTAAGGAAAGGAAACACGGCTAGCCGCCGGAGGCAACGGAAAGGAAAGAGAACTGACTAAACTCCAGACAGGAATCTTCAGCCAACCAAATCGAGCGACGAGATCAAAAGAAACCTTCTAATTCAGAGTGGAATAATTCTCCTCATTCGAGATCAAAAATACAGCTATTCACCAACATCGAGATATCTTGAACAGATGAAGCACATGAATGCTCAAAAGATGCGTATGATGCATGCTGGGCTAAAGAAAAAGAAATCTTTAAAATGAATGCAAAGAAAGATAAAATATCAAGATACTCGAGAATAATATTGCTAAGCTGGAGAAACCAGGGTCAGGACACCATCTTCAACCATGGCGTGCAAGATAGAACCATTGTCCCCAAAATTTTCCAACCTAACGGCCTATCCAACGATTAAACATGTGAACTTAGATCATCATCATTTTTGTTTAAGGGGAACATCAGATCCTAGAACACACGAATGACCAGCCGGTTCTCGAGATAATATATCATAGATATATAGTAATGCATTAATGGATTAAGGGAAAGAGATACAATACCTGACTTACTTGCCTGACGAACGGTAAAGCGTGTTGTTATTCATAACTTCATTCAGGAGGACGAGGTTAGCCAATAATAACATGAGCATGAAATAAGGCATAACCATCCATACGTGTTAGAAGCATTAATAATATGTGCCATGGTAGAAAATGTAGTCATTCAATCATCAAATGAACCATTTTATTCATCAAGAAACTTGCAAGCTGTAACGGTCTGCAGAGAGGGCGTCATATGAAGTAACGGACCAGCCCTAGGCCGTTAGAGACTGGGCGGTTCACATTCTTCAATGAAACAATTCAAATCCATGTAACGGTCAAAGAAGTACGCGTCATTGACTGTAACGGTCGGACGACAGACCGTCACATTTCGTGAGCGTTCAAAAAAAACAAACCGGACGGTCACAATCTTCATTCATTCAAACACTCAAGCCTTAGCACCCCAAAAAACCCCAAACGAGAAACCCCAAGACCACCGGTGACCACCGAAGGAGATGGCCAGCGACGAGGGCTCTCAGCCACCGAAGAAGAGGGAAAGAGCGATGAATAAGAAGGTGATTCGCCGCCTTCACCGCCGGATAGAACGAGAGAACGTCCCACCGTCCGTGACAAGGAAGAGGCCAACGGAGGAGGAGGAGGAAAAAAGGACGAGGAGGAAACCAAGGGTGGAGGAAGAGATCCCCACGGCCGAAGAAGAACAAGGGGAAGCATCCCTGGATGAAGGGGAACCCAAGGAACAAGAGAAGAAGAAGAAGAGAGGGCAAGACCGAGAGGTAAGCTCTCGCCCTAATTTTTTCAAATTTTAATTTTTTTGAGTTTTTATGTGGATGCATGTGGGAATGGGGGGTAGAAAATGGGTCCATGAACCCATTAGGATCATGTGTAGGCCTTTTGGCCAAAGAGGGAGAGCCATGGAAAGCAAAGGGAAAAACACCCTCTAGCAGGGAATGTGACGGTCCTTCCAGTGACCGTCACATATCTAACGCATCACCCTAGATGTGTTAGAGACATGTGACGCCCCATCCCAGGGCCGTTACATGCGCTAAAGGCCAGAACTATTTTTTAGGTTTCTTAATTATTCAATTTTTGTTTTGTTTTCATTTTATAAATGCTATGCAATAATTTTATGATGCATTTGACTAACTTATGCTCTAAATGAATGCAGGGAAAAAGATGGACGAGGATCTCCTGGCTTCAGATCCGGGCGGTGTACCAGGCACTGCCCGATTACCAGAGAGAGAGGCTGGCTGGGATGGGATTCGCCGAGGTGCTGAGCATCCAGGTGACCAGGATGGACACGCCTCTGCTATACGCCTTGCACGAGAGATGGGATCCGATTAGCAGGGCTTTCATCTTCCCGTGGGGTCACATGATCCCCACGCTAGAAGACATGGCGAGGATTGCCGGGCTGCGAGTCCATGGAGCTGCAGTGACAGGATGGACCTACAGGAACTACCGGGAGATGGCCCAGGAGCTGCTGGGGATGGATTTGATGAGACCGGGGCAGACGTCATCCCAGCTCCCGAGATCAGTACTACAGGAGAGCTTAGGACTGAGAGGAGCAGCGATAGCTGTGGGTGAGCTACCAGAGGAGCATCTGGGTAGAGTGATAGACCAGGTGCGCCCGCGAGTGGCGGCAGAGGCGGGACTGGAGAGAGATCGCACCCTGAGGCAGTTTCTGATGCTTTTGTTCGGGAAGCTCCTGTTCGCGACTCGAGCAGATGTGATCAGCTGCAGGCTGCTGCCGATGATCGAGGATTTGGGCAGAGTTGGAAAGTACGCCTGGGGAGTGATAGTGCTAGCCTTCCTGTTCGAGTCCCTCAGCACGACGGACCGACAGACGATGCTGGGTGGCTTCTCGCCTTTTCTACAGGTAAATGCAATTTAAATGCTTTCCACTATGATTATGCAAATGTTTATGCAAATTGTTATGCAGTTGACTGACTTAACTAAATGCAGTTCTGGAGCTACATGTACCTCCCAGGCATCGGACGGGGCACGCTACTTCACGCCGATCGCATCCCGATCGCCAGGCGATGGGTGGTCACGAGGGACCCAGGGTCAATCATCAGATTAACCCGGGCGATCCAGGACGATTTGGATTCCTTCCTGCACACGGCGGTAAGCCTGAACTCAAAATGCTTTCTAAATGATTTAAATGCTTTTATATGCTTCTTAAATGATGATAACCGGACTAACATGCTGATGGATGGATTAACATGCTTCTAGGTGAGGTGGACCCCGTACAGAGGCGAGAGCTACGAGGGACAGCCATGGGTGGAGGCAGCCCTCTCGTACCGGGGACGAGACATATGGTTGCAATGTATCCATATCATCGAGCCTCTTCATTATCGGCTGATTCTGAGGACTCGGGGACTACACCAGCCTGAGGTGACCTTCCCACGCCGCAGTGACGACCACCCGGGGAAATCAGCGAAGGGAATCAGCGGCGACATAGACTGGTGCGCCCGGAAAGCAAAGTACGTCCATGACTGGAATAAGCGGGGCAGAGCAGTGAAAGAGCGGGATGAAAGCGATGAGGCGTATTTGAAGGCCTTCGCCCGACTGTACGGGGACCGGGTGTACCGAGGTACCCGACGTCCGGTATGCAATTCTAAACTCAAAACTCTGAATGCCTTTTATAAAAAAAATTTATCCTATATGCACTGACTCACATGCTTCTAAAAAAGCAACTAGACCCTAAGGGAAGGATATCCGAGCTCGAGGGGCTTCTTCATGCCACCGTCCAGCAGCGGGACGAGTACCGGACTACCTTGGAGCTCCTGGTAAGATTCCCAGAACCTTGGACTTAAAATAATTATGCTTTATGATGCTAATGATGCAAATGCAATTGACTGAGCATGACTTCTAAATGCAGCGGGCCGAGGGAGCCCAAAGAGCGGGACCGGATGCCCCATTATCATCCTCACAGCCTGCCGGAGGTAGGGCTGAGCGAGACGCCGAGTTTGCTCGAGCAGTTGCTCGGGCCGAGGAGGCGGAGGCCACCCTCGCGGAGCGGGTAAGATGCTAAATGCTTATGCAAATTAAATGCTTATGCTTACATGCCTATGCTTATGAAAAATGAAATGCTCATGTGACTAACTATATGCAACGCAAACTACAGGCGAGAGAGCTAGCCATAGCAGTGGCCGAGGCAAGGCTGGCTCGAACGGAGGCAGAGCGTCTCCAGGTAGAGATGGAGCGAGGATGATCGGAGGCGGAGCAACTCCGGACAGAGCTAGCTCGGTCACAAGCTGAGGTGGAGAGACTTCGAGTCGGGACGGCGGACTTGGATCGTTACCGGACCGAGGCACAGGACACGCGGCGTCAGATCTTCGAGCTGAAGATCGAGCTGTGGACGATGCAGTGGACGGTGAGAATGATGGGCCGGGGACCAGAGCGGAGTGCCTCCCAGGGTGGAGTACGGAGGAGTGCTGCCTCGAGCGGCTCGATAGGGGATTTCCTTGCCAGCTCCTCTGGCCAGTGGAGGAATGAGAGGGCAGAGAGAGGACAGCAGGAGGAGAGCGCCTCCATAGCACCACCTGCGAGGAGACCTGAGGGAGGAGATGATGATGGCGGCCCGGTGAATAAGCCGGCCGAGTGATGCATTTTTTTTTTGGTTTTCTTATTCTTATTACTTGTACATAACTTGTATGGGAGATGAAAAATGGAAATGCAAATCTTTTTTGTGATTTGTTATAACTTTTATGTGAATGAATGGATGTGTATGCAAACAGGTGATCATGTGAAAATGAATGGAATCAATGCAAGAAAATGTATTATGAGAGTATGATTAGAATGCAGGAAATGTATGTGGAAGTGCTAAAGAATGGATGAGAATGAGTGTATGTTAAAGAATGGATGTTTGCATGAAGATGAAATGTGAACGATGGGGATGAGACTGTGTGGATGGGCAGGAAAAAAGAAAAACATGTCAGACCGCCAGGTCTAAACAGAGGCAGATCGAAATAGCTCAAGTCACAGCAGCAGATAATGTAACGGTCTATGCCCAGACCGTCAGGACCAAGTAACGCGTCGGGTGGAGGCCGTTAGAAAGGACAGAGCCCAACCTTGCAGAACTGAGCAGCAGGAAGAGTAACGGATTAGAGATGGTGCGTTACATACAAGTAACGGCCAAATGCTAGACCGTTAGAGATGGCAGAGCAATGTTGAACTACGAACGTACTGACTGTACTCAGTGTGTATAGACCTTGCCAAGGCGATGTGTAGACTTCGAGTGCAGACGTCCAGATGATGTATAGACTTCATGAACACAGCAGCAAGGAGGTATGGACTTGGACAAGGGATGTACAGACTTGGGGATTGTGCTCACGTTGGGCAATGTATAGACTTGAATCAAGAATGTACAGACTTGAAGCGGTGTGGACGTATAGACTTGGGATGAAGACTGTACAGACTTGGAGAACGTATGGACTTTGAATGAAGACTGTACAGACTTGAGGAGACATGGAACGTGTAGACTTGGGGAACGTACACACTTGGATGAAGAATGTACAGACTTGGGGAATGTACACACTTGGATGAAGAATGTACAGACTTGGGGGAAAGTATGGGAATGTATAGACTTCAACAAATGTATGGACTTCAATGAATGTATAGACTTGCACCTGATGTATGGACTTCAAAGTGAATGGGATGTATAGACTTCAACAAATGTGACGTATAGACTTCAACAAATGTGACGTATAGACTTCAACAAATGGGATGTATAGACTTCAAAGGATGGGATGTATAGACTTCAACAAATGGGATGTATAGACTTGGGTGAAGATGTGGAATGTATAGACTTTGAAAATGATGTATGAACTTGAAGCTGATGTATGGACTTGAAGCTGATGTACAGACTTGAAGCTGATGTACAGACTTCAACAAATGTACAGACTTCATCAACGGTGTATGGACTTCAAAAATGCATGGACTTGAACGAATGTACAGACTTCAACATGATAGATGAATACAGACTGGGATGATGAAGGGGATGTATAGACTTAACCAAATATACAGGAAATGTGACGGTTCAGGCGCAGTGCGTCGGAGGCAGATAACGGCCATGAGCAAGACCGTTGAGAATGATTGACCAAGCAGAGGCCAAAACTGATCAGCAGAGAATGTAACGGCTCAGAGAGAACGCGTCACCAGAATATAACGGTCTAATGCTAGACCGTTAAGCTTGACAGAACAGGTTTGATCAAATTAAACCCACAGAAAATGTGACGGCCCAGCTCTGGCGCGTCAGAGGAAAGTGACGGTCTAGCGACAGACCGTTAGATAATGAATTGTACTCCGAGATGGATTGAGCCGCAAGGGGTAAAACCTGAGATAGGAAGCCTCAAATCCATTCTAGACTCCTCCCAAACTTAAGATAAAAGCCTTCCAATCCGAATCTTATCTCTTTAAAGCCGAAACCAAACCTTTAAAACTTGGAAACTTAGCCAAAATCGTATCTTTCTAAATTCTCTGCTAGAAGGCTGAAAAACCCCTCCTAAGGGCAGGAAATAAGATGAAGAGAAGCTTCGAGGTGATAGCTATGGAGGAGAAAGTCTACACCGGACCCAAAGCTGCAAAAAAGGAGTACGGAGAGCTACAAAGGCTGACCTCGATTACCAAGCACCTAAGCTCCAATGCTCAAAGAGTGGTAAGCTTCCATGACCTAACCAAGTTCAGAAATTCCTGCACTTCATCTTCTTCCTCATGATCTTCTTCTTTTTCTTAGCCCCTCCCTGGTCCAAGATGCTATTCTAATCTGAAGTGGGTGGCTCCCATGGTAAAGGCACTCCCTTTAGAGGTTACATCGATTCTCAAAGCATGGCACCTCCAACCTCTCTTGGTTTTAGGCAAGAATTTCCAGAAATTGACATTAGATTGGCCTAGTATTTCAGCCCTCATAGAGTTGTGGCATCCACAAACACACACATTCATCTTCCCTTCCTTCGAAGCAACAGTCCTATTAGAGGAGGTAGAAACCTACCTAGCCCTTCCTAAGACTAAGGTGGGGGATGAAGACCGAGTTTGCTACACGATTGAGCTTATCAACCCGTCCTTAATTTTGAGTGATTTTATCCATAATCCAAAGGACGTGAGGACCATGATCAGCCCACGGCACATTCACTTGATACCCTTAGCACAGTGGATAGTGTCTCATTCTAAAAACAAGTGGGAGAGACACGAAGCAATAGCCAAGGCGGTGGCGGTTTACTTACGTGGAGTTTTCCTTTTCACTACAACCGACCACCTTTTAGATACCCAAAATCTCAGCATTATTAGTGGGTTGTGGCGGGGAATGTCCATCTCTCAAGCGATCCTCTCATACCTCTATGAAGGACTCAGCTCGGCTTGCTTAGGAGGACCTTTGTTCGGCTCCATGATACTCCTTGAGTGTTGGATGGGAGTGAGAATCAAATTCCAACCAAAGGAAGATATTAGTTCTGCTAGCCGGATCTTCAGGAGCCACCCTCTCTTCTTCATTGGAGGGGCATCTGGATTTTCTTCACAGGTTGAATGTAAGACGGCGGATAAGAAAACTCAGGATGAATGGCGCCTCTTCTTCAACACCCTTCCAATGGAGAAATTCATCATGCGACCAAGGATCCTTCGGAGCGCTCTTTTTAGAATACCGTGGCGTCAAGGCCTGGACCTCCAGCTAGTGGGAAACACCACCATGGCGATCTACAACCCACACCGGTGCCATCTTCAGATCGGGCTACCTCGGATTGAAGCTCCTGCACTATCACACTACCCTCCCCTTCTACCTAGGAAGATGGGGACCGAGGACGATGAGAGAGCAGTCCGGAACGTGCTGACCATGTGGGAGATCAGCAAGGTGCACCCGTGGCAAGAAGTAGAAGAGAACGACAAAGCACGCCGTGGCTACCTGAAAGAGTTGAGGAAGATCCGCCCTTTTGCGGATAAGAGGCTGAATGTAGTTTGATTTTTTTTTATGAATGATGTGATTTGACAATCAAGTTGGAATTTTTATCAATCTCATGTTTCATTAAGTTCACTTGAATAAGATGGGATTGCCTCAGTTGAATGGATGTGCATTTGTGGCTTGATTTGGTTAGAACGACCAGCAGAACCGGGCTTCTGGAGGATGTAACGGATCTGAGCAGGGCCGTTACAAGGAGATAACGGTGGGGAGATAGGCCGTTATAGTGTATGCTCTGAGAACTAAATCCTCTGGAGGAAGTAACGGTCCAACGATGGACCGTTAGGAGTAGTAACGGTCGTGCCCCAGGCCGTTAGAGAGAGAGCTGTTGAGAGAGTCAAAGTGAAGGCCTGAAGAGATGTAACGGGCTAGCATGGACTGTTAAACGAATGTGACGGCCTGTACCTGGCGCGTCACAGCCTTGAACCTGCATAGTTGTGAGATTTCAGCTTTGTTCTTGGTCCTGCGTTCTGCACATACTTAAACATGGAGCAAGTTAGATCTGTTCTTAGACTCAACCCCTTGCCTTGAAGTAAGTTAGGTAATGACCGTTTCTTGATATTTGGTCAAGGGGTGGAGCCATTTTAAATAGGCGGGAAAAAAACATAATAGAAATAATGCGATGCATGCGATGCATATGATGGTTTTTTTGGATTTTGGAAAATATATTCGAATTTTTTTGTATGTTTTGGAAATATTTGATGTTTTTGGATTTTGAAATATATATGATGTTTTTGGATTTTGAAATATATATGATGTTTTTGGATTTTGAAATTTATGTTGTTTTTTTTGGATTTTGAAAACCAGTGCTTTCCCTTAGCAACGCGAGCCCTCCGCATCGTATTGAGAGTCCCGAGGTTAGCGTGCAATGAGGTGACAACCCCTGACCAAGGCCCGGATCTTCATGACGGTGTTTCTACCAGGGCCATACCCAGGGTACTAGTTTCAATCCTGAAAAAAGAAAAATAGAACACGGGGGTAAGCTTAGGCCAGACTTAGAAGTTTTTAGGACTTGAGTTCCTCTCCAAACAACCCATTAGAAATTTGGTCTGTTGTGCCGGGGCTTTGTGTCCGTCATCGAACCTTAGTCCACTCTAGGCATGCGTGCGACCGGGCTCATTCATCCCGCGGGGAACTGTGCTGCCACTCTTGCCAAGCCTAGCTTTTTCTTGTCTTTCTGGAGCTTTTGGAATTTATACTTGATAGACCTTTTGAGATGATGCTTTTGATTTTGTCATAAAGACTACTCCTTTGCTTTCTTTTCTTGTTCTTTTGCTTGTGGCGTTAGGTCTTAACGGACTGCCCCTATTTGAGACCTCCTCTCGTCAAGGTGCCCGGATTGGTTGCCGCCTCCTTATTTACTTCTTGCCGTTGGATTCAGCCGAAGGAAGGAACGAACAGGGACTTCAACTTTCCCCCAAAGCATGGCCAAGGAGAAACGGTGTCTTTTAAAGCGGGAAACCTGACCAGGGATGTCGTGTAGTGTGTGATTGCCTTTACTTGGGACCCTTTTTAGAGAAATAGGAGGAACATCTTGTTGCCTGGGGTGGCACTGATTAGACTCTAAGGAAAGAACCGCTTAAGGTACAACCCATTCCACGGGTGAGAGAGCTCCTCACTGTAGACACGCTATTCCTGATGTCCCCTGAGAAAATCTCATATTACCACGCGACGCCCCGCAGCGGCTTCCGCATTTTGAATCACTTGAGTGTTTCCTATCTTTGAGTCTTCTCTCGTCTTCTGGGCGAGTAGCGTAACGCTCCTTCGGCATCCGGAAACCACCTCGTTGTGGAAATCATGCGGCATTCGAACGACATCAACATCAATCGCATGCATCAGAAGTTGCCGGGACTAGGGAAATGCCTAACGGACAACTGCCGACGCCCTTTTCGGGGGAATCCGGGGGTCATCATGGAGGCGTCCAGGCTCCTGGACGCCTCGATCAATACAAAATAATGACAATATATATATATATATAAGATTGGACAATATATATATATATTTTCATGGAGGCGTCCAGGCCCCTGGACGCCTCCATCAACCAGCTCACGGGTGACCCCGGGCCATCGACTGACCGTTGCTCAGCCTGTCGTTTGACTAAATTCCAAGTTATGGAAGCGTCCAGGCCCCTGGACGCCTCCATCAACCAGCTCACGGGCGACTCCGGGCCATCGACTGACCGTTGCTCAGCCTGTCGCTTGAATAAAATCCAAGTTATGGAAGCGTCCAGGCCCCAGGATGCCTCCATCAACCAGCTCACGGGCGACCCCCGGCCATCGACTGATCGTTGCTCAGCCTGTCGTTTGAATAAAATCCAAGTTATGGAAGCATCCAGGCCCCTGGACGCCTCCATCAACCAGCTCACGGGCGACCCCCGGCCATCGACAGACCGTTGGTCAGCCTGTCGTTTGAATAAAATCCAAGTTATGGAAGCGTCCAGGCCCCTGGACGCCTCCATCAACCAGCTCACGGGCGACCCCCGGCCATCGACTGACCGTTGCTCAGCCTATCGTTTGAATAAAATCCAAGTTATGGAAGCGTCCAGGCCACTGGACGCCTCCATCAACCAGCTCACGGGCGACCCCCGGCCATCGACTGACCGTTACTCAGCCTGTCGTTTGAATAAAATCCAAGTTATGGAAGCGTCCAGGCCCCTAGACGCCTCCATCAACCAGCTCACGGGCGACCCCCGGCCATCGACTGACCGTTGCGCAGCCTGTCGTTTGAATAAAATCCAAGTTATGGAAGCGTCCAGGCCGCTGGACGCTTCCATCAACCAGCTCACGGGTGACCCTGGGCCATCGACTGACCGTTGCTCAGCCTGTCGTTTGAATAAAATCCAAGTTATGGAAGCGTCCAGGCCCCTGGACGCCTCCATCAACCAGCTCACGGGCAACCCCCGGCCATCGACTGACCGTTGCTTAGTCTGTCGTTTGAAGAAAATCCAAGTTATGGAGGCGTCCAGGCCCCTGGACGCCTCCATCAAACAGCTCCCGGGTGACCCCCGACCATCGACTGACCGTCGCTGAGTCTGGCGTTTGAAGAAAATCCAAATTATGGAGGCGTCCAGGCCTCTGGACGCCCCCATCCTCCCGACCTCTATAAATAGAGGCCTACCCCCCTCAGTTCAGAAAGTCGAAAAAGAGCGCCAAGAGGCTGTCGGATTCTATTCCTAACCCGTGGGTGTTTTGTAGGGGAGGTCCTGTCGGATCCTCGGGTGCCAGTGCTCGCAGGAGAGAGGCCGCCTTCGCCCGCCGCGCTACCTCGTCGTCCCTACGCTGCCGAAGCTCCGCCGGATCTCGCCATCGACCATCCAATAAGTCATTCTCTCCTCTTCTTTCCTAGTTATCTTGCATTCATCATATCATATCCTCTACCCCCCCCTTTTCATGAGGGAGTCTCTTCCCGTTTCTACGTCGGAATAATTGCCATTCATCATAAGCATTTTCCTCCTACTCGTGTCCGAGAGGGGTTTAAAAGACAACACCAACCAGGTGTGTGTCTTGCCATCATTTCGTTACTTGCGTCGTTAGAATTTGAATACTGCACCTTCATCTTTTTGATCCACCCGTTACTTGTTTGTCGTTGTTTTACAAGGGTACCCGAGGAAAGCCCTCTCCGTCGGCCGGCCGAAGGGGGAGGAAGAAGCAACCTGCCATTTCCCGCTCTCGAGGATTCACAATCTCCACGCTCAATACAAGGTACACGCGATCATTTCATTTCTTTGAGGTAACCCCTCTGGCGATCACATCCCTTTAGCATCCTACGTATGCGTTTTCCTCATATTGGCACGTTTCATGATCCTTCTTAATTTTTAGTCGCTTGATAGTCTGTAGTTTAGTTCGTTTTCTTCTCCTTGAGTGGATTCCTCGGCTTCCACAGATTGGCGATCACGGTGGGACCTTCTTTTTACTTTTCTGGGTTACCTTTGAACTCTCGGCACCCACGTGTGCCTCCCTTCTTTCGGCACCCGCGTGTGCCCTTCCTATTGCGCCCACGTGCGCTACATCATTTCCCTCGTGCACCACATGCACTCCCCCGGTCCTTTGTGATTACTTCGAGGTCTGCGTTATCTCGACACCCACGTGTGCCCCTCCACTTGGCACCCACGTGTGCTCCCTCCACTTGGCACCCTCGTGTGTCCCCCTTCTTATTGTGCCCGCGTGCGCTGTGTCATCCCCTTCGTGCACCACGTGCACGCCCCTTAGTCCCCTCTTTTGTCATTTTTAAGTCTGTGTTGTCTTGGAAAGTAGAACAGCTATATCTTCCTCTATCTATTTTTTGTTGTTATATTCTTGTTATATCACTGCTATACATCTGTTATATTTGTGTGCTTATCTCTGCTCCATCTGTGTGTTACATATCTTTTATCCAGCATCGCATTTCATGCATTTACCCCCTTTTCTTTCCTTTTTTTACTCTTTCCTAAGGATCACCCTCTCTCGGTGAAGAAAGGACTCTCCGTTCGGGAATTCCTCTCGACGGACTAGAATCTCCTCCACTGGGACCTCCGTAAGTCCCCGACATCGAAGAATCTCCTCTTCGTTCACTGGGCCGGTTGTACCATTGAAGTTCCTCAGAGTTAGTCGACCCATTCGTGGTGAGATGAGAGCCCCTAGCTGACACGGTGGTGAAAATAAAAACGAACTAGGGTCCCTATTTTGTGTGAACTTCGGATCTGGTTAAAAACACACAAAAAAAAATCATCATCAAAATCAAAACACAAAAAAAGAGGCATAAAGGCATCCACTTGTTTGATAATCTCTGCTATTTGCTTGCTAGTATATGTTTTTGCATTCCGGGAAAACTGTGAGCATGGCTCACGAGTCTTTTGAGGAGAACCACCCTGGTCGTGGTGAGTCAGTTGAGCCGCGAGTCCATGCTATGGACGCGGGTCCTTCCCATGAGCCCTCACGTGAGGTGCAGGTTACCACAGGGGACACATCCCCGCCACAGGACATCTCCTCTTTGCTAGGTGTCCTCGCCAACACGGAGCTTACCTCTGAGCAGCTCCGGGCCTTCCAGGCCATTCTAAAGGGGAAATCTATTTCCCCCGCTCCCCAGGAATCAACTCTGGCCATCGCACCTCTCCAAGAATTGGTGCGGGCCATTCCATCGCCTTCGCTAGCACAAGCCATCCAATCTCCCTTGCTTCAAGGGCAAGCGAGCCAACAACCACCCTCGTTCCAATTCCCTTCGCAATCTCAAACCCCTGTTGTTCCCCACATACCGCTTCAGCCGGGGCCAACTATCGGCGGCCCGGAAGCTCCCTCTCATTCAGGGTTTCCCCCTCAAGTCTCCGGGAGACATTTTCCTCCCCAGTGGCAAGTGCCACCTTCACCGCCCGAGGAGCTCGCCCAATCGCTCCTCAATAGGTTCAATAGGATGGACGAACAGTTTCAGAATTTGAAGAAAATGGTGGACATGAAATCCACCCGGGAGGTTGCTTTGCCAATCCTTCAGGTCATCCATCTTCCTCCCTCCGAAATGCCCACGTACCGCAGGTACAATGGCACTGGCAACCCCTTCATTCACCTCAAGGATTTCATGTATGAGTCATCCTATTGGTAAAACGACCAGAGATCTCTGGCATACCTCTTTCGGAGGTCATTGGACGGTCCTGCGCTAGAGTGGTTCTATTCTTTGGAGCCCCGCGAGGCCGAGAATTTTGAAATAGTCTAGAGAAGGTTCTTGCAAAAGTATCGGGATAGGGTCGGTCCCTCTCTCTCCATTACCGACCTAGTGGCCGAAAAGATGAAGTCCGACGAGGATTTTGTCTGCTATGCTGATAGATGGAGGTCTCTGACAGAAAGAATAAGAGATACCCTCTCGGAACCTGAACAAGTAAAGATGATCGTATCCAATGTGACCCCACCGTTCAGGCATGTCTTGGGCATGAATAAGCTCACCACCATGGAAGAGCTCTATGAAAGAGCCCGGTACATCCAAACCCAGTTAAAAGACTCCCCCATTATGAACATGTTTGAGCCGCCGAAGCCCAAGGTGGTCAGAAAGACAGGCGCTGGTGTCCCAGGCGGAGCAACAGAAGGGGTCGTAACAAATGAGCAAGTAAGTGCGGTCAACAACGCCAACTATGCGGTCAACCCAAGGCTTTCACAAATGCCCCGACTTCCCCTCCAACCAGGTCCCTTCCCCTCTCGTCCTCCACCCCAAAACGATCCACCTCAGAACAACATGCCTCAACTACTTCAACCCCAGCACCAACCTCGACCCCAGCAACAACAACCACCACTTCAGTACAATCAAGTTCCACCTCCAGGAAATTACGGCCCCCCACAGCAACAAAGGAGGCCGATTGGTCCCAAGAGAGCCTATTACCCACCATTGCCAGAAACTCTGGCGGATATTTTTAATGCCCTCATGGTCTCAAACACACTCATCCTACCCAGGGAAAGGCCCGTGTGGCCCCCGAATGTTGATACCTCCAGATACTGCATCTATCACAGGCAGCCAGGACACACAGTGGACAACTACTTTCAGTTTAAAGATTACATCCATGATACGAATGATGAAGGCGGGATTGACTGGGATGAAATGAGGCGATACGTCGCCACTCTCAAGGCTAGGAGACCTCCTCCTAGGCCACAGTTCCAGCAAAAATAGCAGCAGTTACAATAGCAGCCACAGCAACAACCACAACAACAACAGTAGCCTCAGCAGGCCCAACCACAACAGCCCAACATGGGCATAATCCAGAATCCATTACCGGAGCACCAACATCCCAATCATCAGGTCAACCCCATCTCCTCCTTCCCGGAAGTCGGGAGAGAGCAGGTGTGGCATCCAGAGAGTACCTCTATTCTTTCTACCGCCAGCCCTATCATCATGCAACCCCCTCGCCTTGCCCGGGTAGCACCTCTCCCTCATCAACCCGCGTTAATACCGCCTTCACCATTCCCACTGCCATCACGCCCTCTCATTCGCACCCCAATGACCTATCAGCCAACACCCTTCATTACACCCTCACACCCTCTCATTTTCTCTCACTCCCCCACTTTACCATCCACTTCTACTGCATTTGCCCCTATGCCTTCTAAGCCCCTTATCACCCGTCCACCGTACGTAACCCCGCCTGTCTCCACCATACCACCGTCAATGCCCTCAAAACCACTCATCATCCACCATCCATCTCAACACCATTACCCGCTCCAAACCTTACCCACTTCCACTTTGCCTCCACCTCCACCTTCCAGACCCCTTATCCTTCATAACCCGTGCGATATCCCCTCTACCTCCACCATGCCTCCACCTAACAAACCCCTCATCAGAATCCTTGCTCCCATCATCGCCCCTGCTTCATCAACCATCCCTCCACCACTACCCCTCAAACCTCTGTTAAAACCCACTGCTACCCCTATAGAGGTACAAAAGCCACAGGCAATGGTGCTCCGAAGTGGAAGGATTTTCACAGGGTTTTCCCCCAGAACAGTCAGAATCCCGAGCAGTCTCAGCTAGAGAGGGACGATGGAGAACAACGGGAAAGATCTATCCCTAGAACACAGTACGATTTGTTGAAACACTTGGACAAGACGCCAGCTCGGATCTCCATCCTGGAGCTACTTCAGAGATCCACATCCCATCAGGCAGCCTTAATGGAGTATCTTCAAAAAGTCATGGTGAATGAGGACCTCCCTGTAGAAAAGATTTCTGCCGTCCTGACCCCAACGGACACACAACTGGCCATCATGTTCCACAACTATGAGCTCGCTCTCAAGGAAGCTCGAAAATATGCATTGTGTGTTTCAATAAAAATTAATGGGGTATCCATAAACCCATGCCTTGTAGACACGGGTGCGTCCATAAATGTGATCTCTATGAGCACCCTTCAGTTGTGTGGGGCCGAACAGGAACAGATAAGACCTTCCTCAATCACAGTCACAGCTTATGACAATAGCAAAAGGCCGCCGCAAGGGATGATTATTCTAAGGGCAGAGGTAGGTCCTATGTCAGTCCCCACGGAATTCCATGTCCTCGACATGGACCCCACATTCAAGGCCATACTGGGTCGCCCTTACATTGAAGCCATAGATGCTGTGCCTTCCACCAACCATCAGTGCTTGAAGTTTCCTTACAATGGAAGAATTATTAAAGTAGTCAGCACACCTATCCTTCACACGGTGGATGCTATCAACACCTCTCTGCCCTCTGTTTGGCCGTCTCATCGGCCCATATTGTCATTGCTGGATGTGTGCGATTCATCTCACATTCCGCTAGCACCAAAGAAGCCAATCAAGGCAACAACGCCATATCTCCCTTTTCACTCCAAAGGTTGGGAGATTATGAGAAACATCGGCTATCAACATGGCAAAGGTCTGGGTGCACAGCTACAAGGTAGGTTGAAACCACCAAAGGAGATTAGGCCGAACCGCAGGTTTGGCCTAGGCTTCAAAGGACCACTCAAGGCGGATTGGAAGCCCCTCACATGGACCCTATCAAACCACTTTAACAAAGGGCCCGTTATTCAGATGGGGGATTATCCGCAGGAAGCACATGGGGGGTCACATTTTGTGTATTCAGCCAAAAAATGTCCGAGGGTCACCAAAAGAGGCAAGATCAAAGACCCGGAATGCGAATGGGACAAATGGTTTGATATACGGGACGTTTCCGTTGCACTGGAAAGGATGTTCTCGTTTCCCCAGCTTGAAGGACCGCCATTGATCTCCGGAATGCCAGAAAATATCATTACTGTTGCCAAGGTCCCAAACTATCCTCGTCCTCGCCAGAAGGACCTTGTCACCAGCGGATCTTCATCCGCCATCACCACCGATGACTCATTAGCCATCATCTTCTCCATTCACTCGTCGCAACCTTTGTTGCTGTCATCTTCCTGGGCCAGACGGTTGTCTGATGATCTTCCCAGATCCCCCTCTCTACTTACATACCTGCGCGGGTTTCTCAACCCGCGCCAGGTCTTCAATCATGATCTGCTCTACGAGCCTCCCAATCCTCTAGCCATAACCACTTTTTCCTCTCCCCCGATCTCTTTCCACTGTTTTGTCATCAAAAATGAAGACGAAAAAAAAACGTCAATTTCCAAACTCCTCAACAACACATCTTCGTTGAGGAAACTTCCTACATCTCCTACGGGTGCGCCCCGCCCTGCGGACCACCCGTCCAAGGTCTGATGAGCGACCTTTTCTACCCCTCCTCTGAGGGGTCTTCCCCTGTACATTCTTCATCATCCTCTTCATCTTTTTCTTCTTCTGTAAATAATGTCAGTCAATCTAGGAATAATAAGTCAAAGGTAGTACCTAGGAAGAAATCCAAGGGTAGGCAGATCCCTCGCCGATTCCTTCTGGATTTAGCTGCCACGTGTCAGGCCCTTCTTGCCGTCCCTCAGTTGCTAGAAAATCCCATCAAGCTACCGGAAATAGAATGTGAGGGCAACTGCATAATTAATGAGGGGTATGGAGTCTATGAGATCACGGATGAAGAATACCCTACTGAAGATGAGGGTGAAGAATATGAGGATGCGGCTGACGTATATGCTAGTGGAATAAGGAGATTCGACGAGCCGTCAACCGCCGTAGAAGAGTCCACCAAAGAAGTCAACTTGGGAACTGAGGAAGACCCTAGGATCATCCTCATAAGTGATAATCTACCACCCTCTGAAGAAGAGGCATTAATTGAAGTTCTCAAGGAATATAAGGACACGTTTGTATGGAGCTACGAGGATATGTCGGGTCTGGATTCAACCCTGGTTGAACACCGTTTAAGCCTAAAACCAGGGTCCGTCTCGATAAAACAAAGGCTAAGGCGTTTCCACCCTCAAATGGCTTTGAAAATGAAAGAAGAAGTCGACAAGCTCCATAAAGCCAGGTTTATTAGAGTCATCCTTTATCCTCATTGGGTGGCAAACATTATCCCGGTCATGAAGAAAGATGGGAAAGTCAGGATTTGCATCGACTTCCGGGACCTTAACCACGCGTGTCCAAAGGATGATTTTCCCTTGCCTCACATTGATGTGTTGATCGACAACACAGCGGGGTATGAGACCCTCTCATTCATGGATGGATTTTCAGGATATAATCAAATTCGTTTGGCAGAAGAGGATCAAGAGAAGACATCATTCACTACACCTTGGGGAACATATTGTTACGTGGTCATGCCATTTGGGTTAAAGAATGCTGGAGCTACTTACCAAAGAGCTATGATGGCCATATTTCACGACATGATGCACATATATCTGGAGGAGTATGTGGATGATCTATTGGTGAAATCAAGGACCATGATGGAACATCCAAGGGTTTTGGCTAAGGTCTTGCAGAGATCAAGGGAGTTCCAATTGAAAATGAATCCGAAGAAGTGTGTGTTTGGTGTATCATCAGGTAAATTAATAGGCTTCATTGTGAGTAAAAGAGGGATCGAGATAGATCCCGACAAAGCTAAGGCCATCAGGGATATGCCACCTCCCAAGAATTTGAGGGAAGTCCGAGGTTTAATCGGGAGGTTACAGTTTATTTGTCGGTTTGTGTCTCAACACTCACAAAGGTGTAGACCTTTCTATGAGTTGACCAAGCCAGGAGTAGAATTCCACTGGGATTATAAATGCCAAAAAGCTTTTGAAGGGTTAAAGGAATATCTGGCTAGTCCACCCGTTCTCATTCCACTCAAACCAGAAAAACCTCTGATCCTCTACATCTCCGTCTTGGATGACTCCGTAGGAGCTGTCCTCGCACAAGTTGATGAAGAAGGCAAGGAACGGGTAACCTATTACTTGTCCAAACTTCTCAATCCCTGTGAGTAGAAGTACACAGTCATGGAGAAAACCTGTGCTGCCCTCGTTTGGGTGGTGCAGAAATTGAAGCACTACTTCTTGGCTCATGAGGTCCACTTGATTGCTCGCATGAACCCTATCAAGTTTCTTCTGGAGAAATCCGTCCTTACTGATAGGCTAGCACACTGGCAAAGTTTTCTTTCCCAGTTCGACATCACCTACATCCAGCAAAAGGCAATTAAAGGCTATGCCATAGCCGAGCATCTCGCCCACCATCCTCTCCCCAAGTTTGACCCTGTCCAATCAGAGTTTCCAGATGAGGAACTAATGTCCATCGCCCAATCCGACAAGCCAATGTGGACATTATATTTTGATGGAGCTCTAAATTCCCAAGGGAAGGGTATCGGCATTGTCCTTCTAACGCCTGAAGGCGTTACCATCCCAGAGGCATTTCAACTCTCGTTCCCAGTCACCAACAACATCGCTGAATACGAGGCTCTTCTAGTTGGCATGGAACTAGCCCGTTCTTTCTATATCACTGAGTTGCGAGTCGTGGGTGATAGTCAACTCATTCTCCGCTAGGTGCTTACCAAATATCGCACCCTTGATCCCAAGCTCAAACCCTGTCAGGAGCTGGTCTCCGCCTATGCCAAATTGTTCACCAAGCTGATCTTTGTCCATGTTCCTCGCGAACAGAACATTCTGGCCGATGCCCTCGCCTCCTTGGCGTCATCCTTCAAATTTTCTTTAGGTGCATAGTTTAGATCCATCATTCTCTACAAGTGTCTTGTCCCTGCCGTTCAGGACCCTTACCTCTTAAAGATCAAGGAACGAGTCCTACAGAAGATCCAGAAGGGAGAAATCCTTGAGAAGAGGGAGATCATGCTGGTAGAAGTCGAAGAAGAGCTGGCTGACGATGAGAAACCATGGTTCTACGAAATTGTCAAATATTGTAAAGATCAGTCTTATCCTGAAGGAGCCACCATAGAAGATAAGAAAGCCATAAGAAGGGTGGCTCAGAAATACACATTGGTTGGAGGTCTACTCTATAGGAGGAGCCTTACTAGAGTTCTGTTAAGGTGTCTTGACGACAATGAGGTTTGGAAATGCGTAGAAGAAGCACACTCGGGTGTGTGCGGTGGCCATGTGAATAGCTGATGCTCGCCAAGAAGATCATTAGGCAAGGCTTTTACTGGCCCACTATGGAAGAGGATTGTGCCGTCTATGTCCATAGGTGTGTCAAGTGTCAACTTCACGCCGATAAAATCCATTCACCATCTTCCTCACTTCATCCAATATCCTCCCCATGGCCTTTCTCCATGTGGGCATTCGACATCATCGGTCCCCTAGGTGATCCCAATTCCCTTACCAAACAAAAATCTTTCATCCTTACTGCGACGGAATACTTCACCAAATGGGCCGAAGCCGAAGCTTACGTGGAAATCAAGGCGTCAACAGTCTGCAAGTTCATCATGAAGAACATCCTCGCCAGGTTCGGCGTCCCAAGCACAATCGTCACCGACAATGGGCCACAGTTCATTTCTCAGGACCTTCAGGACCTCTGCAAAAGGTACGCAATTGCATTGCATCATTCATCACCTTATTACCCGTAAGGTAATGGCCAAGCGGAGGCCACCAATAAAACATTGATCAAAATCATCAAGAAAACATGCGAGTCTAGTAAGTTTTCAGACTGGCCAGAAAAGCTTATCGAAGCTCTATGGGCCTATCGCACTTCAATCCGTACCCCCACCGGGTAGACTCCGTTTGCCCTTGCTTACAGTATGGAAGCGGTAGTCCCGTACGAGACTCTGATCCCTTCTCTCAGGGTACAATTGGACGAGAAATTTCCCCTCGATGACCGTCGTAATTCACTCCTCGCCCAGTTGGAACTCTTGGATGAGAAGCGACTGGCCGCTGCCGAGCATGCGCGTGTGTATCAAAATAGACTCGCTCGCTTTCACCAAAAGAAAGTCGTTGAGAGAAATTTCAAAATCGGTGAGATGGCCGTAAAATGAATTTTTGTCAAACCTGGAGGGCCGCGTTCTAAGCTCCAACCCAATTGGGAAGGACCATTCGTAATTCAAGCCGTGTACCCCGGCAACGCCTACAAGCTAATCAACGCCGAGGGGACCGAGTTATCCCACCCTTGGAATGGGCTTTATCTTAAAAGGTACTACCCTTAGCATAGTGCCAAAACGTCAAAAAAAAATAAAAATAAAAAAATGATGAAAAGACAGAAAACATCAAAAACAACAAAAATATTGAAAATCACTAAAAATATGGAAAATTCAAAATGCCGATGCCTGGTGGTCACCGTGTAGTTAAATCTCTGCATCCAACCTTCATGTTAAGATAGGGCCCATTAAGGCTTGGTAGGCACCGGGTCTTGGTTTGCTAGAACCGTGGAGATCCCTGTCCGGCCACCTCGGCCTATGCTCGCTCAAAGGAAGCCAACATGTACTCACTTATGTATTTTATCCAAAAAAGTTGGTAGCATCACCTACGGTGGGGCCTCATCCGGAAGATCTCAAGAAGCTGTAATCTTTATTCTTTTCTCTTCGACAAAATGAGACAGTCGGCGCCCTTAAAACGCTGAGCATGAGAAACCAAGACTCAAACCCCCAAGGCCAAGAGTAGGATCCATTTCCTCGAGCATCGATCAGAGCACGAGAAGAGGGCAGTGTCCCCGCAGGCATACGAAAGGGAGCTCACAAACGTCAAACGATTATATCTTCCTCGCAAAAAGAAACACAAAATCAAAATCAAGAGAAAAGCCTGGTCGTGACCGTGCCTGATGCGATAAATGAAACCCCTCAAAGCAAAAGTCTGAATCCACAAAAGGGGCCATAGAATGTAAATGCTCGGGATTTGGTCTGAAGTTGTCCGAAAGGAAAGAGTTAAATGGGCCCTTATTGGCTCGCCGGGTTAACGATTTTGCCGATCCTCTCAAGGGGTTTATCCCCTACGCTCTTCCTTCTTCCTTTAAAGGTGAAAGCTCGACGGAATATCTGAAGGGCAAAACCCGCCAAGGTTTGCGACCTTATTTTAATACAAACATATGGTTGCCTACTTTGAAAAGCAGAAGCTATCGCTGCGAAGGAGTCTCTGTGTTTTTGGCTGGTCAAGACCCATGTTTACCATCTGGGTGTCTTCTTGTTTAACCTTGGGCTTAGGCCAATGCAAGCGCGTCACCTCTGGGTGCGACGGCGTCTGATTCTGGGTCAGCATCGCGCGGTTGGTCATTAGGGTTCCAGGGTGTTCCATCATATACCATCTAGAGTTGTGAGGAAACAGACCCGGGTCGGGCAAATCATTTACCTCGAACACCTTTTGGGCGAATCCCTGTGGTCGGAAGCAACTGGGAGCCTAAGCATGGCATGGCGGTATTGTCATCAGGGTAAGTCTTAGCTGGCGGGATTATTATTCGAGGGGTCTAGAGGCCCAAATCAACCTAGATGTGCACTTAGGATACCTGGGAGGTTAGTAAGAAACCCATGTTCTCATAAAGGTTAGGTGCCATATGGGTGCTCATCAGGCGTTAGCGACAAAAAAAATGATAAAAAAAATAGAAAACGTAGATATTTGGAAATAAAAAAAATTAGAATGATAACAAAGACAACAAAAAAAATGCCAAAAATTAAAAAAAAATCATTTCGCATGATTGCATTTGTATGCAGCATTTCACTTTTAAATTCCGCTTGCATTAATGTGCTTGTCTGTCACATTCATCATTATCGCATCTTTCCCTTGCCTTCGTTAATAAAGGCTTAGCCCCTTGACCCATTATCAAGGACAGTTGACGTGAACACCTGCTTATTGAGCCAGGGGCCAAGTCAGAACATAGATATTGACCTGTTTGTTTCAGTGATGCGTGCAGGGATTCAAGATAGCAAGAGTGAGATGAAAATCAAAATAAAATCATACCTTTTATTCCATTCTTAAATAAGGAATTGTACATTAAGCTCCACCTTCTCTCTCTACATTACTTGTCCCGCCACTCTCTGGGCAAAACGCCCTCAAAGGTGCTACCCAACTATGAAAAGCGGTACTTCTACCGCTCTGTACACCTCTTCCCATTCCCACACCCCGGCGCTGATCCGTGGGAGCAGCAAAGGAGCTACTGACATGAAAACCACGCTCTCGTGCTCTTCGGTAGCGCTCCTCACCATCTCTCAGCCATTGTTCAGCGAGGCCAAGGCTGGTTCGGAGTTCGAACAACTGGGCCTCCATGACCCTTCGCTCCTCCCTTTCAGCTAATCTGTCAGCTCTCTCTCTTTCTCTGTCCCTCTCTTTCTCTGCCCGTTCTCTCTCACGGTCTTCCCTCTCCAATTAAAGGGTGATTCTCAGCTCCATGGCATCCCTGGAAGATTCGTCATCGGGACGACGCCGCAATTCCTCCTCCAGCTCTGCTATTCCAGTCTCTCTCTGTGCAGCGTGGGCAAGTGACTCCTGCATCTCCTTTTCCTGCCAGATGTACTATCTCAGATATGTGGCAGGGTATAAATAAGGAGAACTCAACACTGAAACTCTTACATGTATAGAGAGCATTCCTTCTGCCTCCGCGGCACGCTGCGTAGTCCGAGCAAGTTGCTCGTGAAGCAAATCAAGTTCTGAGGCGGGGATCCATAAGCTGGAAGAGACGCCGCCTCCTCCCATCACTGACGAAGCCGCGTCGATCTGAGCGCGCTATAACCACATGGGATGAAAATTAGAGGCCGAACGCCATCAATCTAGAGTTTTAATTAGGAGTGCGCATTGTACATACACCTACCGAAGTGCTCAAGGCTCCACGGGTGTTACCCAATTGTTGCTCCGTTTCTGCCAGGCGTGATCGCAAGTCCGCTATCATGGTATCACGGACATCCTGAAACCATAGGAGTCAGCATCCACAGAGAGGAGAGGAGGAAAGGAGAAAAGAGGAAAAAGGAGACCCACCTCTGCGTACATTGTCTTATACAGACGCAAATAGTCTTCACTATCCTGCGCATGTGATTCCACGATTGTGCCACCTCGTTGCCAGTCTTCATACTGTTCGGGGAACCGCACATGCCAATCAACGCAAGTTTCCGGTCCACGTGTCTTTCTTCCAACGCGAGGTGGCGCAGTCGTATCCACCCATTCCTGGGCCAGCCCTAGGGTCCTCATAACCAATCATAGCCGAAGCGGCTCGATTTCATTTAGGTAGTGTATCCACAATTCCCGTCCAAACCGGGCACGACTTGTTAAAACCCATGGTTGATCGGCATCGACTATGCCTGAGTAGGATCTCCAGTTTACCTAGGTGAGGTTGTACATACCCGTTTAGCTGGTTAAAATATATATATATTCCTGTAGCTCACGCCTTAGCACCATCAGCTGGTAGGTTACAGGCGCTGCACCCATGATCGGTTGCCACCGCCTAGCTAACGGCACCATCGCTGGTCGCCAATGCCGAGCTCTCCCCATCGGGAGGTAATAATAGCTCCACAGCTACATCATCATATGCCGTCAATGCCTCAAGTGGACTATTACAAATAAACATAAAAATATATAATAATAAAAAAATACCTGGATAAGTGGTGTGAACCCACTCACAGTCATCTCACGATTTGCCTCTTGGGACAGGCCCGTAAACAAGTGCGCTAGCATGGCAGCTCCCCAGGCGTACTGCCCTACTCTTTCGAGGTCAGATAGCAGCCCTAGGAAACGACAATGTATGCCGTCTCCTTTCGAGCTCAGTATCAATCTCCCCAGGAAAAAGAGGAGAAATCTTCTCAAATCCATATTATATCTCTCCCAATTGTCAAAATCTGTGCAATACACAGCACGACATCCCCTTTCCATCCTCTCCATAAATTCTTCCGAGGACTCGTCATCCCGTCGACGAGTATCAGTGAGCCCTAATGCCCCCATGATAGACGCCCTAGCTACTGATCTATGCTTCCGACTGTCTAAGTCCAACCCCAGTAGCTTCTGGGCTCCTTCTCGGTAATCCGCATAGGTGACGCCGGTCACTACCTCACCATCCACTTTGAGGCTCGTGATTCGGACCACATCTTCTAGACTGGGCACCATGTGCCCCCATGGCATCAGGAATGCCCGACTTACTGGGTCCCATCTTTCGCACAAGGCTTGGATAAGGGCCAGGTCGAGTTGGATCGGCTCGATCCGAAGAAAGGCACCAAATCCCATCACGTCTAGCCTGGCCTTCTGAAAATCTGGGAGACCCTTGTATGCGGCCACTGCTAACTCCCATGAAATGTGTGATTTCATCACACTCTGTGCGTGCATAAGAAATGGAGAAGGGTGTTGTCAAGAGGAAGGAAGAAAGAATGAGAAAAGGGCAGGAAAGCTCAGCTCACAAGTTGTGACTGGGTCCTCTCGCTGGACTGCCCTTCGAGGTCCGAGAGTTTCCTGGAACTGCTACCGCTGGATCTGCTTCTCTTCGAGGAGTGGGAAGATTCGCCCTCCATCCGGAATTCTGAGTTCCTCCTAGTACCTTTCAAGTTAGCCCTCGATGCCCCTGGAAGAACAAAAGAGGAAGGTATATGTAGAAATGGGAGAAGTGTGGGCCAAGATTGCCTCCAACGATAACCCTTACAATAGGGCGCCTCCCCTGCGGTCCCATGAGTCACTTCACCACCCGCACAAGGTGATGGATCGGACGGTGTAATATGATGACCTGCTCCCTGTGGCACCCTGTCATAACATGGAGGCCATCCGCAAAGTTTGAAAAATCATCCGGGAGAAGAGGCCTAAGCTGTCATCATTGACCTTGACGACAGATTCCCGTGAAAGAATGGTCGCAGCAAGATGCCATCCTCCGTCTAGGGCAGGATGTCGGCAGCCACATCACATGAGAACAGTACAACGAAGCGTAGGGAAGAACTGACGCGCAAGAAAACAAACAAACAACAGAAAATCAAATCACTCATAAGTCTACATAAGCTGTCACAAACATTACAATCATAGAGAGGAGGCGGGTCCACTGACTTGCCAACTCTCGACATCATCTTCATGCTCATCCCTCTAGGCGTCCCTCTCCTCTCCCCCGAGGTGAGGATCCCTCGGAAGCCTCCTGGACCCCCGTGCAGCGCTCGCCTAGCCTCGTGGCACCTGCTCCATAGCAGGGGCTCGCTGCTCCTCCTCTGGCGTGGCGAGGAAGCCACCAACAGAAAAGCGTCCGGACCGGCGAAGTAGCGCCCCTAACTCTCGCGCTCTCTCGTAGCGCGTCTCCATCGCTCCTAACCTCTGCGCCATAACCTGAAGGCCTAGGTGGAGCTCCCTCACTTGGGCCTCCAAGGCCTTCTTCTTGGTCTGGTCTCGCTGTCGCTCGGCCCTTCTCTCCTCTCTCTCTCTCTCTGCCTCCCTCCTCATCACCTGGAGAAGGACCCTCAACTCCAGAATGTCTGGAGAGGGCCTCCCCTCACCTCGACGCTGTAGCTCTGCCACAGCTGCGGCCCAGGCATCACGCTTCTCTTCAGCAAGAACCGCGCGGGCCACCGCACTGGCAAGTTGCTCCTGGAGGGAGGCGATCTCCAGAAAAAGAGCCCGAGGATTGGAGGATGATCCGCCAGCCATCCCTACCATCGTTTCCTTCTGAGTACGTAAAAAATATATAGACAACGGCCATTTGTTAAAATCTGGAATTTCATGGCAAAAATAAAAATTTGGAGGCCCTATTGTCACCTCCGTCCGTCTCCCAAGCTGAGGAGCCCCCGCTCGGTTCCCCCTCTACTGCTGCATGAGGCCGCCACTGCCCTGCGCCGGTGTGCTCCCTTGCTGTCCAGAGGAATGTACGCGCCGGTCCTCGAGCTTCACCTTGCCGCGACTCTCCTTCCTGACACGGCTCGGCTCATCCGCGCTCACCCACTCGTCAGCCAAGCCCGGGATTCTCACCGTACCCTGCATCAAAGAGGGAGGTCCCCCGTCAGTTAACGAGAATGCGTCCCCTGTCGAGGACGCGCCCATCATGTGAGTGCCGCCCTCGCCAAACCCCTTCCACTCCCACACCACTCGCTCCAAACTCAAAACAAGTCATAGAGGTGGGAACCGAAGCACTCACCCAGCCGCGTTCGCCTCCTTCCGCGCCATCGGGCCCCTCGGGTCCCACGAGTGCTCTAAAAGGCCCTTCCACTTCCGTCGACACCTCTCCATGCTCGGGCGCATCCCTCCTCGGGCGAGGAGTCCCTCGCCCCTCTCTCCCCTCGCCGCGATCTGGCCCACCGAACTCCATCGATCAAGAGAGGAAGAAGACGAAAAGGGGCGAGCGAATCTTGACAGGAGGCGGGCTCTTTTGCGAGTAAGGCACAAAGAAAGAAAGGCCGCCTGGCGCTTTAAATTTGAATTCGAAGGATAAGACGCGTCCTCGTGCCAGGACGCGCCAAAAAAAAAAAAGAGAAGGATGATCTCTCCGTGCAAGGCGTAGTTCCTTGCTTTTCAGGACAAGGTCTCATGAAGCGTGCCTCGAAACAACTCGGTGCAAGAGAAGAAGCGTGGAAAAGGGAAAGTGCATACGACAAAAGGAACCGTTTCATTGCACATAAGCAAATAGTCAGTTATACATCATAAAGTGAGGAAGATGGAGTGTACAAGCAACTCTCTAACTCTCGCTACCACCCTCCTGATCATCTCTCTCCTCCCTCCTCTGACGGGGATCCCTAGGGGGCCTCCGCGAACTCTGAGAGGCGGTGCTCGCCTCGCCCTGTGGTGGCACGCCAGCCTCGAAGGCTCGGCGACGCTCCTCGGCCGAAGAAACCAGAAAGCTGCCCATGGGGAAAGAACCAGACTGACGAAGTCGCGCCCCGTGCTCCTTCGCCCTCTGATATCGCTCCTCACTCTCCCGAAGCCTCCCCTCCACCGTGCCGAGACTCAATCGGAGCTCCGTCAGCTGGGCCTTCAGAGCCCTCCTCTCGTCCCGTTCTCGCAGTCGCTCCGCCCTCCGGTCCTCCCCCTCTCTCTCTCTCTGTCCTCCCTCTCTCTCTCTCTGTCCTCTCTCTCCCTCTCCCTCTCCTCTCTCTCCCGCATCGCCTCTCTCCTCGACAGCTCAAGGGCAAAACGCAAATCCCGCATGTCGTAAGAGAGCTCCTCAGCCTCCCGTCGCCGCTCCTCCTCCAGCTCTGCAATTCGGGCGTCACGCTCTGCCGCCCAGGCGTCACGCTCCTGCTCGGCACGAACAGCACGGGCCAGGGCCTCTCGAATCTCGGCCACCTGCCAGAACCCACATGCACCGTAAGAGAGCAGTGAAAGAAGAAGAGCAACTGGAAAGAAGTCGGGGTCAAGCAGAACTCACTCGAGCCGCGCGGTGACCCTCAGCCTCCTCAGCCCGGGCCACCGCGTACGCCAACTGCTCCTGAAGGGCAGAAACCTCCGGAGGAGGGCCCCACAAACTGGAACCCGCTCCACCAGCCATCCCGGCTGTCACTGTCTGGTGGGCCCGCTGAAACACAAAGCAAATGACAGTCAGAAGCAAGCATCAAAATCCGAGTCACAAAACAAAAAAAATAAAAAAAAATGCATTGCATAGACTCACCAGGATCTCCAACTCTTGTCGGATGGCCACCAACTGCCGCCTAGCGTCTGCCAGCTGGGCCCGCACGTTGGCAATCATGTTATCACGAGCATCCTACATTGCATATAAATTAGTGTCACATGCATATACATATAAAAAGGGGAAACATTTTTCATTTCACGCTTACCCCTACCGCACCACCAAGGAAGAGACGCTCCCCGTACGTGGCTCGATACCATCTCATGTAATCGGTGCTATCCGGTACATAGAATACCACTGGGACCCCGCCCTGCTGCCAGTCCTGGTACTGTGTAGGGAAGCGCGTACGCCAGTCCACGATCTTTGCCTTCCCCTTGGTCTTCCGCCCGACGCGGACCGGCTCGTCTACGTCAACCCACTCCTGGGCTAATCCCAACGTCCTCATAACCAGCCTAAGCCGGAGCGGCTCGATCTCGTTTAGGCAATGGACCCACACGTCCCGCCCAAAATGAGGACGACCCGCTACAACCCAAGGCTGGTCGGCATCGGCCATGCCCAGGTAGGGCCTCCACACCACCTGCATCACCATACATGCATCATGTTAGTTGCTATTTCGCTCAATTAAGTCACATGCGTAAAAACACCAAAAAAATCATACTCATCATAACATAGCCTCGGGGTACTCGCTCAGCTCCCGACGAAGGGACGCCAGCTGGTAGCCGTGGGGTGCCGCGACCATGACCGGCCTCCACTGTCGCGCCAGAGGCACGGCTCTCCTGTTCCCCTGTCTGGCTCTTCCCATCAGGAAGTAGTAGTAGCTCCACACCTACATCCATCATACATCATTATCCCGACTAATTACATATTTAGCTACGGTAAAATCCAAAAATAAAATATTTACCTGGAGAAAAGGTGCGAAGCCGCTGATTGTCGTCTCCCTCTCTGAAGTCTGGGAGAGATCGACGATCAAATGAGCAAGCAGAGCCGCTCCCCACGCATAGTTTCCCACTCTGTCCAGATCCGCCAGGATCCCGAGGAAGCGGTAGTGGATGCCATCACCCTTCGTCCCCAGCAGGAGGCGGCCCAGGAAGAAGAAGAGGAACCTCCGGAGGTCTAGATCCACCAGCTCCTGCTCGCTCGGGTCCTGGGTGAAAGCTGCACGAGCGTCTCCCTCCAGTCGTGCCAGAAACTCCGCTCCAGTCTCGCTAACCCGCTGGCGTGGGTCACCAAATCCGAGCGCCTCCATAATCTCCACTCGGCCGACTACCCTACTGTCTCTGTCAGTCGCGCTCGTCTCTAGCCACAGCAGGTCCAGGGCACTCTCTCGGTAATCGGGGTAAGTGACCCCACTGACTGCCTCTCCGTCAACTCGTAGCCCGGTGATCCGAGCCACGTCCTCCAGTGTCGGCACTATGTGCCCCCAGGGCATCAGAAACGCTCGGCTCGGCGCGTGCCATCGCTCCCTCAACGCCTGGATAAGAGGAAGGTCAAGCCGGAAGGGCTCGATCCTGAAAAAAGCTCCGAAACCCATGGCGTCCACCCGCGCCCTCTGAAAGTCCGGCAGCCCACGATACGCTGCCACCACCAGGGACCAGCTGATCCGGCTCTTCATCACGCCCTGCACATCACAAAAACAAACAAAAAGAAACACATCAGCATCATGGATAATAATAAACAACAACAATGTATATAATATTTATTTATATATATATTTAAAGACGTCCACCCCCTGGACGCTTTCATTTTACTTCCTTTATTTTATTTTAACAAAACAAAAACAAAAAAAATAATAATAAAATAAATAAAATAAAATTAATATATATTATCATGAAGGCGTCCAACTCAGTGGACGCCTCCTTATTTTTAATTTAATTTTATTATTTTACATAATAACTCAAAAAATAATAAAACAAAATAAAATAAAATAAAAAAGAAAAGTTGGAGGCGTCCAGGCCTCTGGACGCCTCCTTTCCTCACTCCACGACCTTCTCCACACCATCTCTCGCCCGCCTGTTTAGCCTACAAATTGAAGTTCTGAGGGGCTTACCGGATCGTGCTCATCCTCTCCGGCGTCACCAGCACCCGCAGGACCCTCCATGGCCAAAGGAGGCGCCTCCTCTTCCTCGGCAATCTCCTCTTCCGCGGCAATCTCCTCTCCCACGGCAGCCTCCTCGGCATGATCCCTCGACCTCCTCGGACGACGAGCCCGTCGTTTCCGCCTCTCTCCACCCTGGCTCGGGCCTTCTTGCTCCATTGGGAACTGGAAATGGGTCATTAGAATGAATAGTAGAAGAGAACAGGGGGTGAGACCCCCTTTATATAGAAAATCACCAGGATTTGGGGCGTCCAGGCGCCTGGACGCCCCCACAATTTTATTTTATTAAAAAATTCAAAAAAACATAGGGGCGTCTAAGCGCCTGGACGCTCCCACAACTAAAAAATTAAAAAAATTGAAAAAGAAAATATAGGGGCGTCCAGGCGCCTGGACGCCCCCACATCAAACAAAATAAAAAAAAAGAAAAAAAGAAAAGATAGGGCGCCCAGGCCCCTGGACGCCCCCACAAAAA